>CM027588.2:3006907-3716797 GCA_015852605.2 Populus deltoides
AATGAGAGGAAAATGTAGGGTTGGAAAAAGTTAGGTAGGAAGTGATAATCAGTACATACCAAGCCAAGTAAGATTGTCTGATCTAGAAATAGATACAGAGGACTAAAAATAGGATTGTGTCTGATGTAGTAATAAAGTTTCTACCTTTTATGGTATATAACTGTCTGACCACTTCAACAACATGTCACGTAAGGACATTAATGTCATTATCCTAGATATTTTTGCTAAACTTTATTTATTTTGCTAAACTTTATAGACTAAATTATAATCAACTCCTGGATATTTTACACGTAAAATTATAGACCTCGTCCACTTTGTTCCTCTATAAATAGCTTAACCTCGACCTTATCTCCACACATCACAAGAAATTCCTCTCTCTCTTTTCCTATCAATATCAAAACTCCCTTCAGGAGTAGCGAAAATGAGAAGCAATATTCTACTTACCATTATCTTAGCCATAGTTCTTGCAGGAGCCCCTGCCCAAGAATGTGGTAGAGGCTCAGAATTGTGGCTGTGCTGCAAACCTTTGTTGCAGTCAATATGGCTACTGTGGCACCAGCAATGCCTATTGTGGTCGGGGATGTAAACAAGGGCCCTGTTATTCATCGCCTACACCTACTACCCCTAGTGGGGTTGTTTCTGTTTCTGATATTTTTACGCCTGGTTTCTTCAATGGTATAATCAGCCAAGCTGGTGCAGGCTGTGCTGGGAAGAATTTCTATACAAGAAATGCATTTCTCAGTGCTGTCAATTCATATCCTCAATTTGGTAAACTTGGTTCAGCTGAAGCTTCTAAGCGTGAGATTGCAGCTTTCTTCGCTCATGTTACTCATGAGACTGGACGTAAGTTCCTCTTCTATCCCTAATAACATTTCTCGCAGCATTTGAATAGCAAGCATGATAGCCAACAGTATTCTGTCTGTCTATCTATCTTTTCCACAAATACATTTGTCCGCATATGGATTTTGTCAACAAAGTGAACTGTCTAATAAGCGTGTTTCAGCTCCTAGTGTGTAAACTGACAAATGAAAATGTCTTATTTTGCAGACTTCTGCTATACAGAAGAGATAAATGGTGCTTCCCGTGACTACTGTGATGAAAACAACAGGCAATACCCATGTGTTCCAGGCAAGAAATACCATGGTCGCGGACCAATCCAACTATCATGGAACTACAACTATGGGCCAGCCGGAAGGAGCAACAACTTTGATGGATTGAACAATCCTGACATTGTAGCAAGGGATGCTGTTGTGTCATTTAAGACAGCCTTATGGTTTTGGATGAAAAGTGTTCGTCCTGTTGTAAGCCAAGGTTTTGGAGCAACTATTCGAGCCATTAATGGTAATGAATGCAATGGTGGAAACTCAGGTGCTGTTCAGGCTCGTGTTAGATATTATAGAGATTATTGCAGTCAACTCGGCGTTTCTACTGAGAATAACCTCGCTTGCTAGGTTTTTAAATAACCTGACTTGTTATGCCAAGTTATGGCTAATCATATGAAAATAAGATGTACTGCTATGAAATAAATTGAAGACAAATAAAGTTTATAATAATCGTTATGTCTCTTATAGTTTTTCAGTAATTTTGATGTCCCTTTTTATATTTATTTTTATTCCTTGGAAAAACCTCCACTTTACGTGGCCATAAATTTGTGTTGAAATTCAATTTACGCCTTGTATGTTATTTTCCATCAATTGAATCCATTTTGATCAAAAGATTGGATCCATCGAACCCAAAATATTAGCAATTTGAAATTGAAATCACTATATGTGTGCATATTCATTTATTCTTCCATTTTCATAATAAATTTTCAAATTTATGTTAATATCCGTAGTAGGATCTACTCTAATTAATTACTTCTTGAGTAAAACAAATACCAAAGGAAAAAAAAAGTATTTTTAAATAACTTTTTTTTCCAAGGAATTTGTCCTCATTTTAACAAATCTTGATTTTTACATATTGCTTATGCTAGAGACTAGATAGAGACGAGAAGCTATGAGTTCTTTTTCCTCCCAATTATACAAGCATATTGTTATAATGATCTCAATAATTTGAACTCTATAGAAATTTTTGTTTTAGTTTTAAATTTTTTAAAAAATAAAAAAAAAAATTTTCTTCAAAAAAATTGAAAATCACTTAGTTTGGAAATTAAAAATTTCATGAATATGACATGTTTTCATTTTTTTTTAATGAAAGGTTGTATTGCCTGTTATGTTTATAATACATGATCAGCTTCCTTTTCATCTTTTAAATTTAGTTGATTGATACCAAAATTAACACAAGTGTTGGTCATTGTATCCATCAATAATTGTCATGAATTGTAAATGGTATACAATGTTTTTTATTAGAAAATATATTAAAATAATATTTTTTATATTATTAATTTTTGATATTAGTATATCAAAATGATAAAAAAATATTAAAAATATTAATTTAAAAGTTTTAAAAAAATACGGTCCAACCGCACTCTAAACAGTGCCAAACTCTATACATTTTGTTGTTTTAGTTTTAAATTTTTTTATAATATAAATAAAAAAAATTATTCTTCAAAAAAACTTGAAATTCACTTAGTTTGGAAATTAAAAATTTCATGAATATGACATTTTTTCGTTTTATGTTTTTGAAAATGAAAGGTTGTGTTGCCGGCCTTGACTGTTATGTTTATAATACATGATAACCTTACTTTTCATTTTTCAAATTTGGTTGATTGATACTGAAATTAACAGAAGTGTAAATAGTGTCCATGAATTGTAAATAGTATGTTTGAAATTGTGGTGAAAAGTGTCTTTTAAAGTGGTTTTTATTTAAAATTATATTAAGATCATATTTTTATTTTTTATATTAATACATGATAAAAAAACTAAAAATATTAATTTAGAACTTTTAAAAAATTAAAAATTTTAAAAAATATAATCCAATCACAATCTAAATAGTGCCGAGAGAAACTAAATTACGTTTTTCTAGACATTAAGGGATTGAATTGAACTGTTCTAAGAACATCCAGAAACTGCAACACCTAGGATCTTCGCCATCGAATCACTATTGAGATTATTTGTTGGTTCAAAATCATATATGTTGAGCCGACGTTGAACATCATCAATATTAATGGAGAGACTTTTCAAAGAAGTTGTCAAGTCCATTTCTTACATGATAGCGCGCAATTGTGGATTGGGGTCCTTGTCCATGGACAACATCGCATTGATCTTGATGTTAACGAAACAAGTTTGAAATACTGTTGCCAGACAGTATCACAGGCAACTTGCTGTGATTTTCTTTTGCTTCCCAATTATCATACTGTTTGGCGTTGCTAGGCCATGTGCTTGGCTCACTTGACCGACAGCACTTTATATTGACCAAAGTAAATATGATCTTTTCCAATATATACGATATGGCCGCAGTGTGGTCAGATATATATCTTGTTAGTGTTGATTAATGGAGAGCTAAAGGCACAACCCACCCCTTTCTTATCCAGCTAGCTAGATGTGGAAGAAACGATGGCGCCTATTTTACTTACTGTTCAGCTGCAAGAGCTGAGTTGTAGTAAGGTGGAATGAGTTGACATGACATGTATTGGCATGTGTTGGAAGGAGCTGTGGATCTATTCCACCTTGCTGCATATCTTTGGTTATAAAATCCCATTTGTTTGTGTTTTACAAGTTTTATTTGAAAAAATTAATTTTTTTATTTTAAATTAATTTTTTTAGTGTTTTAAGATCGTATTTATCTGCCAATATGAAAAATAAATTTTAAAAAATAAAAAATTATTATTTTGATGTATTTCCAAACAAAAAATACTTTAAAAAATAATCACTACTACATTTCTATTGAGCTAATCACCAAGAGAAAGAGAAAGTGTTGGATGTTAAATAATCAATTCAACCCAATAACATAAGCTGTTAGGTTAAATTCTAAGATATGATTGATATTATTTTCTAACACACCCTTTCAAGTGAAAATCATTTTTAGCTTGTACAGGTTCACATTACTTTATGCTTAATTGTTATCAAATAAATAGGGATATTGAGATTTGAACTCGTGACCGTTTAATCATCAAGGCTTTAATACCATGTCAAAAAATCATTTCAAACCAATAGTTTAAATTGTTGGGTAAGATTTCAAAATATAATTTATATTATTCTCTAGTATTAAACTTCTAATATTAAATTAGTAGATTGAGATGTTGTTTGAGATTGCGAGTTAGAAATTAAGTTGAGTTGAGAAGAGTGTATCTCCTCCTCCTTGTAATATGAATGGCATCTCTAATTAATAAAACAGATATTGTAGGCAAATTATTCAACCACATGCGTCGATTCTTGGCATCCATTTTTATCCTAACAGTTAGCTACAAAAACTAGAAAAGAAAGGAGCACTAGAAGACGGGTTCAATTTTATTTTTTTCTAACCTTTCATTTATGGTGAAAGGTTGTCTTCTCTATCTTAAAAATATATAGGAAGGCGACGTAGATTTTGGGTAATTAGCTAGTCAACGACGGCTATGCCCATTCTATGCCATTGGGTGCCAGTAACTTCGTAGAAGCTACTCCAGACTGTTTAAAGTAATAGGATATTACGTTTTCTTTCGCTAGGAGATAGGGTTGGACAGGCTTTTTCCTCCAAAGTCAGAACTAGCATGGTAAACTACCAATTGAATCTGTGTCTTTATGCGGACAGGATTTCTATTTTCTTGCCTAACTTCTTTCAACTTTTGCTTGAAATGGTAGTGGTTGATTATCCTTTCCTAGTTGTTTGAAAAGTAATTCGCATCTGCCAGCAATGGCACAAACAATTGGTTCGGGAAATTATACTCTATGCCCTCCCTCGGGCCTATATTTGTTTCAGATAATAGTGTGCTCAAGAATTTAAAAGAAATTGTATTACTGTGAGTGTGAAGAAAAGAAAATTTCCAGACTATGCTTGTCTCCTGGCATTGAAAATTTCCACTTTCGTAAAGCTTTTGAGGATCCTAATAAGCTCATCTCCCATATGATTACCATCTATCGTGTGCTGCAACAGCACAATACAAAGTTGAAACTTCATGTTGATTAAAAAAAAAACTAAAAACTAATGTTAAGATATCCAAAAGCCTTGAAATGATTTGAGAATTTTAAGTATTAGACAAAAAATCCACCATGAGTGAGTGGATGTTCAAATATCTTATTCGCAGCGACAAGGTCGGATGTTAGAAATATGTGTGAACTCTCCTCCAATTATGAATAGCTTTGGCTTCCTCAGTTTTTCCTATATTTGATATACGACTTGAGAACAAAAGGGTTGATATATATATATATATTAGCATGTTGGCCAGCATAATGCAGAATGTCAATAATTTTTTTTTCAAATGTTAAAAAATATGAAAAGAATATTTTAACTATCCTTGAAATATTCTAAATAAATTTTTATAAATTTTTTCTATTATTTTTTATATAAAAAAATTAAACTACCCTTAAAGTATCATAAACAAAAATTATAGTTAATTTTTAAATTTTTTTTATTTTTTCTATAAAAAACATTAAAATTACCCTTGAAGTGTTCCGAATAATTTTTAAAATTTTTTCAATTTTTATAAAAAAAACATTTAAACTATCCTTGAAGTCCTAAACAAAAATGCTAATTAGTTTTTTTATTTTGTTTTAATTTTTATTAAAAAAATATTTGAACTACCCTTAAGTATCCTATATACTTTTTTTGTATAAATGTTTTCTATTTAAAAAAAATTAAATTAACATTAAAGTATCCTAAACAGAAATGCTAATTATTTTTTATAATTTTTTCTATAAAAATATTAAAACTATCCTTGAAGTATCTTAAATATTTTTTTATAAATATTTTCTATTTGTTATAAAAAAAACATTTAAACTACCCTTGAAGTATCCTCAACGGAAATACTAATTAATTTTTTACATTTTTTATATTTTGTATAAAAAACATTTGAACTACCTTTGAAATATCCTAAATGTTTTTTTTAATTTTTATTATATTTTTTTTCTATAAAAAATATTAAAACTACCCTTAAAATATCCTAAATAAATTTTTAAAAAATTTTAGTGCGTGTTTGTAATAAATTGAATGATCATCCAATGAAAATATGTTTTTTAATTTAGATTATTTGATTACTCTACAAGTTTTAATTTTTTTTTTTGTATTAAAAGATCATAAAGATTTTAATACATCATTACAAGTCTATAACTATAAGTTCGGAGTAGTAAGAAAAGTGTAAAATTTATATAGTTTAACATTAAATTGAATTGAGGGTGGCTTTAAATTTAATATTTAACTTTGAAATTCAAAATCCTTTAAATTGAATTGAGGTAGGCATAAAAGAACCCGAAACACTAAAAGTCCTACCAAAACAAAGATCCAGTTTATATAGGCTATATTGTCATTAAAGTGTCCGAAGCACAGACTGTGCACCAATAGTTTAGTTTTCAAAGCTGTAAAGCTTCAATCCCAACAAATATTTGCGCACAAAATAGTTGCAAGCATCAGTAGAGTCTACATCTATACCCCATATATGTTAAAGTCTACATCCACACCTTAGAAAAATGATTGATTGGTAAAGAGTTTTTTACAATTTAGTCAAATTTTAATGGACAATCATAAACTAGGTATAATATCCATTCTTTTTACTTTTTAAAACATGAAAAATGTGTAATTGTTTTTGTTTTTGTTTTTGTTTTTTTTTTAAATATGCATGAAAACCTTTTTAGGATTTGACCGTATGCATGAAAACAAAATATTTTTTTTTTGTTTTTTTGAAAAGGAAAATTAATTTAAAAGTTTTGAATTTTTTTTATTTTTAAAAATGGTTTTTAGAAATATTTCGGAGAAAACCAAGTATTTTAATACCGGATTTATATTTTACAATATAAATATACAACCTGATATTATACAAAATTGATAGAAAAACATTTGAGAAAACACAATTTTTTTAAAAGGATTTTTGAAATTTTTTGATTTTTTTCTTTTTTTTATAATATATATTATATTATAAATAAATAGATATTAAATAAATATTGGCTTGGCGAACTCGACCTAAGAAATATTGGGCTAATCTTGGCCCAACATAATTTTTTTTAGTTTGGGTTAGACCCGTTTCAGCCATTTGGCCTAGCCCAAAATCCATTGCATGAATAGTAGGACACGCCCACTATTCATGCATGAATAGAGAGGGAAGAAGAAGAGGAAAGGGGGCTCACCTCGCTAAGAGGTCATGGATGCGGTCACTAGTTTGGTTGAGGACGGTGGAACAGCTGGGGGCTCGTTACAGAGCTGGAGGCAGGAAGAAGAAGAAGAAGAAGAAGAAGAGGGAGAAACCTTTAGGGAGAGAAAGGGAGAGATGGTGCAACCACCACATGAGGTGGTTGAGTGGCTGTTTGTGGTGGAGATGGTGATGAACAAGACGGTGGTGGGAGTGGTGATGGGCGAAGGCCACGGTGGAGAGAGAATGAAGAGATAGTAGGCACCAATTAAAAATAATCTAAGAAAAGAAAAGATATCTAACATCTTGTTCTTTAGGGGAAAGGTCTAGTTTAAGGAGTCACCACCTAGTATTAGAGTCACTACCAACCTTAACTGATCAACAGAGATTCTATGGTACGAGACTGGTTATGCGAAATGGAAGATACTATCACCCCTTAAGCGTCTTACTTTAAGCAAGTTGCATTGCTGGTTTTGTCTTGAATTGCTAAGAGTTTGTCTTTGTTTCATTTTTAAGGTCATCCTATAATATTCTCAACTCTGACGTCAATAAATGTTCACCTATAAATATTTCAAATTCTAGCGTTGGTAGATATTATGCAATCCACAAAGTACGGTATTCCTGACTATGACGTCAGTGAATAAGTCTGCAAATTTTAAATTTTAAAAAAGAAAGAAACAATTTTTTTGTTTTTTTTCTGGCTGGATCTAGGTTAGCCGTACGGGCTGGGCTTGTTCCAGCCAGCCCTGGCTTGGTCACTAAAATGCAACAAACATATGTAAATTATAATTCATGTATGCGTGTATAGTAAGAATGTAATTAAAATGGCAATGGTGAAGGGTCAAAAATAAAAATTAAAAATCAAAAGAATAAAAATCAAATTTGAAGTATCAATAATTAAGAGGACAACATTAAAATTCTAAATGTCTAGTGCGATTTTCGAGAGGATAAGAGAGAGAAAAGAGGAAAAAAAAAGTCTCACCTACAATAATTCATCATACCAACATCACCACGTGCCACCGCACCAAAAATAATAAGTTGCAAAGATTTCAACAACATAATGAAAGAGCTTTTTAACCACTATGACACGTTGTGTATGCTGACAGAGGTTATGGACGCCTCCCACACGTTGGAGCGTGACTTGTATATATCATCAACTTTTCTATTTTAATATTATTTTATTTTTATTAAAAGATTAAATTACCATTAACCAATTTCATAATAACAAAAAAAAAACATAATGAAAAAACATAAAAGCTCCTATGTGCAAGCTTTAGAAATTTTGCAAGTCTTTTTATTGTTCTTAAATAGTGAATTGATGTGAAAGCTCTTAAGAGTTAGTTTCAATAATTTTGGTTTGAAGAGTAAATTAATAATTTCATTGTTCTTAAAAAAATAAAAAAAGGCAATCGATCAATATAATAATTAATAATAAGTCATGTGAAAAGAAAAAAAATGCCCAATGTAAAAGCCATTGGTTTTTTTGAGAAGGTTAAATAGATAATTATACTATAGCAATAACTAGTAAAATATTTCTATGCCATTGTATTATCACCTTTTGTTTTAGCTTTATCTTTTTTTTTTTTGTTATATTGCTAGATAAACATCTTTTAATCGCACCTAATAGTATTCACATCAACAAATATATCTAAAAGCAACCAAGTAATCACTACATGATCCTTAATGTGTCATTAAATATAATAAGAGATTTAAATAAAAATAATATATAAACCTTTATATATATATATATATATATATATATATATATATATATATATATAAAGGTTCATACACAAAATTTATATGGTTTAAGGGCCACACTTAAAAAAAAAAAATTCTTCAAATTAAATATTACTATTTGAGAGTAATTGAGTTTATCTACTGAATTTATTATCCAATCTGCTTACAACGAGAAGCCCACATATTTCAATCCCATCATATTATAGTCCAAATGAAGGCCCAAAAACGATGGGCCATTATGACGACAACTGTTCAGCACTTCATTTAGGCCCCCGTCTTTCAAATGAAATGCAATTACAATTTCAGGATGTGTTAGCAACAATTCCACGACGTCGCATCCAATGTTTCTCAGACGCATGAAGCACAAGGCTAAGCTTCTCTCTTCAAGTGGAAGTCTACAGCATATTGAAGATGAATGTGAGGTGGAATCCCAAGGCTCACTGGACTCTGGAATCAGACAAGGGAATCTTCGTTGTTTAACATCTTCGTATGCAAAAGCATCAAATTCTGTTGTTGAGGCAGAGGTGCAGGGGACGTTGAAAACTGGGCAGGCATTGGGTTTTGGAATGTTGAGGACTTGCAGGTGCTGGTAACATCCATTAGAGGCCAGGTGGACAGAGAGCTGGAAGATTGGAATGACGACCAATAATGCCATTTTGCAGCTCGACATTGGATATGTATTACCTTCTTTCTTAATGAAGATCTTATTCTGGAATAGTTGTGGATTGGGTATGTCTGCTAAGGGGGTATCGATTAGGAATACTGTTATACCGTTCTGCATAATGACATTGAGGTGTGTTTCCTGCTAGGAACTAAGAGGTCAATGTGCTGTGACAATTTTGTTCATGCATTATAGAATAACTTATCAGTCAAATGGTTTCCACTTAATTCAGTTGATTAGGCTGGAGGTATTTTAGCTACGTGGGATGAAAGTAAGTTCATGGTTCATTCAATTGAATATGGTGGGCAATGGGTAGCACCTTTTGGATTGCATATTGAGAAGCAATTTACTTGTGCAATCATAGGAGTCTATGCAGGAATCATAGTACATGAGAGACGGGAACTGTGGGAGGAACTCCTTATCTTACAAGCTGCGTTCATTGCTGGGGACTTCAATGAAACATTGCATCAGTGTGAAAGTAACAGTGGCTATTTGAATGGCATTGGTTCTACGGATTTCAAAAGATTCATTTCCAATTGTAATCTTTTGGAGTATCCCTCTCTGGTCACCGATACACAACATTTCATGGCAACTCAACGAGTAGAAGTGATAGAGCCTTTGCCACTCCATACCGCCATCTAACATTCTCAGGTCTCCTACTCAGTCGGTTTCCACCAGAATTGTCTGGTCACTGCCCAATGATCTTAGGACTGCAATGCCAAATTGGAGATGGAAGCCATTTCGTTTCCTTAATTGTTAGGTCTCTCAGCCTATGTTTATGGACAAACTTGAGGTTCTTTGGCAGGAATGTGGTATTAAGTACAAGGGGAGACTTCACTTGGTTAAAACGCTTGCCTTTATGGATATGAAATTCAGAATATGGAATAGAAAGGACTTTGGCAATCAGGACTTAAAACTGTTGCAGCTTCAGCGTGACATCCAGCGACTGGAGAATATAGTAGAGGACAAACAGCTTAACCATGAAGAACTTTCTGTGCTGCAAATCTTGCGCTCTAAGCCGTGGGAAATCAATAAGTTTGTGGAATCAATCTGCAGTACAAAATCAAGACAGACCTGGTGCAAGCCTTGGAGATAAGAATACAAAATTCTTCCACGTTATAGCTAATATTCGAAGGAGTGGAAAACTCTATCACTCGTATCAGATACAATGATATACTGCATACCTTTCCCAAGGACATCAAAGAGGCTACAATGGGGCCACTTGGGTTCAATAAACTATCCATAATACAAACTCAACCACTTGAACAAGAGGTAACTATGGAAGAGGTCAAGCAAATGATTTGGAGTTGTGATGGAACAAAAGCCCCAGGTCTTGACTGCTTCACCTTCATTTTCTATAAAAAAGCATGGCATCTGATAGGGCCTAACATTTTTTATATGGTGCTTGAATTTTCTCGACTTAGGAAATTACCAACAGGAATTAACATCTCTCATATGGCCTTCGTTCCAAAATCAAAGCTATCTACAGAATTTTCAGAGTAAGGCCAATAAGTTTAGTGCATGGCTTGTACAGGATTATAGGTAAACTGCTATCCAACAAATTGAAAGTCATTATGTATAGTATTATTAGTGCTAATCAAACAACTTTCATCAAATTTTAGATGATTTCATGACAGCTAATGAAGTTGTACACAGTGTTAAGAAAAGTGGGCAACATAGTTTTGTTATTAAAGTGGACTTTCATAAGGCTTTTAATTCAGTACCTAGAGGAAGTGATGTCGTATATGGGTTTTTGGAATACATGAATGCATTGTGAGATCTAAATTAGTTATTCTTGTCACTACCAAAAAATTGATAAATACAAACAAAAATACCAACAGAAATATTCTGTAAATAAATTTGCGGTTAAGTTTACCAATAAAAATATTCCCTCGGTATATACCGAGGGAATTACAGTGGAAAAAAAATAAAGCTAAAAAATACGATGACGTTGTCAAAGAATCATCTCAACCCAAAAGCTTAAGCTCTTAGGTGAGGTTCCAGGATATGATTTATATTATTCTCTAACACACCCTCTCAAGTGAAAGCCCTTTGAGCTTGAAACTTGCACAGACCCACATTACCTTGTGCTTAATTTTTTATCAAATAAATAGGGATGGTGAGATTCGAACTCGAGACCACTTGGTCATCAAGGCTCTGATACCATGTCAAAAAATTATCTCAACCCAAAAGCTTAAGCTCTTAGGTGAGGTCCTAGGATATGATTTATATTATTCTCTAACAGACGTGTCATTTATACCAACGAAATTACCGACAGAATAAATTCCATCAGTAAAATCATTGGTAAACTGTTAACACTGTTCATCATGTCAATTACAAAGGGAATCATCAACGAAAAATTTCCGTTGGTATTTTCCAGAGAGCTCTAGAACAGTTTACTTCCCAATTGCACTGTTAATGATTATTCTTTACTGGCAAAATCACTAGCAGATTGAAAAGTCGCTGGTGTTATTTGGCTGGTTTATGAAAAATTTTGATTAAATTAAAAATTTTAATTAAATATTACAGACGGAATCACCGAAGAATTGAAAAGTTGTCGGTGATATTTGGCGGTTTTTGAAAATTTTTTATTAAATTAAAATTTTTAATTAAATATTACAAACGGAATCACCGATAAAATGTTTAAAAATATTAATATTTAATTATTCATCGGTAAAACGCCCCAATAAAAGCCTAGAATCCCTAATTTCACAACAGACGGACCTCATTTCTTCTTCTTCTTCTTCTTTTTCTTCTTCCCCATATGTAAAAAAATCAACATCCCTTTCTTTCTCTTCTCTTCTCTTCACTTCTCTTCTCAACTCATTCTCTTCTCCTCCATGCTCAAGTATGTATTCTTCTCCTTTCTTCTTTTCTCTTCTCAGTTCTTTTTTTATTAATATACTTAACGATTTTTTTTTCTCTTCTCGGCTTTAGTTGCGACTACATTAAGGTAAGATTTTTTTTTTCTTCTTTAATTTGTCAAGTTTTTTTCACTATATTTGTTTTTTAATTTTATTTTTAAATTTTTTTGTTCTTAATAATTGTATGAATGTTGTTGTAGGATTTTTTTTATCATATAAGATTAATTTTTAGTTGATTTATTTTTAGCAATCGCAACTTTATTTTTTCATATGAATTTTTTTAGTTGAATTTTTTTTTGTGTTATTTATTTGTTGCAAATTTATTTGAGTTGATTTTCTTATTTTGTTTTTCCAAGCAACTTAGTTTTGAGTATTATAGAGTGTTGATTTATATTAATTTAATTATTTTATAGTTTTTTAAAATAGATTTTTTTAAAAAAATTTAAATAATCAACAACAGAATTACATACGGTGTTTTTCCGAGGAAAATACTGACGGAATGAAGCGAGTAATTTTTTTTCACCCTTTTTCCATTAGTAAATCCATCAGTAATAATATTTTTTATGACCAACAGATTTACCGACAAATAAAAAATTACAGATGAAAGATTCACCGACGAAGCATTTCTGTTTATGATTCCGTAAGTAAATTAATTACCAATGGAATGATAGTATAAAAATACCGATGAAAAATTCCGTCGTTAAATATAAAGATTATAATAGTGTATTAAAGATTCACCAAGCACGGAGTTTAGAGTAGAACGTGACTATGTCAAGGCGAGAATCACTATCGCCTTTTCTTTTTGACATAGATATGGAGGGGTTATCAGTTCTATTTAAAAGAGATTCCACTTTTGTATTATTTAAAGGAATCCATTGTGGAAATGGGATGTAAATGAGTTGTTTGTAATATGTAGATAATACATTAGTGTTAATTCCTAATCATTTCACTTTGATAACTAATGCTAAAAGGATTTTACATTATTTAAAGGAATCCATTTTTAACTCATACTCCATCGTCTTGTACTTTGATTAAAGGTATGGAATAATAATTTCTCATACGCAAAGAATGATTTGATTAAAGGTCTCAAAGGCATTTTAAGAGGGTCTAATAATTTTAAGAGGGTCTAATAATTTCTCAATAAATAACTCGATTGAGTTGCCGTACTTGCTGGTTTTCTCAATAAATAACTCGATTGAGTTGCCGTACTTGCTTTCCCATTGGCTACTGGTTTTTAAGTTTCTTTAGTTAGGTCATTCATCAAACGCAAATTAAGCTCTTAATAATGAGACGAAAATGTTGGGTTGGAAAAAAGTTAGGAAGTGATAATCAGTACTTACTAAGCCAAATAAAATTGTCTGATGTAATAAGAAATAAATAAAAAAGATTTTCTGATGTAAAAATAGACACATAGAACTAAATAGGGTTGTGTCAGATGTAATAATAAAGTCTCTACCTTTTATGGTAGATAACTCTGACCACTTCAACAACATGTCACGTAAAGACATTAATGTCATGATACAAGAAATTTTTGCCAAACTTTATTTATTTTGCTCAACTTTATATATAGACTAAATTATAATTAATCATCTATGTACAGTAATAAGAACTTGGGATTAAGAAATTTATTTTATCTATGATTTCGGATTCGAGCCCTGTGGTTGTTTATATGATGATCACTGCAGATTTACATTATCGTTAACTTCACGATCCATAGGATTAATCAAGATGCATGCAAGCTAACCCAAAAATCCACTAAACAAAAAAAAATTATAATCAACCCCTTGATATTTTACACGTAAAATTATAGACCTCGTCCACTTTGTGCCTCTATAAATAGCTTAACCTCGACCTTATCTCCACACATCACAAGAAATTCCTTTCTCTCTTTGCATATCAATATCAAAACTCCCTTCAGGAGTAGCGAAAATGAGAAGCAATATTCTACTTACCGTTATCTTAGCCATAGTTCTTGCAGGAGCCCTGCCCAAGAATGTGGTAGAGGCTCAAAATTGTGGCTGTGCTGCAAACCTTTGTTGCAGTCAATATGGCTACTGTGGCACTGGCAATGCCTATTGTGGTCAGGGATGTAAACAAGGGCCCTGTAATTCATCGCCTACGCCTACTACTCCTAGTGGGAGTGGTTCTGTTGCTGATATTGTTACGCCTGCTTTCTTCAATGGTATAATCAGCCAAGCTGGTGCAGGCTGTGCTGGGAAGAATTTCTATACAAGAAATGCATTTCTCAGTGCAGGCAATTCATATCCTCAATTTGGTAAACTTGGTTCAGCTGAAGCTTCTAAGCGTGAGATTGCAGCTTTCTTCGCTCATGTTACTCATGAAACTGGACGTAAGTTCCTCTTCCATCCCTAATAACATTTCTCGCAGCATTTGAATAGCAAGCATGATAGCCAACAGTATTCTGTCTGTCTACCTATCTTTTCCACGAATACATTAGTCCGCATATGGATTTTGTCAGCAAAGTGAACTGTCTAATAAGCGTGTTTCAGCTCCTCGTGTGTAAACTGACAAGAGAAAATGTCTTATTTTGCAGACTTCTGCTATACAGAAGAGATAGATGGTGCTTCCCGTGACTACTGTGATGAAAACAACAGGGAATACCCATGTGTTCCAGGCAAGAAATACTATGGCCGCGGACCAATCCAACTATCATGGAACTACAACTATGGGCCAGCCGGAAGGAGCAACAACTTTGATGGATTGAACAATCCTGACATTGTAGCAAGGGATGCTGTTGTGTCATTTAAGACAGCCTTATGGTTTTGGATGAACAGTGTCCGTCCGGTTGTAAGCCAAGGTTTTGGAGCAACTATTCGAGCCATTAATGGTATGGAATGCAATGGTGGAAACAAAGATGCTGTTCAGGCTCGTGTTAGATATTATAGAGATTATTGCAGTCAACTCGGCGTTGCTCCTGAGAATAACCTCACTTGCTAGGTTTTTAAATAACCTGACTTGTTATGCCAAGTTATGGCTAATCATATGAAAATAAGATGTACTGCTATGAAATAAATTGAAGACAAATAAAGTTTATAATAATCGTTATGTCTCTTATAGTTTTTCAGTAATTTTAATGTCCCTTTTTATATTTGTTTTTATTACTTAGAAAAACCTCCACTTTAAGTGGCCATAAATTTGTGTTGAAATTCAATTTACGCCTTTTACGTATTTTATTTTCCATCAATTGAATCCATTTTGACCAAAATATTGTCCATCCAACCCAATATATTAGCAATTTGAAATTGAAATCACTATATGCATGTGTGCATATTCATTTATTCTTGCATTCCCATAATAAATTTTCAAATAATATTTTTTATTTTTGATATTAATATATCAAAACAATTAAAAAACATTAAAAATATTAATTTAAAACTTTTAAAAAAATTAAAAATTTTAAAAAATATTCTCCAACTGCACTCTAAACAGTGCCGGAGTCATAAAGAAACTAATTTGCGTTTTTTTAGACATTAAGGGATTGAATTGAACTGCTCTAAGAACATCCAGAAACTGCAACAACGTTGAAAATCATCAATATTAATGGAGAGACTTTTCAAAGAAGTTGTCAAGTCCATTTCTTACATGAAAGCAATTATGGATTGAGGTCCATATCCATGTACCAACATTGTATCGATCTTGATGTTGATGGACCAAGTTTGAAATAAATCGATTTGCCAAACCAAAAAAATGGAAAATGAAAAATTAGGCGTTGCTAGGACATGTGCTTTGCTCACTTGACCGACAGCACTATGGACCAAAGTAAATATGGTCAAATATCTTGTCAGTGTTGATTAATGGAGAGCTAAAGGCACAACCCACCCATTTCTTATCCAGCTAGCTAGATGTTGAAGAAACGATGGCGCCTCTTTTACTTATTGTTCAGCTGCAAGTGAAAAAAATAATGACCATCAAGAGCTGAGTTGTGGTAAGGTGAAATGAGTTGACATGACATGTGTTGGCACATGTGGTGGAATGAGCTTGATCTATTCCAACTTGCTGCATATCTTTGGTTATATATAAAATCCCGTTTGTTTATGTGTTTTATAAGTATTTTTTTTGAAAAAAAATAAAATTTTTTTAATTTCAAATTAAGTTTTGAGTGTTTTGAGATAATTTTTTTGCGTTGATATGAAAAATAAATTTTAAAAATAAAAAATTATTATTTTAATATATTTCTAAAAAAAATACTTTGAAAAATAACAGCTACTACATTTCTAAACATTTCTAAACATGTTCTAAATTGGCAGCAGAAACATAACACAAAGTGTGACAGAACACTAGTGAGCTAAACACCAAGAGAAAGAGAAAGTGTTATGTGTTAAAAAACCAATTAAACTTAATAGCTTAAACTATTAGGTTAGGTTTCAAAATATAATTTATATTATTCTCTAACATACCCTCTTATAATATTAAAGAACTATCTCAACCTAATTAATAACTTAATGTTAGAAAATAATATAAATTATATCTTAAAACCTCACCTAACAGTTTAAACTATTGAATTTGAATAACTTTTTAATATAATATCAAAATTTTAATAATAAAGCAATCACAAATTCAAATCTCATCAATTTAATAAAACAAATGTGGCAAATTATCCAACCGCATGCGTCGATTCTGAGCATCCATTTTATCCACTGCCTTCTCTATCTCAAAAATATATAGAAAGGGGACGTAGATTTCGGATAATTGGCTAGTCAACGTCGGCTATGCCCATTCTATGCCATTGGGTGCCACTATCTTCGTAGAAGCTACTCTAGACTGTTCAAAGTTTTTCTTTTCACATATTTGTGGGGTGTCTTCTCTTCGAATGGTCCATCATAAGAAATCTTGTAGTCCTAGATAGGATATTACCTTTTCTTTCGTCAGGAGATAGGATTGGACAGACTTTTCCCTCCAAAGGCCGAACTGATATGGTAAGCTACCAATTGAGTCTCTGTCTTTATGAGGACAAGATTTCTATTTTCTTGCCTAACTACAACGTTTCCTTGAAATGGTAGTGATTGATTATCCTTTCCTAGTTGTTTGAAAAGTAATACGCATGAGCCAGCAATGGCCCTGCAGGTAACGGCGCCACAAATGGTATGGGAAATTAAACTCCTTGCCCTCTCTAGGGCCTAGATTTGTCTCGGCTGATAGTGCGCTAAAGAATTTAAAATAATTGGTATTAGTATTGTGAGTGTGAAGAAAAGAGAAATGAAAAAATGGCTCTGTAATTGGCTCTTCCATAGACTGTAGTGGTCAGTGCCATTGGATTGCCAACAGCTATGCCTCTAGAAATCTTGAACTTCCAGTTTGTTAAGAGGTTTTAAACAAAAAAAAATGATATGAAAATATAAAAAAAAATTATTTTAAACAAAAATCAAAATCAAAATTTAAAAGAATTCCCAAACACATTTTATATATATATATATAGATAATCATGCTGTTTCCGTCTTCACTCTCGCCTGTAACATGGGCTCTCAAAATTGAATGTGGAGCTGGAACCACTCGTCTCATTATCGTCAAGATCTTCTAAATCCTTATTTATTAAGTAATGGTCAATTTTGAAACTTCCCTTTACAAATCTTTAATCACTAAGTTATGAAAGTTTTGTTCTTGGGCAGAACCTCCTCAACCATAATTAATTCCCCTCTGCCATAACCATGTTTTGCGTTGTGATCTCTGGCCATAGTTCTTCAGCAACAACAAAAAAAAAAAAAACCAGGAACAATAGGATATGATACCAACTAGCACAATTTAAACTAATTAGACTGGGAATAAAAAAACATGGGAAGATAGAATTCACCAAATTAAAGGGCCAAACAAGAACCCTAGCTACATTGTTATTTTCAGAATAATATTCTTCCACCAAAATCTACCTCATAAAAATATTTGCAATAACTTAAATAGGTCTATCTTTAACCTCAATCAAAATGGAAAAAATAATCCTACATAGATAGAAAAATTAAAAGCTAAAATTTGAAATAAATAAAAACTAAAACTAAAACTAAAAAAAAATAGCATTTTTTAAATCTAATTTGAAAGTCTTTCTAACCTCAACAGATTACAACGAAACGATATTCCACTATAGAATAGGTCTGTAGAATCTTTTAATGAAATTTAAACATGATTTAATAGTTGAATAAAATATTATGTTTATTTTTATCAAATATATTGTTTGGAGTGACTAAACTTTTCCTTGAGTTTGGACTTTTTATTCCATCCATAAATATATCTACTAGGTTTTTCACATACTCTAGTTACAACAAATTTATATCCCATTATGATTATGATTATGATTATTATTCTTGTAGATTAATATTAGCAATAACGACAATATTGGTATGGGAAATTAAACTCCTTATAATCACCTTACCCAACTCTTTACCCAACTCTCAAGCCCTAGATGTACATAGTGTGGTAAAGGATTTAAAAGATATGGTATTAGTATATGCGTAGCGTGATGGTAAAGGGTTTGAGATCTGTATAGCAGGTCTCGAGTTCGAGTCAGGGCGTGCACCTCTTGTAAGAGCCTGGGACAGCCGGGGTTTTACTCCCTCACCTGGACCCACAAAATGCGCTTTCCGGGGAGGTGAGGTTTCCTCGAATCCAAAAAAAAAAAAGGTATAGGAAAGAAATTAAATTAAATTGAGAACTTGCCTCTGCCTCTGTGCTCAGTACCATTTGATCTCTAACATCTATGCTTCTAGAGATTTTGAGCTCCTAGTCTGTTCAAAGTTTTTTTAGCAGCCTTCCTTGATGATCTATATGAACCGAACAGTCAAGTCAATGAGAAGCCTGGCTACAACACTTAGCCAAGTCCCTAACTTTGTGGCGCATTGAGTGGATGAAATTCTCAACGTTTGACTCCTGGTAGGATTGAAAATCTCCACTCGTTTACGCTGTTGAGAATCCAAGTTAAAGTTCCATGTTGATAAAAATAAACCAAAGTTAAGATGGCAAAATTCGCTGAACCCATACTTCATGAAATTTTAATTATTACATAGGAAAATCCAAGCCTAAAGTTTAAAACACATTATTCCATGAACTGTAATATAATCTAACATACCAAAGAAAATTTACGAAGCCAACAGTATCGATCGCATAATCCATTATCTATCGGAGTCTCGGTACTAGAGGGATTTGATCCTAAATCACACAAGCCTAGTAACTTTACTAATCAGCTCTTTTTTTAGGTTTCTTTCGGGTTTTTTATTAGTAATTCTTCTCTAATTTGTCGTCTCGGACTGGTTTTTACTGTCTATTTGCTCATCAAGTCAAAGAAAAGAACATGAAATCCCCCCCTATTTATAGGATATGGAAGAAGGTAATATTTTCTTCACTGGGAAAAATTTTCAGCCCTTGATTCGAATGTGAAAGATCTCAACCATTGACTCAAAGTAGGTACCATGAACTGTCAAATTTGACAATTAAAGGCTACTTGAGCTAGCCTCTTTAGGTTGGCGCCGCAGCCTCTATGGTGTCAATCAGCATGAACAGACGATACTAGGATGTAAAGGGATGTCAGGTGATCATTTGTGTGCAAGTTTTGTCAAATTTGACGAAGGTTAGAGGCATTAAATACACCTATAAAGTAGTTTTCTTGAGCTATCATTTCAGAGAAAATCAAAGAAGAAGATGAACAATAACCAAAACGGCACCGTTTAGGTAACGTTCACTTTAGTCATTTGATTTTTGATTTGTCTCAATTATATCCTTAATTGACTTCAAACTTTTAATTTTATGCAATCTCATCCCTAAGAAAACTTTAATTTCGACCTCATATATCACACCCGAACATCGCAGCAACCGATTAAAATGTTATAAAAGATTTAAATATAACTAAAAGCAACCAAGTAATCACTACATAGATCCTTAATGTGTCATTAAATATTATAAGAGATTTTAATAAAAATAAAAATATATAAAAAAGGTTCATACACAAAATTTATATGGTTTAAGGGCCACGCGTTCTAAAAAAATTATTTTTTTTTCAAATTAAATATTATTATTTGAGAGTAATTAAGTTTATCTACTGAATTTATCATCCAATCCAATATGCTTGCAACATGAAGTCCACATATCACATATCTCAAGCCCATCATCCTATAGTCCAAATGAAGGCCCACAACCGATGGGCCATTATGACAACAACTATTCAGCACTTCATTTAGGCCCCCGTCTTTCAAATGAAATGCAATTACAATTTCTGGATGTGTTGGCAACAATTCCACGACGTCGCATCCAATGTTTCTCAGACGCATGAAGCACAAGGCTAAGCTTCTCTCTTCAAGTGGAAGTCTACAGCATATTGAAGATGAATGTGAGGTGGAATCCTAAGGCTCACTGGACTCTGGAATCAGACAAGGGACTCTTCGTTGTGTAACATCTTCATATGCAACAGCATCAAATTCTGTTATTGAGGCAGAGGTGCAGGGAACGTTGAAAACTGGGCAGGCATTGGGTTTTGGAATGTTGAGGACTTGCAGGTGCTGGTAACATCCATTAGAGGCCAGGTGGACAGAGAGCTGGAAGATTGGAATGACGACAATAATGCCATTTTGCAGCTCGACATTGGATATGTATTACCTTCTTTCTTAATGAAGATCTTATTCTGGAATAGTTGTGGATTGGGTATGTCTGCTAAGGGGGTATCGATTAGGAATACTGTTCTGCATAATGACATTGAGGTGTGTTTCTTGCTAGGAACTAAGAGGGCAATGTGCTGTGACAATTTTGTTCATCCATTATAGAATAACTTATCAGTCAAATGGTTTACTCTTAATTCAGTTGATTAGGCTGGAGGTATTTTAGCTACTTGGGATGAAAGTAAGTTCATGGTTCATTCAATTGAATATGGTGGGCAATGGGTAGCACTTTTTGGATTGCATATTGAGAAGCAATTTACTTGTGCAATCATAGGAGTCTATGCAGGAATCATAGTTCATGAGAGACGGGAACTGTGGGAGGAACTCCGTACCTTACAAGCTGCGTTTGTAACACCTTTGTTCATTGTTGGGGACTTCAATGAAACATTGCATCAGTGTGAAAGTAACAGTGGCTATTTGAATGGCATTGGTTCTACGGATTTCAAAAGATTCATATCCAATTGCAATCTTTTGGAGTATCCCCTCTCTGGTCACCGATACACAAGATTTCATGGCAACTCAATGTGGAGAACTGATAGAGCCTTTGCCACTCCATACTTCCATTTAACATTCTCAGGTCTCCTACTCAGTCGGTTTCCACAAGAATTTTCTGATCACTGCCCAATGATCTTATGACTGCAATGCCAAACTTGGAGATGGAAGCCATTTCGTTTCCTTAATTGTTAGGTCTCTCAGCCTATGTCTATGGACAAACTTGAGGTTCTTTGGCAGGAATATGGTATTAAGTACAATGGGAGACTTCTCTTGGTTAAAAAGCTTGCCTTTATGGCTATGAAATTCAGAATATGGAATGGAAAGGAATTTGGCAATCAGGACTTAAAACTGTGGCAGCTTTAGCGTGACATCCAGCGACTGGAGAATATAGAAGAGGACAAACAGCTTAACCATGAAGAACTTTCTATGCTGCAAATCTTGCGCTCTAAGCCGTGGGAAATCAATAAGTTTGTGGAATCAATCTGCAGTACAAAATCAAGACAGACCTGGTGCAAGCCTTGGAGATAAGAATACAAAATTCTTCCACATTATAGCTAATATTCGAAGGAGTAGAAAACTCTATCACTCGTATCAGATACAATGATATACTGCATACCTTTCCCAAGGACATCAACGAGGCGGCAACATCCTATTTCTCAAGTCTATTCACTAATGATATCTCTACAAGAGCTACAATGGGGTTCCTTGGGTTCAATAAACTATCCATAATACAAACTCAACAACTTGAACAAGCAGTAACTATGGAAGAGGTCAAGCAAATGATTTGGAGTTGTGATGGAACAAAAGCCCCAGGTCTTGACTGCTTTACCTTCATTTTCTATAAAAACGCATGGCATCTGATAGGGCCTAACATTTTTTATGCTTGAATTTTCTCGACTTAGGGAATTACCAACAGGAATTAACATCTCTCACATGGCCTTTGTTCCAAAATCAAAGCAATCTACAGAATTTTCAGAGTAAGGCCAATAAGTTTAGTGCATGGCTCGTACAAAATTATAGCTAAACTGCTATCCAACAAATTGAAAGTCATTATGCATAGTATTAGTGCTAATCAAACAACTTTCATCAAATTTTAGATTGTTATACACAGTGTTAAAAAAAGTGGGCAACATAGTTTGGTTATGAAAGTGGACTTTCATAAGGCTTTTAATTCAGTTGTACAGGGATACCTAGAGAAAGTGATGTCATATATGGGTTTTTGGAGGAGGTGGACTTCTCTAATACGTCAATGCATTGCTAGATCTAAATTAGCTATTTTTATCACTGTCAAAAAATTAATAAATACAAATGAAAATATTGATAGAAATAATAGAAATATTCATGTGATAAATTGCAGTAAATTTTACCTACAAAAATATTTCATCGATATATACTAAAGGAATTACGGTGGGAAGAAAATAAAACAAAGTCAAAAAATACGATAACGTGTAATTTATACTAATAAAATTATCGATGGAATAAATTCCATCAGTAAAATTATTGGTAAACTATTAATATTGTTCATCATGTCAATTACAAAAGGAATTATCAACGGAAAATTCTGTTGGTATTTACCAAAGAGCTCTGAAACTATTCACTTTCCAATGACGGTGTTAATTAATATTCTTTACAGACAAAATCACTGACGGATTGAAAAATCGTCAATGTTATTTGGTGGGTTTTTGAAAATTTTTTATTAAGTTGAAAATTCAAATTAAATATTACAAACGAAATCATCGACGAATTGAAAAGTCATCGATGATATTTGGTGGTTTTTGAAATTTTTTTATTAAATTGAAAATTTAAATTAAATATTACAGGCGGAATCACTAACGAAATAATTGAAAATATTAAAATTTAATTATCCATCGGTAAAACTATCGGTAAAACGTCTGAATAAAAAGTCTAGAATCCCTAATTTCACAACAAACAGACCTCATTTCTTCTTCTTCTTCTTCTTCTTCTTCTTTTTCTTCTTCCCCATATGTAAAAAAATCAACATCCCTTTCTTTCTCCTCTCTTCTCTTCTCTTCTCTCCTCAAATCCTTCTCTTCTCCTTCATGCTCAGGTATTTCTTCTTCTCCTTTCTTCTTTTCTCTTCTTAATTTTTTTTAATTAATATGCTTTATGATTTTTTTTTCTATTCTCGTCTTCACTTGTGACTAATTAAGGTAAGGGTTTTTTTTCTTCTTTTTTTGATTTTTTTTTCACTATATTTGTTTTTTTATTTTATTTTTAAAATTTTTTGTTCTTTATAGTTATAAGAATGTTGTTGTAGGATTTTTCCTTTCATATGAAATCAATTTTTAGTTGACTTATTTTTAGCAATCGCAACTTCATTTTTTTCATATGAATTTTTTTAGTTGAATTTATTTTTTGTGTTATTTATTTGTTGCAAATTTATTTGAGTTGATTTTCTTTTTTTGTTTTTCCAAGCAACTCAGTTTTGAGTATTATTGAGTGTTGATTTATATTAATTTAATTATTTTATAGTTTTGTAAAATAGATTTTTTAAATAATCACCAACAGAATTACATACGGTATTTTTCTAAGGGAAATAGCAATGGAATGAAGCGGACAATTTTTTTCACGCTTTTTTCGTTAGTAAATTCATCGGTAATAATATTTTTTATTAACAACAAACAAAAAATTACAGATAAAAGATTCACCAATGGAGTATTTTCATCTGTGATTCTGTTAATAAATTAATTACTAATGAAATAATAGTACAAATACCGATGAGAAATTCATCGATTAATTAATATAAAGATTGTGATAGTGTATTAAAGGTTCACCAAGCACGGAGTTTAGAGTAAAACATGACTATGTCAAGGCGAGAATCACTATCGCCTTTTCTTTTTGACATAGATAGGGAGGGGTTATCAGTTCTATTTAAAAGAGCTTCCACTTCTGGATTATTTAAAGGAATCCATTGCGGAAATGGGATGTATATGAGTTATTTGCAATATGAGTTATTTGCAATATGCAGACAATATGCAGATAAAATCGTCTCCAAGGGGCATAGCGTGATAGCAAAGAGTTTGAGATCTGCACAACAGGTCTCGAGTTCGAGTCAGAGCGTGCACCTCTTATAAGAGCCTGGAACAGCCGGGGTTTTACTCCCTCACTTGGGTCCACAAAGTGCGCTTTCTGGGAGTGAGATTTCCTCGAATAAAAAAAAAAAGTTTATTCCTAATCATTTCATTTTTATAATTAATGCTAAATTAAAGGATTTTGAGATGGTATGAATTGACTTTAGATCTGAAGGTTAATTTTTGTAAAAGTTCACTGGTTGACATCAACCTAGATGATGAATTTACAGTAGGAATAACAAATGTGATATATTGCAAATGGAACATACTACTTGCCCAATACATGGACCTTCTTTTCGGGGCAAACCTGAAAAGTTAGGAAGTGATAACCAGTACATACCAAGCCATAAGATTTGTCTCATGTAGTAATAGACAAATGGTACTAAATAGGACTGTGTCCGGTGTAGTAATAAAGTTTCAACATTTTATTGTATTTAAATGTCTGATCACTTCAGACTTGTTTGAAATAGTAGTTATGGTTGTTTTTTAAAATATTTTTCATACTGAAATATATTAAAATAATATTTTTTAAAAAAAATTATTTTTAATATCAAAGCATTAAAATATCCAAAATACACAAAAAAATTAATTTTTAATAAAATAAAATAATTTTTTTAAAAACACGGGTACAACCGCGTTTCCAAACACTCTCTTCAACAACATGTCACGTAAAGAGTACATTAATGTCATTATCCTACAAATTTTGGCCAAACTTTATTTATTTTGCTAAACTTTATAGACTAAATTATAATCAACTCCTAGATATTTTACACGTAAAATTATAGACCTCGTCCACTTTGTGCCTCTATAAATAGCTTAACCTCGACCTTATCTCCACACATCACAAGAAATTCCTCTCTCTTTGCATATCAATATCAAAACTCCCTTCAGGAGTAGCGAAAATGAGAAGCAATATTCTACTTACCGTTATCTTCGCCATAGTTCTTGCAGGAGCCCTGCCCAAGAATGTGGTAGAGGCTCAAAATTGTGGCTGTGCTGCAAACCTTTGTTGCAGTCAATATGGCTACTGTGGCACTGGCAATGCCTATTGTGGTCAGGGATGTAAACAAGGGCCCTGTAATTCATCGCCTACGCCTACTACTCCTAGTGGGAGTGGTTCTGTTGCTGATATTGTTACGCCTGCTTTCTTCAATGGTATAATCAGCCAAGCTGGTGCAGGCTGTGCTGGGAAGAATTTCTATACAAGAAATGCATTTCTCAGTGCTGTCAATTCATATCCTCAATTTGGTAAACTTGGTTCAGCTGAAGCTTCTAAGCGTGAGATTGCAGCTTTCTTCGCTCATGTTACTCATGAAACTGGACGTAAGTTCCTCTTCCATCCCTAATAACATTTGTCGCAGCATTCGAATAGCAAGCATGATATTCTGTCTGTCTACCTATCTTTTCCACGAATACATTAGTCCGCATATGGATTTTGTCAACAAAGTGAACTGTATAATAAGTGTGTTTCAGCTCCTCGTGTGTAAACTGACAAGATAAAATGTCTTATTTTGCAGACTTCTGCTATATAGAAGAGATAAATGGTGCTTCCCGTGACTACTGTGATGAAAACAACAGGGAATACCCATGTGTTTCAGGCAAGAAATACTATGGCCGCGGACCACTCCAACTATCATGGAACTACAACTATGGGCCAGCCGGAAAGAGCAACAACTTTGATGGATTGAATAATCCTGACATTGTAGCAAGGGATGCTGTTGTGTCATTTAAGACAGCCTTATGGTTTTGGATGAACAGAGTTCGTCCTGTTGTAAGCCAAGGTTTTGGAGCAACTATTCGAGCCATTAATGGTATAGAATGCAATGGTGGAAACCCAGGTGCTGTTCAGGCTCGTGTCAGATATTATAGAGATTATTGCAGTCAACTCGGCGTTTCTACTGAGAATAACCTCACTTGCTAGGTTTTTAAATAACCTGAGTTGTTAAGCCAAGTTATGGCTAATCATATGAAAATAAGATGTACTGCTATGAAACAAATTGAAGAGAAATAAAGTTCATAAGAATCGTTATGTCTCTTATAGTTTTTTCAGTAATTTTGATGTCCCTTTTTATATTTGTTTTTATTACTTAGAAAAACCTCCACTTTACTTGGCCATAAATTTGTGTTGAAATTCAATTTACGCCTTGTACGTATTTTATTTTCCATCAATTGAGTCCATTTTGACCAAAAGAATATATTAGCAATTTGAAATTTAAATCACTATATATTAGCATATTCATTTAATTTATTCTTCCATTTCCATAATAAATTTTCAAATTTATGTTAATATCCATAGTAGGATCTACTCTAATTTTCTTGAGTAAAACAAAAACCAAAGGAAAAAAATTATATTTTTAAATAACTTTTTTTTTCCAGGAATTTGTCCTCATTTTAATAAATCTTGATTTTTACATATTGCTTATGCTAGAGACTAGATAGAGACGAGAAGCTATGAGTTTTTTTCTCTCTCCTAATTATACAAGCATATTGTTATAATTAATGATTTCAATAATTTGAACTCTATACAATTTGTTGTTAGTTTTAATTTTTTTATAATATAAAAAAAATTCTTCAAAAAATTTGAAAATTACTTAGTTTGGAAATTAAAAATTTCATGAATATGATATTTTTTCGTTTTATGTTTTTGAAAATGAAAGGTTGTGTTTCAAATTTGGTTGATTGATAGCGAAATTAACAGAAATATTGTTCATTGTGTACATTTATAATTGCCATGAATTGTGAATAACATGTTTGAGATTATGTTTTGAGTTTCAGATTATGGTATACAATGGTTTTTATTTGATAATATATTAAAAGAATAATTTTTATATTTTATATTTTTTTATATTAACATATCAAAACGATAAAAAAGTATTAAAAATATTAATTTAATAAAACTTTTTTAAAAACAATTTAAAATTTAAAAAATATTACAGTTCAACTGCACTCCTAAACAACATCGAAGTAAAAAAAACTAAATTAGGGTTTTTTAAACATTAAAAACATGTTTTAAAAAAAAACTTTTTGTAAAAAATTATTAATTATTTTTATGTTTTAAATCATTTTAGTATACTAATGTTAAAAATAATTTTTTAAAAATAAAAAAATATTATTTTAATATATTTTTAAATAAAAAATAATTTTAAACTATCACTAGGAAATTGAATTGAACTGTTCTAAGAACATCCAGAAGTTAACTGCAACAACTAGGATCATCGCCATCGAATCACTATTGGGATTATTTGGTGGTTCAAAATCATGTTGAGGTAGCCGACGTTGAACATCATCAATATCAATGGAGAGACTTTTGAAAGAAGTTGTCAAGTCCATTTCTTACATGATAGCAATTATGGATTGGGGTCCATGTCCATGGACCATCATTGTATCGATCATGAACCAAGTTTGAAATACAGTGGCAAAAAATCGATTTGCCAGGAAAAAAAAATGAAAAATGAAAAATTAGGCAACTTGCTGTGATTTTCAAGGTTGTCAATTATATTTTGTTTTGTCTGTAATAGTCAAAATATTTTATACTAATTTAAAAAACGAAACAAATTTTATCTTATTTTAAATCTCGGTCCGTTCTGGATTTTTCGGCTAAATTCCACCCAGAATGTTCTGGTTTCATTCCACATGTTCCGTTCCACTATTGAAAAGTCATTGAATCAAATTGAACCTTGTTTAATTTAATTAATTAAACCACCCAATTATAAAAAGCTATTTTTCATTACTATTTTCAATAACAATAATATTAATAACAATATTGAAAATTATTAATTAATTTTTTTAAAATTAGATTTATCACTAATATATATGATTTATATTCATATTGTTTTTTTTCATGTTTATACTTTATAGGAATTTAAACAAAATAAGGAATGCTTTAAATTTCATTAGCCTTGATAACATTAACCTAACTTTATATTTAAAATATGTGTTAAAACATTTTACTTTCATAATATTTTGATGTTTTATTTAAATTGAATTACTTTAAGTTAAAGATCTATTTAATCTTGACTATTTAGAAATATTTTAAATTTTAAAATTATATTTGTTTGATATTGTGTTTGTATTACATAATTTATAATTAATTTATTTTAAATTTAAATTATATTTATTAAATTTATTTATATATATATATATATATATAAATACTGAAATATTTCAAAACTGAAATATTTTATTTCAATTAAAAAAACAAAACACTTATTAAAACAGAATTCTTCCCTATTATCGTATTGTTCGGCATTGTTCGGCGTTGCTAGGCCATGCAGCACTAGTGACCAAAGCAAATATGATCTTTTCCCATGCGATATGGCCGCAGTGTGGTCAAATATCTTGGTAGTGTTGATTAACGGAGAGCTAAAGGCACACCCCACCCCACCCATTTCTTATCTAGCTAGATGGGGAAGAAACGATGGCTCCTATTTTACTTATAGTTCAGCTGCAAGTTAAAAGAAATAATGAACATGAAGGTATGTATGGAAGTGTATTTGTAGTTATTTTTTAAAATATTTTTTGTATTAAAGTGATATTTTTTTATTTTTAAAAAATTATTTTTAAAATCAGTATATCAAAATAATTTATAATATAAAAAATATTATTTTTTACAAAAAAATTAATTTTTTTAAAAATATGAGTTGACTTGTATTTTTAAATAAGCTCGTGTAATGAGTTGACATGACATGTGATGGCATGTGTTGGAATTTGTTGTATCTATTCCAACTTGTTGCATGTTTTGGTAATAGAAAAGTTTTTTTTTATATTTTAAAATTTTTTTTGAGGTTTTTTTTATATTTTTAATTTATATTAATTTTTTAGTATGTTAAATTTTTTTTGATGTGTTGATATTAAAAATAAATTTAAAAAATAAAAAAATATTATTTTAATATATTTTTAAATAAAAAATATTTTAAAAAATAAAATTTAAATTAGCAGCGGAGAAACAGCATAAATATAACAAAACACTAGTTAGCTAAACACCAAGAAAAAGAGCTAGAAAGTGTTGTGAGTGAGAAATGGGAGTTGAGAAGAGTGTTTCTCCACCTCCTTGTAATATGTATGGCTTCTCTAGTTTATAAAACAGATGTAGGCAAATTATCCAGCCACGTTAAATCTTAGGCGTCGATTCTGGGCATCCATTTTTATCCTGACAGTTGGCTACAAAAACTAGAAAAAGAAAGGAGCACTAGAAGACGGCTTCAGTTTTATCTTTTTCTATCCTTTCATTTATGGTGAAAGGTTGCCTTCTCTATCTCAAAAATATATAGGAAGGGGACGGAGATTTCAGGTAATTGGCTAGTCAACGTCGGCTATGCCCATTCTATGCCATTGGGTGCCACTTCTTCGTAGAAGCTACTCTAGACTGTTCGAAGTTTTTCTTTTCAAATCTTTGTGGGGTGCCTACTCTTCGAATGGTCCATCATAAGGAATCTTCTAGTCCTAGATAGGATATTACCATTTCTTTCGTTGGGAGATAGGATTGGACAGGCTTTTCCCTCCAAAGGCCGAACTGACATGGTAAGCTACCAATTGAGTCTGTGTCTTTATGTGGACAAGATTTCTATTTTCTTGCCTAACTACAGCGTTTACTTGAAATGGTAGTGATTGATTATCCTTTCCTAGTTGTTTGAAAAGTAATACGCATGTGCCAGCAATCGCCCTGCAGGTAATGGCGCCACAAATGGTATGGGAAATTAAACTCCTTGCCCTCTCTAAGGCCTAGATTTGTTTCGGCTGATAGTGTGCCAAAGAATTTAAGAGAATTGGTATTAGTACTGTGAGTGTGAAGAAAGGAGAAATGAAAAAAATTGAGGGCGGCTAAATTATGGCTCTGTAATATTCGGCTCTTCCATAGACTGTAGTGGTCAGCGCCATTGGATTGCCGACATCAATGCTTCTAAATTTATCTAGCCACCCACGATTGTCTGTAATGAACTGAACAACCTAGTCATTGAGAAGCCTATAACACTTTATGCAAGTCTCTAAGTGAACAAATTTTCAGATTATGCTTTTGAGGATCCTATTAAGCTCATCCCATATGATTCCCATCTATCGAGTGCTGTAACTGCACAATTCAAAGTTAAAACTTCATGTTGATTAAAAAAAAGCTAATGTTAAGATATCCAAAAGCCTTGAAATGATTTAGACAAAAAAATCCACCGTGAGTGATTAGATGTTCAAATATCGTATTCGCTGCGACAAGGTCGGATGTTAGAAATATGGGTGAACTCTCCTCCAGTTTTGAATAGCTTTAGCTTCCTCGGTTTTTCCTATATTTGAGATACGACTTGAAAACGAAAAGGTTTGATATTATTTTACATATTTACGAGATGTACTATTGCATCTATGTGTGTGTGTGTGTGTGTGTGTGTGTGATGAGGCCAAAATAAAAGGCTCAGCTGGGCTCGGAAAAAAAAGAGAAGTGGGAGAGGAGAAAGATAAAATGAATTGGGCCCATCAGGACCTAAAAAGAGAGGAGGAAAGAAGCGGCGAAAAGCAAGGAAATTTGCAGGGCTTGGGATCGTTATCTGTTTTGAGATTTAACTTTTTATATAACTCACATTCTTACCATTTTTAGAATTGTAATATTGATAGTGATTTAAAATATTTTTTATTTAAAGATATATTAAAATAAATTATTTTATTTTTTAAAAATTATTTTTAACACAGTACATTAAAATGATATAACAACATAAAAAAATTCATTTTAAATAAAAACAAAAATCAAAATTTAAAGAAATGTAATTTAAACCATGTTTTTAAATACACTCTTTTTTATAATAATAAGGTTGCCTTCTTCACTCTCGCCTGTAATATGGGCTCTCAAAATTGAATGTGGAGCTGGAACCACTCGTCTCATTATCTTCAAGGTCTTCTAAATCCTTATTTATTAAGTAATGGTCAATTTTGAAACTTCCCTTTACAAATCTTTAATCACTAAGTTATGAAAGTCTTGTTCTTGGGCAGAACCTCCTCAACCATAATTAATTCCCTTCTGCCATGACCATGTTTTGCGTTGTGATCTCTGTCCATAGTTCTTCAGCAAAAAAAAAAAAAAAAAAAAAAGAAGGAAGAATCGGATATGATACCAACTAGCACAATTTAAACTAATTACACTTCAGTACAAGAATTCATCATAAATTAAAGTTTTCTTTTATTAACTAATTAATCGTTTTAATTGCAATAAACAATTACAATTTAAATTGAAAAGTCAAGTTATTTAAAGGGAAGTTTTAATTGTAATAAGGGAGCGTCGACAAAACACTCCAGTCAATTTTGAAGGTAGAATAGTCTCGCAAGAGATTTCACGCATTTAATTTAATAGATTGACTTCATGGGATTTTACATTTAGTCAAATCCCGTAATTGAATGTGTAGCTGGAACCACTCATCTTATTATCTTCAAGATCTTCTAAATCCTTATTTATTAAGTGACGGTCAATTTTGAAGCTTTAATTAAAAAATAATCCCTACAGATTATAGCGAACCCCGACAGATAGCATCTTTTGAGTAATCCGGTAATTGAAAAAATAATCCTATATATATATAGAAAAATTAAAGGCTAAAATTTGAAAAAAATAAAAACTAAAACTAAAAAAAAAAATAGCTTATTTTGAGTCTAATTTGAAAGTTTTTCTAACCCCGACAGATTATAACAAACTGATACTCCACTGTAGAATGTTAGAGAGTAATATAAATTATATTCTGGGACCTCACCTAAAAGATTAAACTATTGGGTTGAGATAATTCTTTAACATGATATCAGAGCCTTGATGACCAAGTGGTCTCGAGTTCGAATCTCATCATCCCCATTTATTTGATAAAAATTAAACACAAAGGTAATGTGGGCCTGTGCAAGTTTCAAGCCCAAAGGGCTTTCACTTGAGGAGGTGTGTTAGAAAATAATATAAATCATATCCTGGAACCTTACCTAATAACTTAAGTTATTGGGTTGAGATAGTTTTTTAACATATAATAGGTCTGTAAAATCTTTTAATAAAATATTATGTTTATTTTTATCAGACATATTATTTAGAGTAATTAAACTTTTTCTTGAGTTTGGACTTTCTATTCGATCCATAGGTGTTTTACACATACTCTAGCTAGTTACAGCAAATTTATATCCGATTATGATTATTATTCTTGTACCAATATATATTTGTAATAACCACAATATTGGTATGGGAAAGAAATTAAAATAAATTGAGAACTTGGCTCTGCCTCGGTGCTCAGTACCATTCGATCTCTAACATCTATGCTTCTAGAAATTTTGAGCTCCTAGTCTGTTCAAAGTTTTTTTAGCAGCCTTCCTTGATGATCTATATGAACCGAACAGTCAAGTCAATGAGAAGCCTAGCTACAACACCAAGCCAAGTCCCTAACTTCGTGGCGCATTGAGTGGAAGAAATTCTCAACGTTTGACTCCTGGTAGGATTGAAAATCTCCACTCATTTACGCTGTTGAGAATTAAGCACATGATTTATGGAATAATGTGGTGGTAACACCAGAATACAAGTTACAGTTCCATGTTGATAAAAAAAACAAAGTTAAGATGGCAAAATTCCATGAATCCGTACTTCATGAAATTTTAATTATTACATAGGAAAACCCATTTCCAAAGTTAAAAAAAAAAAAAAAACATTATTCAATGAACTGTAATATAAATGGATATTTGAAAAATAAGAATGTGTTGCCCTCATGGAATCATAATTATCAAAACTTTGATTTGAGATTGACCATTTAAGAAGCTGGATTCCAGGTTATATATGAGTTAATTTGGGTTAATATGAATTAATTTGAAAAGATTTAAAAAATATATTTAAAATTTTAATATTTTATATAAAAAATTTAATGTATTTTATAACTAAGAACGTGCGATGTCTCTCTTGCCATCAAGGCATTTAGAATTTTCATATCTATCGTTATATGGTGCTTCGTATAGTTTCACAAAACTTTGCTTATTGTACCCACTTTTGTCGTTATAAGTCAATTAAGCAGACCCGTATTCTACACGCATAAATATCCATAAAAATCTACATGCTATCCTGCTATATATATGGCCCAAACCAAACCTTATTTTTCCATCCAGATTTTCTACCCTTAATTAAATAAAAAAAAACACCTTGCTTACCTTATGTTTTCTCTTAACATGGGAAAAAATGTACTATCCATCATTCTGGCTATGATGCTGGCTGTAACCATGCCGCAGTTGCTAGTGTCTCAAAATTGTGGTTGTGCTCCCAACTTGTGCTGTAGTCAGTATGGCTTCTGTGGCACCGGTGATGCTTATTGTGGCCAAGGATGTCAGGAGGGACCTTGTACCTCAGCACCTAGTACCCCTAGCACGCCTAGTAACAATGATGTTACGGTGGCTGATGTTGTTACACCGGAATTCTTCAACGGTATAATCAATCAAGCCGGTGGAGATTGTGCCGGGAAGAGCTTCTACACACGAGATGCGTTTCTCAGTGCTCTCAATTCTTATTCTCAGTTTGGCAAGATTGGATCAAATGACGATTCCAAACGTGAGATTGCAGCATTTTTTGCTCACGTCACGCATGAGACCGGACGTAAGATCTCTTAAATCTCATCTATATATATATGTATATTGTCACACATCACACCTTCAGTAAACAACATAATAATAATAATAATAATAATAATAATAATAATAATAATAATAATCATATAGCAGTTAAAAACTTTATTAACATGCATACAAACTTGGAAGTGCTATAGTTGCTAGAGAATGATCGTTATGATATGTACACAAGCACAACCATACATCTCAAAGTTAACAAATGGATATGTTTTGCTTGGTTTACAGACTTCTGCTACATAGAAGAAATAAACGGTGCCTCTCAGGACTACTGTGATGAGACCAATACACAGTATCCATGCAACCCGAACAAGAAATACTTTGGCCGTGGACCTCTTCAACTAACATGGAATTACAATTACGGGGCGGCTGGAGGGGCAAACAACTTTGATGGACTAAACTCTCCTGAAACTGTGGCCAATGATGCTGTTGTGTCGTTCAAGACTGCCTTATGGTTTTGGATGACTAATGTCCGCCCTGTGGTCACTCAAGGGTTTGGTGCAACGATTAGAGCTATTAATGGTGCAGTTGAATGTAATGGTGGAAATTCTGGTGCTGTTCAAGCTCGAATTGGGTATTACACAGATTATTGTAACCAGTTTGGCGTTGCACCTGGCGATAATCTAAGTTGTTAGGTTATATTAATTAGGCATATCATAGTATAGTAATGAAATAAAATGGAATCTACCTTTTGCCATTTCTCGAATGTAAGGTGGGATACCCAGTGGTGTTCTGTAACTCTCGATCGAGTTCGATGTATTTCTTGGAATGGATTTTACAAATAAATAAATGAAATAAATGAATAATTGATTTTGCTTATAATGTATTTGCTGGCTTAATTCGTTGTTATGTTCATTGCAATTGCAAGTTTCTTGTTTAGTTTTTTTTTTTAATTTATTTATAATCTTCTAAAGTTTGCATTTATGTACTCTTCTTTTTAGTTGTCCATGAGGTTATTTCTTCAAGAGTTAAAAATAGCTAATTAGTCATTCTGATTTATTGACATTAATTAATGAATTAGTCCTTGTAGTATCAAAATTAAGCAATTAATAGTCCTTGACTAGCATTAAATCCTCTCAGTTTAGATTTTTTTTTAAAAAAAAAATCCTCTTTCCATTCCTTATCACATTTTTCTCATCTTAACTATTTCAATTTTTAGAGATGAAAAAAAATATATTTAAGAATTGCAGAAAATTCAAAAAAAAAACTATTTTATGGATGGATTTAATAATATAAGGATTAAATAATAGTTTTTAAAACGACAAGGACTAATTGATTGGCTTCATTAAACTACAAGGACTAGGTAATAATTTAAATCTATTTTTAAAATCATGAAAATGGAAATCAGATCCGCAATCAATTTTCTAGAGAAGATGATTCTATGAAAGTTTAAACAATTTTACCAATGTGAATTTCTTTGTGCCTTTTTTGCTTATAAATCCCTACAGAGAAATTTCAGATTACTCCCTTAAATATTAATGATTACCAATTTCAGACCACATTTGACGATTAATTAGTTTCCAAAGGATTAGAAATTATCTATCAAGTATGAATTGGTGTTCGATTTATGAAAACTTTCAAAATCTCACTTATTATATATGAGGTACTATCAACTCTCATCAATTTTTAAAATAAATCTCAAATCAATTAAACAATGTAAGAGACTATTCCCTTGTGAGAATATTCTTCAAATTCCGTCGACTTCCATCAATGGATGTTGACTGAATTTTTTATCAATGATTTTGTAAATATTATGTATCCAATGAAAAAAAAATCCTTCGTGGACACTGAAAATTAGTGATAGTAAGTGGACTGTTTTGAGATTTGTCCAATCCCTTTTATTTCTTCAGCTTTAGACGGTGTTCGTTTGCTGGAAAGTAGTTTTTTTTGGAAAATAAATTTCAAAAAAGTAAATTATTTTCTGATGTTTGGTAGTGTAATGGAAAATAAGTTGGAAAATATTTTTCAATATTTGGTTATATCATGGAAAATGAGTTCAAAAATAACTTATTAATGTTTTATTTTTCTCAAGTTTATTAAAATAATGAGGAACAAATCTTATAAATTATAAAGTTGAATGAGGATGAAATTGAAAAAAAATATAATTTCATAAATTATCTCAAATAAAATAAATAATAATCAAAATATAGAGATCAAATTTAAAAAATAAAAAAATAAAAGATGAAGAAATTAAAATAATAATAATAATAAATATTTCATAAATTATTTCAAATAAAATAAGTAACAATCAAAAGAATGAGTACCAAATTTGATAGATAAAAAATTTCAATAAAAAAATGATAAGGGAAAAATAAATAACAATTATAAAAATGAGGAAAAAAATTAATATAAAAATTAAATTTTAAGAGATGAAATTAAAAAATAAATATTCAAAACAATATATATATATATATAGCAATTAAAAGTTTGAAAACCAAATTTGATATAATCAGCAAATAATATGACATTTCTAAATTTTTCACAACTTCCGGAAAGTGTTTTCCGCCCAAATTTTCTAGAAAAACACTTTCCTAAAAACCAAGCCAATTTTTTCTTTAACTGGAAAGTGTTTTTTGTTGACAAACTTTACTAATGGCAAACAAACATAGAAAAATTTAAAAAATAATTTTCTAGAAATCACTTTCCAAAAATCAAACATAACCTTAATTAATTGACTTGATTTCTATATATACACAGCATATCAAGAAATACTCTAAAAGGCTGGAAAAAATATTGTTTCCCACAGCATTGTTTATTGTTTATATAGCAACAAATAAATCATTATGTATTGCCATAATGATTTATCTTTTTTTAGTCCAAATTTTTTTATTATATCTTTATAAACCCAAATTAATTAACAATTAAAGCACATTTATTAAGGAATAGCAAAATTCAAAGATAGTAGATTAAGATAAAAAAAAAAAAAAAAAAAGAGCAACAAAACAATATGGTTTTTCTAAATTTTGGGCTAAATATACACTTTGGTCCTCTAACTTTTAAAATTATAAACGTTTTGTCCCTAAAAATTTATAAATCTTAATTTTTATTTCAAACTTCATTTTCCTTATATTTTTTATCCTTGTTCTATGAGAGGAGAGAGAAAATTATCAAATTTCGATGATAAAGAGAGAATCTTGGTTCAAACCGATTCTGACCATGAAATGGATGGTTTAGGTGTCAATAAATTTCTTTTGATAGGGTAAGTTTATACAAGGTGGCCCCCCCCCTCCCGCCCTCCCTCCCTAAACTTGAGTGAAATTATAGATCTAAACTCAAAAAGAATTTTGATTTCAAATTAATTATATTTATCAATTTTCTGGTAATAAATTGAATCACCTTCTACACATAATTGTTAAAATCAATCCATATTCTTTAAATTATTTAAATTAAGAATTACAAGTTATGGGAATGTTTGGAAATATGATAGCAGTTTTTTTAAAGTATTTTCAACTCAAAAAATAATATTAATTTTTTTTTAATTTTAAAAAATTTATTTTTAGTATTAGCGTTTCAAAATAATTCAAAAATACTAAAAAGTTAATTTAAAAAAACTCAAATTTTAATTAAAAAAATTAAAATTCATTCTGAAACATCCTTTTCCCTACGTGAGAAACAATAATAGAAAGAAAATAAATTAAAGCATTTGAGATAGAAGATGGGTTTTCTTATTTTATTTTCTAAAATGCTAAAAATTTATCAAGGAGATAAGGATTGTGGGCTTTATAATAAACATTGTGCAATTTATTGTTTAAATGGTGTGCAAAATTGTCATCGATCGTTGATAGAAATTGCTAAGAATAGGGTTACATCATGTAGTCATACACGTTGCCTCCCTGTCTCTTTTAATTATCGTACGTGTACGGTGTCGTGGTAATCATTTATTCTCTCAGAAAAAATTATAAGGTCTATCTGGCAAATATGGAGAGGTAAGGAATTATTGCTTCTTATCAGTAAAATATGGACTAGGAGTCACCACCTAATATTGTGGTTACTAGGAACCCTAACTGGTCTTAAAGATCGAGTACAGAGATTGATTGCATAAAGGAAATGTATTAGCACCCCAACTACGCTCTACCTAAGGTAGGCTGCATTGTTTTAATTTCTGATAATAAACTATGGTCTTATTGCGTTTTCTAATTATTGGTCTCTTTAAGGTTTAAGATAAGCCCTCCTTAATAAGGAGGTTCTTATCTTAATGGAGTAAAACCTAACTGTTCTACGTCCGGAAAAAACAGAATTTAATATCCAGAATACGTATTACATGTAATGTTGTACGCTGGATACTAAAAGATAAACAAAATAAAATTTTTGTTGTTTTTTAAATTTTGGCCAATGTTTTCTTGACTTTAATAAACTAGTTATTAAAGCCAAAATGCATGCTAAAACATTTTTTTGTTGGTGTATGACAAACATAATATGATTTTTTAGCTTTAAGACACTTAGCCATATGCACAAATATATTTTTTCTTTTTTCAAAATTTTTTTGTATTTTTGGAAGTTTTGACGAAAACCGGGTATTTTAATACCGGATTCGTATTTTTTCAAAATGACATAATATCGGGTGAAACAAAAAAGCATAAAAAAATGCGGGGAAATCACAAATATTAAAAAATATTTGTTGTTTTTTTAAAAAAAATTGAAATGGGCCGGACCCGGCCCAGATCAATGGGCTGGGCCTATGGGCCGGGCCTATGGGCCGGGCCGGGCCTGACCCGGCCCAAAACCAAATGGCCTAGTTACTATGCACAAACACAATAACCAGCCCCCTCACCATTTGCTACAGAACATGAATTATTCACGTTCTGCATGCAAATGCAGACAGGGGCTGAGCAAGAGGAAACAAAACGGGGCAGCATGAGGTTACCTGGGTGGTGCCGATGCAGTGCTATTGGCAGCGGCGATACTATTTTCGCGGTGGAGGGATTGCGGTAGTCGGTGAAGCTACTCCTTCTTCTTCCTCTCCCTCTATTTTTTCTCTTCTTTTTTTCTTTCGATCTTCAGACCATTCTCCATCTTCTTCTTCTTCTTCTTCTTTTTCTTCTTCTTCTTCTTCTCTTTCAGTCCTCCATCTTCTTTATTGTTTTCCCCTCTCTTCTCTCCCTTTTCTTCTGCTATCTTCCCTTGTATTTATAGGAAAACAGGCGAAGAGGCATAGCTGGGGTGGCCACTGTGCTGCCACCCCACAACTGCCCGAGGAGGCATGTCTCCTCCATTTCTCCAACACGTGGGAGGCCATGGGTCAGCTTAGCAGGTGGGTGTCTTTAGTCGGCGTCTTTTTGATGCTTTTGAGGGAGAGAAGTCGATGAAAAAAAAGGAAGAAAATTTTCTTCTTCCCTTGTTTCACGCGTCCAGGGGAAGAAGAAGACTCATAATGCAGTTCAAAACGACACTATTTCGGTCCTTTCTTTTTTATGTGATTAGTGCATGAAACGACACTGTTTTGGACAAAATGCGTCGTTTCATTTAAAAGGAAAAGGTGACAAAAAACGTGTCAGAGTCCAAATCAGTCTTCAATTTGTGATTTGTTCAATTAACTCGATTGCAATTTTGATTTAAAAAACAATGCAATTACATACCTGCCAAAAATCAAACAGCGGCCTTGAAGTTGACCGCCTTTTTCACTTTGGTCCTTGGTCTTGAATTAGTGCAATTTGACTCTTAATTGAGCAATAAACTTCTAATTTCTTCAATTTGGCTCCTGATCCGGTTTTAATTACAGCCCCTCTATTTACACGCCTTTTCCAATTTGGTCCTTGGTTTCGGATTTCTTCAATTAACTCCCTAATTGGCCATCAAACTTCAATATTTATGCAATTAAGCCCCTGATTTGACCAAATTAACTCTTAGAAATTATAATTTGACCCCAGAACTTTAATTTCTTTCAATTAAAGCCTAAATTGGCTTCAAAATCAATTTTTCTTGCAATCAAACCCTCCATAAATTCAATTAAACCTTCAATAAAATTTAATTGAGTCCATAAACATCTGATTTTGGACTTTTCTTTCTCAAATTGAATTTTTTTTTAACAGGGCTATCATCAGTCAACAAAATACTGTCAAATTTTAATCTTTGTATTTCTGAACCTCCTTCACCAATTTTTGACCATTTTCTGAGCGCATTGACATCCTTTTTTCATTGCTATTATTTTTTTTATTTTTCTTCTAAATACATTTTTTATCTTCGTACGGGGGACCCAAAAAAGGGTTACAATAGATGGCCCCTCTTTACAATGCTTACGGAGCAAAGATTTTGCGTAGTAAATTTTGTAAAGATAAACAAAATTGGTCTTTTGAAACTAGTCTTCTTGAAATTTGGTGGACCTATAACTTCAATCGAACCCAAGGTCCGGTTTGTGGTTGGGCTAAACTGATATCCCTTTCGCCGATCCCCTTTAACCAGAATCAAAATCCAAAATCTGGTGTGTGGTTGGGCTAAACTGAGATTCCTTTTACCAATCTCCTTTAATCAGAACAAAAAATCTTGTGTGTGGTTGGGCTAAACGTAGATTCCTTTCGTCAATCCCCTTTAACCAGAACCAAAATCCTATGTCGTTGGGCTAAACTGAAATTCCTTTCGCCAATCCCTTTAACCAAAACCCAAATCCTGTATGGTTGGGCTAAACTGAGATTCCTTTTGTCAATCCCCTTTAACTAGAACCAAAATCCTGTGTGGTTGGGTTAAACTAAGATTCCTTTCGCCAATCCCCTGTAACCAAAAGCACAAAATCTTGTGTGGTTGGGCTAAACTGAGATTCCTTTCGCCCATCCCCTTTACCCAGAACCACAATTGCTATATGGTTGGGCTAAACTGAGATTACTTTTGTCAATCCCCTTTAACTAGAACCAAAATCCTATGTGGTTGGGCTAAACTGCGATTCCTTTTACCAATCTCCTTTAACTAGAACAAAAATCTTGTGTGTGGTTGGGCTAAACGTAGATTTCTTTCGCCAATCCCCTTTAACCAGAACCAAAATCCTATATGGTTGGGCTAAACTGAAATTCCTTTCGCCAACCCCTTTAACCAAAACCGAAATCCTGTGTGGTTGGGCTAAACCGAGATTTTTTTTGTTAATCCCCTCTAACTAGAACAAAAAATCCACGTGGTTAGGATAGACTGAGATTTCTTTTCTCAATCCCCTCTAACCAAAACCAAAAATCCTGTGTATCTAAACCCTTTGTTTTTTAAAGAAAGATGGTCTATTTTCACGGGCGACTAGCCCACGCACTCATACTTACCCTGGTCTATTTTCATGAGTGACCTGCCCATATATATTCAAAGTGGTCTATTTTCAAAGGTGACCAGCCCATACACTCATGCTTACCCTAGTCTATTTTCATGGGCGACCTGTCCAAGTAGAAAAATGAAGAGTGGTCTCATTGTAATGGGTGACCCACCCAGGTGAAGAAATGGTCTCATTGTAATGGGTGACCTACCTAAATGGAAAAAAAAGAGTGGTCGTGTTATAATGGGTGACCTACCCAGGTGGAGAAGTGGTTGTATTGTAATGGGTGACCTATCCAGTTGGAGAAGTGGTTGTATTGTAATGAGTGACCTACCCAGATAAAAACATGAAGAATTGATCGAATTGTAATGGGTGACCTACCCAAGTGGAGGAAAGGTCTTATTGTAATGGGTGACCTACCCAAATAAAAAACATGAAAAAGTGGTCGAATTGTAATGGGTGACCAACCCAGAATGGGCAAGGGCTTCAAGGCACACTCGAAAAAAGGTAGGGTTAGAAAATGCATAACCCAGGTGTTGAGAACTTAAAGGCGCACTTAAAATGAGGTAGGGTTAGAAAAAGCGCTATCTAGGTGGTGAGGGCTCAAAGGTGCACTCGAAAGGAGGTAGGGTTAGAAAACACACTACCCAAGTGGTGAGGGCTCAAAGGCGCACTTAAAAGGAGGTAGGGTTAGAAAATACACTACCTAAGAGATGATGGTGTAACACCAATCGGTCAATGAAGGAAGCAATGCAATATGATTGATATGCATGTATACTTACCTGAGAAACATAAGTCCTCTATTTTTTACACTCATTTGTAGGTTATTCGAAGCCTTCCTTGTTTTTCTGTGTCGGCTCATTCGTGTGCCAGCCATCCATTCTGTCATAACCTATTTTTGGGTTTTTCCTGATTACATTTTCTTTTTTTCAAAAAAAAAACCGAAACAGTGCCATTTTAAATGGCATTATGCTCCTTCTTCCTTGCGCATGCAAAGAAAGGGAAGAAGAAGATTTTAAATCTTTTTTCCCCTCTATTCTCCTTCTCTTTCCTCTCCCACTTGCCCACAAAACCTGGACATAGCCATCCCCTTTACGCTGCCACCATTAATACAACCCATGCCCTGCAAACAACCGGCCACCTTACCCTGTAGGGGTAAGGTAGCCTCGTTTCCCTCATGTGTCTTGATGGAACAAGGCAGGGGGGACTTTCTCTCCGCTTGGCTATAAATACAGAGAAGGGAGATGACAAAGGGGCAAAATTTTGGAGAGGGAGAGAAGCAAACGACAGATTCAAGGGGGTAATGCTCGGGAAAAATAGAAGAAAAGAAGCAAAAGACAGATAAGGAGGGAAGAATAGAAAACAGGGGGAAGAGAGAACCAAACAAAAGGGAGGTTTTGAGAGTTAAAAGAAACAGAGAAAAGGAACGAGAGAGGACGGCTTGAGAGGGGAGACCGAGCAGAGTGAAGGAACAAAAAAAACTGAAGCCAAAAGAACAAAACAGAGGGGGAAAGCTTTCAAAAAAATAGAAAAACACAAAGAGATGGAAAGGAGAGTGAAAGAGCAAGACAGAAAAGGGAGGAGAAGAGCCACCGTTGCACCTCCACCAGCGCCTCCACCATTCCTCCCAGCCACCACCGACAGAACCACCACCGCCAGAGATTAAACAGCGAAGAACAGAATATATACAGGAGAGGGGCAGAGAAAGCAGAAGGGAGCAGGAAGAAGAAGAAGAAGCAGCCACTAGCAACAACCACTGTCTGTCGTTGCAGGAACACCACCGTCACCTCTCCACCACCAACTAATCTACCCAACATCTTCTATTCCAGGTAACACCGTCCCCTCATCTCTGTTTCTTCGTTTATTTGCTTACATGCAGAACGTGCACTGTGCATGAGCACAGTAACCGACTAATTATATTTGATGGGTTACTGTGCGAGAACCAATCGTGGTGTCTACGGGTTGGATCATCATCCCTATCCACGCGGCTGAGCTAGTCCAGCCTAATATAAGGTGGTTTGTGTTTTATTTGGGTCAATTCCAGCCTAATTTTGTTCCGAGTCTGACCCATTCAAAAAAATTTAATTAAAAAAATTATACATTTTTAAAAAATTTCTGATTTTGTCGCGTAATTTTCTATCCATTTTGGGTTAATATCGGTTTGTATTTTTATACTGTAAAAATACAAATCCGATATTAAAATACCCGTTTTCATCAAAACATAAAAAAATGTTTTTTTTTCTTTTTTGTTTTCATGCATACGGCCAAGTCTCTAAAAATAATAAAATCATATCATATTTTCATACAAAAAAAAAATATGTGTTAGCATGCGATTTTAGCTTTAATAACCAGTTTATTAAAAGTCATGAGAATTAGGCCAATATTTCAAAAAATCCAAAAAAATTATTTTGTTTTATTATCAAGGATTATGAATTTATATGTAAAACATATTCCTGATATTAAAAAGGTAGTTCTTTTGTTGATGTTAGGATGGTTAGGTTTTACCCGATAAGATAAGGATCTCCTTACCAAGAAGAACTTCTTTTAAATCATAGATAGACCAATAATTAGAAGTACGATACAAACGTAGCATATATCAGACAATAAAACAATACAGCTTACCTTAGGTAGGGCATATTTGGGATGCTAATATCTTCCCTTTACGCAACTAGTCCCCGTACCCGATCTCTGAGACTAGTTAGGGTTCCTAGTGACCGAAATACTAGGTGGCGACTCCCATTCCATTTTTTTCACTGATAAGAAACAAGAATTTCTTGTCTCCCCATATTGTCCAGATATATAACCTGAGGGTGGATGATCGCATCGACACCACACACGTGCGACGCATTCAATTGTAAATAGAGTGTTTATCGTAGGTTATCCGCGTTGATTTCTTCTCTCGTTGCTTACCAAACATGACCGTGCCCCCCGAGTGTGGTGTTGTTTGTTTCATCATGAATGAGCTTAACCAATCATTCTAGATTGCCAATCAGTCATAAACTTGCCTCTGGTGGAAACAATACTCTTCAAGTATAAGTTATAATCAGTCTTCTTGGAAACTATCCAGTCGTCTAGATATGCATCTTACAGCTTGCAGTAAAAGCTCATCAATGTATGCTCAATGTTTTTTCAACAAATTCCATTCAGCTTATCTAATCAGGTTGTGAAAAGAAATATCTCGGCCTTATCAATGATGTTGCTTTTATCACCCATACACAAGCAGTGAAGCATGTCTTTAGCCAGATAACGATATGATGATGTCATTTCTATGTAGCATTGTTCTATCATTAGTCTTAGTGTTGTGCATCTCTTCAATATTCATTCAAATGCAGTCATGACAACATTAATCGATATCCATGCTTCAAAGAGTGACGATGTAAAGATGTCCGGCAGGTGCATCTTCATTCCATAGTCAGTTTTGGTGATTTGTATCTTTTCAACATTTATTTACATTCAATTGTGTTTACATCGGTCGGTAGTCATGCTTTAAAGAATAAACCCAATATAATGATATGAAGATGTCCTTCCAGTGCAGCATTGTCCCACAATCAGTCTTGGTGGTGTGCATCGTTCCGACATTCATTCAAAAGCAACAATGTGATAACAACTGTTATAGCCATGTTTCAAAGGATAACTCGAGATGAAGATATGAGGTTGTCCCTCAAGTGTAGCGTTGTTTCCAATTGCTGCTGGAGTTCACTAGATCATAGAATGTTTTTGACCAATATTGTCTCGGTGTGATCTGAATGTGCTCGTTCATTGATTATCTTTTTTTTTGAACCACATTGTCCTCTGTTCACTGATTCTTCATTTAATCATCTTTCTTTGCCCCCCAGCTAATCTGACTACTGCTTGTTTTTTCGTTTCAGGGTCCACTATCTTGCCCCTAGGTGGCTCAACTTGTCAAGGAGTGTTGAGATGAGTCGATGTCATTTCTATATGGGATTTCGTAGACTCAATCGATGTTCTTCTTTGTCTAACAATCTTCCTTCTAGAATTTACTCTCACATTTCAAAGATCATGTCTATTCAAGTCTAGTTTGTTGAAATGAAATTAAAGATGTCTCTGTTTGAAAAAGATCTTTTTGAAAAATCAAGCTTTTCGGTTAAAGACCTAACACATGTTTTTCAAAATATACAGTCCTTTGATTGTAATGTATTTTGAAAACAGAAATTGATCCATTGTAAAAAATGGCTTTTTCATGGTTCTTTGTATCCATTTTAGATTTTGATTTTAGCTATATCTTTTTTATGGTTTGTGAAGAGATGACCTTTTGTATATTTCAAAAAACAAAAATGCTCAAGTCAAAACTTAAGGCTTTATCAAAAAGATTGTTTCCCTTTTTTAGCATTAATTTTATCAGCATGCATAATAACTAGTAGCTTAATCCATAAAGCCACGACCCTTATGGAAAAACTCTTTCAGTTTTGAAAGCACCATTTATCGGTTCAAATTGCTTATTTAATCAAAAAGGGCTTTTAGAAGCACATAATGTAGGCTATGGTTCATGGATATGAAAGAAAGGACTTCACAGGCTTAAAAGGTGATTAAGGGTTTCAATGACCTAGGATCAATCTTAATTCCTTTTCTACCGTTATCATGACATATAACCATGTTAATCTCATCAGAATTCTCTTAACATAGGTTATAATGCAAATAAAACTTTTCTTTGATGAATGACCAATCTTAATCATTTGTTGGCATAAGAGGCTTTATCATGGATACTAAAAATCATGCTTATAGCTTAGTATTTTCTGGTGTTTGACTTTTATTGCGTCTTCTAACTATAACATGATAAATTTGAGCACCCATCTTCATTGCTTTGTCTAGATGGTAAGGAAAGACTGGTATCAGTATTTTCTTCCCCTAGTCTATGTCTCCTTTTCTTTTAGCTTTGATGAATGACCAATCTTGACCATTTGATGACATCAGAGGTTTTATCATGGATACTAAAAGTCATGCTTACAGCTCAGTATTTTTTTGGTGTTTAATGTATCTTCTAACTATAACATGATAAATTCCAGCACCCATCTTCACTGCTTTGTCTGGATGGTAAGGAAAGATTGGCATCAGTATTTTACACCCTCTAGTCTATGCCTCTTTTCCTTTTAGCCCTTTGTTAATTATTGAACTTTTGTTCTTAACCTTCCCTTTTTCATTGATTCTATTAGTGTCTTTAAAGTATCTCTCATTTGCCCCCCTAGTGTAGGGTATGAGCCTAGTTAGGATTTCTTTTAAAAGAAAATTAGTCTAGCTCAAATGGGGATTGCAAATGATATATTTCAAGAAATGTGAAAGGATAACAAAGATGGTCTTTTCTTATTTCAAGCAAGATCCGTTAAAACTGATAAATTTTGACCTCATTTAGCGTAATGCTTTGGACGTGTCAAAGTCTTGATTCACGAGTCCATAACTACTGAATCCACTGCATGTCATTATGCATATTGCTAAAACTTAGTTATATAATGTGTGGTTCAATTCTGGGTGTGAGCTCAAGATTTGTTCGGTCACCTCTTGCCATTTTAGTGAACATCAAGTCATTGCTAGAATCAAAACACTTTTAATCATTTCAGGATTGATTAGCCTTAATTTTACATGTAGGAGTTCAATTAAGATATTTTTGCCAAAATAAACTTTGAAAGAAACATCTTTTTATTTCAAGACAATAATAAGACTAAAAACAAAACGTAATCCATTGAGAGGTGAGATGTGATCCTAAAACAAAATGATAGACAACAAAATTAACAATAAGACACTTCTAAAAAGCTTCTCCATCAGTCCTTCATGTCTTGTTGTCGCTCATTCGTGATGGCCTATTAACGATATGATCGTTGATATCTTTCTTCACAAAATCTGCTCGTCTCTTGCTCACCAACTTTTAGGCTTAATCTTTGAAGCTCTTGTAATTCTTCACATCTTCTCTAGATTATTCCGTTTAGAGAATTATCTTTTGGTGTAATGAACTAATGTGCTTTTTTTTCTCGGTGGCAAAGGTGAGCTGGAATGGGAAGCATCCATAGAGTAGACCTTTCCCTAATTGTAGCATGTTAATGTGCCAGGTTTTAAAATTAAAGAACATCACAGTAGAATAATATTCTCCCATCAGCATTGCAAAAGGCCAACAAACTCACATACGGTTCTTTCCTTGTCAAAACCCCTATGTTTAACGAATACCTCTTACTCCATCATTTTCTGTCATGATCCTTCATGATCCATACTTCCATGAAATTACTTTCTCTATCGATACAGGTCATGGCAAGCTTTCCTTTGTATTTGGTAAGTCTGATATCTTTGTTGTCATTATCCTCAAAGGCTGGCAGGGGTAGTGGAACAAACAATGATGCTCTCTTGTTACATCAAAGGTAAAGACATTTCTTTTCCAAGTGAGCCAATGAAGTGAGCCATTCACGGATACTTTTGTCATGCGATGAAGGGATTATTCATGAGGCAACCTCACTTCATCCAACAGCTTCCATTTTCATGTTGTTGATTCAAACAACTCGAGTCTAATGCAGTGGTACATATAGAATTCTTTATATGAATGAAACTTGGGTTTTGAGAATCTCACAATCTTGTACCGTAAAGGTTTTGACCTTTCAATCATTAGGCTAGATTCTATAGTATCATATCGTGTCTTGGGATTCAAAATCTTTTGACGTTGTTGGATAGAAGGGTCGCACACATAATAGCAAGATTTATTATGGGCGTGACAAAACAGAACCCCTTGATTTGTTGAGGACACTATCTCCACATGTTCTAGAAGGAAATCAAAGGATATTTGTGTATGAGTCTTTAAAGCGTTAGTTGAAACAAAAGAAATCTTATATTCATTCTTGATCACGTTTTGGATAAGGAAACCAGAGACAATGTTGGTTCCTTGGCTGTGTAGCTTTGTAAAAAAAGGTTCATAAGTCAACTTGTTGTATTCTTTAGAAAGAAGCCTACATTTCCCCATAGTCTCCATTAATGAGTGTGTCAGCACTTCATAGATGGCATCTCGGCACAGGTCACTAGCTAAGTCCATTTGACGCAGAGAATCTTATTACCATAAGTTGTGTCTCTGGATTGGAAGCATGAGCGAATCTTCCGTGCCACTGTCAGATGTTGGCAATTTTTAACTCTGGAGTAGAACAGAATAGGGGACCTTTAATCCAAACTGGAAGAATGCATGCTTCAGCAATGAGTATGTTTTATACGATGAACTCACCCTTCGAGAAGTGGCATATGGTTGTAACTTTTGTATGATTGAAGCAAAAATCTTGATTCTTGCCCAAACTCTACAATGGAAATTTCTTGAGTAACGATCATTGTATCACCCGCAAGTCTTGATTTTAAGATGCTTCAAGAAAGGGTTGTTTTGATGCAAAACAAAGTGTAAGGAGCATGCACCTAAAAGGCAAGTTCTAATTCTTTTATGAATGACATGGGTAGGTTGGCTATTTAGTCTCTAAAAGGGTCTCTTGTTGTCCTAGTGATCGCCCTCGTGAAGGCAATATGGGTGCTCAACAGGTAATGGGATTGTATGTGCACCAATCATTACTAGTCTAAGCACTCAACTAAGAGTTGGGGTTTACACATGTTGTTACTCATTTTGTGAGCCCTACGTGCTAATGGAGATGGTGTGTATCCCTTTTAAATCGAAGGTAAGAGTTTAGTTCAAGGTTGCTGGGAAATTGACTAAAGTAAAGAAGAAAGAAATGTTTTTTGAACTCTGTTTCAACCATCTTATGCTCTCTTTATCCTTCCCCTCTGCTGCCGAAATTGTCAGGATTCTTTGGGCTAATTAGGAGTCTTTATAATGCTAAATTCGTTCCTTTTTATCTGGTTTTTAAGGTTGGATAAATCCCTTAGAAGTTCCACTAAAAAATTTTGATTATGCTGCTATCGCAATTTTTTGTTCCAATTTAGACCTTAAGTCTAACTTGGTTTCGTGCAATATCTGACCATCTCAGCTTATTTTATCACTCATAACATGTTGAAGAATTGACCTACACCTTTATTGGGTTCTAGGGCTCGCTATTCTTATGGTAGACTCTTAGTCAAACTGGAATGCTTGGCATTGTCAATCTCCTGAATTAGATCAGAAAACCTTTTTTGACCAACCAAATTGCAACTAGATTTTGTTCTTCAAAATGAATTTATCTCATTCTTAATCCTTTATGAAAGTTATAGTCATGTACGTGTAGATAAATTTAGGTTATTGAATCGTTTGATTTCGATATCAAAAATTTAAGATATTGATTTTGAATATCTAGTATGAAAATAAAAAATTCTGCCGTGAGAAGGATTTTGCCCTGGGTGTGCTGGAATGAATTGAAAAACTAAGATAAGGGGTTAATTGCAGTTAAAAATCAGAAGAAACTTGGTTGGGTTTTGAAGAAATAGAAAACGGGAATAGGATTAGAAAATGACAGAAATTCTGCCACGATGGGTTCCATTTCTGCTGCTTTTCAAACAAAAAACGACACCGTCTCTCTTTTACATTAATTCTCTACTTTAGCTACACGGTGCCGTATGAGAACAACCCCATCTTGGAAATATAATTAGAATGGTACTGTACTCCCGTCTGCATTTTTCCTTCCCTCCTCTGCAACCGTTTCCTGCTAGTTTTTGAAATCTCTCGTCCTTGCATCCTCTGCAGCCTGGCGTATACAGGACAGCCCCCCTTTTCACGCCAAATGTGCGGCTTTAATTCAGTAGCTCCAGTCCAAGGGAGACGGTTTTGCGCCTCCTTTGTACCAGCTGTGGAAGAAGACACGGAGAGGAGCCTCACACCATCTAAGGGCTGGGATTTTATCCCCAACACAAACGGCTGAGATGAGACGGCGTGAAGGTGGTCTCCAAGTCTTTTGCTTGGCTATATAAGCAAGCTGTTAAGTAAAGTTTGAAAAAAAAAAAAGGGGGAGGGGAAGAAACAAGAGAGAAGGGAGACGGAAAGAAGAGTAAGAAAAACAGAGAGAGCTAGCATAAGGCTGAGGTAAGAGCAACAAGAAAAACAACGAGAACGAGAGGGAAGATTATCTCCAGTCTATCCTATATTGCCAAAAAGGAGTTCACCAAATCTACGGGTTTTCTAAAACTCCTAACGGCAAAAAGAGGAAGGCTTTCTTTAGTTTTCAGAGGCAGAAAAGTAAAGGTTTTTTTTTCACCTATCTACACCTCATCCTCTGCACTCAAATCGGCAGCATCTGCAGGTATAGTTTCCAGTCTTTTTCTTCCTTGCTGTATTTAAACTTGGCATCTGTTGTTTGGTTCTTTTCCAAAGCCTGTTTCCCGCTTTGCTCTAGATGTTCAGTTTTTGGTTTGAACAAAAGGTGTTGTGCCTGCCCACTGTTACTACCATGATTTTTAATTTGGATTATTGTTTGCGTTAAAGCTGCGAGTTCTTTTCTTGATCTATTGTTGTAAGAAACCGTGAGTTTTAAAGGATTTCATTATCTCTTCCTCCCTCTGCTCGAGTGTCTCCTTGCCATGGATTGTTGCATAGGAACGATAGGGGCGTAGAAGCGCAGTTTATATGCAGAGGGAGAAAAAGAGAAAGCAAAAAAGAGTAGGGGAGACGGAGAGAGTTAAACACAAAGAAGGAAAACAGACAAAAAAAAACAGGGGGAGGAAACAACGAAAAATAGAAGAGAAAAGGAAAACTGAGAGGAAAGGAAAGAGAGGGGGCCGAGAGAACAATAAGAAGGTTTGAGAATAAAAATAACAGGAAACAACAAAAGAGAGAAGAGTTTGACTTCAATCTATGTTACCTTGCTGAAAAGGAGTTTAACAAGCTCTAAAGTGTTTTGAAAAAGCTCCTAACGGCAAAAGAGGAAGGTTTTTCTTTGGATGACCAAAGGCAAAATAAGCGGGGAACTGCTCGACGGTTTGTGCTCCATTTTTTTTCTTCTACAAGTAGGATCTGCAAAATGTTGCAGGAGGAGAAGTTTTGTTTCTAAACAAAACTTTGGTTAGAGAAGAAAGTAGATAACGTGAGGGAAGTTTTTGGGAGGAGAAAGTAAAAGGGCCAGAGGAAAGTTTCCTTTTCAGGCGGGGTTGTTTTTCTTTACAGACTCTCAGATCACGTTTCTTTTTTTTTAACGAGATAGCTGGCCATTTGTTTCTAATACATGGGATAAAAGCACGCCCCTCAAGTTTCTTTCCTTTCGCGAGCATGGCAGTTTTCAAGATTTAGGATAACAGAGGATGAGTCGTGGGGCACAGACACTAGCATAGGATTTTGAGTTCAAAATGTTATTTTCAGAACTTTGACCCCCACGTGACGAGTTTATTCTTGTGATGGTTTAATAACTTTAACTGTGATGCTTGTGTTTAATTGTTGCGATTAATTGTTGTCTTGAGTTCAAATGTTAGTTTCAAGACTTTAGCCCCACGTGATGAACTTATTCTTGGGATGTTTTGCTAACTTCAACTGTGATTTTTGTATTTAATTGTTGTGATAAATAGTATTTTTTTATCAAATATAAAAATGTTTTATTTTTGTAGTGTATAAGGTCAATACCCTAACATATTTTGAATATTTCTCTTTTAAAAAAAAACAAATATTCAAAGTTTAAAAGAAAATGTGTTTTAGCATGGATTTTTTAAACATAAAAAATTATTTTCTTACATTTTGGATTTTACAGTGTGTTTGTAAATTCCAAAAAGATACTGGCCGATATTTCAAAAATATAAAAATCTTATTTTTAAAAAACTCGTCTTTATTCACTATATATTAATAGGTGGATAAAGAAATCTCAAATGGGTTAATATCCAAAATATTATTGAGAATAATTTTATTCACCATTAATATTTGGATAAAGAAACCCCAAGTGGTTAATATCCAAAATACTTTTATAGAAATAATAAGTCATTATCCCTTAATAATATAAGAGCAAAGAAACGTATGAAAGGTAAATGTCTGAAATATTATTAAGAGTAATCTAACTTGTTCATTTTTAACATAAGAGTAGATTTATGCCCAAAATGTTATTTAGAACAATTTAATTGCACTTTCTTGAAAGAAGCCTCAATTATAATTAGAGATATTTCAAAATTTGATTCTACAGTTTATGAGTCATGAAAGTATAAAATACTAAGGCAAAAATAAACTTTTTTAAAGCACCTTGAATTTCCTTAGATTTCTAACTTAGTTTTTTGTTTCTCTTCCTTGCAATTTACGAGTCGCGAACAATTAAAATACTAAGTGAAAAATGAGTTTTTAAGCACATTGAATCTTCTTAGATTTCTATTTTAGTTGTCTCTTAAATCATAAGTTAAATTTAGTTCAAATCAAACACAGATTTCAAGAAATTTGCACCGGTTCTCTTTGGTACTCTATAGACATATCTAAATGTATGATCAATATTGGCCAAGGGTTCTTTCTTTTAGACTTTGAACCCAAGTACATTCATCATGGCAAAGGTAAATTGATTAGAGAACACCAACACCATAGCAATTATAAGGCAAACCAAACACCAAGCAGCTTACCTTAGGTAGGGCGAACTAGTGGTGTTAAAACCTTCCCTTTACGCAACCAGTCCCTTGCCTTATAATCTCTAAAAGACCAGTTAGGTTTTCTAGTGACCATAATACTAGGTGGCGACTCCTTTTTTTCACAAAACAAAGACCCCAAAATCAATTCCCCGCTCCCAAGGAGGGTCGCCTCGACGTTGCGCTCTCGCGAGAGTATGACAACACAAACTTAATCCTTGACTAAAAGTCGTAAGCTAAGCTGCTAGTTCCCCATTTAACCTTGAGTGTTCAATGTAACTCGTACAAAAATGTGAATGATGCATAGAATAATTCTATACAATGCATGAATAAATATGTACAAAATTAGAGCTTGTGAGCAAATGAAGAAATACATATTAACAATGGCACAAACCAAACAAGAAAACACAATAATCAGACAAAAACAAAGCCCAGTCCATAAATTCCCCAGTGGAGTCGTCATTCTGTCGCACGTGTGCGGCGTCGCGGCGATTGTCCATCCTCTCAAGAAAAATTATAATTTCTATCTGGCAAATGTGGATCGAGAGGCAAGGAATTCTTGCCTCTTATTAGTAAAATATGAACTGGAAGTCGTCACTTAGTATTCTGGTTATTAGGAACCCTAATTGGTCTTAAAGATCAAGTACAAAGACTGATTGCGTAAAGAGAAGGTATTAGCATCCCAACTATATTCTGCCTAAGGTAGGCTGCATTGTTTCAATGTTTGATAAAAAAAACTATGGTCTTATTGCGTTTTCTAATTGTTGGTCTGTTTAAAGTTCAAGAAAAGTCCTCCTTAATAAGGAGGTTCTTATCTTAATGGAGTAAAACCTAATTGTTCTACGTCCAAAAAAAACAGAATTTAATATCCAGAATACGTATTACTTGTAATGTCGTACCCCTGAAACTAAAAGATAAACAAAATAAAACTTTTGTTATTTTTGAAATTTTGATCAATGTTCTCTTAACTTTAATAAACTGTTTATTAAAGCTAAAATATTTTTTTGCTGGTGTATGACAAACACAATATGATTTTTTAGCTTTGAGACACTTAGCTGTATGCACAAAAATATTTTTTCTTTTTAAATTTTTTTTTTTGTATTTTTCAAAGTTTTAATGAAAATCGGGTATTTTAATATCGGATTCGTATTTTTTCAAAATGACATAATATCGGATTAAACAAAACAGCGTAAAACAATACACACAGTGAAATCACAAATATAACCAAATGGGCTGGTTACTGTGCACAAACACAATAACTAGCCCCCTCACCATTTGCTGTAGAACATGAATTATTCACGTTCTGCATGCAAATACAGGCAGGGGCTGAGCAAGAGGAAACAAAACAGGGCAGCAGGAGGTTACCTGGGGTGGTGTCGATGCGGTGCTGTTGTCGCGGTGGAGGGACTGCGGTGGCCGGCGGAGCTGCTCCTTCTTCTTCGTCTCCCTCCTCTGTTTTTTCTCTTCTTTTTTTCTTTCGGTCTTCAGACCATTCTCCCTCATCTTTTTCTTTTTTTTCTTTTCTTTTGATCCTCCCTCTTCTTTCTCATTTTCCCTCTCTTCTCTCCCTTTTCTTCTGCTCTCTTCCCCTGTATTTATAGGAAAATAGGGGAAGAGACATGGTTGGGGTGGCCACTGTGCTACCGCCCCATGACTGCCCAAGGAGGCACGTCTCCTCCATTTCTCCAACATGTGGGAGGCCACGGGTCATTTTAGCAGGTGGGTGTCCTTAGTCGGCGTCTTTTTGATGCTTTTGAGGGAGAGAAGTCGGTGAAAACAAAGGAAGAAAATCTTCTTCCCATGTTTTGCGCGTCCAAGGGAAGAAGAAGACTCACAGTGCCGTTCAAAACGACACCATTTCGGCCCCTTTTTTTTTATGTAAACAATGCATAAAATGGTGCCGTTTCATTTAAAAGGAAAAGGTGGCAAAAAACGTGTCAGAGTCCAAATCAGTCTTCAATTTGTGATTTATTCAATCGAGTTCTCAATTGCAATTTTGATTTAAAAAACAATGCAATTGCATCCCTGCCAAAAATCAAACAGCGGCCTTGAAGTTGGCCGCCTTTCTCACTTTGGTCTTTGATTTTGAATTAGTGCAATTTGACCCTCAATTGAGCAATAAACTTCTAATTTCTTCAATTTGGCCCCTGATCCGGTTTTAATTACAGCCCCTCTATTTACGCGTCTTTTCTAGTTTGGTCCTTGGTTTTGGATTTCTTCAAACAAGTCCCTAATTGGCTATCAAACTTTAATATTTATGCAATTAAGCCCCTGATTTGACCAAATTAACTCTTAGAAATTATAATTTGACTTAAGAACTTTAATTTCTTCAAATTAAAGCCTAAATTGACTTCGAAATCAATTTTTCTTGCAATCAAACCCTCCATAAATTCAATTAAACCTTCAATAAAATTTAATTGAGTTCATAAACATCTGATTTTGGACTTTTCTTTCTCAAATTGAATTTTTTTGTCAACAGGGCTCTCATCAGTCAACAAAATACTATCAAATTTTAATCTTTGTATTTTTTATCCTTTTCCACCAATTTTTGACCATTTTCAGAGCGTTTTGGCATCTTTTTTTCATTGCTATTATTTTTTTATTTTTCTTCTGGATACATTTTTTATTTTCTCAAGGGGAGCCAAAAATAAGTTACAACATTAACAATCTCCAAAACATCAACCATTTGCCTGTAAAAGAACGAAAGAACGAGAGAATGAAAACTAGAGAAGTTAGATCTTCTCCATCATAGACCTATCCTCCGTGGATCTATTACGATTTTCAATTTCTTCAAAGATCCTTTAGAAACCCTAGTCTACCTCAGAGTCTTGAACCCCAGTACCTTTAACCTGCAACTTATCTCCTCTATTGTCAGATTTGCAAAATCCCATAGTATAGGGCATAACCCATTCCACCAATATGTATTCCCAAAATCATGACGTACCCTCCTATCTTTAAAAATTAATCTAAGAACTTTAATTTCTTTAAATTAAAGTTTAAATTGACTTTAAAATCAATTTTTCTTGCAATCAAACCTTCCATCAATTCAATTAAACCTTCAATAAAATTTAATTGAGTTCATAAACATCTGATTTTGGACTTTTCTTTCTCAAATTGAATTTTTTTATTAACAGGGCTCTCATCAGTCAACAAAATACTATCAAATTTTAATCTTTGTATTTTTTATCCTTTTCCACCAATTTTTGACCATTTTCAGAGCGTTTTGGCATCCTTTTTTTCATTGCTATTATTTTTTTATTTTTCTTCTGGATACATTTTTTATTTTCTCAAGGGGAGCCAAAAATAAGTTACAACATTAACAATCTCCAAAACATCAACCATTTGCCTGTAAAAGAACGAAAGAACGAGAGAATGAAAACTAGAGAAGTTAGATCTTCTCCATCATAGACCTATCCTCCGTGGATCTATTACGATTTTCAATTTCTTCAAAGATCCTTTAGAAACCCTAATCTACCTCAGAGTCTTGAACCCCAGTACCTTTAACCTGCAACTTATCTCCTCTATTGTCAGAGTTGCAAAATCCCATAGTATAGGGCATAACCCATTCAACCAATATTTATTCCCAAAACCATGACGTACCCACCCATCTTTATGACAAGAGCTTGGGTGTGGAGCTGGCTCTCCTGAATTGAAAATTTATAAATTTAGGCACCACCCCTCAGTGTTGATCCTTGCACCATCTACGATCACGACCCCAACCTGTTGATGGCAACCCTAACCTCCTTGCAACCCTTAAATGAATGAATTTATAGGTACTTCCGGCATCTACTAACGCCATGAATAATGTGTTGCTGATCCTTATTTGGATCCTCATTGTCCTAGGGTTAGGTCTACCTGTTATCTGCAGAGAAATTTTCACTTCCTGATCATTAGTCTCCTCTGACCCTCCTAAATCAATGAAGTTTCCAATCGATGACAAATTCCCCCCTACTCTAGTCTCATCTTCTTCTTCCCCTAAGAACAACTTTGGCCCCCCTACACTTATGACCTGAGCTTCATTAATTTGCTGTTGTATTTAATACAAAACCCCTTTTCTATTTTTCTTTTTTCTTTTTTCTTTTTTCTTTTTTCTTTTTATGCTTGAGGACTTGCAGGTGCTGGTAACATCCATTAGAGGCCAGGTGGACAGAAAGCTGGAAGATTGGAATGACGACCAATAATGCATTTTGCAGCTCGACATTGGATATGTATTACCTTCTTTCTTAATGAAGATCTTATTCTGGAATAGTTGTGGATTGGGTATGTCTGCTAAGGGGGTATCGATTAGGAAAACTGTTATACTGTTCTGCATAATGACATTGAGGTGTGTTTCCTGCTAGGAACTAAGAGGGCAATGTGCTGTGACAATTTTTTGTTCATTATAGAATAACTTATCAGTCAAATGGTTTGCACTTAATTCAGTTGATTAGGCTGGAGGTATTTTAGCTACGTGGGATGAAAGTAAGTTCATGTTTCATTCAATTGAATATGGTGGGCAATGGGTAGCACTTTTTGGATTGCATATTGAGAAGCAATTTACTTGTGCAATCATAGGAGTCTATGCAGGAATCATAGTTCATGAGAGACGGGAACTATGGGAGGAACTCCGTACCTTACAAGCTGCGTTTGTAACACCTTTGTTCATTGTTGGGGACTTCAATGAAACATTGCATCAGTGTGAAAGGAACAGTGGCTATTTGAATGGCATTGGTTCTACGGATTTCAAAAGATTCATATCCAATTGCAATCTTTTGGAGTATCCCCTCTCTGGTCACCGATACACAAGATTTCATGGAAACTCAATGAGTAGAACTGATAGAGCCTTTGCCACTCAATAAGTTTGTGGAATCAATCTGCAGTAAAAAATCAAGACAGACCTGGTGCAAGCCTTGGAGATAAGAATACAAAATTCTTCCACATTATAGCTAATATTCGAAGGAGTAGAAAACTCTATCACTCGTATCAGATACAATGATATACTGCATACCTTCCTAAGGACATCAAGGAGGCGGCAATATCCTATTTCTCAAGTCTGTTCACTAATGATGTCTCTACAAGAGCTACAATGGGACCACTTGGGTTCAATAAACTATCCATAATACAAACTCAACAACTTGAACAAGAGGTAACTATGGAAGAGGTCAAGCAAATGATTGGGAGTTGTGATGGAACAAAAGCCCCAGGTCTTGACTGCTTCACCTTCATTTTCTATAAAAACGCATGGCATCTGATAGGGCCTAACGTTTTTTATATGGTGCTTGAATTTTCCCGACTTGGGAAATTACCAACAGGAATTAACATCTCTCGTATGGCCTTTGTTCCAAAATCAAAGCTATCTACAGAATTTTCAGAGTAAGGCCAATAAGTTCAGTGCATGCCTTGTACAAAATTATAGGTAAACTGCTATCCAACAAATTGAAAGTCATTATGCATAGTATTATTTGTGTTAATCAAACAACTTTAGTTTCATGACGGATAATGAAGTTGTACACAGTGTTAAGAAAACTAGGCAACATAGTTTGGTTATGAAAGTGAACTTTCATAAGGCTTTTAATTCAGTTGTATAGGATTACTTAGAGAAAGTGATGTCATATATGGGTTTTTGGAGGAGGTGGACTTCTCTAATGCATCAATGCATTGCGAGATCTAAATTAGCGATTTTTATCGTTATCAAAAAATTAATAAATATAAATAAAAATACTGATAGAAATATTCTATCGGTAAATTACAGTAAATTTTGTCGACAAAAATATTATATTGGTATATACCGAAAGAATTACAGTGAGTAAAAAATGAAACAAAGTCAAAAAATACGATGACGTGTCATTTATATCAACAAAATTACCGACAGAATAAATTCCAACGGTAGAATCATTGGTAAACTGTTAACATTATTCATCATGTCAATTACAAAGGGAATTACCAACGAAAAATTTTGTAGGTATTTACTAGAGAGCTCTGAAACTGTTCATTTTTCAATTGCACTGTTAATTAATATTCTTTACAGACAAAATCACTGACGGATTGAATAGTCATCGGTGTTATTTGGTAAATTTCTTAAAAATTTGATTAAATTAAAATTTTTAATTAAATATTACAGATGGAATCACTGACAAATTGAAAAGTCGTCGGTGATATTTGGTGGTTTTTTAAAAAAATTTATTAAATTAAAAACTTAAATTCAATGTTACAGATGGAATCACCAATGAAATGATTAAAAATATTAAAATTTAATTATTTGTCGGTGAAACTATCGATAAAACACCCCAATAAAAAGTTTAGAATCCCTAATTTCATAATAAACCGACCTCATTTCTTCTTCTTCTTCTTCCCCATATGTAAAAAATCAACATCCCTTTCTTTCTCTTCTCTTCTCTTATCTTTCATACTTAGGTATGTCTTCTTCTCCTTTCTTCTCTTCTCTTCTCAATCTATTTTAATTAATATACTTAATGAAATTTTTTTTCTATTCTCGACTTCACTTGTGACTACATTAAGGTAAGATTTTTTCTTCTTCTTTTTTCAAGTTTTTTTTTCACTATATTTTTTTTTTATTTTATTTTTAAATTTTTTTGTTCTTAATAGTTGTATGAATGTTGTTGTAGGATTTTTTTTCTTTCATATGAAATCAATGTTTAGTTGACTTATTTTAGCAATCACAACTGCATTTTTTTCATATGAATTTTTTTATTTGAGTTTATTTTTTATGTTATGTTTTTTGTTGCAATTTATTTGAGTTGATTTTCTTCTTTTGTTTTTCCAAGCAACTCAGTTTTGAGTATTATTGAGTTTTGATTTATATTAACTTAATTATTTTATAGTTTTGTAAAATAGATTTTTTAAAAATATTTTTAAATAATCACCGACGGAATTACATATGGTATTTTTCCAAGGAAAATACCAACGGAATGAAGCGGTATTTGGACTACAAGAAATAAGCTGATCTTCAAAGATAAAAAGCTTGATCGAAATACATTGTTTCAACTCATACTCCATCATCTTGCACTTTCATTAAAGATCTGGAACAATAATTTCTCATACACAAAGAATAATTTGATAAAGGTCTCCATGGCATTTTAACAGGGTCTAATAAGTGATGAGTTCTTGTTTATACGTGTTTGTTAGTAGCAACTTCTTTGTAACTTCCTTTTATGTTTTTATCTATAACTTCCTGTTTTCCATCAATTCATTTATTCTTGCATTTCCATAATAAATTTTCAAATTTATGTTAATATCCATAGTAGGATCTACTCTAATTACTTCTTGAGTAAAACAAAAACCAAAGGGAAAAAAAAAAAGTATTTTTAAATAACTTTTTTTTCCAGGAATTTGTCCTCATTTTAATAAATCTTGGTTTTTACATAATGCTTATGCTAGAGACTAGATAGAGACGAGAAGCTATGAGTTTTTTTTCTCTCTCCCAAATATACAAGCATATTATTATAAGGATTTCAATAATTTGAACTCTATACAATTTGTTGTTTTAGTTTTAATTTTTTTATAATATAAATAAAAAAATTATTCTTCAAAAATTTTGAAAAGTACTTAATTTTGGAAATTAAAAATTTCATGAATATCACATTTTTTCATTTTATGTTTTTGAAAATGAATAAAGCTTGTGATGCCTTGCCTATTATGTTTATAATACATCATCAGCTTACTTTTCATATTTTAAATTGATTGACTGATACTGAAATTAACAGAAGTGTCGGTCATTGTGTCCATCAATAATTGCCATGAATTGTAAATAACATGTTTGAGATTTTGATTTACATTGTTTTTAAAGTGTTTTTTATTTAAAAATATATAAAAATAATATTTTTTATATTTTTATTTTTTATATCAATATATTAAAATAATTAAAAATATTAATTTAAAACTTTTAAAAAAATTAAAAAAATTAAAATTTTAAAAAAATATTATCAAATTGCACTCTAAACAGTGCTGAAGTCATAAAGAAACTAATTTGTGTTTTTTTAGACATTAAGGGATTGAATTGGACTGCTATTGTCCTGTTTTTTTTTTTTTTTCTTTTTAAAAATATTTTTGAAAAAATTTGAATTTTTTTGCTTTAAATTAATATTTTTTGTGTTTTTAGATCATTTTGATGCATTGATATTAAAAATAATTTTTGAAAAATAAAAAAAATATTATTTTAATATATTTCTAAATAAAAAACACTTTAAAAAACAACTGAATCACACTTCTAAATATACTCTAAGGACATCCAGAAATTGCAACAACGTTGAACATCATCAATATTATATTGATGGAGAGATTATTTGTTGGCTCAAAATCATGTTGAGCCGACGTTCAACATCATCAATTTTAATAGAGAGACCTTTCAGAGAAGTTGTCTAGTCCATTTCTTACATGATAGCAATTATGGATTGGGGTCTCATGGTCTTGATGTTAATGAACCAATAATTTAGTTATATATTGAACCAAATTAGGCGTTGCTAGGCCAAGTGCTTGGCTCCCTTGACCGACAGCACTATATATTGACCAAAGCAAATATGATCTTTTCCCATATATACGAAACGGCCGCAGTGTGGTCAAATATCTCGTTAGTGTTGATTAATGGAGAGCTAAAGGCACAACCCGCCCATTTCTTATCCAGCTAGCTAGATGAGGAAGAAACGATGGCTCCTATTTTACTTATTGTTCAGCTGCAAGTGAAAAAAAATAATGACCATCAAGAGCTGAGTTGTAGCAGGTTCAATGAGTTGACATGACATGTGCTGGAATGGGCTGTATCTATTCCAACTTGTTGCATGTTTTTGGTTATAAAACCTGTTTATTTTTGTGTTTTAACAAAAATTATATATTTTTTAATTTATATTATTATTTTAATATTTTAAAATTGTTTTTATGTGATGATATTAAAATTAAAATTTAAAAAATAAAATTTAAATCTCTTTGGTTATAAAAATAAAATCCATGAATAAATGGTGGCATATGTTGGAATGACCTGGATCTATTCCAACTTGCTGCTTATCTTTGGTTATATATAAAATCCTGATTGTTTATGTGTTTTATAAGTTTTTTTGAAAAAACTTAATTTTTTTTAATTTTAAATTAATTTTTTATTGTTTTTATATGTTGATATGAAAAATAAATTTAAAAAAAATTATAAAAAATTATTATTTCAATATATTTTTAAATAAAAAATAATCATTACTACATTTTTAGATGAGCTCTAAAATGAAAGCAAAAACACCACACAAAGTGTGACAAAACACTAGTTAGCTAAACACCAAGGGAAAGAGAAAGTGTTGTGTATTAAAAAATCAATTCAATCCAATAATTTAAATTATTAAATTAAATTTCAAAATATAATCTATATTATTTTTTAAAACATATCCCTGTATAATGTTAAAAAATTATCTCAATTTAATAACTTAATATTAGAAAATAATATAAATCATATCTTGAAATCTCATTAACAGTTTAAATTATTGGGTTGGGATTTTTTTTAGTATAATATCAAAGTTTTAATGATGAAACGATCACGAATTTAAATCTCATCAAATTTATTTATTTGATAAAAATAAAACCATACCTGTGTCAATTTCTCCTCCTCCTTGTAAGATGAATGGCTTCTCTAATTAGTAAAACAGATGTGGCAAATTATCCAACCACATGCGTCGATTCTGGGCATCCATTTTTATCCTAACAGTTAGCTACTAGAGGGGGGGAAAAAAAGAGGAGCACTAGAAGACGGCTTCAGTTTTATCTTTTTCGATCCTTCCATTTATCTTGAAAGGTTGCCTTCTCTATCACAAAAATATATAGAAAGTGGACGTAGATTTCGGGTAATTGGCTAGTCAACGTTGGCTATGCCATTGGGTGCCGGTAACTTCGTAGAAGCTACTCTAGACTGTTCAAAGTTTTTCTTTTCAAATATTTGTGGGGTGCCTACTCTTCGAATGGTCCATCATAAGGAATCTTCTAGTCCTAGATAGGATATTACCATTTCTTTCGTTGGGAGATAGGATTGGACAGGCTTTTCCCTCCAAAGGCCGAACTGACATGGTAAGCTACCAATTGAGTCTGTGTCTTTATGTGGACAAGATTTCTATTTTCTTGCCTAACTACAGCGTTTACTTGAAATGGTAGTGATTGATTATCCTTTCCTAGTTGTTTGAAAAGTAATATACGCATGTACCAGCAATCGCCCTGCAGGTAATGGCGCCACAAATGGTATGGGAAATTAAACTCCTTGCCCGCTCTAGGGAATTAATTTTTTTTTAGTTTAACGTAGATCTTCGAGTCAGTTTGCGCGCATCTCGATTAATTTTACGGGCTTTGAAGTTAATAACTATATAAGTCTCTAGTGATCATCATATGAACAACCACAGGGCTCGAACCTGAAAACATAGAAAAAACAAACCTTCTAATCTCAAGCTTTTACTATTAGGTCACCACCTAGATGGCTCTCTAGAGCCTCGATTTAGGCTGATACTGTGCTAAAGAATTTAAAAGAATTGGTATTAGTACTGTGAGTATGAAGAAAGGAGAAATGAAAAAAATTGAGGGCGGCTAAATTATGGCTCTGTAATTGGCTCTTCCATAGACTGTAGTGGTCAGTGCCATTGGATTGCCATCATCTATGCCTTTAGAAATCTTGAACTTCCAGTTTGTTAAGAGTTTTTATCTAGCCACCCACGATGGTCTGTAATGAACTGAACAACCTAGTCATTGAGAAGCCTAACACTTTATGCAAGTCTCTGAGTGAACAAATTTTCAGATTATGCTTGTCTCCTAGCATTGAAAATTCCCACTTCCGTAAAGCTTTTGAGGATCCTGTTAAGCTCATCCCATATGATTCCCATCTATCGAGTGCTGTAACTGCACAATTCAAAGTTAAACTTCATGTTGATTAAAAGAAAGCTAATGTTAAGATATCCAAAAGCCTTGAAATGATTTAGACAAAAAATCCACTGTGAGTGATTGGATGTTCAAACATCGTATTCGCTGCGACAAGGTCGGATGTTAGAAATATGGGTGAACTCTCCTCCAGTTTTGAATAGCTTTAGCTTCCTCGGTTTTTCCTATATTTGAGATACGACTTGAAAACAAAAGGGTTGATATTATTTTACATATTTACGAGATGTACTATTGCATCTATATGTATGCGATGAGGCCAAAATAAAAGGCTCAGCTGGGCACGGAAAAAAAGAGAAGTGGGAGAGGAGAAAGATAAAATGAATTGGGCCCATCAGGACCTAAAAAGAGAGAAGGAAAGAAGCCGCGAAAAACAAGGAAATTTGTAGGGCTTGGGATCGTTATCTGTTTTGAGCTTTAACTTTTTATACCAGTCGATCGACACTAAATGCTTAGCATTCTGTGTGTTAAGAATGTTTAAAATATATTTTTATTTAAAAATATATTAAAATAATTTTTTTAAATTTTTAAAAATTATTTTTAATATTTATATATCAAAATAATATAAAAATATAAAAAATATTTATTTTAAATAAAAAAAATTTCAAAATTTTAAAAAAATATAATTTGCACTTGGGGTGAAAATGTTAGCATAGTAATAAATCTCTTTCCAGTTTCAGCTGGTTAACTCAATAATCTATTAATTAAAATTTTAATTTAATTTTTAATTAGTTTTTTATCAAAAATATATTAAATTTTTTTAAGAAAATCATAATTTAGAATGACTTGCCAACCCTTCTACGAACCGAATCTCAGATTGGATTGATATCTAGTTTGTAGTTAGTTTATAACTAAGAACGTGAGATGTCTCTCTTGTCATCAAGGCATTTAGAATTTAATTTCATATCTATCGCTAGAAGGTGCTTTGTAGTTTCATAAAACTTTTTTGTCGTTATAATTAAGTCATTTAAGCAGACCCGTATTCTACACGCAGAAATATCAATAAAAATCAACATGCTATCCTGCTATATATATGGCCCAAAACAAACCTTATTTTTCCATCCAGATTTTTTACCCTTAATTAAATAAAAAAACACCTTGCTTACCTTATGTTTTCTCTTAACATGGGAAACAATTTACTATCCATCATTCTGGCTATGATGCTGGCCGTAACCATGCCACAGCTGCTAGTGTCTCAAAATTGTGGTTGTGCTCCCAACTTGTGCTGTAGTCAGTTTGGCTTCTGTGGCACCGGTGATGCTTATTGTGGCCAAGGATGTCAAGAGGGACCTTGTACCTCAGCACCTAGTACCCCTAGCACGCCTAGTAACAATGATGTTACGGTGGTTGATGTTGTTACACCGGAATTCTTCAACGGTATAATCAATCAAGCCGGTGGAGATTGTGCCGGGAAGAGCTTCTACACACGAGATGCGTTTGTCAGTGCTCTCAATTCTTATTCTGGGTTTGGCAAGATTGGATCAAATGACGATTCCAAACGTGAGATTGCAGCATTTTTTGCCCACGTCACGCATGAGACCGGACGTAAGATCTCTTAAATCTCATCTCTCTCTCTCTCTCTCTCTCTCTCTCTCTCTCTCTCTCTCTCTCTATATATATATATATATATATATATATATATATATATAAAATAATCATATAGCAGTTAAAAACTTTATTAACATACATACAAACTTGGAAGTGCTATAGTTGCTAGGGAATGATCGTTATGATATGTACACAAGCATAACCATACATCTCAAAGTTAACAAATGGATATGTTTTGCTTGGTTTACAGACTTCTGTTCCATAGAAGAAATAAACGGTGCCTCTCAGGCCTACTGTGATGAGACCTATATACAGTATCCATGCAACCCGAACAAGAAATACTTTGGCCGTGGACCACTTCAACTAACATGGAATTACAATTACGGGCCAGCTGGAGGGGCAAACGACTTTGATGGACTAAACTCTCCTGAAACTGTGGCCAATGATCCTTTTGTGTCGTTCAAGACTGCCTTATGGTTTTGGATGACTAATGTCCGCCCTGTGGTCACTCAAGGGTTTGGTGCAACAATTAGAGCCATTAATGGTAGAGTTGAATGTAATGGTGGACGTCCTGATACTGTTCAGGCTCGAATTGGGTATTACACAGATTATTGTAACCAGTTTGGCGTTGCACCTGGCGATAATCTAAGTTGTTAGGTTACATTATGCATATCATAGTATAGTAATGAAATGGAATGAAATCTACCTTTTGCCATTTCTCGAAAGTAAGGTGGGATACCCAGTGGTCTTCTGTAACTCTCGATCGAGTTCGATGTATTTCATGGAATGGATTTTACAAATAAATAAATGAAATAAAGGAATAATTGATTTTGCTTATAATGTATTTGCTGGCTTAATTCGTTGTTATGTTCATTGCAATTGCAAGTTTCTTGTTTAGTTTTTTTTTTTAATTTATTTATAATCTTCTAAAGTTTGCATTTATGTACTCTTCTTTTTAGTTGTCTATGAGGTTATTTCTTCAAGAGTTAAAAATAGCTAATTAGTCCTTCTGATTTATTGACATTAATTAATGAACTAGTCCTTGTAGTATCAAAATTAAGCAATTAATAGTCCTTGACCAGCATTAAATACTCTCAGTTTAGATTTATTTATTTATTATATAAAAAAAAACATCCTCTTTCATTTCCTTATCACATTTTTCTCATCTTAACTATTTCAATTTTTAGTCATGAAAAAAAATATTTAAGAATCGTAGAAAAATAAATAAATAAATAACTATTTTATGAATGGATTTAATAATATAAGGACTAAATAATAGTTTTTAAAACAACAAGGACTCATTGATTGGCTTCATTAAACTACAAGGACTAGGTAATAAATTAAATCTATCTTTAAAATCATGAAAATGGTTTTCTAGAGGCGATGATTCTATGAAAGTCTAAACAATTTTACCTTTGTAAATCTCTTTGTGCGTTCTTTACTTATAAATCGCTACAGACAAATTTCAGATTAATCCCTTAAATATTAATGATTTTACGAGACAAAACATTTGATGATTAACTAGTTTTCAAAGGATTAGAAATTATCAATCAAGTATTTAATTTGATTAATGTCTAACTAGTATGAATTGGTGTTCGATTGATCTATTACAATTTTCAATTTCTTTCTAAGATCCTTTAGAAATCCTAGTCTATCTCAGAGTCTTGAACCCCAATACCTTTAACCTGCAACTTATCTCCTCCATTGTCAGAGTTGCAAAATCCCATATTATAAGGCATAACCCCTTCAACCAATATGTATTCCCAAAACCATGGCGTACCCACCCATCTTTATGACAAGAGCTTGGGTATGGAGCTGGCTCTCCTGGATTGAAAAATTATAAATTTAGGCAGCACCCCTCAGTGTCCAACCCTAGCCTCCTTGCAACCCTTAAATGCATCAAGTTATAGGTACTTCCGGCATCTACTAACGCCATGAATAATTTGTTGTTGATCCTTATTTGGATCCTTATTGTCCGAGGGTTAGGGCTACCCTTTGTCTGCAGAGAAATTTTCCCTTCCTCATCAGTCTCCTCTGACCCTCCTAAATCAATGAAGTCTCCAATCGATGACAAATTCCCCCCCCCCCCAACTGTAGTCTCTTCTTCTTCTTCCACTAAGAACAACTTGCGCCCCCACCCCCCCACACTTATGACCTGAGCTTCATTTGCCGTTGTATAACTTGTATTTAATACAAAACCCCTTTTCTCTTTTCTCTTTTCTTTTTTCTTTTTTCTTTTTTCTTTTTTCTTTTTTCTTTTGTGCTTTTGTTCTTTTTTATCCTTGAGTTGGGCTATCTTGTGTGGCCATAGAGATTCTTCCATGGACTATCTTCTGTTAATAGATATCGGTCCTGTGTATAAACCAAGAATACGAGCTGTGGAAAGAATTGAAGCCATTAATGGTGATGTTGAAATCAGTGGTACATAACTCTCCGCCTCAGTCTCCTACGGTTCAGGATCCGACTATTATTATGTGTAAACCAATCACTGGGCAAAGCAACAAAAAAATTGTCCTAGAAGGAAATCTTTAGCAATTAAGATTTAAAATTTCGATGATAATATTTCCAGTCTAAATTCTCAAAGAGAGGGGTGATTATAAGGATCTGGAAATGAGCGAGAGCTAAAACTTTGTGCTGTTAATTGGAAACCCTAATAAAATTGCATCGCCCTTTGACACATAATTGTTGAATTCAATCAACATTCTTCATATTTTTCTTAATTAAGAATTACAGGTTACGTGAGAAACAATGGTAGAAAGAAAATACATGGGCAATTTAAAATAACAAAATAGGCCCAAATCAACCACATAAAAAAATACATTTCATTACAGCCCTTCTCTGTGTTCTTAGTTCATCTTAGTGGCTCAACCTATATAATTTAAGTATTTACATTTATTATATATTTGTATAAAAATCAATTATTCAATATTGTGGTTTGTCTCTCTCTCTTTTTTTCATTTAAACGGATGAAATTGTATTTTTAATCTTCAAAGTAACCTTAATTGATATAAGGTTATACTATAAGAATTGTTAAAAATTATTCAAAATATTTTTAAAAATAAAGAAATTAAATTCAAATTTGCGTTCAAAGTAACTCGATCATTATAATTTTAAAAAAATGAAAAAAACATGTTTTATATTTGATCCATGAACTTTTAATAACTGGAAAAAAAAAAAAGGTTATGATGATGATTCGTGAAGGAGATGCAGATAGGCTAAACAGCCTATTATGTTTGGGCCAGCACTGAACAGCCTAACACTGTAGCATGGCATCTATTCCGATCCATCTCAGTCCACTACACGCAGACCTGCGCACCTTCATTCACACAAGAATTCTCCGAGCAAGGTAGAAGCATGCATCAACTCTCCAAGAATGACATAACAAAGAACATGTTTTTGCAAGAATAACCAGGCCCAAAAATAAAGTTTACGATCCAAGTCCACACACTTCAGTACAAGAATTCATCATAAATTAAAGTTTGTTTTATTAACTAATTAATCGTTTTAATTGTAATAAACAATTACAATTTAAATTGAAAAGTCAAGTTATTTAAAGGGAAGTTTTAATTGTAATAAGGTAGCGTCAACAAAACAATCCAGTCAATTTTGAAGGTAGAATAGTCTCACAAGAGATTTCACGCATTTAATTTAATTGATTGACTTCATGAGATTTTACATTTAGTCAAATCCGGTAATTACCATGTCCAAGAGATATATAATCATTATTAACTAATGAATAAATTATTGATAAAATGTCAATGGGTGCTGATTGATATTTTGCTCGTTATATTGTGATATAAAATGTATTTTAAAAATATTTTTTTGTTTAAAAACATATTAAAATATTTTTTATTTTTAATATTAGCATATTATAATTATTAAAAAATACTAAAAATATATTAATGTATATTTTTTAAATAAAATATTATATATATACACACACACAAATAAAATCTTAGACATTGTTTTAACGCTGTAAATCGTATTCCATAAAAATTTAATAATTTTTTATTTAAATTTATTTTATTTCATATTTTAATAAAATTTATTTTATTTTATATTTTTAGATCGTTTTGATATGTTGATGTTAAAAATAATTTTTAAAAAATAAAATATATTATTTTAATACATTTCTAAACAAAAAATAATTTAAAAATTAATCATTATCACACTCTCAAACATTAGTTAAAAGCATGCTCTTGGTAACATTATCGCATACCGCAAATGATTAAAAAATTGCACCTCTGAAAGATAGTTTTAATAATGACAAGGAAATTCTTTGTATACACTTCTCGTGATAAATAGTAATGAGAGTTGCATGATAAAAAAAAAAAAAAAAAAAAGACAGAAAAGAAAAGAAAATACATGAGAGTTGCAATGCTTGTCCATATCACCTTGAAGGTGGTAGTGGATTTTTAAACTTTTTTTACCAACGAAGAACACGTCTCCTGCAAGCCCATTTTTCTTCAACTTTAGTCCAAAAAAGCATGTCACTTGTGTACGACAATTCGAAAAGTCAAAGTTAAATTTCAAAATTGAAGAATTTAGGAGATTTTCGGATGTTCAATGAATTAAACAATACCTAAGAATTCCCTAAGGCATGATTTTGTTATCAGATAAAAATGTCAATTGCTGCTAAGATTTCTTCCATGCAGGGAGGTATCAATTTATATCAAACGGTAGACTTTTCAATGCCTACCAAAGCTAAACCACCACCGGCACTGCTTTCGTCTTCTAGACAAAGCACTGCTTGTTCAAATTGACTTTTCAAGCATCAAACAATTGAAATCTCTTAATTGTAGCTCTATAAATATCAAGTTCTCATCCTTACATATATATACCGTGCACACAATTTTCTTTATTTAGATATAATGGCACCCTCTACAAGAAAATGCCAGTTAGTCATTGTTTTACTAGGTATTCTTGTTGCCGGAGCTCTGCCAAGCTATATTGTAGCTCAAAATTGTGGGTGTGCCGCAAACGAATGCTGCAGCCGATGGGGTTTCTGTGGCACCGGCAATGACTATTGCAACACCGGGTGTCAAGAGGGTCCATGCTTTGCACCAGCTCCTACCAATGATGTCTCAGTGCCTGATATTGTGACCCCAGAATTTTTTGGTGGGATCCTTGATCAAGCTAATTCAAGTTGTGTTGGGAAGAGCTTCTATTCACGAGATGTATTTCTTGAAGCTCTCAGTTCATATTCTCGATTTGGTAGGATTGGTTCAGTTGATGATTCCAGGCGGGAGATCGCAGCTTTCTTTGCCCATGTCACACATGAGACTGGACGTAAGATTTCTCTCCTTATGTGTCGTCTCCAGTTTTGTCAATATTTATAGATATAATTATAATTTATACCTCGTAGTTTAACTGAACTAATTGACGCCTTTATAATTAAAGTTTTCCTCTGTAATTATTTTTATTTTATTTCTTATTATTTTCTATTTTTATTCATTTATAACATGTGTGAACTAGTAATGTAGCTCCGAGTAGTGATTAACGATATCCCAAAATTCATATATTTCGAAGATTCAATTTTTTTTTTTACACTAGGATTTGATTTTTTTTATCTAAACTAATCTAATTTCTGAAGGCTCACTTAACCCTAATTAATCCGGTCGAATCGAGTCAGCACATTAAATGATAAAGCTCTCAAAATGATATAGTTAGTATACTCAATTCAAAAAACTCAAACTCAAAATCTTACTTATTTAAGGGTAATAAACACTGAACCACTTAAATCAATTATCATTGATACACTAGAACACTTGATTTAACCTCATAAACCTCATTAAACCATATACTTCACTTCTGTATAATAAATTAAAATTTAGGAGAAAAGTTAATTTAACTTTGTATCAATCATAGCGAAGGTAACAATTCTTGGGTCAGATACAACTGGTAGTAAACAAGTTAATTTCTATTAGTTAGTAATTAACGAATAAAATATTTTCTGCAGATTTTTGTTTCATAGAAGAGATCAATGGACCATCAAGGGACTACTGTGATGAGGACAACACACAATAGCCATGCAATCCTGATAAAGGTTACTATGGCCGAGGACCAATCCAGCTCTCATGGAATTATAATTATGGACCAGCAGGAGAAAGCATCGGTTTTGATGGATTAAACTCACCTGAGGTCGTGGCCAATGACCCTTTAATTTCATTCAAGACAGCTTTGTGGTATTGGATGAATTTTGTCCAACCTGTAATCAGCCAAGGGTTCGGGGAAACTATTAGAGCCATTAATGGTGCTCTTGAATGCGACGGAGGAAATTCTGCTACTGTTCAAGCTCGGGTTAGGTATTATACTGATTATTGTAATCAACTGGGAGTGGCGCCTGGAGATAACCTAACCTGTTAAGAGAGAGTTTCACCATCGAAATTTTCTTTTCTAATTTGGTTGTCTTTTTAAAATATAAAAATAATAATAATAATTTATCTCGCTGTGCTCTTAGTTCTCTAATCTAAATATATACTTGTTTAGATTAATTAATGTATGGTCTGAGATTAAAAAAATAAAAAAAAGGGAAAAAAGAGTACATATATAGAGCATGAGGAGTTAAGTTTACTTCTTCACATTCTCTTGGTGAAGAGATCATGTGGACTTACATGCCATCTTACTTGTGGTTTGGAAAATGAGAGGACTGGAATTATGAAGAAGGTTGTCATACGAAGCTAGAAGGAAGTTTCTGCTATGTTTCTTGCTGACAAGTGACAAGTTGATGGACTAATGAGGACATCTTAGTACGTCCAAGGAGCAACCCAGTCTCAGACTCATCCAAGATCCAAAGTTAAAAATTGCTAGTGAATATACCATTTAGTAGTTAATTACTAGCAGCATAGATGTTATTGTTCATCTGGAATATATTTATTATTAATAAAAATATTTTTTATTTTTAATACTAATTTATATTTTATTAAAAAATTAAGAGTAAAAATAAAGTTTACGGGGTAAAAATATTTACAAAAACATTATAAAGTTATTATAATTATGAGATTCGTATTGCATCAAAGCATTGTTTTTAAATATCCTTAATCAACATTCTATTAAGATTGAACATAAATTAAAGTTATTGAGACTGGTGTATATTATATTCTTTTCTTTATAAAAGAAGTAGTTGCTCTCATAAACTGAGGTTTGAGAGATATTTGAAACTAATATGCATGTACTTGTTAGATGACATGTCCATTGAACTAATCTGCAAAATAATTCCATATGAAGATATCACCTATGTCTATAGAAAGACTCTTATGATAATTATGTAAATAATCTTTAAATTTAAAATTACTAAATTATTTTATATAAAGATTGTTACGTTTTTATCCTGACCACATGTTGTCTTAATCAAGGATAATAAACAAGTAGATATTAAATATAACATAAATTATATGATGATATTTATATAATCAAGAGAGGATTCATGATCCTAGATTAATTAGAAAAAAAATATTTTATTTATTCTCAAATAGTATTGATTATGAAATCCTCAGCTAAGATGGAATCAGTTTTGAAAAGAATTTTAAAATATTATTCAAATAATTAATGACTATAATGTTGAGAAATAATATGATTTGACAAAGCAAATATACTTCATACTATAATATCTAAATCAAAACATTATTGATGAAGGGATAATAATTACACTAAGAAACTAGTTAGTGAAAGATTAAGTCAAACTACTTATGACTTTTCTAATATTTGAGGGATCATGATATATTACTATACACTGTACTTGATCTTCAAATATAATTCAATCAATTATTGAATTGATAAAAAATTAAATTGTTTAATGTGCTTAATCTTATTTTATTTAAGATTATGATTTATATTTGGATCAATTTATTAGAGAATCTAATGGTTCACATATATAAGAATCATTGGTAAGAAACTAAAATGGGATGATTAATTAAGCGTGACTTAATTTTAACTAAATTTTAGAAATTAAGGACTAAAATGTAATTATTATAGGGGGATTACAATTTTAGACCTAGAAAAATCAAGTAAAGACTTAATTAAATGAATTTATAAAATCACCCTAAAATAATATATATAATATTATTTAAGAGACAAATTAATAATTTGTTGTTTATAGGGCTTTTTAGGTTTCTCTATAAATAGAATATTATGCTCTTATTTTCTATATATGTGTGTGTGTGTGTGTGTAAAAAGTACAGTACATAAACACTTAAACCATATTTTTCTAGCACTCTAAGGTATAACAACTCTTTTCTCCTAAAAAGATTTAGAAGATTTTTCATTGGTGATTCGTGTAAATTACTGTTAGAGGCTGGACAACTAGACGACTTGTGATTTGCAACAACTCAACCTTGAAGTAAATATTCAAAGTTGAAAATAACATATGAACTTCAAATAATCTTCGCATAAACTCTAACATACGTGAGTTTGCTTACTTTGCATAAACTCTAAAATATACAAAGTAAGCAAACTCACATTTTGTTTTTACCAATTTATGTTTTAGGTTAATTTAATTATTTTTTTAGTTTTCTTATATATATTTAAGTGTTTTATAGCTTTTTACTAAGAGAAATTTATTGTATTAATATATGATTTGTATGCCAAGATTTGTTTAGGATTTTAGGGAAATTAAATTTTGTTGAAATTGAATTTGATTTTTTTAATTTAGGCGTGTTATAATTGAATAAATAATTGGTAATTTTAATGAGCACCAATCATATTTTATCAATTTTATTATTAAGTAGAATTTAGGAGAAAAAATGATTTTTTATGAAATTAATGAAATCAGAATTATTCTATTTAGATTTCATAATTAAGTAATGGTATGATCGTTCTTGAATATATCAAGATTCATCAAAAGGAATATACAAGCAAGATTATCTTCAAAGAGTTGAAAGTTTTATTAATTTCATAATTTATAAACTGAATAATATTAGTGCAGATGAAATTAGATGTCTAGATGTAAAGTATAAAAATAAAAAATTCCAACATAAGAATATGTCCATTGTCAACTTAGGTCTTTTTTTTTTTTTTACTTTTTTTCACTTATACCCTATTCCATTAGATTGTTTTTTATTTAAATAATGATCTTTTACATTTTTGTTTTTCATTATCATATATTATGAAGAGATTAGTTTGATTTGTATAAAAACATTTTTATATTTTATATGAATAAGTTGTATTAGTATGAAGATTTTTATAAAAATAAAAAATTATTTTTTATTAGTAACAATATTTAGCCACTAAGATTAAATAAATAAAAAAAATTAAAATAAAAAAGGATTGTCGATGTAAACCATTTGGATGTAAACTATTTGCATGTGAAACTATTTATTTTGACCGAGATAAGTTTTTCGCTTTAATATTAAATTAGTATTAATAACTCTTTTACATTTATTAATTCATATATTTATTAGTATATTTTATAAAGTATAAACTATTCACTAAACTATTCACTTCTCAATTAATAAATTTAATGATAAATAAGAACATATCCATAATATAATTCTTATTTTTTTCATGTTAGAAATTGACTTGAAATCCTACTCTCATTATTTTTGTGTAAACAATATATTTTTGTTTATAAATTAAAAAAATCATGATATTTTAAAATGCATTCAAAATAATAACATATTTTTTCATTATATTTGAAATTAATTTAAAGTTTTACATAGATGATAAAACTAATTAATTAACAAACACTTAAAGAAGTAGGGGATTTGCACCGTGGATCCCATCACAAAATATCATGGATTTAGTGTCCACCTTTTTTTCGTTCCTTTTTTTTTTTTTTTTTTTTTTTTTTTTATTATTAATCTTTTAGGAAAAAGTAAGATTAAAAGATAATGAATCAAAGTAAAAAAAAAAAAAAGTATACAAGTGGCTTTTTCAAACTTATGCAAGTAGAGTTCAACTGAGATAATTTTTTTATCTTCAAATTTATTAAAAAACTACATTTAAACTTGAGAATATTTTTGGTTTTAGTGTTTTGTGTGGTTTTTAGGTTTTTAAGGTTATTAATGGGTTTATTAAAGTGTTTTGAGTGTTTTCAATATATTTTAGATAAAAAATAGGTTTTTATATATAAAAAATCATTAATCCTGATTTTTCAACTACTATAATGGTTAAAATATAAGGAAATGCAAACGATGCATCATTTAATTTTATTTTTTAAAAATGAGGTAGATAACGCTCCCATTAGCAATTAAAAAAAAACCCACACACATGAGTTATTTCCAAATGAGCCAGACATGTTGTTTTGGCTTGCCAGAATTAGCATTGTCCAACCTTTTTTTTTAATTAGTATATTTTTTATATGTATTTTTAAAAATAGTTTTTTAATTTATATTTAGATTTATATCCTAAATTTTTATTTTATTTATTTAGCCTTTTTTTAAATAGAGATTATTTTTAATTATGTTATATGAATGTAATTTTTAGAAGATTATTGTAATTCATCTATAAATTTTATTTTTATTTTTTATATAAATGAACTTTATTTTTAAAAATAAAAATATTTATTTTTAAATAATTTTTCTAATATGTGTAACCTTGTATACTACTTTTTTTTTCTTTATTTTATTTAATTAATTTTATATGTGTATCTGGTTTTATTATAATTTTATTAAATAAAAAATTATTTTTATAAATAAAATCAATAAATATAACTGAGTAAATAAGCGTCAAATATTTTAATTTATATATATTTCATAATTTTTTTCAGTTTTGTTTTTTATTAATATATATAATTATTTATTTATTTAATTAATTGTATACGTAAACATCTTAAATTATTTAATTAAAAAATTACCCCTCACGCAACTGAACACAGGTCAAATAGTTAAGTATTAATTAACTAGAGAAAATATCTAAGCTCCTTCTTCGTCTTTATCACGTCTACTTTACAACTCATTTTCATCATTTCATATCCATCTTATCGCTTTATTACCAGCAGGCCAAGCTTTTTTACGGGTCCACTCACCTCCAAATACGCAAGACTTTTGTCATGAAGGATGGAAAAATTACTTGTTCTCGTCCAGTTAACAAATATAGAAATGAGGGAAATTTCTTTTGTAGTTAACAAATCTTAATAAAGAAGCATCACTCACCCCATCTTAGAATTCCGCTCCTGCGGCCCTCTCCCTTCCTCTCTCACTCACTCTCGTATCAAAACAGATCAGGTTTTTCTCTGTAAGTTACTTGCTCTCTCTGTTTTAAATGTAAGGAGAGCTCTGTTTCTTGGAATTTTGTTTCTTAAAAAGATAAAACAGAGCCAAATAAGCTTAATTTTGATATGAGTTTTGGAATTCAAGTAATTCCATGTAAGTGGATTTCAGCTTCTGTTACTGTGCATGTTTTGTTAATATTGTGTTTGCTGAATTGGGTCCTCTTTTCTTTTTATGTTTAGGTAATTTACTTTAAGAATTTCTGAATTAGGTACTTTTTTCCAGTCAAATTGAGACGAAAATCTGAATTCTTTCTGTGATTCTTTGGTTTTCTGTTTGCTTGCTTGGAAAATGATGGAAAGCGAAACATTTCAGTGACCTATGAGTCCAAAAGACAAAAAACTTTTGTTCAATTTAAGTCTTTGGTTTGTTACACTTTGTTTTCTGTTTTTAGTTGGAAAGTGAAAGGAATTTCTTGTGTGAATTTCAGGAAAGAGATCTACTGTTTAAGCAGTGCTTGGAATTATTATAAAGTGAAAGAAAATTGCCTTTCTTTTCCTTTATTCTATTTAATTGCTTAAAATTCTGAAACATTTCCGTTCTTTATCACTCACTGGTTGATATAGATCGAATTCATTATACTGTAAGTTGAAAATTGTTCTGAATTGAGAAAATGCTTCAATGTGAAAGAACTTTGAATCCTGGGTATCTTGAATTTAAAACAATGGAATCCCTTTACCATTTAGCACGCCGCACCCGTTCCATTGTTTTAAATTAGCAATCAAATTGTTGCACAGTAAAATTATACTCTTACATGATTTAAACCTTTCTTTGATCAAATCTTATTGTCACAGGATTTGCAGTCGGACTGTAATTTTGGATTCAATACAGCCCATATTTGCTAGCGCGCAGAACGTAGACACAGCTATTGGAAAACTCCAATCATGGACTAACAACCGTTGTTTGATGAAGGACCGGGGGATTAACTGCTTTAAGACAATCAGACTGTTGGATTGGAAAAATAATTGAGGTATTGCACTTGAATCTCCTGACAACTTAGCGCTTACTTTTGTGATTGATTTTGTGATCAGTAGTCACCTGTTTCTTTCGGTTCATTTACCTGGTTTTGCTTTCTTTGATATGGTTATCCAATCCAGCGTGCTGAAATACTTGATTATATCATTATCAATTGCAACATTCCTTTCAGGGTAAAGATAACCTTCTTTTCATTAGTGGTAGTTGACATGGCATTGCCTTTACGATACTACAGCTGCCTTGTGATAATCAAGGAATAAAACTAAGTACATAGTTTATTTCTTTAGTTTTTTGTTTTGCTTAAAGTAAACTTGTTATTTGATTATTCTCAGTGTTATTAACTTCATCGGTGCATTGAAGATGAAAGAGTTTTGTTTTTCCTTGGAGTAGGACATCTGATTCGAAGATAAACCCCAGGATACTCCTCTGAAGTTCCCAAGCAAATCAAAAGGCAGAAAATATAATGGGAAACACAATGCAAAAACCCCAAGGAACAGAAGTAGAAGGAACAGAACAGTTGCAACAAGAAGAAGATTCAAACTTTACTTGTGAAATTTGCTCCGATCCTATGCTATCAACCAGAAATTTCAAGAATGGTATCGTGTGTAAACATCCATTCTGCTTGGATTGCATAACCAAATATATTGAAATAACAGTTGAGGAAACCTCTGGCTGCATTGAATGCCCTGGACTGAACTGCAAGCAACTGTTAGACCCTCTCTCATGCAGGCCTATCATCTCAAAACCAATATTTGAGAAATGGTGTGATCGTCTATGTGATTCAATGGTTTTAGGGTCTGAAAGTTGCTATTGCCCGTACCGAGATTGCTCAGTGTTGGTTTTGAATGAGTGTAAGGACAAGCTGAAAAAAATAAATTGTCCTAACTGCAAGAAAAATTTCTGTTTCCTATGCAAGATTCCTTGGCATACAGGATATCGGTGCAGTGAGAGCAGACATCTAAGAGATAGGAATGACATTCTGGCTGGTGAGTTGATTGAAGAGAAAAAGTGGACTAGATGTTATAATTGTAGTCACTCTGTTGAGCGAGTTAGTGGTTGCAGAGATATAAAATGCAGGTGTGCTCTCTCTCTGTGGAAATTTTTTCTTTCTTTCAGTAACATTTTATTTTGACAATAGATTGTTATTGTTTGGATTATGCAACACAGTTTCCAATATCATAATATATGAGAAAATAATATAGAGCAACATTGTACTATTGTTTAATGCTCATTAAAAGATGTTATAATGGCTGAAAACAATTATATTTTTCAAAATTAGAAAAAGTAATGATTCGATCTGTTAATTTGGTTAAACTGGAGTCATGGAGTATATTAGCTAACTTATCTGAGAACTTTTATGCTTGAATGACAAAGTTCTATTCAGTCTTTCTCTCAGCTCTCAAATATAGTTGAATTCAAAATGTGGGGTTGAAGGTTTTCTCCATTCAAAATGAATTCAAAGATAGAATGGAGCTATACACGAGGTAGATTGTATATTTCTGATTTATTTTGATTATTAATGCAGATGCGGTTTTCGGTTTTGCCATCAATGTGGAGGACCATTCCATTCTGGCCTTTGTAAGCACAAGCGCTGTGGATATGTTCTTTGCAATCTTTTCATTTTTCGATGTTATTAGCTTTCTGCTATTTTGTTTTTTTTTGAAATACATTCCCTCCCATTAAGAAAAGGTAGACTCACAGTTGCACAGGCCATGCCCAAAAAAAAAAAAGGTTGTAAATGACGTTTAAGAAAATAGGTTGTAAGAAAAAGGTTGTAAATGATGTTCTTCTCGAACAAAATATAATAATAAAGGAATAGTTTGTTCAATGGTTGTGTTGCTGCTTACCACTGTTAGGAAGACTTGTTGATAATTAGTGTTGAAAAGGCATAGCCAAAGTGCAGCAGAAAGGCCAAAGAAGACTAAAACAAGATCGTTAGCGAAGAAGGCACCAATAAGAGAAAACAGGCGAAAGAATGAAAACAAGAGCTAGAGGAAGCATAGTTGACCCAGAAAGCAATGAAGCCAGATACCCTTGGAAGACAGGAATGATAATGCGGTAACTGACAGTAGCAGGCCAAAACCAAAAATTTGTCATAACCTCAGAAACGCAGCAGATACGAGAAAAAAAAAAAAACTAGCACCCCAAGCAACAGAGTTGAATCCCCGTAACAAGATTAGCATCAGCAGAAATGTTTGGCCCGCAGAAGATATGATCAAAACTGATATCAGCCAAAAAACACTTTCAAGCATAAATTGAAATCCATCACCGATTTTCCTCAGGTAAGCAAGTACTGGTTAGTTCAATGGCGTCAGGAGATGAACAACAATGACATTCCAGGTGCCCTCTTCACTTATTTCTACAGTGAAAGTTCTATTTTGTTGATCGGTTACATGCAAATATCCGATCATTCTAATTTGTGTTTGCCATGTATGTCCCCAATTATATTTCATTGTTGGTTGAAATTATTTTACACGCTTTTACTTGTGAGATTTGCACAGAACCTGGATTGCCAAATGAATATTTTGTCAACTAAAATTATTGTACACACTCTTTTTTGCCGAAAATGCATTGCCAAATACATAGAAGTCAAAAGTCCTGGACAACAGTACAGCAAATATAAAATGCCCTGGATTGGAATGTGGACACCTTTTGGACCCTGTCTCCTGCAACTATCATCATCTCTCCAGCTTTGTTTGTGAAATGGTCTGATCTCTTGTGCGAGACTCACGTTTTAAAGTGGGGTAGAACCTATTGCCCTTATAGGGTTTGTTCAGAATTGATTGTGAATGAAAGTGGTGGAACTGTGAAGAAATCAAAGTGTCCAAATTTTAGCAAAGACTTCTGCTTTCAGTGTGGGGTTGAATGGTATGCTGGTTATCGGTGCGATGAGATTGAAGGAACAAGAGATATGAATGATGTTCTCTTGAGGCAGCCTGCAAAAAATAAGAAGTGGCCAGCTTGTCCTTGTTGCCGTCGCTGTGTTGAGCTTGATGGAGGCTGTGCTGTCATGACTTGCAGGTTTGTGATCCCTCTAAGATAAATCGCAGTGCTCCATATTTTGTTGCTTTGATTTAATTACATCTCTTTGTTTATTTGTAATTATAGACAATAAATTTTACTAATATTACCATATATTGATAAAGATTTGACAGTAAAATGTTTCACTTATTTTTTTCCCGTCTTTTATTTCTCTTATGGAACCAAATGAGAGAGATATTTGTAAAATGAAATATTTCACTTTCTTTCACTTAATTCCTTTTCTTTTTCATTTATACAAAAATCAATATTTTAAAATTCAAACAGTTTTCACTTGAAATTACAAGCAGATTGATCAACCGTGTACTCGTCTGTTGAGAGACTTGTGTCTTCTGATGAATCTCAAAATCCCACCACAGTGAGATTTGAGAAGTAAACTTATTTTGTACAAAAGGAAAACAATTAAGAGCATGCATGACGAGCTTTTATCAATTTTGAATGCAGATGCAAGACGAAATTTTGCTATCGTTGAGGAACAAGACTCTCAACCGGTTATCATCCCTGTAGGAAAACAGAAGCCATTCGAACGTGCTGTTTTGTATTTTTGGTTGCTCCGGCGTATCCTCCGGCCCCTTCCAGATCAAGAGACTAATCTCTTTCATGGTATCAACAAGCACCTTAAAGCAGGTTCCACAACAACCAACAAGGCTTCAAAGCGTGTTCGCCACATGAGGAGAACTGGCCTCTTGCTACTAGACGAAACCCTCGTTCGTAAACAGATAGACGATTGAGTTTCTAACAATCTCATTTCACGAGTATTTAGAATAGGTTTTGTGCTTTCTTACATTATAAAGTAAAAAATTACTTTTTTTATATATAAAAGACTCGATAATGAAAAATAACACTCATATGTCTACAACACTACTTCCATGATATTATACAATAAAAAGGAAAATTATTTTAAATTCACTCTTTTTTTGGATTTTCTGGCTTATTTTCAATGGTTTTAGTCCCAACATCGCGAAATATTTCATTCTGACAATTGCTTTTCCAAAAAGTATTCATCGAGTATGGCAATGGCTGTTTTGTCATTACATGAAGGTATATGATCTCTTCTCTCTATAGAATAAAATCAGACTAATTTTTTGTTCTTGTTTTTGTTCTTGGTATCTTAATTACTTCTCTTTCTTTCCATTGTTTCGTTAGAGTTTGGATTTTTTGTATTTAAAATTATGTTTTAAAATTGTATTTGACATGAAAAAATATTAAATTTGTATTTTTTTAATGTATTTTTTTTATGATTTTGATGGGTTGATGTTAAAAATAAAAAAGAAATTAAAATTTTTATTTAAATATATTATCGAAAAAAAATTAAAAATATTTTATATCATAATATTAATAAGAGGGGAAAAAATCCTGGCACAATTATATCTCCTAATGAGGTTTTAAGTAATTAATTACCTAAACAGTTGAACCTATCCTATCCCATCTCTACAACAGTATGTCAAATCTATTTGATAGATGGTCTTACCTCTGCCTAGATTAGAGAGGTAGATTTATCCGATTTCTGTCTTTAATATTTATTTGAGTTTTTTCGCATTTTTTTTTTTTTTTTTTTTATGAAAATGAAGCCGAAAATATAATTTTGCTTGTGCTATATGTATTGATCAGAATCCGATGTGAAATCTGGAAACCGAGAGAGGGCGAAAGGTGTAAAAAAATCAATTTAATTTAAATTTTAAAGTTATTCAATATATGATTTATATTATTTTATAATATATATTCTTAAATAAAAATTCTTTAAACTTAAAACTTGTATAGGCTCACGCTATTTTATAATTAGTTTTTATCAAATAAATAGGGATGGTGAAATTCAAATTCGTGACTACTTAGTCATTAAGGTTCTGATATTATGTTAAAAAACCAATTCAACATAAAAATTGAAACTATTAATCAGGTTCCACGATATGATTTATATTATTTTCTAAAATGTCAAAAAACTAATTTAACCCAAAAGTTTAAACTGATAAATAAGATCTTAAGATATGATTTATATTATTCTATAACACATCTCCTCAAGTGAAAGCTCTTTAAACTTAAAACTTGCATAGGTTCACGCTATCTTATGCTTAATTTTTATCAAATAAATAGGGATGATGAAATTCAAATTCGTGACTATTTGATTATCAAAGTTCTGATATCATGTTAAAGAACCAATTCAACTTAAAAGTTTAAATAATTAGATTAGATTCCAAAATATGATTTATATTATTCTTTAATAAGTCAAAAAACCAATTCAACCCAAAAATTTAAATTAATAGATAAGGTTTCAAGATATGATTTATATTATTCTAAAAAGATATACATATAAAATGAAGAGTCATGTACTTTACTACCCCCCCCCCCCCTACACACCCCCCTCCCTCCTAATTCTTGGGCTATATTCTGGCCTAGATATTTGTTATTTTTTAAATTTATTTTAAATTATATAATTTAGATCTTTTTAAATTTTAAAAAATTAATTTTGATATAAAAATATTTTTTGTATTATTTTCAGTTTATTTATGTTTGACATTTTTTTTATTATGATATTTTTTTTAATTCCACCATTAACTAAGAAATTTAAAGTAATAAATCTTAAATCAGGATTAAATTGTCTGAAATTAAATTTTAAAGATAAAAATGAATTAACAAAAAGTATATAGTTGGTCCACAATGTTATGTGAGTTCACTGACAGTGCTAACTACATTTAAAATCCCACACATATTAGTTTCTTACTTAATAATAATAATAATTTCAAGAGAGTATGTCATAAGCCATACATTGTTAGATATTCTTTTCTAGGGGACCACTTTGGTGGTTTGATCATATCCTAGATGAGTGTACAAAAGCAAGTGGATAAATGTAGTTTAGGGTGTGTTTGATGCATGGTTGGTAATGGTTTTTTTTTTTAATTTTTTTTAAAAAATTTAAATTATTTTAATCTACTTATATTGAAAATAAATTTTTAAAAATATAAAAAATATTTTTTAAAAATATTTTTAAAATAATCTCCATCAGTAGATCAATCACTCATTTAATACATGTCCCTCTAGAAAATAAAAAAAGAAATAATTGTTAACCTTCAAAGAAAACTTAATTGTCAGGTTTTGAATTTATTTTTTAATAATTACGAGTTTGAGTTCTTTTAAATCTATTAAAAATTTACATTATCGTTAATTTTAGGACTCATATAATAAATCAAGATATACATAAGTTGTCCTGAATATTACATTAATAAAAGAAATAATTGTTGCCTAATTATCAAAACAAATAAAACTTATTATAAATAAACTCAATCCCCAGAAATCATTTATTCTTCAGCTTCCTTCTCTACCTTTTAATACAGTTAACGAATTGAAGGCAACAAAATGGATGCCTCATCGTCCTCTTTCCTCTCTGCAATACAAACTTCAAAGCTCCTCACCGGTACCATGGCAATGACCATTCCTAAATCTGCTGTCACAACCACACCATCATTTCTATCTCGTCATCTTCCTTCCCTCAATGTATCATCAGTTAGAATTGAAGAGAAACCCCCAGAACTCAACTACAAGACCTACCACCAGCCGAACTTCACGCCATGCATCATCAACAACAACCTTGCCTGCTGCAACAAAACCAACACCATCAACAAGGAAATCTCCTGCAAATGATAGACGAGTTGTAGAGCCAAACCAGCTCACCATGATGTTTAATGTATTGGAAGGCGTCATCAACAACTTCATAGACCCTCCGCTTCGGCAATCAGTTGATCCTAGATATGTACTTAGTGATAACTTTGCTCCAGTTGATGAACTTCCTCCAACTGAGTGTGAGGTAATCCATGGATCTCTACCATCATGCCTTGATGGTGCATACATCCGCAATGGCCCTAATCCTCAGTACCTCCCTCGAGGACCTTACCATTTATTTGATGGTGATGGCATGCTTCACTCCATCAGGATCTCCCAGGGGAAAGCCACTCTCTGCAGTCGCTACGTCAAGACTTACAAATATACCATGGAGCGTGATGCTGGGGCTCCACTTCTTCCAAATGTGTTCTCTGGATTCAATGGACTTGCTGCCTCCGCAGCTCGCGGTGCTCTCTCTGCTGCTCGAATTCTGGCTGGTCAATTTAATCCAGCCAATGGTATTGGTCTGGCAAACACTAGCTTGGCGTATTTTGGCAACCGACTCTACGCATTTGGCGAGTCGGATCTACCTTATGCTGTGCGTTTGACATCAAATGGAGACATAGAGACGCTGGGTCGTCATGATTTTGATGGAAAGCTGCTGATGAGCATGACTGCTCACCCCAAGGTAGACTTGGAGACAGGGGAGGCCTTCGCTTTCAGATATGGTCCCGTCCCTCCATTTCTAACGTACTTTCACTTCGATGGAAATGGAAATAAACAACCAGATGTGCCCATATTTTCCATGACGAGACCTTCTTTCCTCCATGACTTTGGAATTAGCAGCAAATATGCTATATTTGCCGACATACAGATTGGGATGAACCCCATGGAAATGATATTTGGAGGGGGCTCACCTGTGGGTTCGGACCCAGCAAAAGTATCCAGGCTTGGAATCATCCCTCGATACGCAACGGATGAGTCAGAGATGAAATGGTTCGATGTGCCAGGGTTCAACATCATACACGCTATCAACGCATGGGATGAGGAGGATGCCGTAGTCATATTAGCACCAAACATTTTATCAGTAGAACACACAATGGAGCGACTGGACCTAATCCATGCCTTGGTTGAGAAAGTGAGAATAGACTTGAAAACAGGCATAGTTACAAGAAACCCGGTTTCAGCTAGAAACCTGGACTTTGGTATGATTAACCCAGCTTATTTAGGGAAAAAGAACAGATTCGTGTACGCAGCAATTGGTGACCCTATGCCAAAGATATCAGGGGTGGTGAAGCTGGATGTGTCCAAAGGAGAGCGGCAGGAATGCACGGTGGCTAGCAGGATATTTGGGCCAAGATGCTATGGTGGTGAGCCTTTCTTTGTAGCAAGGGAGCCTGAGAATCCAGAGGCAGAGGAAGATGATGGGTACGTGGTGTCATATGTTCATGATGAGATAGCAGGAGAGTCCAAGTTCTTGGTGATGGATGCAAAATCACCAGGGCTTGATATTGTGGCTGCCGTAAGGTTACCTCGGCGGGTTCCTTACGGCTTCCATGGACTTTTTGTGAAGGAAAGTGACCTGAAAAAGCTCTAGCTAGCAACCAGAAGCAGGCTGCAGGACATACGGTAGTTACTTTTACGTGAAAAACACTAAATGCATATGGATTGAAATTACAAACAATCTTCAGCACAGGATTAAACTGTATGCAATGGGTACCCACAATGTCACATGTAAAGTTTGATCATAATTACCTAAGAACCCGCTTGTTATCTTTCAAGTTCGGATAAAATTATAGATTCTAATTACTGTTATCAATATTATCAATAAATTTTACAAGTTTTTGTTTCTTTGAATTGTAGTGAAAAGAAAAAACGATTATCATGAAAAATCTCAAGCAAATCAAGCACCACCAATTCCAAACTGCGTTTGTTTTCACGTTTGGTGATGTTTGGATATCAATCAGTGGTGCCACTGTCGAGAAAGCAATAATTTCAGTGGCTGTGTTAATTTCTCAAGCCTCTTCTTTTTTCCATTCTAGTTTTCTTCGAATAGATAAATACACGCAATATAATCTATTTTTTTGTATTGTTCTTTCATCAAAATTTTAAATCTGTATTCCCAAGTAAGATATGATGATGATGCGACGTTTAACAAAGCAAAGGAAATTGATACGCACAAACATCTTCAGAAAGAAACACGATATACCCTCAGGGGTGTGCAAATTTCTCAATTCTCCATTATTGATGGCCATGGAACTATAAAATGAGATAAATAATGTTCTGTATCGTATTATATAAGATTTTTTTAAAAAAATATTTTTTATTTAAAAATAAATTAAAATAATATTTTCAGATTTTTTTTTATTTTTAATATCACAATATTAAAATGATTCCAAAATACTAAAAACATTATCAATTTAAACGCATCAAAAATGAAAAAGAAAAACAAAATAATATAGAATTGAGAATTTTTGCTAAATAAAAGAAAAGATAATTAGAAAATGAAAGCTAAAATTCTGAAAAATGAATAATCTTGAACAATTCCAAAATTTTTCTCGACATATCTCACCTCTCTATAACTACTTTAGATTTCAATAACCAAAATAGAGTATTTCTATAGAATAATGTTTTCAAGTTAGTGATCACCGACCATCTTTTGTTTTATAAGAGGTGACCATGCAATTTAGGCTAGGTAATGTATATGTAACCTCAATGAATCGAGTATAGAGTTTGAATCACGAGGGCAAGCTCTTTGAAGAAATGGGGATGTGCAAACTATCTACTATATACTTTTTAGTAAAGAAATAAATTATTGTTGCTAATGTTTTTTTTTTTCAGAAAAAAATTAAACTACGTAGAAATTGATTCAATGCGACTCGGTTGATTTTTGTAAATCTAATAAAAGCAATATGTATAACCCATAAAAATATAGCTTGATTAAAAAAATAATTTCAAGATAATATCTTTTTTTAATATTAAGATAACAATATATTAGATTGACATGAGTCAACCCGGGTTATAAGATTATGATAACCTTATGGAAAGTAAATTAAAATAAATTATGAAGTCTAATTCTCAATCGACTCAATGTTGAAGGACAAAATTAAAAAAAAAACCAATTAAAAAAAACCTAAAAAAGACCCGAGATAACCCGTAAAACTTGCAATCTGGGTCATAAGACCAAGATAACCCCATAGAAAGAAGATTGAAACAAATTATGAAATCTGATTCTCAATTGGCTTAATGTTAAACAAAAATGATCTGATTCAATCCGCCAAACTCATGACTCGGGTTATAAGATTGTGATAACTTTATAGAAAAAAATTAAAAAAATGACTTGATTTAACCCGTGTTAACCTGCAAAATTTACGACTTTGGTCAAAAGACTGAGATAACCCTATAAAGAGAAAATGAAAACAAATTATGAAGTTCAATTCTTAATCGGTCCTATCGGACCCAATGTTTAACGATGAAATTTGTAAAAAAAAATAATTAAAAAAATAACACAAAAAATAAGCCAAGTTAACCAATTAAGCATTATTCTCGGGTCATGAGATTGAAATAACCTAATAAAAAGTAAACTGAACAAATCATGAAGTCTAATTTCCAACGAAACACAATATTAAATGATAAAATTAGAAAAAAAAAAGTCAATTAAAAAAAACTGAGTCAACTAGGTTAACCTGCTAAACTCGCGATCCTAGTTATAAGACAATGACAACTCAATAAAAAGCAAATTCAAAGTTGAAGACCCATAACTCGGGTCATGAGACCGAGATAACCTGTTAGAAAAAAAATTTAAAAAAACAACCCGATTTAACCGGAGTTAACATACCAAAAAACATGTGATCATGATCATAAGACCAAGATATTTTTATAAAAAATAAATTAAAAAAATTATAAAGCTCAATTTCTAACATGTGAATGATAAAATTGAAATAAAATCTTTTTTTTTTTCAGTTTTTTTTATTAGTGGCAAAAAATTAGTGAAGAAAACAAAGCAATGAGGCAAATATCTACAAGTGGTTGAACATAGAAAGAATGGAAGTGATCGTGTGTTGTTTATCCATATTTGATTCTTACGCCTGTAACACTGTGACACTGACATGTTGAAGTGTCTGTTTGGTATTGTGTTCGTAACTGCGTTTCATTAAATTTTGATTTTTTTTTGCTAAAATTGAGTGCGGTTTGTATCTTTTGGATCGTTTTGATATGCTGATGTCAAAAATGATTTTTAAAAAAATAAAAAAAATTATTGGTATGTATTTCAACATGAAAAATTATTTGAAAAACAATCATAATTACACTGTCGAACGAAGAAGAGCCAGCCAACCATTGCCCCCCTAGGTGATATTGTAGGCTCCTCACATGTGAAGTCCTGCGAGGTTGTTGCTTTAATGGACATTGATCTTGACATATTCCTCCCTTGTGGTTATAAACCATGGCCAAGAACCTGTCAGCTTCTTCTGATTTTATTAATTGAAAAATTCTTAAACCACGCATAAAAAATCTCAAATTTTATTTAAAAAACTAATGATTATAAAATTATTATTATTTTTTTCAGTGTTTATACATTGTTTTGATATGCTGATATTAAAAATAATTTTTAAAATATAAAAAAATATTATTTTAATATATATTTTTTTAAAAATTTAAAATATAACCGTTAGTATACTTTTAAATAATTGACTTCGACTGTTGAAGCATATAAAATACAGGTATATATAGCATTTTAGAGATATATAGAAAAGGTAATTAGTGTTAGCTTTGCTGACTTCTTACGCCATGAGATTCCTTATCCTCGCTCTACTGCATTCTTTGTTGGACATGTGTAATGGCATTTTCAACGTTGCTTTCAAACATTAATTTCTGATAGCCTGTTTTGTTTTGTGTTTGTGATAATTGTTTTTTTATTTAAAAATTTATTGAAATAATTTATTTTTTAGAATTTTATTTTTATATTATCAGATTAAAATAATCTAAAAATGTAAAAATAAATTAATTTAAAGTAAAAAATAAATTTTAATATTTTACAAAAATACTTTCACACTACAAAAACAAATTCAAATTCAAATAAGATTTTATTTGATTTTCGATGTCATTTAAAAAAATTAAAAATAAAAAAATTTAAATCCAAATAAATTTTTTTTTATGTTTTCCAATCATTTTAATATGTTAATAGCAAAATTAATTTTTTAAAAAAATATTATTTTAATATATTTTTAAATAAAAAATATTTTAAAAAGCCATCATTACTTCACTTTCAAACACTACTAACATGAAGTGCTAGAAACGCAGAAAAGAATAGGGAGAAACGCAGTGATCAAACTAAATAATAGAGAGAAATAGCTGCATAATTAAAAGGAATAAAAAAAAACATATCCTGGCCGATCAGGGCGAAAGATTACACATTTTGAAGCAAAGAAACAGGAAACGCAAAAGAAATTTAGGAACTGGTCAAGCATGGGAAGCTATAGCAGATTCAAGATATAGATTGAAAAAAATCGGCATGCTCGAGACCAGGCAGTCAGGGTTAGGCCTGCAGGCCAAATTTTCATGCCTAGGCCACTCATTGTTAGCAGGGTCTGGTCGGGCTGACCAGGTAGCTCGGCCCATGACCACGTTTAAACCTGATTGACCGTTGAAAATAAACCCTTAAAACACAGGAGGTTTTAGGGACACGGATCCTCTGTGTCTAGCTCCGTGGTTCGCTCATATCTGTGAGCAAGTGGTTTTCTCCCTCCCTCACAGAGACGGTCTTGGCTTGGAGCATCTAGTTGTTGGCTAAAGCACATTTGAGTTCTTCAAGTGTACTTCAATATTTCACTCTTGATCCTAAACTTTCAGAAGTAGCAATTGGACCCTAATGATGGTCGAATCCTGTCAATTTACTGAATCCATTTAAATTTCTGACAATATATAGACAAAGAACAATGAAGCGACAATAGGAGATGGTAATGTAGCGATCAATTTCTCCGCCCATGTTGTCGTTTTGCTTCCTCTTCATTTCATTAGGCATTTTGGACTAAAATTCAAATCCAAATTAATTGATTTAATTACAAATTAGTTCCTGGTAATCTTAGCGAATTGACGTTTTTTGTTCACAAATTACATTAAAATTTGACATAATTTTCTCATACCATCCGGCATCCAGTAGTGAAGAATTTCATTTTCTTACTATCATGATCATGCCGCCAGGAAATTAAAGAACTGAAGTTGACCTGAAGATTTATAGTGATGACAGGACATTAAAGAATCACATGGATTTCATTTTCTTACTAGCTGCATGGTTTACTTTTAACACACAAGTTGAATTATTTTTTTTCTTCTTAAAATGGAAAAGATAATGATGGAAGTCTTCCTCTAGCTGGTAGACAAATGAGCTGGCCATGTCTGTAGATCTCCATTCGATCAGTTCATATCATACAATGTGTCTTATTCTATTTGTGCTCCACATGCTTGTGAATCAGCTCCATCTGTATTACAGCAAGATCCAATGACCAATGCATCTCTTTCTTTCTTTTTTTTATCCTAACCAAAAATAAGTTAATTATGGGATTTAATTTCTTATTATTAGAATGATTACCATTACCTAACCACTTGAATATTGGAGCCACTCGAATAAATAAAAAAGGTTAAATTATTAATGTCTTGATAAATTAATCAAATTGAATCATATATGCAAAACCCAAGAAGTAGACCAATCGAGAAATTAATTAATTCAAATGATGAACAAGAAAGTAGACGTACATGGAACCTCCAATTAGCTCATTATGTGAAATATAAGAATCGCAAAGAAAAAGAAAAAAAGGAATCTTGGAAACGCCTCCTTTGATACTTCATTTCTCAAGAAAGAATTCCCACGGAAACGAAACCAAGCCCAAAAATCAACCCCAATGCTACATTCCTTCCACCAGCTGAGTTCTTACCAGGTGATGGTTCTGCAGCCGTATCTGATGAATTGGACTTGCCTGATGATGACCCCTTAGTTGCCGGTGCTGGAGGTGAAGCAGATGGTGGCTTAACACCAAACAACTCCTCAGGCAACAACACTTTGTCGACTGGATAAACTGCCAGAGGAAAATCTTGCCTTAAAGCGTTGTTGACTTGAACCTCCACAAGCCCTGTTGACACATTGACTTGGTTGCTTTGACCTGTAAAGTTAAGACCCCAAACACCTTCTTGGCCAGAGGCCTGGGTGGGAACAGGGTTACTAACCAACAAGAGATTGCTCAAAGAATAGAATTTAGGCAACATGTGGTACTGAAGAAGTTGAACTTGTTGTTGTTGGCTGAGGCCATTTAAAGCGCCAGATTTAAGATTGCTGAAGGCATTATCAGTTGGGGCAAAAATAGTCATGCCCTCAGAAGAGCTGTTGATCTGATTTTCAATTTGGTTAAATGTTTGAGTCTTGTTCAAAAGGCTAATGAATGTGACGAACTGACCACCCTTTACAAGAACTGCGGTGAAGTTGACCGGGCCGGAGGGCGCCGGAGCAGGTGCTGCTGGGGCTTGAGCTTGAGCATGGAGCGAGAGGGAGAGGAAGAGTGAAAGGAGAACGAGAGACAGGGGAGAGGTAGCCATTGTGGTGTTTTGGCAGTGGTGTGAGGGTAGAGAGGATTGGCATGGCTTTTATGGGATATAATATGGGGTGTGACTTTGTTGGAATGAGCTGGCTATGGACGTGAACCAAGACAAATCCCACAATTGAATCGAAGACTATTCCTACTCGTCAATAGGAAAGGTCACACCTTCCAAAACACAAATAAAAAAATAAAATAAAAGAAAGGATGATTTATTAGAAGTTAAAATCTTCAAAAACTCAGAATAACCTAATTATTAAGAGATATAAAAAATATTATAATTTCTTAAATAGAAAAAATTAAAAAAAAACTCTAATAGTACTAAATAGAAAAAATAAAAGAAAAAAATATTTCCTTTAAATAGAAAATATTTCTATAAAAATAAAAAAACTATTATTTTTCTAGGAAAAAAAACTAGAATACCTTAATAATATTGAATAAAATAAATAGATTTTTAAGCCAAATAAAAATAAATAAGAAAATATTTATTTTTCTAAATTAAAAAACTCTAACCTTAATTAATGAGATTAGACTGATTTGGTTGGCTCAATTTTTGGATATATTTTGAATTCAATGATCAATGCAGCGCTAATAAGTTTAAGTAGTAAATGATTTTTTTTTCTAAAGTGAAAAGTACTTATTGAATTAACATTCAAATTATTAAAAATTTTGTAATGGGTTAATCTTTTAAATCCTCATTCATATCATATCATGAGACTGTGATAATTTTATAAAAAATAAATTAAAATAAATTATAAAACTCAATTTTTAATCAATTAATTGTTGAATTATGATATTGAAAAAATTCTTCATAAAAAAATACAATAAAATGATTTGAATCTAAACGAGTTAATTCAAAAAACACATTATCTAAATCATGAAACTGTGATAATTTCATAAAAAAATAAAACAAATCATAAAATCTAACTCTTAATTAACTCAATGTTTAAGAATAAAATTAAAAAGAATACCGATTTAAAAAAAAAAACTTGAATCAACTAGGTTAACTCACTAAACCCGCGATACGAGCTATAAGATTAGGAAACCACATAAAAGAAATCATAAAATTTAATTTTTAATAAATTAAATATTAAAAAAAAGACAAAAACAAAAATCATTATTGCAATGATTAATATTTTGTGAGGTGTAGCACATAGAAGCACTATTTTGTTTTTTTTTTTTAGTTAATGAATAATTTCTCAATAATTTCTCACATGGCAATACAAAATCCAATTTATGAGCTGTTAGTAAATATATAAAATGGGATTACAAAAATTGATTAGAAAAAGGAACTAAAAAAAAGGATTAAAATATGATCGTGTTTACTCATTTCATTTTCTTTCGTAAGAAAAAACAGTTTTAAAGAACAAATCAAACCACAGGAACAAACAACAGCTAGTTTGTGTTAGAACATATCAAACCTTGAGCTCCATGTCTGCCTGTTTGTTTAATCATCGATCGACAGTGGGTGAGGTTTTCGACTGAACATGATCCAGTTTAGATTTTTTTAATCAAATTAAGTTGTTTGGAACAAACAAAGGTTCTGGCAGCCAGCTGGCATGACATGGCATGTAGGAATACGATGCTGTAACAAATACTTCTATATGCTACCAAATTCCAATTGGGTGCTGAAATGTTTGATCGAACATGATTGTGTTAGCCATGAAGCTTTCAAAACGGTCCCATTGTCTACATGCAGTCCTGTCCTAACTAGCATGTAACGATTGATTATGTGCTTGGCATGACTTGTGCTGTGTTTTTTTACATTATTAAATTATCAATAAAAAATATTTTAACAAATATATTTCTGTTTTATTAAGCAATATTTTATAATTTTGTACTTGTGTGCATATATATATATATATATATATATATATATAAGTGCAACAACTTTTCCATTAATTGCATTGCCAAATTAGCATAAACAAATACAAAATGGAATCTCCATTTTGAAAGTAAAAGTGGATTGCATATCGATCGTAATTAATATTTAGTATATATGTAATCGTGAAGATGATCAGTCAACAGCTAAGCAAAATATTGTTCGGTTGGCAAGTCATTCTCCAACGCAATTGCCGAACCTGAAAGAGGAAATTATGGCCATATTCTCATAAATGATTAGTCAAACTATGAACGACAAGATTCAAATCATAATTGATATTCTTTTTTTTTTCCTCTCATTAAATTCTACTCGCTTGCTCCATAATCAGAAATAAGTAAAAAAATTGAAAAACTGATTAAATCAAGAAAACTGAAAAAAAAACTGAAAAAACCGATTAAAATTTTAAAAAAACCGATCAGTTCTGTTTTGGTTTTATAAATCTGAAACCAAAAAAACCAAACCGAACTAAACCCGAACTGGAAAAAACCGAGCCAAACCGGTTTGAACCGGTTTTTGTCCTAAAAAATCGAACCGAACTAAAAGCGGTCGGTTTGAACCAGTTTCAGTTTTTAAAAAAATCAATTTGGTTATTTTTTTTATAAAAACCAAACTGAATAAAAAATGATCACTCCTACTCAAAATATTAACAATAACAAATTACAAGAAATAAAAGCTAAATACAATCCCTTCTTGGTGATCGAAAGGAAAAACCACTCATTTGAAAAAAGAAAACAAGTGGTTTTTATTAATTTGTAGAAGTTACAAGTATTTTGAGTTTGATTTGCATGTCAAGAGGGTTTGATTTATATTTTAGTTTTGAAAGACATTTCTAGAAAGAAAGTATCGTTTATATATATATATATATATATATATATATATATATATATAAAAGGTTAGATATGATCCAAAAGTTATGTTAATTTTTATTAAACATGTTGTTTGACTTTTACGTGACCAATTTTTTATTTTTTTTAAGGCACAACCACTTAGTTCATGGATTTGTTTTGTAGTATTTTCACATGGTTGAATTGCAAGCGATACATATTCAACTATTTAGATCCTTTAGGGTTCTTCCGGATCGACCAATGACATAGATGTCATGTTTAATGATCAAATAATGTTTAATGAACCCTTGGGAAAACCATCCTTTTTTAGGAGAAAAAAAAAATACTTTATTTTTTCCCACTTGTTCAAACCTAAATATTCTTACATCTGGCTAAAGTTTCCTCAAAAGAGATGGCTGTTATGAATCAAGCTAGTTCATCTATGGGTCAAAGTAAAAGTCCAGTCCAAGATGCTACGGGTTTTATGTATGCTGAGGGTTTTCTAGATGGTGAGGATACAGTCTAGGAATCAATTAGTTCAACAGTGAGGCCTATGGATATCAGCCTGCAATATGGCTTAAAAAACTATATGGTCTTTAGGAGCAGTAAGAAGAATGTTAAACTCATTCAAAAAAGGGTAGTATTTTGGCAACATATTCTAAATAGGGTTAGTGATTTCATAGGCTCATGCATACATGCAGTGAACTCAAGGACTCATACATTTATTCCTTGTCAAGAAACTTCCAATGATGATGTTGAAGATGAGATTGAAGTTACTATGTGATAAACTTAAATTTAAAGGTTAAAAAAACCTCCCATAAAACTCAATTTTTTTTGGGTTCAGTTAAGAGAATGACCTCAATCTCTCAGGCTTAGACAAAGAAAAGATCCATCCTTTCTTGGACTTATACTCTCTCTACACCTATTAGGCGTATAAAATTTCTTCAAGTATTTATTATATTTCTATCAATATTAATATTGTGTAAGAGATAGTATGTAAAAATCTTTTAAGAATATTTTTCTTTATTAATACATATTTTAGAGATACGCAGGAAGAAAATAATTGTGGGATTCATAAATTATTATTAAGTTTTAAGAAGAGATTGCTTGAGAAAGAGAGATTTGGAAAGGGAACTAGTAAATAACAGGTCTAAGGTTCTTATGTCCTATTTTATTGTTGCTCTTTTATAATGATCTTTTCTTGGATTGTTTGTGTTTTGGGTTTTATGTCAGAACATGGAACCATTAGTAAAGCAATTACCTCTTTGTTTATTTTTATTTTTGTATTTATCAGCACAAATAATTCTTAATTATTTAATTAAATACAAGTATAGGCTTTTCAAGTTATGCTTTAAAGTTCTTTCATAAAAAAAAAGCATTGAAAAAACGTGCATATTCATTTGTTTTTACTGGAAAAAAATTATCCTACCTGCAACATAACTTAGGTTAAGCTAGTATTAAATATAACATGTATAATTATATCAACATGGATCTAGTAACAATATTATCATATTAATTACAATGTCACAAGTCGGTCCGCATCATGTTGGTTATGGCTTAAAAGTTTTAAAACTTCTTCGACCAACATGAATCTCATAAAAAGCTAATTCATCAAATCTCTTAGATTTGGATTAATACAAATTAATTAAGGCAAACTTTATGACAATAATTACTTATATACATCGCATTGCACCAAGTTATGGCCGTATCAATGATGAATGGTAAAGGCCAGTAAAGTTTGTTGCTTGTGTGTGGTGTCATGGTAATTATCCTTTTATATTGGAATTATTAAGACGTGGGTGGAAAGGATAATACATTTTTTTTCTTTATTTGTGAAAAAAAAATAAAGTCACTATCTAGTATTTTGATTACTAAAAACTCTAACTTATCTCAGAATCTTGATAAGAGGACTGATTGTGTATAAAAAAGACGTATCACCCCTAATACACCTTCCCTAAAATAAGTTTTATTGTTTATTTGCCTGAAATAAACTACTGTATTATTGTGCTTTCTAAGAATTAATCTGTCTAATAATTAAAGTCGATCTACTCTAATAAAGTGGATCATAATTTTATGGGTCAAGTCTAGTCATTTTAAAATCAAAACATATAAAATAAAAAAAATATAAAGCTTAAAATCTTCTTTATAACATGTTTGCCAAACAATCCTCGAAATCAAAAAAACGAAAACAACTTTCTTTGATAATTTTTTGTCAAGCCAAACTTTGCCTCAAGGATCTCTAAAAGCTCAGCCAGCCACGCGGGATGGTTTCTTTACAATGGTCCAAAAACTAACACCAACCTAAGAAAGAAAGTGGGCTTTTTTCCTTTTGTTGTAAAGAAAAAACGGGTTAGGCTTAAAACAAGCAGCCTAAGATTTTAGCTACCAAAAAGGCCATAAATGCCCTCCTTCATTTCTTGGAAGATCAAAACAGCTGATGCAATGAGCTTGTGCCCAGAAACCAAACATCCGAAAAAAACAACAAACACAGCTGACTTAGGATTTTGGCATCCAGATCCTGCATTGCCTAAAAAGAAAAACAAAGAATGCTTCCTTTCCCTTATTTTTTATACAGCCGAAATGCACCATCAGGAAAGCGTCTTCCCTCTTTCTTTTAACTAAGCAAGAACATCATGTTACACCTTTGAACTAAAAGTTACAGACTTCCTGATTCAGCTTATATGAAGCCCAAAAAAGGCATTTATAACTTTAGGCAATCAACAACACAGCAAAGCATAGCATTCACACAAAAAGGAAACCATAAGTTTATTTAAAATCCCTCACAGAAGCAGAGGTAATGATACCTACCACTATGATGCTGCGCTCTCCTGCCTCGTGATGATGGTGCAGAGGAGGAGGCCCGTCCGGTGCTGTTGCTACTGATAAACTGATCTGTGGAAGCTGGTGCAGTGCTGGAGGATGACAGTTAGTGTTGTCTGTTGATGGATGAGAACTGCTACCTGCAGGGTCTGTGCCGAAGCTGCACTGTTCTGCTGCTGAAGGAAATACTGCTGGGCGTTGCTGCTGTTTGTTGTGAAGGACATGTTTTTTAACATAAAAGAATTCCCAAATAAAATTCATTGACACGTATAATTAAATAAATTAAAAATTATTTATTCAGTAAAAAAAAATATCAAGCTCAATCTCTACTCAGCTAAAATAAATTAGTCAAACATATAATCTAGGTTTTGAATTTAATTAGATTCAATAATTTTTTTTATAATTTCTTTTTATCAAAGATAGACACTAATAAAATTAAAAACGAGTAAAATATCAAAGTGATTAAGAAAAAAAATCAAAACAAAACAAATTGAATTGTCCAATTAATAATCAACCAAATATAAAATGATGAAATTAAAAATAAAAAACAAATGCAATTTTAATGGATAAAAAAACAAAAAGGCCCAATCTCTCGGGTGAAGAAGACCCAGAGCTCTTGGGCCTTCATAAAAGGCCCAAGCGCAACGGACTAGAGCAACCCACGTGCTTGGACCTTATTTATTTATTTATTTTATTTTTCTTAAGGGTCATATGACAAGTTGTCCGCTTCTTAATGAATTGAAAACAAATAAAGACGACATGCCGCTTGCCTTGTAAGGTAGACGGCATGTCACCTCTACCGCCTAAATTTTAGCGTTGGCTTGATGAGAAAGTACCCCTCCCCCCTATTGTCTTCTTCCCTAAAATAAAATAAAAGAATGCCTAAGTACCCACTTTTTAATGGGATCTCAAACCTTAATGTTGGAGAATAGATCTCGTCCATTTATTGGAGTCAAAGGACAAAATTTTGTCCTACTTTGCAACTGACAAAAGGATGACTAGGGATGCTTTTGTAGGCAGAATAGTGTTGAATAATGTATTTGGTAAAGAATCTACTGTTATTTTTTGTGCCATTATAGTTAGAGTTTTTGGCTTGGAATGAAGCTCTAATACTAGGGTATAAGCAAGCATAAGATTTGTATGGTATTGTGAAGGGGTGAGAGAGATGCTAGGGCTGAAAAACGGGTACTCAGGCCTCCTTTTCTTTTGTTTAAGGGAAGAAAACAATGAATAGTAAAATTATAGTCGTTTTCAACTAGTCCCTGAACCTTTAGAACTTTGAAACAGAGCTCCTAATCAACTCTAATCATTTTGGATTCCTTGTAATTTCACCCCTAGCCTTCTTCAATTGTGCTTTCAAATTTCAGCGCTTTTTACAAAGTGGTCCTTGGTTTTAGATGTTTTCAATGTGGTTCTCAGTTAAACTTTATACTTTAAATTTCTTTCAATCAAGTTCCTAATCGCACTAAATTAGTCTTTCAAAGTTTAAAATGTGTCCCTAATCTTTCAATCTTGCAAATTGATTCGAATTAGGTCTCCGAATTTGATTTGTCTTCAATTGAGTTTTGATTGAATCCACAAAACTCATTAAAAGTTTAATTAAGTTCTTGAACTTAATTAATTCTTTAAATTTTTTTTTCAATTGACTTTCAAACTAAAAATAGCATGGCCATGATCAACACCATTCATGTGGCTATAATATTTATATTTGTTTGTTTTTGTGTTTTAAAAATATATATTTTTAAATAATTTTTATTTTATTTTATTTTTACTTTAAATTAATTGTTTTTGGGTGTTTTTAGATTATTTTGATGTGCTGATTGATAATTTTTGTCATTGAAAGGCTTATTGATCATCTTACTCTAGATTACATCGTATACAATCCACGGGAAAACACCTGATGAGTTTTAGTTTTATTTGTAATAATATATATATATATATATATATATATATATATATATAATCAAAAACACATATTTATATCTTTTTTATATATATTCTTTGGGTTGTGAAATACTATCTAAACATAACTTTGAAAGCAACAATCTATGACATTACTCAACTTCAATGATAGACCTTAAACCCAGTATGGGAGTTATCTTGTAGTTACTAAAACCAGCATCAGAGAATAGTTTAGCCCATTCTTTCTCATTTCTTTCCTGGCCAGTGACCAGAATCATCATGAGCATATCGAAGAATATTTGTGTTTCAATTGATTCGTCTTCTCCTTTCTGGTTCTCCATCATCATGTCTATGATCATCACCTTCCCTCCTTCCCTGTCCTTGATTGCTTCCTTGCATTTCTTAAGTATCGTAACACATTCTTCATCATTCCAGTCATGTAGAATCCACTGTTTTCATCCATCACAAAGAAAATGCAAGAGCTAAAATAGTTTAAACAATATACTACCAGACTTAAATTTAAATAAAAATTGAAGAAGCGTATAAACTTCACTAATCTATGCAAGCTTATCATATGATCTCAGAAAGGTAAGCAAAGAGTAAAATCACATAAGAATTGGACTAAAATATGTACGTCATTTTATATAAAGTTTCATTACTTTACATGAGGCAACAATTGGTAATTACTTTTGCTGGAGATAACGACCACGTCCCTTTGCTCTGCTTGGCATAATTATCGTAGTAACTAATTAAGAAGCCGACAGCCCATTATAAATATTGAAAAACTCGTGAAAAAACTTCATATAGAAATTAAGCTTTTCATGATTGAGTTGATAGTTTTGATAGGCAGCTGTTTGATTAGCTGGAAAAAAAAAAAGTCCTTCAAGAAACAGGAAACTCTCTAATATTTAAAATAAATGTGTAAGTTGAGGAAAAAAAGATAAAGGAAGAGAAAAAATAAAATGTTTATCTGGCCTAGAAATTGTATGACAGTGACTTGGTTTGGCCTAGCTTTAGATGGTTTGTCTTGGCTTGGACTTCATAGCATTTGGTTTGTATGTCTTGGTTTGTCTTGGTTTGGTCACTTATTGACTTAGTGATGGTTGCTTATTATTGATGTGTTATATTATAATTGTTGTGTCTCACATTAAAAACTATGTTTGTTTGCGCGGTGGATTTCACGTTTGCGGTGAACCGCAGTTAATAATTGTTTGGTTTCAAATAAAGTTGAGTTTGGTGAAGCGGGTCCCACATAATTGAAAACGCAGTTAATTGCACAGCAGTGTATACATGCTTTTTTTGCTGGGGTTCTTAATTTTTCTTTAATGTTTGCCCAGGGTTACCATAAAGTCCCTGCCCTGCTCGTCTCCTACCATTTGTAAAGAAAGGCAAAAAATGGAGAAACCAGATCTGATCAATAGAGAAACCAGAGCAACCATCTACACAGTATTCTCCAAACTCTTCCATAATCACAACACAAGCCTGCAGAAAAGGCACTGAACACCAACATTTTTGTTCAACGTTAATTACATCCACAACGACACCATCAGACTTCTTCCTTATTTCGGTGAGTTTGATTTTTATGTCCACATAGAGATCAGATGTATTATTTTTAAGAATTTTGTAGGCGAGGCCAACCACGAACATAGGAAGAAATTTTCAATCATGCTCACTCCTCAATACATTGTGTTATTGAACATATATTTGGAGTGTGGAAAAAAAAATGAAGAATTTTGCAGAATATATCAGGTGTTTCCTTACAAAACGCAAGTTCAAATTATAGTAGTATCAATGACACTACACAACTATATTAGAAGAAAGTCACAAGAAGATATTGCATTTAGGAAATTTGATCGTCATCCTGATTTTATCCCCGATGATTTTTTAACTGATGTGTTTCCGTGGTCACAAACTCATGGCAATCAGGGGCGTTCGTGTATGGATTTTGTTCAGGATGTAATTATAGCAAGTTTAATAGGGCAAAAAAAAGTGTTGTAATTCGTGTGGTTGTTTGTAAAATTTAATATTAATAAAATGCAAATTAATGCAATTGAAAATTAAAAAATAATTATTTGTCTTTTTTGGTAATATCATTACCTTTATCAATTTCACTATAATTTTATCCAAATATTTTATACATGTTTTTTGATATTCGTAAACCTCAGCTATAATTTTTATCAAACAATTATTTAAATTCAACTAACCACACTTAATCATATTTTTTTAAAACTTATTTTTTTAGACCACAACCATAAAAATTATCGCAATACTAAAAATACTCGGTGAAAATGTTGGTCATAATTACAATTCTAATATATGGGTTAGAATTCACTAAAGACAGCAATAATTCAGGAGGTCCAATAAGAATAAATTATTGATAATAGAAGTCATTTTCTGTATCTCTTCTGCCATATAGTCCACAAGATGTAATCAATTGTTCAGAACACGTAACTTTCCAAGTCTATGAAGAAACAGCAAAGCAGCAGTAAACACGAGTTGGAGAAACACTCCGTTTCACAAGCTTGAAGAAAAACAATAACAGAGTCCTGAAAACAACTGTGGAGACTAACAAGTTGGTTTTTAAATTGTTTTTTATTTATAAATATATTAAAATAATATATTTTATTTTTTTAAAATTAATTTTAATATCAGTATATTAAAACGGTTTAAAAACAAATAATAATAATAATTACAGACGCCATTACCGATGGAATTATATTGAGATTCAAACAGACAAACTGTACAATGATGTGTCATTTATAGCGATAGAATTGCCGATTGAGTCACTGTTAGAATAATTATGTTAGTAAATCCATCAGTAATATTTAATATATGACCTGGTGCTTGACTATAATCCCCCCTCTCTCCTATTTCTACTTCATCCTTAAAAAACCTCTGCAACAAAAAAGTCTCCCTTCCCCCCTCATCTCAATACAACTCATCTTTCCGCAACTTTTTCAATCACAACAACATTCTATTTGACAGCTTTCGTGTTCTGATTGAAATTTAATTATGAATTTTTCATCTTAAGTAAGCAAATTTATCCTTTTTTTTTTAAATTTGAACACAATTTTAAAATGTTAATTTTTTATTGCATATTTTTGTAATATTTATATTTTATTTGGGTGTTTACTTGTTTTATTGTTTTTTTTCAAACAAATTTATTGTATGGATTTATGATTTTGTATATATTATGGTTTATTTTAGATTTTATAAAATTATATTTGTTTGTAAATTGTTGAAACTTATGTCGAATTATCGACTTAGGTGTGTTGTGATGAAATAAATAATGGCTTGTTTAATAAGTCCATTTTATATTTTGTCAATTTTATTGCTGAGTTGTAATTTCCGTAAATGTGTACAAATTTGTATGGACGTAGATAATTGATAATGAATTAAGAGAAATATTAAAGTAGGTTGAATAATCTTGAGTTAAACCAATATTTTTGTAAATTTATTTAGTTAACGTAATTAATTAATACATATTGTCATCATTATTTGATATAAGTTTGATAGAAGTGATGGATGAATGTTCATGGATGTATCGAGATTCACTCTAAGGATTGCAGATGATGGATTATTGTAATAAGGTTCAGGATTTTATTAATTACGCAACATCTAATCTAAGAAATATTAGTGGAGACGGTATTAGGTATTCATGCAAGAGATAAAATAAAAAGTTTCTCAATTCAAATATTATAACAATGCATCTTCTACAAAAATGGTTCAAGGAGGAATATCTGTGTTGGTATACATACGAAGAACCATTTGTTTCTCACGAGACTATGGTAGAAAGGATGATTGGGTCAACTTCTAGTGCTAACAACTTGCATGGAGTTGTAGATGACAATATAAATCATTATAGGATTATGGTTATAGACGTGATGAAATGATGAATTTTACTTACATCCGTTTTAGTTGAAATAAAATTTAATACAAGATAGTAATAAGTACATGCAAATTCTAAAATAGAAAGCTTTAATTTAAGGAGACATGTTAAGTAGAGTTTGATGAAATTATCCATCATGTAGAAAATCTAGTTTTAAACGCTGTGAAAATGTTAGCTCTTTTGGACTCCCAATTATGGCTCAAGCCATGAGCGACTAGGGAGGGCGAGAACAGAGCATTTAGTGCCTAGTTGCTCGTGGGAGAGAGTGCTGCACTCAAACCCTTCGGATCAAGAGTCAACTTCTGCATCATCATATGGATCTGAGATAATAAAGGCAGGTGAGCTGTTTCGATCTGCTTGTTTGTGTTAGTATATCCTATTTTATTGACCATGGAAAAAAAATTGAACATAAAAAATAATATTTAGATTTACAAAAACCTTTCGATGTTAGCGTGAATTCAGTATAAAAGATTAAACTTAAAATGTTTTGACATAATTGCTTGCCTAAGTCAAGTTTTAAATCTGATCTTGTTTACTAGATATATCCAAGATTAAAAAATTAACATGATACTAAAAGATAATATTAAATAAAAACCTCATATTAAAACAAAAATTTGAAACAAAAAAATATAAAAGAAAACCCAAAAAAATTAATAACTTTATATTAAATGATAGAATTAAAAAAAAACATTAGACCCAAGAAAAAAAAGCCAAATTTTTTTTATTATATAATAAAAAATATAAAAATTNATTCAAAATTAAAAAATAGAATTAAAAAAAAATCAAAGATAAAAAAAGAAAAAAAACCCAAATTACAAATAAAAAAATCATTAACAATATCTAAATGGTGTTGGGGAATCATTATTCCCCCACACCTAAATCTCTGTCCACAATGCTTTTTTTTTTTTGCACTTTTTCTATTTTTTTGCACTTTTTTTGTTTTTTTACTTTATTTTTTCCCTTTTTTTGTTTTTTTACACTTTTTCATTTTTATTTTCACTTTTTTTACTTTATTTTTTTTTTCATTTTCCCCCTCTTTTTATTTTTTTTACTCAAAATTATCTTTGTCAATTTTAGTTTTTTAGTATTGAGCTGGTTAAAAATTTTGCTTTATAATTTTTTTCCTTTAAAATACTGTGGATTGCTACGGTGTTTTTCCACATAGTTTTTCTATTTTATTCTTTCATTTTTTAAAATTGTATTTGTCGATTTGATTTTTTCAATATTAAATTGATTGAGAATTTAATTTCGTAATTTTTTTCTTTAAAACATTGTTGATTGCTACAGTTTTTCTCCACATGGTTTTTTTTTGTTTGTTTTTTTTATGATTTTCTCCAAAATTATCTTTTTCAATTTTATTTTTTAATATTGAGCTGGTTAAAAATTACAGTTATAATATGTGAGGGAATCACTGTAGCTTTCCTCACAAATTACTATGGATTGTTACAGTGTTTTTTTCCACATAGTTTTTTTTTTTCTAAAATTATCTTTGTCAATTTTTTTTTTGATATTAAACTGGTTAGGAATTATAATTAAGTAATAAGCTAAAGGGTGTGGAGAATTCATTGTTCACCCACACCCAATGCATTGTGGATTACTATACAATAGTAATCCACAATACATTCCTCCCTTTTTTTTTTTTTTTTACTTTTTTGTTTTTTTATTCATCTTTTGTCCCCAAAATTTCCCTTTATTTCTTTTTTTTTTCCAAAATGACTTTTCTTTTTTTCCAACTTTCCCTTTTTTTATTTTTTTAAATTATCTTTGTCGATTTTACTTTTTTAATATTGAACTGGTTAAAAAATTTTCTTTATAATTTTTTTCATTTAAAATACTATGAATTGCTACGGCATTTTCCCACATAGTTTTTATTTTTTATTTTTTGATTTTTCATAATTTTATTTGTTGATTTTATTTTTTTTAATATTGAGCTGATTGAGAATTTAGTTTTGTAATTTTTTTTTAAACATTGTTGATTGCTTATAGTGTTTCTCCACATGGTTTTTTGATAATTTTCTTCGAAATTAACTTTTTTTATTTTAGTTTTTAATATTGAGCTGGTTAAAAATTACAGTTACAATACGTGAGAAAAACACTTTAACTTTCCTCACAAATTACTGTGAATTGCCATAGTGTTTTTTCCCACATAATTTATTTCCATTTTCTTTTGTGTTTTTTTTTATAATATTTTTTTCCAAAATTATTTTTGTCAATTTTATTTTTTTAATATTGAGCTGGTTAGAATTCAACTTTGTAATAAAGTTTAACCATGTAGAGAAAGCATTGTAACTTTCCTCACAAAACACTATAGATTGCTAGAGTGTCTCTCAACATGGTTTTTTTTTCTTATGATTTTTTCAAAATTATCTTTATCAATTTTATTTTTTTAATATTGAGCTGGTTGGAAATTACAATTACAAGTCATTACAAATAAGACTAAATCATGTGGGAAAGCGCTGTAGCTTTCATCACAAAACAATGTGAATTGCTACAATGTTTCCAACATGGTTTTTTTTCCTTGTGTTTTTTTGTTATTTTTTTTCTAAAATTGTATCTGTCGATTTTTTTTAATATTGAGCTTATTGAGAATTTAGCTTTGTAAATTTTTTTCTTTAAAACATTGTGAATTGTTGCATTGTTTTCCCATATGATTTTTTCCAAAATTATTTTTGTCAATTTTTTTTTAATATTGAGTTGGTTAAGAATTATAATTACAATAAAGTTAAATCATATGAGAAAAGCGTTGTAATTTTTCTCACAAAACACTATGAATTGCTACAGTATTTCTCTAAATGGTTTTTTTATGATTTTTTCTAAAATTATCTTTGTCGATTTTATTGGAGAAAGCACTGTAGTTTTCTTCACAAAACATTGTCAATTGCTACAACGTTTTTCTTCATGGGTATTTTTTCCTTCCAAGATTATCTTTGTTGGTTTTTTTTTAATATTAAGTTGATAGAGAATTTAACTTTGTAATTTTTTTTTCTTTTTATTAACATAAAAGCTAAAAAATATAGAGAAAACAATCATTTTGTTTAGTCTCAAAGTTTTTAATCACCAATACAATTTTTTTCTCATCATGAAATATTGGCTTCATCATACCTTTAGTTTTTATTACTTATCTAGCGCTGGTTTACAATTACAACACTATCAAGTATATTTTTTTTTATAAAACTACGGCAACACGCGAGCATGCCATCTCGTGAATTTGTAAAACAAATCCTAGATGCGTGGCCTAAAAAATGCCCGCACACCTAGGCTAATTTTTTTTTTTATTATTTTATAGTAAGATATAGGATCTAATGCTCGAACCCACAATCTCACATTACCACAATTATATATGCATGCTAGTGTAACGTAGATAACTTATTTTGAAACATGAATTTAAGAGATAAAGAATAAATACATATCCTTAACTACTAGAGATAGACGTTGCATTTGCATATACTATACAAAAGCTATTACTGTTGGTAACTTTCCAAATATATCAACCATTTGATATTTCCATTTTTGTACTCACATTTCTAGTTCTATCTATTATTATAATAGTAAAAGTTATTTATGAACTATCTAGGAGGTGATACAGTGGTAAGAATTTAGGATTAAAGGGTTTTTTTTCTCTTGTGGTCTCAGGTTCGAACCCTTTAGTTACTAATATGATGACTACTGGAAGCTAATATGGTTGTTAACTTTGAAACCTGTGAGATTAGTCGAAATGCGCATAAGCTAGCCCAGACACTCACGTTAATCGAAAATAAAAAAGAGTTATCTATGAACTCCTTCCAAACATGCTTTGGGCTACTTTATAGATCTATAGAGAATCTGAAGCCTTCTATTGGAAAACAAAAAAGGGTTCAAATTCTAGGCCATTAAGACCGAGCCTATCTAGCCTGATTTCAAGATTGATAAGGTTCGCACCCGCCATTTAAAGAATACGAACGCCTCCCACTTGCTTGCGTGTGCTCTTCATGTATGAGCATTTTTTGTTGTGTTGTTTTTTTTAATGGCATAAGAGTAATTATATTATGCAATAAATATGTGGAAATACAATTTTACATCTAAGTGTAAGTTTATTTTTTTTTTTGTCATCAAAAGGCTCCTCGATCATCTTACTATAAATTGCAATATACACAACATTAATGAGTTCTAATTTTATATATATATATATATATATATATATATATATATATATATATATAATCAAACACATATATATTATATATTTATATTTTTATATATATTCTTTCGGTTGTGAAATACTATCTAAACATAACTTCGAAAGTAACAATCCATGAGATTACTCAACTTTGTAATAAGTAATTATTTTTTTTTATGTAAGAGAAATAACTTATTTGATCCTTGATATGATTACTGAACAATAGAAAAAGAAACCCATAATGAAACACAAGGGTACGAACAACCCGGAACTTGCTTATTGTAACACAAGGGAAATTAAGTAACTCATAGGGGCAGCTAAGTAGGCGCTTAAAAAGCAACTTGCTTGGCTCATCAAGGGAACACTTCAATGATAGACCTTAAACCCAGTATGGGAGTTATCTTGTAGTTACTAAAACCAGCATCAGAGAATAGTTTAGCCCATTCTTTCTCATTTCTTTCCTGGCCAGTGACCAGAATCATCATGAGCATATCGAAGAATATTTGTGTTTCAATTGATTCGTCTTCTCCTTTCTGGGTCTCCATCATCATGTCTATGATCATCACCTTCCCTCCTTCCCTGTCCTTGATTGCTTCCTTGCATTTCTTAAGTATCGTAACACATTCTTCATCATTCCAGTCATGTAGAATCCACTGTTTTCATCCATCACAAAGAAAATACAAGAGCTAAATTAGTTTAAACAATATACTACCAGACTTAAATAAATAAATATACACACACACACACGATTGATGATAAATGATATTGTCTATGGAAAATAATATTAGAGGAATATAACTTTACCTTCAGTTTCATGGTTCTTAAAATGCATTTGTTATGGCTAATAATTAAATTTTTTAGCAATATTGACCAAAATATTATATTTATGTGGCAATGATCATTTGATAAGTACTTCAAGCAAATTGTACTTTGTTATATTAGATTTAAATATAAGCGTTGTTATATGGTCTAACTAGTTTAGCTTGTAAAGTTAATTAATATAAGATCAAGAGATCTGGAGATAAATCTTGCTTGTGTCAAAGAGGGATTATGCATAGAAAAATGATTCATGAACAGCGCAAAAATGCTCTGTTAATGAGTAGTGAGGGAATTTGGTTTAAATATTGACACCAAATTTTATAATCAGATAAAACTAGAAGTTCATACCTTTAGTACAATTCCATCAGCAGGAGGAATAGCCTCAAACATGTCTCCGCCAACATATTTCAAGTTTTCACTACCTTGTAAATCAGCTACCACATGTGGGAGATCGAATACAGTGCAATCCAAATGTGGGAATGCTTTGGCTAAGGACCTGGCCACGGTTCCGGTGCCACCCCCAACATCCACCAATGAACCCAACCCTTCAAACACCTCCTTGCATTCATTAACTAACACTCTCGTAACCAAACGAGCATCACTAGCCATGGCATCATTAAAGAAATGGTTAAGCATTGGTTCATGGCTACCATAGTCCCAAAATGTCCTCCCATGAGCCGTGTCAAATGGAGTAGGATCATCATTTGTTAACCAAGTGCTCACAAAATGCCATGGCTTTGTTAAAATTGGGTGAAGCATGGCTTGCAAGAATGGTGTTACACTAAAGGGATTGTCCTTGAGGAGAAGCTGGGATGCATTGGTGAGAACATAACCCTCTTCTTGATCATCTTCGCTAACCTTTTGTTTCTCAAAGAAACCAGAATGGATCAACAAGCGCATGAGGCGAGGGACACAACGAGCTTTGCTAGGGTGGACAGGTAGGGCGGCAATGAGCTCAGGGAGGGTCACAGGTTTGCTGTGTTTGTTGATGATATCGGGTATGCCTAGATCAATTGCACATTTTAGAGACATTGAGTTTATGAAGTTGAATATGTGATTCCATACATGAGCTTGAGCTTTAAGTAGCTCAGGATCATGCTTTCCATCGGCCAAATTGATCATCTTTCTGTTGCCTAATGCTTTTTACTTTCTCTTATGAATTGGATTGAACTTATAGTGCTGTGCGTGTATATGTAGGGATGGAGCATGGAGAAACAAACATGAGAAAATCGTGGGATGCCATACTCGTATAATTGAGGTGCCATCAGCATCGAGGAATGTGGACAGAAACATAATTGCAGATTCCTTTATTTAATAGATACACCTTTTTTTATAATAATTTAATAGAGACACATGACAGCATGGCCTGGCAAGAAGATTTGCAAATCTATGACTGAATTTTTTATAAACACTAGTTAGGTGGCAGGTGGATCACGCCGTGAGGCATTTTTTTTGTATAAAAATATTAAAAATAAATAATTATTTTTTAAAAAATAAAAAATATAATATTTAAATAACAGCTTCGAGTGAGTTTAATAAATTATGTTAATTTAATAATATTATTAAAAAATAAAATATCCATAATAAACATAGCGGAAAAAAACAATGATTTAATACAAAAGATGAACGGTTGTCAATATTATGGAAATATATCTTCACAATATTCCAAAAATATCTCAATGATCTTATTTGTTAACAAATTAAAAATTAAATATGAATATGATAATTTCATAAAAAACAAAAAAATATGAACATAAAAAAAAAAAACACCTTATTGTTAACTTTTTAAACTATAACTCGAGTTATAAAACCAAAAGTATTATATATGAAAAAATAATGAGGGTTAAAATCATTAAAAAAATACAATAAAAATAATGAATGTTAAAATTGTAAAAAAAAATAAATCAAAAGGCAACAACAAATCTTAAATTTGAAAATTAAATTGAAAAGAATAAAAACAGTAATAAAAGAACAAAGACCAAAAAAACAAAAACAATACACTATAAATTTGGATTGAAGGGTGAGACTAAAAACAATGAAACTTTCATAAAAAATTCAAAGAAAAAATAAAAAAATCATAAGAATTAGCATCAAATCCTAAACATTAAAACATAATAAAAAAATTAATATCCAGAACTCTTCAATGTGTTTTTTTACACTGAAAAAAAACTTCTAGATGTAAATCGAAAAACTTATGCACGCATCTAATTAAATAACTCAATAACCATTATGTAAAGCAATGAAAAAAAAATCATCAATAATAAACAAAATTAAAATTAAGAAAACCAAGCAAAATATGAAGATCAATATATCTAACATCGCAATACTTATAATTTAACTGATTATATTTAATGAATTTCTCTATCAAAATAAAGTTGTAATAAAAAACATATAAAATTTGTAATAGAAATCGACACACACACAAAATTTATTGAATAATAATTAAAAAAAACAATGTAAGGTTGCACATATGAAAATTTTTATAAAAAAATCAATATTAAAAAAACACAAATTTAATCTATATAAAATTAAAAAAAATATAGATGAATCATACTTATCTCTTTAAAAATTAAACACATTCAATATCATTTTAAAATAATCACAATATAATTAAAACATAAACTTAAAATTTATTTAAAAAAATACACAAATAATGCATTATTTTTAAAAAGCTAAAAATTAAAAAGAATCAAATTAGCCCAGGCTTAGGGCCAGTATAAATAAAGCAATAGCTTGCGTGCGAGCCTACAAGGCCAAGCCCAAGCATGGGCTTTATTTTTTAAAAAAACATTTAATGGGGCGGATGACGCATCGTTTGCCCCAAGTATATAAAAAAAAATGGCGCATCACTTGTGTCAGTAAACAACGCGTTGTCTTGTTAACTTAGAATCCGACCATTGTGGTGATCGGAAAAATATGGTTCTTTGTTTTTTCACTCAAAATCCTATTTTCAAACCCATTTTTTTACCTAAAATACCTAAATAGCACCTTAGAGACCTTGTTAAATCAATCAATGACCACCAAAAAGCTAATAAACCTCAAAAAAAACTTGAAATCTACTTGAAACAAAAATTCTTTTCAATATCAGATATGTTGTTTTAGGTATTTTAAGATATCCCAACACCTAAACGGAACTCCTTTCATCATATATAAACTTTTGACAAAAAATAATTGTTTTGGTGGCTGGAATTTTTCTAAACAATCACTTTTTTTTAAGTTGAAATTTAAGGACTCTTTTTTTCTCCTCCCAATAAAAAAGGACTAAAAAGAGAACTTCATTTTCTTGTTTTTCTTTTAATTTATTATAATTTAAAAGAAATTACAGTTCATTCATCCATCCCTTTATATATATTTATGTTGGCTGAATCACCATTCCTTGAGAATAAACCCAGCTTTCTGTGCCAATAGGTTTCTCAAGTTTTCTGTTTGCTTCTGCAGAATCCTGACAGTATTTGAGAGCTGAAAACTCTGTACAAAGGCTTCAATTAGCTGATGCGGCAAGACACCAGGAGCTTACAAATTGAGAGTTTGACAGAGTTTGACATCGTTTTGATAAAAAATAAAAAAAAATCAATGAATCGTTATCGGGTTTTTATCAGGTCAACCAACTTGATCAATAGAGTTAATCGGGTTTTTAACTATTTTTATTTTTCCATAAACCCAACCAGGTTCCAGCTCTGAATTAGCCGGATCCTAAATCAACCCGCCAGATTGAACTGAGTTTTAAAATTATATCTTTTTAAGATTTAAAAGTGTTTAAATAAATCTAAAAACTGATCTAAATAAATTTATAAAACAAAAAAAAATATATTAAAAAAACATTAAAAATTCTAAACAAACTGAAAAATCAAAATTAAAAAGAAAAAAAATAACAAAACTAGCATGTCCAACGTCTTCTTAGCCTAATTTAGAGGTCCTCAGGTAACTCATTTATAAAATTAGACATATAAAGTCTTTTGACAAAATTTAAGCGTTATCCAACAAAATTTAAACATCATCCAACAATAAGATAGAATATTAAATATTAATTGAGATATACGAAAAGCTATCTAAATACTGTATAAAATAAAATAAAAATAAAAATAAAATATTATAAATCTTTTCATCAATACGATCACCGCAAGCATGGCTAGCTGCATTGCCAAAAAGGAATGGTGGGCCTTGAGGATGGTGAGACTCACCATGCTTTGCATTGTGATCGTTTCTGAAATAATATTCCAAGAAAAAGGAAGATGGTTTCCTATGTCAACTTTTGCCTTCCAGCAATTTGAAAATGATTTGGCTGATATTGAAGCTCCACCCAACAAGCTAGCAAGGCAGCAGCCACAAGTTACTGAGGTCAGCTAATTGATACAATCACTGTTATTACAAAATCAAGGAAAATGGGTACAAAATATTGATTTTGAGCTAATTATATAGTTTATCAAAATTAATTAGTCAGTCTTTGTAGTATTAAAAATAATTAAATAGTTATTTGACCATGCTTAATTTAGCAGTATTTTGTTTTTGCATAAAATGCTTTATTCTAATAAGTTTTTCCATCCCATAAACTGTGTTTTTCCCATTGTTATTAAACCCGATCAGGAGTGGACCCGGTCAAAAGACGGGGTCACAAGTTTTCCCGGGTCGTCCTGGTTTTGCTGGGTTGTTGTTCTGGCCGGTCTTTTATTAAACCCAGACCGGTCTAGCCACCGGTTGATCGGGTCCCGGATCGACCGTCCGGGTCGAGCCGAGTTTAGTAATCAGGCTTTTTTCACCTTCTCTATTTTTTAAAATAAAAAATAAAAATAAATTGAAAAAAGGACATGAAATAGACTAAAAGGAATTAAATTATAAATGAATTTAAAAACATAAATATTAAATATATAGTTTTTAAAATCATAAGAACTAATTAATTGATTATATTAAATTATAATGAATAAGTTATAATTAACTCATTGTTAATTAGAGAACCAAAAGTAACAGTTTTTAAGGAAGACAATTTCATAGGAACTTATTAATGAATATATATAAAAAACATATATGTATATTTAGACTTATTAATGAATGTAATAAAATATTTATTTTCTCTTTAGTTATATATTTATTTAATTTACATATATCAGAATGTGTTAAATCAAGAATATCATCATTTTTTCTAACTCTTGAAAAAGTTTTCTTAATCATTTTAGCTTGAACGTAAACTTCACATTTGTGTTTGTTTTCCATGATTGGAAGAAATCATTACATGTTGAGCCAAAAATTTAAGGTTCTATCATTAATATATATGTCATAATTTATTATGCCTTAAAGTAAATGAATCAATAAAGTAAAAAAAAAAATTTGTTCATATTATTAGTGTAGCTAAATTGTAACTTTTCATTCACAATAGTAGACCTTTCTAACATGAATACGCAAAATCAATTTTTTATAAGGGGTGAGTAAAAAAATTAAAAAACTGATTAAATTAAGAAAACCTGGAAAAAAATAATTAGAAAAACCGAATCGAAAAAAAAAAATTAAAATTTTGAAAAACCGGCTAGTCCGGTTTGGTTTCGGTTTTATAAGGCAAAAACTGAAAAAATCAAACCGAACCAAACCCCAACTGAAAAAAAACCGGAAAAAAACCGAGCCAAACTGAAAAAATAGAGCTAAAACTAGAAAAAACTGAGTCAAAACCAAGAAAACCGAGTCAAAACCAGAAAAACCGAGCCAAACCGGTTTGAACTGGTTTTTGTCCTAAAAAACCAAATCGAACCAAAAATGGTCGGTTTGAACCGGTTTCGATTCGGTTTAGGTTTTTTTTTTTTAAAAATTCGGTTTGGTTATTTTTTTGATAAAAACCGAACTGAAAATGATCACTCCTACTTTTCATAGTTTTCAGACCTGACCTAGTTCAAGGCTTGAGTTCCGGGTTTTGACCGGGTCGTCCGGGTCAATTCTTTTTTTAAAATCAAAATGACGTCGTTTTAGTAAAAAACAAAAAAACAAAACTCAACGGGTTGCAACTAGGTTTTTGACCGGGTCTTGCCGGGTCAACCGAGTCACACTAGATTTTTTCTTCCTCTATTTTTTCTTCAACCTGGCATGGTTCCATCGCCAGGGCGGCTAGGTTTTTTCTTCAGTCTCTTGATTTTTTTTACAAGTTTTTTTTAAATAATTTAGGGACATACACAACATTGAATAATGTTAATTTATCATAAATGAGCTATTTTTAATAAAATTAATAATCTAGGTTTTTTTTTTTTTATAAATAATGATTTAGTTTTTAGTAATTTTAAAATAATTTGCATTTCTTTCATTGCTTTAAATCTATACATATAATCTTAATTTTGATATATAAATTCTACTATTTTTTTTAAAGATTTTTGTATTTCTACCTTTAAATATAAATGATGAACATTACATTATTTAAACTTTTTTATTGAAAGTAAAAATATTTAATCTCATCAAATTATTTTTAAATAATTTTATTGAATCAAATTCCAAAAGTTTAGGGAGTGGGTTTTTTTTTTTCAATTAGTTAATTCATAAATGAAATTTCAAAAGGTAACATTGATAAAATCCAAGAAATCGGATTCACTCAAAACTTCATCATCAAAATAAATTGAAATTTACCTAAACTAAAACTTCATTTTGCTGTAAATTATTACGTTTATTGTTTTATTTGGATCGTGATTTGTACGAATAGTATCAATAAAAGTAAAAATTCTAAAAAAGTATTAAAGAAAATATTGGAGCTAGCAGATTAAATAAAATCCAATATATTATAATAAATAAATAAATAATATAATATAATATTAGTAGTATAATTTGACCGTATATCCGTGCTGGCTCTGGGTACAGAAATACAAATACGATCACTATATTTCCTTTTCAGGGAACTGAAAGAAGAGGTATGTTACGTATGTATGTATTAAAGCAACGAACTTTTTGCTTTTGCAGTTTGGTGAGCGTGAAGTCTTCTTCTCTTCCATACCAAAGCCATAGCACAACACACTCAGCACTGCAACCTCTTCTCTCCTCCAATCTCTACCCCATTAAAAAACCTCTGCTGCTGCAATAATTTTTTTTAGGTATAGATTTCCTGTCTTTCTCCCTCTCTCTGTTTTTTTTCATTGTTTTAGTTTTGTTTATGCTTAATATTTTTGTTTAACTACGTTTCTGTGATGATTTCCGTACATTGGCTTGTGGGATTTTGTTTTTATAACGTTTAAGACCCAAAGTCATCAATTTTGGGTTGTGATTCGTGTGATACTGTTATTGTAAGAGGCAAAGAATTCGACTTTATTGAGATTTTTTTTTAATGTTTAGTTTGATTTTGGTGCTAATTATATTAGTGCTTTGAGGATTGAAATAAGTGGTAAAAAGGGTATCTTTAGATCAATTGAATCAAGGGTTACTTAGTGTGTTTTGTGCCCTGGATTTTGTCTCCAGGGAAGCTTGTACTTTGTCCTGCTTCAGATATTTATGAACCTTATTTTGGATGCTTGATGTTGAAGTTTTGATTTTTGGATTGAAAGTTGACTGTTTGATTCTGGTTTGATTTAGGGTATTGAAGAGGGAGAGGGTCAATGCAGAAAGGTGGAAAGAGTAAATGTGCATCTACGTCGCACCATCTGTTGATGGATAATGCAAAAAACCGGCTAAATGATCTTGAAGAAAGATTCTTTAACATTCAGACTGCAAGGAAAGAGGGAAGAAATAATGATGTTGCTTTGCTGGAGGAGCAGGTGTGTCAAAGCCTTCGTGAGTGGAAAGCAGAGCTTGATGTGCCATCACCTGCAAATTCTTTGCTTGTTAGTATCTTCCATTTATTAATAGTAATTTGATACTGTTGATAATGAAATATTTGTATTGTCTGTCTGTGTAGAGTTGTCTCTTAGTAATTTAGATGAGTTGATTTATGATGGGTATTTTGTAGGATATCAGTCTGGGATCCTTTTCAGAGGATATAGGCCGCTTGTTGCAATTGTATGAGGAGGAAGACGATGCCACAAGTCCATTAACAATGCAGTCAGTTTTGAAGCCAGAAACACAGCCTGAGCCCAATTTTCAAAACCTTAATCTCGGCAATTTAACAACATTTCAAGATGTGAGATCCTATTTGGGGATTATTATAATGTTTTTCTGACCAGTCAGTTGTAGAGTATAGCATGCTTTACAGTTCATACCATCTTGGTTCTTTATAGGACACACACTTTCAGTGATTTAAATGCTACATCATGATAACCTATAAGAGTAAGAATTGGAATTTTTAGTCATGCACTGTATTTTTTATCTGGTTTACGGACATGGAAATTGGAAAAAGAAAAAAAATAATGTTAGCTCCTTGCATGAGGAAAGTCTTATACCGAAAGATTATGGTCTTGTTTTTTTTTTTCCTTACTGAGTATGCATCCATTCTCTTATCATTTAACTTTGAAGCTTGATACCATGATTGACATTCAGGGAGTAGATTGTCTTTTCACAGGTCATCCATACCTGCATGTTATAACTATTACTTCAATTTTCTGAAGAAAACAAAAGAAGCTAGCCTATTGCTTGAAGCTAATTTAGTGAAGCAAATGTCTGAGAAGCAGGTTTCGTGTTACTAGCCTTGTGGTTTGTTCAAGTCCATGCACATCTCAAATTTAAAACTGTAAGACCAATAGATGACACTATCCCTGTCCTGATTTGATTTTGGAAGACACATGTCTAAGACTATGAAAATAAAGATTTGGATTGGCAGTGTTTTTTAAATGCAAAATTCATAACATTCAAGCCAATTTTGTTAATGATTTGACTTTTACCGGGATTCTTTTTTATCAGTTATATGTCCATGTTTTGTTTCAATGATCAGCTAAAGTAGTCATTTACTGTCTTTCACATGGTATGCCTTTTCTTTTTCCCCTCTTTAAGATTTCCTAGTGCCCTGAACTGTGGTCTTTCATGGCATAGAGATATACTGAGTGGTGGCTGATGAGCATATAACACGTGCATTTCAGGAATATCTGGTGAATAGTCATAGTCAGGAGCTTGGTTTTCAAGGGTTTCATCAACCCAACGGCTCCTCAGGTTTGCAAAATGTAGCAGTTAGTGACCCCGATATAACTACCTTATTGGATTGTCATCAGTTCACTTTAGATGAAGAATTTGACCCTGGGCATTTTGTTGGCACTAATGACACCAAAGAGTGTGGAATAAATGCTGAGAGTAACAATCTACAGTATATCAGCCCTCCACCTTCTGCTTTTATGGGGCCTAAATGTGCTTTATGGGACTGCACCAGGCCTGCTCAAGGAGCTGAATGGTGCGAGGACTACTGTAGCAGCTTTCATGCAACCCTGGCCTTAAATGAAGGCCCCCCTGGTATGACTCCAGTTTTGCGGCCCAGAGGCATCAATTTGAAGGATAATTTACTATTTGATGCTCTTACTGCAAAGATGCAAGGTAAGAATGTCGGTATTCCTCAATGTGAAGGTGCTGCTGTCATGAAGTCCCCATGGAATGCTGCTGGTAAGTCTACATGCATGCCTTCCCCCTTTCTCCCCTTGTTTAAATTTCAAGTTCAATTGCTTGCGACCTTGCATATTAGTTCTCCATCATGCTTGCTTGCATTCAGCAATTGTGAATAATTTATTATGATATGTTATAAGATTCATCTATAGATCAGATCTCCCCATGGTATGCTAATTATGTTTCCTCAGGTGACTTAATATGGTAGAGAAAGTAGTTAGTATTTATTTTGGCTGATGCCTCTGGTTTCCATGTTGCAGAGCTATTTGATCTTTCATTACTTGAGGGTGAAACAATTAGGGAGTGGCTCTTTTTTTGATAAGCCTAGAAGAGCATTTGACAGTGGAAATAGGAAGCAGAGGTCATTGCCAGACTACAGTGGGCGTGGATGGCATGAATCAAGAAAGCAGGTGATGAAGGAGCTGGGGGGAAGAAGAAGTCCTATTATATGGACCCACAACCTCCAGGTTGTCATGAGTGGCATTTATATGAATATGAGATCAACAACTGCGATGCTTGTGCATTATATAGGTTAGAATTCAAACTTGCTGATGGGAAGAAGACTCCCAAAGGAAAAGTTTCAAAGGATTCACTAGCTGATCTGCAGAAGAAGATGGGAAGACTCACTGCTGTTGTAACTGCAGATAATAGTCCCTCTGATAAGGGAAAGGCGAACGCTTCTGGCACTGGCCATGGGCCATGATTTCATAAAATCATTTTCTAAATAGCTTTGGTGTAATCCATGGAAACATAGTTGCGGAATCTTGCCTGAATATGGAAACTAACAGAAGTCTATAACAAAGTATTTCTGATGATTCTTTTACTAGGAACTGCAGATGATTTTATAAAGAAGTTAGTTTACTCGTTCCTTTAGTAAATATTTTGGCAGTACTTCTCTTTCCAGTTTGCAATGGAAGACACCAACCCTTTTCTGTTGATTTGAAGAGCCGTCTCAGTTTACTGGATGAAATGCTGGCAGATAATTATTGTACAGAGTAGTCGACTAAACCTCCATCAGTTAAGTTGGAGACAAAGGTCAAAACTGAAGAGGACTTCTTTAAGTGTAAAGTATATGGTACCCATTTTATTATTTGTGTTCCCTGCTACTGTTAAGTCTATATATTGTGATGCTAACAAACCATATGTGAAGTCAATATGGAAGCGCATCATTTTTACTTTAGAATGTGGTGAAGACAGAATGCAAAACTACCTTCAGCTCTTGAGTGATGTTTTTGGATGTGTCTGACTGTCTGGTATTTTTCAACTTTGGTGTCCAGTCCTTGTATTATTTTTTACGCGGTCCTCGATCTCTGGCTTCTTGTACTTAAGTAATGGTTGTTTTTTCGATTTTCACATGCTCATACTCGTACTCAGAGTCTCATATGCATGGCATGCTTTCTTTGCCGAATCTTAGATTGTCGTGGAGCATGGACACAGGTTCCTGATGCTTGTGACCATCTTCCACATTCTGTAACTAATAAAAGATTGATCATTGTCCAAGTGTCCAAAGGTTGGATTAAACAATCACACCTTTTGATTTCATTACTTAAACCAGGAAATTATGGATGGGCTTAAGCACCCATCAAAATTGTAACATTTGGAAGTACTTGAAGATGGTCATTGAAACTTTGTTATAGACTGCTAATGTAAGAGGATTCTAGACTCTTGCTGCTCAAGAACCCTCTCAGTTTTGCACGGTTGGTTCTGACGTCTCTGCTAAACTCACTCTCTTCCTCCATTGCATAGTTCTTACAGCCTTGAAGACAGTTTCCTTGGTGAATAACCCATCTTCTCGTTTCTCCACTTCCACTCCCACCTTCAAATGCAAGCTCATCATTCTTGCTTGGAATATATGGTCCCCTACAAGTGGTATTAGAACCAGTTGACATTTTTTTTTATCAATGCCTCAGACAAGGAACCTGGTCCACAATGATCCAACTGATGGATGCTCCAGAATCAACTGCTGTTGAACCCATCCTCCATGGACTATACATCTTCCACAGATCCTCTCTTGAAAACCTTCAGACAAAGCAAGTTAAATTGACTCATAAGCCGCAGGTGGTTTAAGTGCTGCCAAGAATGCCATGCCAGTGAACTCCAAACCTAGGGGCAACTCTTCAAACTGATCCTTCTCCGAAGTGCATTCACTTCCGAATGCGCAGTTTATCACAGAACTGGCCTTGAATTCTCCAAGCCACGTAGACCACTTCTCTTCTAAAGTTGAGGTGTTCGGCTCTGGTATAACTGGTCCTGAAAACAACACAGGCTTGTCAAACTGGTTTCCAACATAATCAGAGTAGGGTCCTTCAATTTCTCTGCTTGTCCTGAATCCAATTGCGTGATCACAGAACACGACATCACTACCGAACTTCATAACTCTTCTTGCAATATAGCCTTCTTCCTCGTGAGCTTTGAGTTTGATCGGAGAGTCTGGAAAGCCTAATGGTGGCTGCATAAGGTCAGCTTGAGTTAACTTGTTACCACTTGGTTGTCTTGCCGGAGACATAATATATCCAATAGTTACCGAGCTAACAACGCAGTAGTAAATAGACTAAACACCTAAGCGACGAGCCAGTCTTGGCATCCAGTAGGTGAAATTAAAGAAGACAACATCGGGTTTTAAATTGCGAAGTAAGACTTCAATATCACTCTCAGTACGGTCCACGGCAGTCATGATGAGGTGCAAGAAGGGAAAGGTACATCTGCGGTTGTTTCAGCACCTGGGGGGAGGCTATCCACATGGGAAGCAGTAATTGGAATGAAGGTAATGATGTCAGGATGGAGGTTGAATTACTGTAACTTAGACAGAGTTTTGGTGGGGGAGAAGAAAGGAGATTTTGTGGCCTTTCTTTGCTAGTTTGTTTGCAAGTTGAAGAAATGGGGTAAGGTGACCAAAGGCAAACCAAGGGTACATTGCTATGTGGGATGCAGGTGTTGCAGCCATTTATTGATTTCAGAGTTTCCTCCTGCTAAAATCCTGGCTAGAATTGGAACTGCTGAAAGCAGAACATTAATGATGACAATGAGTGAATAATCAAGAAATCATATTCCTGGATAGCTTGGAAGAAATATATATGACTTACCAACTTGAGAAGTAGCAGAGATGCAGAGATTTCTTCGTCTGCATACAAAAATGAAAGAAAAAAAATCATATATATATATATATATATATAAAATTTCTATCTCTATTGTCTCTCTTCTCATGTTATGTCATTCTTATATGGAATAATTATTAGTAATTATTTCTTAAATACTTTAAAATTTCTCACTAATTTCTAATATATAATGATTTAAACCTTCTCAAGGATTCCTTTTAATTTTTGTTGTCATTAATACTTGCATGTGTAAATTTAATGAAATTGAATACACATATTTCTATGTGTTGAGTATTCATTGATCACTGTCATTCATACGGTACCGTTTTCTTCTCTTTCTCTAAGAGCTCTAGCACGAAACTTCTTTCAAATAAACAGATGCATGCATGCTTTCTTTGCCAATACAATACCAAGATTAGATCGTTATCTTGGAACTAATAAAGATGGAAAGTTGTTAGCATAAATAAATAGTTGTCAAAATTAATTGCCAAAGTTTTTGAGAGACGGTAAGATAGATTCATACTTCTTTTAGTGGCGATGAAAAAAAAAAGGATTTAAAATAAAACTCAATTCAGCTTGGATTTGGGCTGGTAAGTCATCATATTAAAAGTTGATTTATTAGGTTAGGAGGGACGTGTTTTTGGAATTTTTTTTTTTTTGCATGTCTTACCTCCATTAAAACAATTTAATTTGAATTTAACTTTAAGGGATGTAACTCAATTGATTAAGTTTTAGGTTTGTTTTTTAGAGATGATCAGTTCGAGTCTCACAAACTTTAGGGTCACCGGAGGTTTACATGGTCGTTAACTTCAGGACCCGTGGGATTAGTCGAGGTACACGCAAGTTAGTCCGGACACCAACGTTGATTAAAAAAAAACAACTTTGAATTTCAAAGTTGATCACTAAGAATTAATCAATCAAAAACTTAATTGGAAACATATAAGAGATGAAGTTTGGGATAGGAATAACAAGTTAGACTTGATTACAGATCAAATTTAGTAGAAGTCTGAACTTGTATAAAATGGAGTATATATAATGCAAGATCTTCTGAATGGGAAGGATAAGTAACAAACTAGGAAGCTAAGGATTTAATATAATGCAAGATCTTTGGAGGTGTTTTGGAGTGTGGTATTGATTGTTTTTTAAAGTGTTTTTAGTTTGGCATCAAAATAATATTATTTTTTTAAAAAAATTTATTTTTGACATCAATACATAAAAATAATCCAAAAACACAAAAAAAAATTAATTTTAATTAAAAAAATTAAATTTTTGGGAAATACAGTGTTATTATCCATTTTTGGAGCCCCACATAAAAAAAAAAAGAAAAGAGAAAATATAAAAAAATTGAAAAAAAATATTGAAAGAAAATAAATAAATATACAAGTAAGAAGAATATATTAGAACACTCAGGAAATTGCTGAAAAATAGTTGAGGAGGATCCAAATATGCAAGATTGAAAAATTTAACAGTGTATTTTTTACTGATGAAAATCTTATTGGCAAAGAAAATTCAATTTGAGGAGGAAAATTCAAATTGGATGTTTAAGGACTTAATTAAAATTTTTCAATGTACATTTAATTGAATTTAATAAGGGCTTAATTGCAAGAAAAAATAATTTTTAAAGTCAATTTAGACTTTAATTGGAAGAAATGAAAGTCTAGGGGTTGAATTGTAATTTTTAAGAGTTAATTTAATCAAATCAAGAGCTTAATTGCATAAATATTGAAGTTTGATGGACAATTAAAAATTTAATTGAAGAAATCTAAAACCAAGTACCAAACTGGAAAAAACGCGTTAATGTAGAGATTGTAAATGACCAAATCAGGGGCCAACTTGAAGAAAATGAAAGTTTGTTGGTCAACTGAAAGTCAAATACACAAGTTTAGAACCAATGATTAAAATGAAAAAGGCGGTCAACTTAGGGGCTGATAATTGAGATTGATAAGGGTGAAATTCTGTGAAATTAAAAATTTGGAGGCAATTATGAGTGTAATTAAAAAAATTGAAAGAACAGGGATTCAATCAAAATTTTTTATTCCCAAATTAAAAATCCTAAACAACGTGTCGTTCAGACTTAATAAAGAGAATGTGAGCGACATGTTTTTTGATAGAATAGCTTCTATTTTGATAATTTTAGTTAATTGAGTTGACAACTTCAAACAAATAAATGTGAAGCTATATATTTTTAAATTGTATATGGTTGAATCTAAATAAAAGATATGAATCTTTTCTACTAACTTTATATGTTTCATGTGATAATAACTAACGTTAGAATTTTTTATCATTTTTTTTTACTAATAAAAAATAAGAAATTCTTACCATTTCCATTCATATTATTTTCGAGAATCCTAGAAGATGATCGCCACAATATGATACACGTGTGATACGTTGTTTCAACTACTTATTTATGATAAATACACACTTCATTAAGGCCTTGCAGCTTTTTCCAGTCGATATTCCTCTTCTTTCCCGTTTTCGCCCACCAAAATCTACTCATTAGACCATCAACCTCCGCACAGAAACTTTTCGGGAATTTAAAGCAGGACATCATATAGTTATTGTGACTTAGTTCTCATAAATCTGAAACAGTGATAATCGATTTGGTTAATAGATAGTTTTAGGTGCAGATGAGCACCATTACAGCAATTTGGGAGGTATCCCTCGGTTTCTTATTAAGACTGAAGCAAATAAGGTGAAGGAAACAACGAAACTTCTGCTTAAGATAGAAAATGATCCAAGGCACTAGTGTTTAACTGAAGACCATGAATTCGCGTCTATCCAGTTAAATGCTATGGGGCCCAAAAAGGCATCAGGAATGCCGAGGGAACTGACCAATGCAAGTGCATGTGGTCGCAATTCTCCGCAGAGTTTTGTTACTTCTTTCCTCACAGCAGCAGCATTGTCTGTCGATAAGTACCCATACCGGAGAAACGCAGCATCTTCTTCCAAACAGATTAGGGCATACATAGATCTCAACAGTCCCAAGACATTCTGCAAAGGAAGCAAATCCAAAAATTAAGCAACTAGATAAGGTTATCCCTTCTCTAACATTTTATATATTGCATACCAAGCATTTTAAGGATGTCCCTTATAGGTCAAAATTTCTCGGAGAAAGAAATGAAGATTACCAGTAGAATTTCTGATGCAATCAGGAAAGCATAAAAATCTATTCCAAGTTCCTACTCATATTACGACTTACAGTTCTTTTTATTTTTCCTGGTGAATCAGAGATAGATTTTATCAAGGCATGTTACAGGAACTTGTAAGAGAGAAACTTGTTCAGGCTGCAGTTCGTTTTTGCCCTACTCCTCTAGCGATTATGCCTTCTAATTGTGTTTGGACATCACAAAATGGCTTAAAACTACATCACCAGGTTTATGCGTAGATAAATACGAGAATAGTTTCTACATTGCTTACCTTCAAGGAACCAGCAGATACATTTGCCTCAGCATCAATGAAGGTCTGCAGAATAGCTCTGTCTGAGAAAGCTCTGCCCAAGTCTTCGGCAAGTTGATAACTCTGGTACGGATAAGTAAAGCAAAAGCCCATCAACAACAACAATCGGAATGAGAGAAGTGGAACAAGAACCCAGCAACTCTATTACCAGAAAATCATCCCTACCAGAATAAATGCATGCTCTTTACTTTCACCCTTTGATTGATAAAGTGACACTTCTGCAGCAAAACGGTTCAGAAGATCTCGCTCCCTCGAGCAGAAAGCATTCATCTGATGCGCACAACTGGTGAAGCTGCGTTTGAAATATATTGAGAAAGGTGTGCTTGCAAACTTGACAATATATTACCTGGAATTGGCTGCTCCTGAGGGTACTACTTGTGAGATTAGATGGAATTACTGGGACAGGTCCATTCATGTGTTCTAATCCCAAACCCTTGAAAGGTTTATTTTTCTTCTTTGCTGCAGCATATTCTGAAAGGAGTGCCTTGCTGACCTGAAACAAGAATTCACTGCTTGAAACAGAAATCTTAAAAGTAGTGCGAGTAAATGTAATTCAATTTAAATTAAACACGTCAAGTTTTTGGATGTTCTAAAATGAGGAACAGAAGAATCAAGTCAACATAAAGACAAGCTCAAAATCGTTGTCAAAACTCAAAACCTTGCAGTCATCATCGAATAAATTTCACTCAAATGAAGGCAATACATTGTACCTGCTGCATGAGAACATTATTGTCCCCCTCAAAAGTTGACTGGACATCAAATTCACCTTTCAAGTGACCAATTTTATTTTCAGTCTTCAAGCCTTGTCCTCCACAAGCTTCACGACATTCCTAATGAACATGAATCTAGTGAAATTCAGCAAGGCGTTTAACCATAAACCTTACTTTCATATGTGAATCTAGCTCCTCACCTGGAGGGTTCTCATGTTGTGCCAGGTAAAGATAGCCTTGAATGCACTTGAAACAACATGAAGGGTTTTGGCTGATCCAGGGGTTCTATTCACATATATCATTTTCAAGTAATTTCCACCGAAAGTCATAGCATACCTTCATGACAAGGATTCATTCCAGGGGAAAGAGAAAGGAACCAAGTCAGAACGAGAGTTCTATTTATTTCAGTTACAAGCAATAAGCAGCTGCATGGCAGAAGAAATTCCAAAACCAAGTTGCATGGCCAGTTCACAGAAGACAGAACTAGCATTGCCAAGGGCGGTGGAGGATTTGTAACAACCGGAGCAACACGATTCACAGAACTAGTATTAAACTTCGAGGTAAAAACGGTGCTTTGATAAAAGATAACATTTTCTCATTTTTCCTGACCACATTCTGCAAAATCGTAATCATCATATTGACTTTTCACATAAAAACAGCACACCCTTTATTAGAATTCTTAAAATGCTAAAGCCAGACTCGGCAATAAAAATGACAACGGCTCTACAAAAGAGAATTCTAATAAATCAGCACGATTATTGCACATTAAGAAGGCAGAAGACAATGTCAAACAAGGGCTTGAGAAAATTGTAAATCCCTCGGATGAACACAGCAAACTTGAGAAAAATTGAAACTTCATTATCACAGTGGGTCTTACTCTTTTGAAATTGGATGTACGAAGCACAATTTGACATCCCAAAATAGTGAATAGATTATATTCTGCAGCATGGCCGAGTAGCGACTACTTGGATACTTACGACTTAGCAAGAAGAGGCAAGAGTCGTCGTTGATGACTTGGATAATCAAGCAAAAGGACTTCAGGTCCATTAGGTGTTACAGAGAATGCCCGCCTACTCAAGGAGTACCTAATGGCAGTTGCCAAGCCAACCTGAAAAGAGAAAAATGACATCCATATTAATGGAAAATCAAATTTTGTAGGAACAGCCATTTATGGAGGCCATGTACAAATATGATGCACCACGAATACAGAGCTTTGATAAGTAGGATGAAAACTACTCTTTCTGATAAGGTAATTTTCTGCATTACTTAGAACTCATCTCCCAGGTCATCTGTATGATATAATTTACAACCTTATACCAATTCCTTTTATGAGTAAATAGGTTTACTACTAGTACATCAACCACTTTTTTTTCAAGTAATTGTCTAAACACGAGTTCTGTAGACAAATCCAATATGGCTACGAGAGCTGGTGCATAATCCTAAACCTTAAAGTGGAACATGCATTAGCAGTAAACAATATCCTTACAGAAATTTTTGTAGTCTTCAGTAAAAAATTCTGAAAGTAAATACCTAGATAGAAACAAACCATCGTAATTCAATACCTTTGATGAGAAAACTGCACTCGTAGCAATAGTTACACGACCAGATGTCAAAGGGGCCAAGAATGCTGCAAACCTCTGGAAAAGAACACATGACAATTGACTTAACTGGTGTTATTTTCTCACCAATTAAAGAACAGGGAACAAACATAACATAATTACTTGATCCGGATCTTTTATTGCACTCAGATATTGGCCATCTGGTGAAACATCAGCAACCGAATTCAACAAGTTCTCTCTGGGGATTCTCAGATTGTCAAACCTGGAAAAAAAATCTTAATCACGTTCAGCATTTGCTTATAAAACAGTCATCCGCAACAAACAGAAAGAAAAGGTGTTGTTAGTACCAGATTCGACCATTATCAACACCATTCAAACCAATTTTGTGACCGCATTCAGCAATACGGATGTTTGGGCATATGTTTCCATCTGCATCCCTGATCTGGGCTATGAAGGCGTGGACTCCTTGATTCATCCCATCTATGTTGAGCTGAGAAAAGACTATAGTGTGTGTTGCATGCTGAACATCGGTAAAACTGTGTCAGCATAGACAAGATTGCGTAGTAGACAATAAAACAATGAAAGGACTTAACACACAAATTGGTTCACAGAAACCCTTACATTAGCAGCCCCCCCAATCCAATACTTCTGAGCTGATTCACAAGGAGTATTGATTACAAACTCTCCTGTCTTCAAATCATAAGTTGTAACTGTTTCAATTCCTCGAACCTAAGAACATCATCCGAGGAAAGATGACAAATAAACACAAGATAGCATAAGTAACTACATAAACCCTAGTAATGACACAGATCAAATGAATTAACAGCTTTCACATACATTACTTCCATGCCCCAACTCCGTCATAGAAAAGCATCCTTTATGTCCAAAAGTTTCTGTGTCTCTTAGCCACTTGTCATGGTGGCGCTTTGTGCCCATAAACTGGATAGCACCACCCCTGAAATTAATAAACAAAAAAGAACTTAAATTCAATGCACAATAATTTCTCTCTTAAATCCTAAACCAGGCCTTGCTAAATTGAACACGAACAGCAAGGTTTATAATTTCTTTTTTCTTCAATATTCCTTCTGAATTGCATCCAATAAAAAAGCTCAACAACTAACAGCAAGGTTTTCCTCCATTTTCAACAGCCAGTTGGAATGCAAAGACAACAAACTGCATTAAATGCAATATAGGAACCCAGGATTTTTCTTTTCAACGTGAAAAGCCAACTATCCAGATGTAATTTGAAAGCAATGATGTGAACCTCAGTTCCTGATTTCAAGATTCATGATAGTTTTACTGCCTACATTTTCATTCTAAATTCCCAGAAATTAACCAAAAAAAATGTCCAAGAACAAAAAAAAATTATAATCTAAGAAATTAACCAAAAAAAAATGTCCAAGAACAAAAAAAAATTATAATCTAAAATAAACAGTTCACTCTTCCCCTGAAACTTCCTCAGCAACCAAATGACAGCATATACCATTATCAATAAGAAACTAACAGTAATCTATTAATTCAAAACCCAAAAATCACACAACAATTGTCAAAAAATAATAAAAGAAAACAGAAATCAATAGAGTACCATAAAAAGAAATGAACACCAAGCATGACAGCAAGAGACTGATCAAAATTCTGAATAACGTCAAGAAAAGCCAACTTCTTCAATTCAGATTCCACCCCTTTTTTCATCAACCATCCATCAAAAACACCTCTTTCAAACAAATACTCAATTCTTTTCATAGTCATTTCTCTTTGCTGCTCCATTGTCTGATTATAATCAGGGAGTACAAACAATCTCCCACCTCTCTCTTTCCCATTAAACACTTTCCCTTGTTTGATAACACCAAACAACCAGTCCCTGTCCTCCAAGTTGTGGAGATCAAGAATTTTTCTCATTTCTTTGGTGTCGAAATCAAGACTTTCAGTTACTTCAGGTGGAGTGTAGCTTAAACAAGAGTTTGATCGAAGACATGAAGTGGGGTCTGAAGGAGATTGGACTAGGTGGTTGTTTAGTATTCTGGTTCTACGTGAAGCCCTGTTGATTGACGATTCTTGTGCCATTTTTTGCCTGGTCTTTCGAGGTTTCTGTGTTCTAGGACAATAATTATTTGCAGAGATTAGGAGAGTATATAGAAGCAATGATGCAGGTGCCATATATATATACATGAGAGAGCCGTTTGTAATTCAGTTGTTTGGTTTTTTCAGTAAAAACAATTAAAAAAAAATGTTAAAATATAGTTTGCCCCCTGTAGATTTTCGAATATTTCACTTCGGGTTCTATTCTTAAAAAAACTCTTAAATCAACCTGAGTTTTCGAACACTTGCGCAAAAGAGGAACGCGTTTTGTAATGAAAATTATACCAAGGGAATTGATAGAGAATCACATGATTATAATTAATCTGAATAATTTTTCCATCTGATAATATTATTAATACATAAATTATTAAATATATTTTTTATCAATGCAATTTTCATTATACGTGTAACATAAAAAGTATAGTTTTATTTTTTAAAATTTATATGTATGAGATCAGAAGCATTTAAGCAAATGAGAGCAAAGTGAGATATTATTAAATATAAAGGGATCAAAGTGTATTTTACACAAAAAGTAAGGTCTTTAAGACACTAGTAATTGTTGGCGCGCTAGTTGGGTGTGGAAACAGTGGTCGGTCGTTGGAGATGTTTTATTGATCATTGGAACCGCGCGTGTAACATTAAAAAAGCCGTTCGTCAAAACTGGGAAGGCTCTCTCTCCATGGAGGCTCTGATAGAGTTTTTAAACCCGGACAAGTACCGGATCATGTTTACCTTAATTTTTTTTATAAATTAAAATAATATTTTTTTTAAAAATAATAATAATTAATTAATAGGTTGTAATCAAGGTTTACAAGATCAACCCCAGTTTTTAACCAGATCACCTAAATTTTTATATTCTTTTATTTTTTTAAACTAGATTTAATTCTAACTTTGAATCAACCGAGTCATCAACCGATTTATAAAGTTAAATTAAGTTTAAAATTATAGGTTGTCCACGGCGGTGTCTAGTTCTAAATATAAAATGTGTTTTAATTGAATATTTAATCTAGAGATTGATAAGTATTTTTGTTTTTGATATTTTAACTTAAATTTCAATACTATTATTTTTATTTTTTAAAAAATTAAATATATCAAAGTGTATTTTTTAAAATTATTTGAAAAAAATTTAATACATTTTCAGCGGCAAAACAATATATTAAAATGTACTAAGAACTTATTTTTTTTTCATTTAATTTTTTTAAATAATAAAGGATGTGAGAGATGAAGCATTGTAGAGGAGCTCAAGATTAGCTCTCAGTGGATTGTTTTTTTTTTTTTAAATATATAATCTTGGTTTTGTTTAAATATCTTGGAATCAAACTATCCATTTATAAATTAAATTAAATTGTTTGGTAAGGTTTTGCTTTTAAATTCTGGATCTAAATTCAAATAACCACATTATATGTTATGAAATGGAGTTTTGGTTACTTTTTAAAATACTTTTTATTTGGAAATATATCAAAAAAATATTATTTTTTATTTTTAAAAAATTATTTTTGATATCAATGCATTAAAATGATATAAAAATACCAAAAAAATATTAAATTGAAACAAAGAAAAAAAATTAAAAATTTTAAATTTTTTCAAAAATATTTTTAAAATGCAAAAACAAACGGGACCTAAATGCAATAAAGGACCTAAATGCAATAAATTTAGTTGTAAAAGTTTCAAAATTAAATGTTGACCTACTTATGCTCATCTCTATATTCTTTATTTACATAGAACTAATTTATATCTTTAAATTTAATATTGTTGTTTGGTTATTCAGAAAAAGGTTAAAATATACTTTAAACAATAGAGAAAATTAAAACAAAGTATAAACTGAAATAAATATACTTAAAGTATTGAATAGAAAAACAATTCATAAACTAAGAAAAATATTCATTTTCTCAAAAATTAACCTCATGCACGCATCAGGATATCAAAAAACTTTAAACAATAGAGAGCAAAGCGGGATATTACTAAATTTGCAGGGATCAAAGAGTTGTTTCCTCAAAAGTATGGGGGCTGTTTGGAGTTTGTAATTCTACTATTTATTTATTCTACAAGCTGTAATTAATATAACATGGAGTTGATTGTTAGAATATTTATGTAGGAGAGGGACCGCTCATGTAACGCCACAATTATTTTTCTGATTTTTCCAATTTTAGATGAGAGAGATAAAGTCCATTATTGCTCAAGATTAGCTTGATTGACTCAAAATGGCAATCTCAATTATATTTGAAATATTTTGAGTAAAAACATTTAACCTAACTGTTCATTCAATTAAATTGTTTGGTTTGGTTTTAAAGTATAGAATTAAATTGAAATAATTAAATCAAGTACACTAAATTTAATGGAAACTTTGGTTTAAAAGTATAGAATTAAATTGAAATAATTAAATCAGGTACACTGAATTTAATGGAAACAGTTTCAAAATTAATTTTCCACCAACTTACATGCAGGAGTGCCTAATGTCTTTATATTCAATTTATTCATGGATTTTAATTCGGTGTTTATAATTTCATACTATCATATATAATTATAAAATATCGGGTCGTTCCAAGACTGAGATTTGATTGGAAAAGATTTCCCTTGAAACATTTTTTTAATGCAATGTATAATTGCTGAAAAAAGGTGGAAATCCCTTTTTCTAAAGAGGGTTGGATATTTTTGGTGTACTAAATGTTTATTTTTTTTATTTAATTGTATTAACTTTTGTTTTTCTCTATATAAACTTTTGATTTTTTAATTTAATATTTATGTAAGATTTTGTTAAATACATGTCTATATAATCATTAAATGGACACGTAAGCATGCTATTTAATTAGCTACGCTGTATAATTTTAATGAGTGTAAATTTTTATTTTTATTTATTTAAGAATGTAAACTTTATTTGAGTGTCTATTCTTTTGAATATATATATCAATTAAGTATTTTAATTTTAATTTTAAAATATTAAAAATATCACAAACTCTTCATACTTAATTTTAATTTTAAAATATAACAAATATCACAAATTCTTTTAAGATATAGTATAAAATTATCTAAATAAGATAATTTAGTAATTTCAAATTTAAAAATCACTTATATAACATGAATATTTTCATAAATATAAATAATCTATTTATATAAATTTTTTTTATTAGTCAGTTTAGTACACATATCACCTAACAAGTACTTACATATTTGTTTTAAACATCCTTTATACCTCAACTTATAAAAACAAGAAAATAATACACACACACACACAAACCATGAGGGGTGTCGCCCAATTAGTTAGGTTCTGGGTTTGCTCTTCAAAGATCATCGATTCGAGTTCCACAAATCTCGGGGCCACCGAAGGCTTATATGATCGTTAAGTTCAAGGCTCGTGGGATTAGTCGAGGTGCACACAAGTTGGACCGGACACCCATGTTAATCTAAAAAAAAACATAATATATATAGATATTGTTTTAATAAAGTATCGACTAAGAACATTTAAAAAATAATATTTTTATGCAATATGAATCTTATAATTATAATAACTTTATAATTTTTTTGTAAAATATTTTTTTAAAAGGATTATATTTTTACTCTAACTTTATTAATCAAATATAAATGAATATTAAAAAAAAAAAAATATCTTTATTAATAATAAATATATTTTAAATAAACAAAATCAGCATTACTGACTACACTATATATAAACTAACAAATTTTTTGACAGAGATGAGTTGTTTTGCAATATAAGTTACATGTAAAATGTCTTTGAGTTTGAATTGCTTATGTTGAGAAGACAAAGTAGGCGATCCAGTGTGTGCGATATTTAAACCACAACCATTACTAATATTTAATATCTCAGAACCTTTATAATCAGGATGCCATTGAGGAGGAGGGTATACTGATATATTTGCATTTGCATAACCAGCAAAATCGGTATACTGAGCAGAAGGGAGTAGGCAACAGTGGTGCAGAATTGAAAGATCAATGCGATTCTCGTTAGTGTTTACCGACAGATTTAGTGATGGAAAAATTTATTCAGTAAATATCACCGCAAAATATTAATGGAAAAATTTCTTTGATGTTTCTGTTCATATTTATTAATTTTCTAATAGTGGATGTGCTGTGGTAAGGCCAGTTGGGACGCTGGGATTCATAATTTCTCTTCCATGTAGCTGCTGTGTGATTTTTTTTCAGCCACAAAACTGGCATGGAACGCACTTTCTGTCGAAACGATTGTTCATATTGGTATAGTTACGCCCTCCTAGGTAATGTGCAGAGTTGGCATCACCAGAATAATGGCTGCCAGCAGAATAGTTCATAAGAGATCAATTACCAGCATTAGAGGAATGCTGAGATGAGGAGCCAGAAGAGTTGGATTTCAGAACCATATTGGCAGAAGGTTTCTTGTGTTTTGCTAGAAAAATATAAATTGTATCTTAAATTTTCATTTAATAATTTAAGTTTTTGAGTTGAAGTGATGAACACCATGTACTTCATATTTAGAGAATAAAATTATAAATTTAGAAACTTTTTTGCTCATTAAATTATTTTATGTTTTCTATGCTATTGTTATCTTATTAGCTTCCACTGCATCAAACCTCCTCAAAGATTGATGCCAGAAGCAATGATAGCATTTGATCCTTCTGAAACCACTAGGTATATCCTAACGCAAAAGAACTTTGAAAAATTTAAGTGTTTCTTTTCAAAACTCAACTTCTGCATTCCTACTCGCAAATATCCCCGTTCTGTACGATCATATGCCTTGCTCATGTCTAGCTTAAGATCAGTCATCTTCACCTTGCTAGCCGTCGTAGCATTCTTGATAAAATGTGTAGTCTTGAAAGCAACAAAAATATCATCCGAGATCAGCCTACTCGGTATGAAAGCACTCGGATTAAGCAAAATAATTTTCTCCGAAGTAGTCCTCAACCGATTGGCCAAAGGTTTCTAGATTAGTCTATAATCCGTCACGCTCGAGTTCTTTCACCATTTAAAAAATCAAAAGCGTGCTGCGCATCTGTGATCGCCAATACCTCTTGATAGGAAAGAGCAGCCATTCTATCTTGACTAGGAGCTTTAGTAGGATGCTTCTGATGAAGAGCATGTTGGATGTCCGCTACAGTGAACCGCTTACATAAGAACTCTCATCTCATAGCTGGTGTGACCATAGAATCAACAGAATCAGGAACCCTGCGTTCAGAATCAATCTCTGAAGCCGCAAAAAGTCCCTAAAATACAGAACAAGAACACCCTCAATTCCATTCAACCTCGTGCACCACCTTCCCTCCTTACTCATAACCCCTGCATCACGATATTGTTTTTTCCTTTCACTTGCTTTCTTATAAAAAAAAACGCGTTATTACGATCTCCTTCTTAATTTTAACTACAGAGAACGGAACCTAAATATTGCCAGCTCTATACCCTTTCACTCTCTCACTCTCTATTGTCCATGATTTATTTTGAACAATTCTCCTCCTACATCAAATCTTCCTTGATAATCTCCGAAATTCAAGAATTCAGTTTTGGCAAACCCAACTCATACAATTTTAAATTGGTTTCTTCCTTGGAGAACAATAAGGTAAGAAATCTTCCTTAGCCATATCCCTCCCAATAATGTTGTTACAACAAGCATATATACCGTGATCTATAGAGAATTTTCCTTCTCTACATTTTCTTTTTGTCTCTTCATTAATTTTTCACCTTCTGTGTTATTACAAGAACCCTTATTATTTCTTCCTTAAAATAGTAATTGAAGATCAATTTTTTTTAGCGGTATACAAAGGTGTTGGCATGGAATGTCGGCATCCAGGCGATGATGCATGGTATGATGTAAACTTCGTTTGTGATGGGGAAACTCTCGCGATGAACTGTTCTAATTTCTCAGAGGTTTACATGGAAACATTTCATGTTGACAAGTTCAAGACCATGGAAGCAGTGGTGGAATATGATATTTGAGCCGAGTACTGTGCAATACTTACAAGATGAGTACAGCAAGATTGTTCAAGGTAAGACAGTTGGTATGCTTTCGAGAATGATGAGCTTAAATTTTATGATGCATTTGTTGTTGAATTGCTCGATGAGAAACATAAGTTCGAAAATGGAGAGGAAGAGTGTTCTTGCAAATATGATTTAAAATGGCAAAACCAGGTGCAGTCAAATATTATTTAAGCTTCAATTCAGTATCGTCATCCATGCTTTAAATCATTAACCGTCTGCTAATTACTTAGGACATTTTGTGCTAAGCAGAACGAGAAAACCACCTCCAATTAGGCTGTGCTTTATATTCAATACAGGAGGACCGTGTACAAGAGGAGATAGGTTACTGTGCTTTTCCAAATTCTTACATTACTGGACTAGTATTCATGCCAAAAGTATTTGCTGAAATGAAGTTGCATCGTAATTAGCATTACCTCGTCTGGGCTTTCAACTTAAACAGCCTACGAGCCACCTTTCATAGGTGAACATTCCAATTACTTGGAGGAGGAACTAAACTAGGTTGTCTTTGGCTGATGTAACAAACAAGTTTATTCATTTCTCATAACCAAATATTGAAACGAGGAAGGTCTTCCACTTCTGTTTGGGAATTTGATGCCTTTACATTATAAAATGCGACTCAAGCTGGTGTTATTACCCAGATAAATTGATATCCTTCTTGTTGATGATTTGATAAATTTATGACAGCTGGGGTGTTCACTACCATAAATCATGTTTGGAGAAGAGCTACGTCCAAAGTATTAAGAACTGCGATTGCAAATGACCAATAAGCCACGACAGAGTGGCTTGCTAACTTGTGAGTTATGACATTGAGAAATCATGGGTTGTTTGCCAAAAAGCAAGCATTAATATTCAGTAAAGTATTTGCAGCAACACAGCAAAGTCATGAAAGAACATCGATCTTTCATTTGCTGCATAGCAAGGCAAAAAGAGCAACTTCTCTGCCCACACATTAAGCATCAACAAATAAAATCAATTTCTTAGATGTTAATGACAAGCTTGAGGACACCTTTGTTGGTGTGGACGTCAACGGTGAAAAAAAATAAATTGTGAAAAAAAGAATTGAACAATCAATCAAGTTGTGCGATTACCTTAATATTTCCCAAATTCAAGCAATAAAATTGAATCTAAACTAGAGGGTTGAAACTGTCTAAAAATTACAACACTCCAAGGAACAAACTTACAAAAGAACAATCAAAAGAAAGAAGGAAAAAGGAATGGCAATCAAATGCATATGCCTCTGGAAACCTTAAGCAGTTAAGCTTTCTCTCAACTTCAAGAAGTTTGGTAGTTTCTAGGCAAGCAATTGGACTACAACTATCCATCTTAACATTCATGTGTCTGAAAAGCGTCTTCAAATAACAAAAAGGCAAATTATGAAATAGGAGAAACTATTACCACCAATACTTCTTTCATCTATTCTATCTATGCGGAGCAGCATCCAACCTTTTTCACAGCTGATACATCATCTTTGCCGACAGTAATAGTCTGTCCCTTGGGCAAGGCTGCAGGATCATCCCCAACATCAAGAGCCTTCCGGCTGACTACACGATGAATCTGAGTGAGCACTTCAGTGAAAGCATTTTCAACATTCAAGGACTCTAGGGCAGAGGTCTCCATGAAAAAAGTATTTTCTCTCTCAGCAAATGCAGTGGCATCCTCAGTAGTAACTGCACGCAAGTGACGCAAATCTGCTTTGTTTCCCACAAGCATAATCACAATGTTTGAATCAGTGTGATCACGAAGTTCCTTTAGCCATCTCTCCACATTCTCAAAAGTGACATGTCGAGTGACATCATAGACAAGCAAGGCGCCAACAGCTCCTCGATAATATGCACTAGTAATTGCACGGTATCTGTATCAATGAATAGAAACAATGATGAAAATAGGCACCCTTATGATACAAGGATTGGAAATAATTCAGTTTCAACAAAAGATATCATGCTTGAAAGTATTTTTGTTCAATAAGAAAAGCAACAAAAAGAATAGGTAACCATAGAAAACGTGGTTATATTCTAGACACTAGTGAGAGAAAAGGTCTTATGATCACACAAAGCTATTACATTCTGCACAATTACGTGAAACAATAATCAAAGCAAAATGCAACCATTTTTATTTTACTCTCTTTCTTTCTACATGTGCCAACAACAATACAGGAGGAATAGATGGGGTCATACTCTATCTCTCTCAAAATGATGTTTTTATTTCCTGGACTGGATGCAGAATGAGGATAGAAAATCAAAAACAGAGATCAATTGGAAACATTGGACTATCATATTTCTTGTTCTCCAGTCTTTTACAAATCCAAATCAGAGTTTAGCAGCAACTCAAAAACAGCCATTTGTTATCAAAACATCAACCACTTTGTAAAGAAAGGTGCAAACTTTGATCCTTTCTCAAGCAAATTTTATATCTCCAAATAAAACATTTAGGCATTTCTGTTCCTAACATTTTCGGCATGAGAGACTAGATCTACCAAGCCCATTTTCATGTAGTATCGTTTCCATCCATGTCAACAAATACAGATGCAGAAGTCCATCAACTACCATAATGGCAATCTACCAAGCCCCTTTTCCACCATCAATATGCAAAAAACTTATAGTATCAAAAACCCAAATAAAAAAAAATAAAAGAAAAAACAAAACTTTGTAGCATCAATCACTTAAGGCATATAGATCTGATAGACCCAAATGCAAATGTCACAAAACAAGAAGAAACCCATCTTAGAAAAATAGAAAGATACAGAGATCAAGAAGGTTTGACCTTTCTTGGCCAGCAGTGTCCCAAATCTGAGCTTTGACAACTTTATCATCAACATGGATACTACGAGTGGCAAATTCAACTCCAATAGTGGATTTGGATTCCAAACTGAATTCATTCCTTGTAAATCTTGATAAAAGATTGGATTTTCCAACACCAGAATCACCTATCAACACTAACTTGAATAGATAATCATAGTCATCATCTGCCCTGTAAGCACCCATTTGCTTTGCTAATTCTCTAGTTTTTGTTATATGGGAAATGAAGTTGAGAGAGATAAAGGTTTGGCCTTTCTGTGTTGTGGACTTGTGGGGTTATATGTGGATCTGCGTAGAGGTTTTGAATTTTAAAATGTTGAACATTCTTTGATTTTTGTTTGGGAGTAGGCTTGATAATTGTACTTTAACCATTTGATTTTTCAGATTCAATTTTTTTTATGATAGTATTAAAAAACTCACTTGTGAATTTTAAAATAATTAATTAAATGATAAAAGATTCTTTCAAAATCATTATGATACTCATAAAACAAAAAAAAAATGAAATTTCCGATAATAATAATAATAATAATAATAATAATAATAATAATAATAATAATCAAAGCTATTACTTTAAAACATTTTTAAAATTAATAATTTAACAATCTTATAAACAAAATTGTGTCTTGAACATTGTTTCTGTTTTCTCCGCATTCATTCATTCATTCTATTTATTAATTAATTAATTAATTTAGATTTTCTAAAAGTTATGTTGAAGTTCTTGAGCAAATTTACAGTTGCCCTAAATTATCTATTTTGGCCTATAGCCTTCTAGATATTTGAAAAGGTATAACGCGGAATGGCAGAATTAATCATAATGTGGACATGAATTATTTAATCACAAAAACATTTAAAAAAAATGTGTACATTGAAAGGTTGATACTTTTCCATTAATAGAAGATCTTCATAATTAAATTGAATTCCACTCGTTATCTCCACTAGGGTTTCTAATTTTTTTAATCATGTTTAATTCAACTTTCAATTTTTCCTTGCGTTTGCACTTCCAGATGAGAATTTGATGTTAACACCAAAGTGGGATGGATGTTGACAACATTGTTTGTCATTGTCATTTTCACAATAACCTTTGCCACCACACTTTCCTTCCAGGAAAGGGACAAGAACAGGCAACGTTCAAATTTTTTTTTTTTTCCTTTTTTTGCAACCCTGCAATGATTTCAAAGATTGGTCTTTGTGTAGTTGAATTTGGTAGGAAACTAAGATCTGATGAACAAAGCATGGAAACATCTTAAGTAGCTGTAGGCTACTGCATTTCCCCTGCTCTTTGTGGGTTCGGTGAACAGATGGGGGTTGGCGTGATGGGACTAGACTAGACAAGACAGGACAATATCATGGAGGATTTGCGAGAGAAATTTAGCTGTGCGACCAACAAAAATTGTCATTACAAGCTACAAAATCCAGCATCTCTTGCAGCATAACAATCTAGAGAGTCTATAATAACAGGAAATAAAGCAAAATGACTTAATAGTTGCAGGTGAGGATGACGTGCACTACTGATATTAGATCCCTGTCTTGTTTGTCAGAATATTTTCTTTTGTATTTTTCTAACGTTAACAATATTGTGAGGCAGACAAGAGAATGAATACAGCAGGTTACTGCTCAGGTCCTCTTCATAGCAGGGTATATATCACAAAATTGTGTTAAAAATAGATTTGATTCCTTCGGCCTTTTACTCATAACTGACCCGTGAAGGACAATCTAGTCCTGCCAACATGCCCAGGAACAGGACCCATATCGAGAACCTTAGATCTTCTGTGAGATAAAGCTTCCATTACTAACCCCACATGCTCTTCATTTACCTGAAACAAAATCATATATGAAAATCGAATCTTGTGAAAAGAAACCAGTTCTGTAAACTTGAATTCTTGCCTCAATGGTCATTCTTCAATCGCTTCAAGCTTCTCCTTACTCTCAGTTTTATACCTGATTCAACAAAATAATTGTCCAAAAAATATAAGAAAAGGGACTCTAGGAGGTGAGACAGACAGCTCAAGTCCTTCATGTCTCATATTCTCAATCAAGATACCTGAAAAGCATAAACATCTTAAGTTCAGAACCATATCAGAAATTTAAGAGACAGGAAAATGAAACTAATGTCATTGTAAACCTTAGTACTGTGAATTTTTTATGCTTAGCATGAAATAGAATAGCGCAACACCATGTAGTGTCAAGAAGAACAAACCAAGTTGAAGTCCTCCCCTCCCCTGGACCTCATATGTCTCTGCCACGCCAGGAAGCGCATTTCTGGCAAGATTAGTTTTAGCTTCAGCTATAACCGATCACCAATTTTCCCTCCGGTGAGCTAAAAACATATCGGAAGTAGACAATTATTTCCAAGTGGCTAACATTGAAACATAAATAACATGTTTGCCCTATATTGATGCCAAGCAAAACAATAGGAATCAACATAACATCTTATATGGTGTTAACAGAAACTCACTGGAGAGAACTATGATGGTATTATCAATGATACAGTTGCACTGCCATTAGTAACATTATGAAGTTTCTTCTGGTAACATTTTAAGAGATAGAAAGGGTTTGAGGGCAGGAAAGGGGAGGGGATAACCTCTTGGATTCTCTTTTGGACATCACTCCGTAATTTGAAAACTACCAAATCCTCTCCTTAGTAGATAATGGTAAAAAAAACTCAGATTGAAGAAGATACATGAATGCATCTAATCTCAATTGTTAGAGGTACATGAGATAATCATCCTTTTTAATACAACATCTTATATGGGTTTTTTTCCAAGTTACAATGGTATTTTATTTTTATTTTTTCAAATTTTTTATTTTATTTTTCACGTGAATAAATATTTTTTTTAGTTAGATAAAAATAGATGAATCTAATCTTTATATATGAAAATTGTAAAATTGGGAAGCAAGTTCTTGATCATTTCAATTGTTAGATTCTCAACTTTAATTACTGAATATGGTTTTGTCCAATATACTTCAATATTTTTTATGCTAATGTCACTTGACAAATAAAAAATAAAATAAAATGCAATTTACAAATAAGATGAAGAGAAAAAAATAATTTTTTTACTACAACATTTGATCCATTAGTGGATTGTCTCTCCAAATGTTGTAGTAAACTGTTTTTTATAATTTTCTCCCTCTTCATATTAATTAATTTATTAATTAATGGATTGTATTTATATGTAGTCGTCGTTAATTCTTTTTGTCAAAACAAAAACAAAAAAGTTTTTCATGTTGTAAACTTCATATAGATTTTTAGGGAGCTGCTGAGATAAATAACAAAAAAATAATAAAATTGGTAAAATCCCCAAGAAGCTTATTTCAATACAAAAATAAATGAATTTTAAATTAATATTCTAGCTTTATGCCTGCTATATGTGCCTTTCAACAACACAAAAAAAAAAAAAAAAAAAAAAAAAAACTCATGATTTTGCTGAGTTTGATAGGATTACTTCACATTCACCTGGGCATAGTATTTATTTAGTGTGATAATCACATGGCAGAGATCATAATATTAGGGTTTTGATACACAAATTTTACTATCATTACATGATAACAGATTCAAGTTTACCACATAGTTGCCCCACAATCCTCCTGAAGCATATGAACATATTACATTACAAAAAAGCAAAATTAGAGGCCCAGGGAGATTGGAAAACAGAAATGCTATCGTGACTCTACTAAGCCATACAGGATCTTGACTTGGCTGGGTCATCAAGATTTCTCATGGAAGAAGCTGATAGCTGAATATTGATTTAGAGAAACACACAAGGAGCCCTACGCTTCTGTCTCCTTTTCTTTGGCTTCGGAGGCTGCAAAACAACCTTGATTGCAGCATCAAAGACACCCTTCACATTCTGGGGATAAGACATTTACAGTTAAGCTACAATACTGAAGTGAAGACTGGAGTTAAAGCTATCAATTATTCGTAGCACCAAAGTTATTAAACCTCCTGCCCAGGGGCCCGAGTCATGGTTTTACAAGTGGATGTAGATAAATAAAAAAAATTCAATATTTTTTTATAAGTTAAAACAATATTGTTTTAAAAAAATAAAAAAATCAAAACAGGTTATTACCATGTCAATTGGGTCGCATATTGATCCACCGAGTTAACTAACTAAGTAAAATTAACTCTTGCTCAGTTTAATTTTAAGCCTTTTAGGTCAACAAGTTATCAGGTTGACTAGCTGGCCCGGCCAGGATGAGCAATGAGTAGCACTACAACAGGCTACTTGCTAGAATTAGGAAATATTGGCAGCAGAATCTATGCAGGGGTGTTGCTCCTAGACTGAAAAGCTAACAATTGGCGTTAACTATTACCCATTGAGTCTGTTGGGACTGTGAGTGTAAAGAAAATGACTTCTAACTGGATTTTAAGACCAAATTGATGGCTGAGTGGAAAGAGGATACGTGATTTGGGAAAATCTTAAGTTCTTGGATAATAGTCTCCTCCTCTGCTTTTACCAAGAAATAATAATAATTGGCCAAACCTGCTGAGTCTTGGAGCTGCACTCTAAGTAAACAGCAGCACCGATCATCTTCTTTAGTTCCTCCCCCTGCTCAATGTGAAAGTTTCTGGGTTAATAAATGAAATGGAAAAACTCATTTTGTTCAAATTGGTGTAAACGAAAGAAAATCAGCTACTTGCCTGAGCAGTCGTGATTGGTGCGGCACCAGGATGATCTATCAGATATTGCCTATCGTTCCGTAAATCTGCAGCCCGTTGCATCCTACTGATATTAGTACAACCTGAAATGAAAAAACATAGAAGGTAGCAAAATTGATCTTACCAAGTTTGGTTCCCACAAGCACAATCGGCACAGCTGGGGCATAATGCCTTAGTTCAGAGATCCACTGGGGCCAAAATATTGATAAAAAAGAAAGCAAAATCAGACAAGCTTTGATGATTATAAAAAGTCTCAGATGAATCAAAATCAATCATCCAAACGTGTAAAATAGAATTGAAAATAGTAAATCATACCTTCTTGGCAATGTTCTCATAGCTAGCTTTGCTGATTAGAGAAAAGGCCAGCAAGAACACATCTGCACCTCTATAACTCAGAGGCCTCAACCTGTTATAATCCTCCTGTCCTGAATGCACAGACTACACAATTAGTACGACCTGTTCTTAGGGTTCTTCAGAATAGTTTAATAGTCTCTGTTTGAAAGGGATTAATATCTGCTGTCAGAAACCCAAGAAAGCAAGAATACTAACCTGCAGTATCCCATAATCCGAGATTCACTGTGCTGCCATGGACCACCACATTAGCACTGAAGTTGTCAAACACTGTAGGTACATAATCCTATCAAGATTAACAACACCAAAAAGGGTATTACAACAGGAAACATGGAAAGAAAAATATTGTAATTACAGGTGTTAGTTCCTTTCATGAAAAAAAAATCAAGCTTGAGCCTTGAGACACAATAACAGTGTCTAATCCATACAGTAGGGAAAGTGTTGCTTGTGTAAGAGATGAGCATGCATGTCTTGCCAACAGCTCCATCCCCAACAGTGACACACTTGATGAACCTAGCTGTGCTCATTTTCTTGAACTACCTGATCTCCTTGTTTTCTTCACCCTCTAATTATTCCATTGATACAGGAAGGTAAAGATCGCAAAAGCCTACAAGGACTATGTCTCTTTCACCTTCCTTTCACAAATATCCATAAAGACTTGAGAGAATAAGAGGGTTGTGCTGTGTTTAGAATTTGAATAGGGATAGAGGGGAGTGTAAGGTAGGCCTTTAATAAGGTTGAGCAACTAAGCAGTACCCAACTTTAGCTGGACTTTCTTTGGCTTCACCATGATTGCACAAATGGCTTTCTGTTTCTTCAAGGGGAAGCACAGAGGCCGAAGACACTATACAACAGAAGTGTTTGGTACTGGTGTTAGTTGGTTAAGTGCTGGACAAGGGAGTTACATTGAATCATGATCAATACTATGAAAAAAAATATTAAAAAAAATACATGTTGCTTAGTTAGACAAATTAGTATCATGAATGTAAGAATTAGAGTATGATACAAAACCCCGAGTGAAAAATCAAGTGATCACATTGACTTATGGAGACATGAAGACCTCCATGCTATCCAAGTCAATCTTTCGACAATTCATCTCCTGATTGAATGATTGGTACAAGAATTTCATGTGTAAGAACACCTGCTCAATTGCATGGAGAAATCAATGCACAGGAGGGTCAAAATGGCAGAAACCAAAAGAGAAAGCCTTCTTTACGTTGGTGTCACCATGATTAGTGGATAAATTAACAAGGCAATGTGACAACGGGCTTGTCACTATCATTGTACCAAAGCTTACGTTTTGATAAACTAATAACATTGGCTTGGTACAGTGAAAAAAAAATTGTGAAAAGCTTGTAGCTATACAATCAATAAAAAAAAATTCGGAAACGGGATACAAATCGTGTTTTTAAAAAATTTAAATTTTATTTTTTATAAAAAATTAATTTTTTATATATTTTGGATCGTTTTGATGCGCTGATCTCAAAAATAATTAAAAAAAATTATTTTGATACATTTTGACACGAAAAGTTCTTTGAAAAACAACTGCAACTACACTCTTAAACAGTGTTCTAGCCTCTATTTTGTAATAAAAATAAATAAAGATTAGCCACTAATGTTGATTTTGTACCCCAAAGAGAAATATTTGTGTAATTGTTTGGTGATTGATTGCTATCGAAGTAGATGAAAAATGAGTCAAATATTTCTAATGTGAGATTAGAAGAATTTTTTTATTATTATTAAATATACCACTCCTGATTATGGATGTCCCATTCAAAATCTAATAAAATTACTTAATTTTACTATGTATAAACTGCTGGGAGAATACGTTACATTAAAAAAAATGGATTGGATTATGAACGCAGTTCAATACGGGTATATCTTTAATTGGGGGTAAGATAATGTTTAATGTTTTGTAATTAATAGCATGTGACAATTAAATTATTAAACTATAAACCAAGATTTGTTTTTCTGTAGGATATGGCAATATGCAGCACGGCAAAGAACAAATTGGTTTTGATCCTGTAACTTCTTCTTTTTTTCCTACATAGTCACCAACCAATCCATGGCAAGGTACAATTTGGTCGTTGAATTTTTTATTTTTGCACATTTAATCCCTGTAAATTTAGGTATTTTTTTAAGTCCTAAAACTTTTATTTTAACTACAAGATTTAACAGTTTTACCGACGGAATTTTTCCGTTGGCGTAAGACACATATTCCGTCGGTAATTAATTTACCGACGGAATCACCGACGGAAATGCTCCGTCGGTGAATCGTTCATCGGTAATTTTTTGTCCGTCGGTAAATCCGTTGGAAATAAAAAAATAAAATTACTCGCTTCATTTCGTCGGTATATCCCTTGGTAATAATTTTTTTATTACCAACGGATTTACCGATGTAAATTCCATCGGCAATTCCGTCGGTAATTATTTAAAAAAATTATTTTATAAAATTATAAAATAATTAAATTAACATAAATCAATACTGTATAATATATACTCAAAATGCTTGAAAAAAAAATCAACTCAAACAAATTTGCAACAAAAAAATAAAACAAAAAAATAAATTCAACTAAAAAAATTCATATGAAAAAAATAAAGTTGCAATTGCTAAAAATTTAAAAATCCTATAAATAAATCAACTAAAAATTGATCTCATATGAAAAAACAAATCTCACAACAACATTTATACAATTATTAAGAACAAAACAATTAAAAATAAAATAAAAAACAAATATAGTGAAAAAAATCATGAAAAAAGAAGAAAGATCTTACCTTAATGTAGTTGCAAGTGAAGCTAAGGAGAGAAAAAAAATTTTGTAAAGCATATTAATTAAAAAAAACTAAGAGGATAAAAGAAGAAGAAGACATACTCAAGCATGGAGGAAAAGAGAAGGAGATGAGGAGAGAAAAGAAGAGAAAGAAATATATATTGATGTTTTTTACATATAGTGAAGAAGAAGGAGTTGAAGTAGAATAAGAAGAAGAAGAAGAAGAAGTAGTAGAAGAAGAAGAAATAAGTCTGTCTCTTGTAAAATAAAGGGACTCAGGCTTTTTATTGGGGCGCGTTAGCGACAGTTTACCAAACAGGGATAATTGAATATTAATATTTTTTAATTATTTCATCGGTAATATTTAATTTAAATTTTCAATTTCGTAAAAAGTTTTCAGAAATTGCCAACAATTACCGACGATTTTTTAGTCCGTTGATGATTCCGTCTGTAATATTTAAATGAAAATTTTAAATTAATTGAATTTTTTCAAAAAACCACCAAATAAAACCGACGACTTTTCATTCTGTCGGTGATTTTGTCCGTAAAGAACAACAATTAACAGTGCAATTAGAAAGTGAACAGTTCTGGAGCTCTCTGGAAAATACCGACGGATTTTTCCATCGGTGATTCCCTTTGTAATTGACATGATGAACAGTGTAAACAAGTTTACCGACAGATTTACTGACAGAATTTACCGACGGAATTTATTCCGTCGGTAATTCCGTTGGCAAATACTGACACGTCATCATTTTTTTTGTTTTAATTTTTTTCCCACCGTAATTCCCTCGGTATATACCGAGAGAATATTTCCGTCAGTAAATTCTCTCGAAAATTTACCGACGAAAATATTCCCTCGGTATTTTCGTTTGTATTTATCGGTTTTCTGGTAATGTTTATCACAATTTTAGCCTCTATATATTGAAAGAATAAATATAAAGTCGCCAAAAAAAGAAGAAGAGGAGAGAGATAAGTTTTGGCCAACCATATTTTAGTAATAAAAAAAATATTGGTGTCAATGAGTTTGCTTTGAAAAGAGGAGTTCAATAAAGACGGTTTTCTCCTTTAACCATGTTGAAAAAAAGTATATCAAGAATCATTAAGTTTTTTTATTTAATTTTATTTTTAGTTTTTAGACTAATTAGATAGTATTTTAGAATTGAAAATGAGATTGGTAAAGTTCCTATGATTTTTTGTGTTTTTTTGGATAAAATAAGTTACGATTTTGGTTTTGGTGGTCCAAAAACTCAAAAACATTAATTTTTTTATCACTAAAAAATATTTCGATAAATGACAAGTTATTTGCCTACACGGACGACGTGTTCATTCTATATCTTTTTTAAATACCAAATATGCCTAATCTTTTTCCTTTTAGGCTAGACGTGCGTGTCTGGCTTTTTTTAACAACCCTTCAATTTTTTTAAATTGTTTTGTTTTTTGCATTTTAGAATAAAGTTCTCTTTTAAATAATAATAAACATATTGAAATTTTTTATCATACTTGTTATCAATTGTTTTATAAATAATAATGAATATTTTATCCTGTTGTATACTATTTGAAATGCAATATACATAAGTCAATTTTTATAGTATTTTTAAATTGTAAAGCAATTCAGTGTAAAATTACATTTATAATATGATATTGTAACTTTAAAATTTTTTAATTAATTTAATTTAGATACTGAACTCGTTATATAAATTATGCATTTTATATTTATTTTAATTCAAACAGATAAACAATAAATTTACCAAAACTGCAATACCATGGTATTACCAAACAATTTAATTGTGTAATTTGTTTCAACACTATATATATGACACAATTAAGAGCAGCACAACACGTTAATCATAGCAAAGGCAACTCATTATATAGGGGCCAAACATATCTTTGATGGCATTTGCTATGAATAAAAAATGTAAGTGAATTATTATAATATTATTTTTTAAGAATGTAAAATTAGTTATTAAAAATATTCGGTGTATTAATAAATTTAAGTATAAATTTTTAATGGAAAAATAAAATAAAAAAAAGAATTAAATTATTGATAATGATCTTCAAAAAAGAAATAAAAAAATTATTTAGCATATATTTTAGGCGTAACACAAAGGACGTATATTTTTTATGTGAAAAGAAAATAATCATTAAATAGATTATGTTATTAATTACACCATTAACTATCATCAGCGTCATCATCTTCACAAAAAAGAAAAAAATTACAGCATATTTAATAATAATTAATTATTTTTTTTTAATACTTGATAAACAAAAAAAAAAAATGCAAGAATAACAATCAACACACCTCAAATACTGCCCAATGTTATCCTGGAGGACCTCAAATAGAGTTAGTATAAATAGAAAAACATAACTATTTTTGGTGATATAAAATTTCCCATTAATTACATAAAATTAAATATTCTTACTTTTATTGGCATAGGTGGTATTATATATATAAGAAATTCTAAGAAAATAGAAAAACTAACCTTGTGCCACAGTACCAACGTCTAACACTTCAATACATTCCCAATCTTGGAAGAGATTATTGTCATAGAATTAATTGCTCCCTTAATTAGACGATCCAACATAGCTAATTAGTAGTCTGCTTTTATTTATTTTTTTACACCATTTGACATATTAGTATAGTTATAAAACTCAACTCAGGTGGGGCTAAATTTAAAATAAAAATAAAAATAGTCGACTTGGTTTGATTTAGTTAAATATCTCAATTTTATTTTTTTAGATTTTAATTTTTTTTAAAACTATGTTGTTCTATCTGTTTTAATAAAAATAAAAATATTATTTTCATATTAATATGATTTACTTGTGATTCATAAAAATTAAAAACTATTGTAATTGCTCGCTACATATTAATGCACTTACCTTGAATATCCAAATATCTTAAACAACCAACTAATATAAGCTTAGATTTATTTCCTATTATAAAACTAAACCTCTACGAAAGGTTTAGTATATATATACTTATATAGTTCTTATTCTTCATATGGGCTACCTAAACCCTAATCAACCACTCTAAACGACTCCCTTTGTGTCTCTGACGGTGGCCAGCCATCTTTACATGTGCACTAGACAAAGACTATCATTTGTTCTTTATCTTCTTGCGTGTAACATGTAGTATATATTATTTATACAAACATCTCCTTTTCACTTCACACCTGAAGACACATCGTCAGATGTACGGTTTGTTGTTTTGCTTGATTTCCTTCCTTGTTTTTATGAATTAGTGCACTACGTGCGGTACGTAAAGGGTTTTTTTTTTTTTTTCTGTGAATAGGGTATGTGTTGATTGACTTAGTTTCTTGATTCTTTGACGTTATATTTCATGAACAAAAATTGTACTTGTTTTGGTAGTAGTTAATGATTGTAATTGCTATTGTTTTTATGTTATTTCTTGATATAGTGCTAGCTAGGTTTACAAGGATGCAAAGAGAGAATAACAGCGACAATAATAACAATCGTACGCTGGTTCATCCGGCATGCGCATCGTGCAAGCATCAACGGAAGAGGTGCACGGAGGATTGTGCATTGGCACCGTATTTTCCAGCAGAGAAAACCCAAGAATTTCAAGCTGTTCATAAAGTTTTTGGTGTTAGCAATGTTGTTAAATTAGTGAAAGATGTAAGTGAAGAGAGGCGAAAAGAGACGGCGGATTCATTGGTTTGGGAGGCTCTTTGTAGGCAAAATGATCCGGTTTTAGGCTGTTATGGGAAGTTCAAGAGATTAAAGGAAGAACTTGACTTGTACAAAACTCAACATCCGTCGCTAAACCAAAACCAAAATGGACAGCAGCAGGGGGCGTTGTGTATAACAAACAGTCTCCGGTGATGGTTTACGGGATAAATAATAGGGCGAACGGTATTGGAGGAGGAGGATTAGCTAACAATAACATGGTAAGTTATGGCCATGATAATGAGAATTTGATTGCTGACTCAATCCAGCATAATTTTCATTGGGATTATGTGCAAAGTCTTGATAAATCAAAGCGAGAAAGAGATGCTAGTTCTCTTCTTCTTCCATCACCACCGCCGTTGCCAAATCACTATTCCATCAATGGATTTAATCAACAACAATACTATCTTCCAGGTAATTTCCCTATATGCAAATTAGATAGACCCGTGCATCCGCGTATAACACGCGTTAATATCACTCGCACGTGCACACACACATATACTAATTAATCTCACCTCTAGGACCAGTGAGATAAGTAGCCTATTTTATATTGTGATAACGGTTGTTTTTTAAAGTATTTTTTACTTAGAAATATATTAAAATAATTTTTTTATTTTTAAAAATTTATTTTTTACATCAATATATCAAAACCATCTGAAAATACTAAAAAAAAAACTAAATTAAAAAAAGAAAAAAAATTAATTTTTTTAAAAAATATTTTTAAAACACAAAAAAAAAACAATCAAACTCTGCGAATAATGTCTTATGAAGGAATTCTAAAGAGTTTGTTGAATCTCTATTATGCTTAAGTTTTGGGCATATTTCTTGTATGATTGCATTATGATTTTTTTTCTTTGCAATAAATTGTTGGTCTACATTATTAATTATTCCTAATGGGATATTATATCACCTGTGTTTGCTGTTAGGCGAATTTGGTTCAATGGAAAGCACACTCTTCATGGGAGAAGAAGATGGACACCATAGTTCCTTGTAGCTAATTAATCTTGGACCCTAGGCATCACAGTACTTTAGCTCTCCTTCATTCTCCATCGTGACAGAAGGCAGGTTTCCTGATTGTTCTGATCATCTGTGTCTCAATCTTATATTTATTTTCATTTGAAGAGAAGAGTGAATATACATGTGTGAATGTATAAATTAGGAATTCGGAGCAGTGCTGTTGTTTGAATATTTTAATGTTTAAGAACATGGATTATTTTCATGGTTTCTGATTCATATACCACCGCGGTACTACTGTGTAGAAAGTGTTTGCTTTGGAAGGAATGAAGAGATGGGTTTGAACTATAAATATACCATTTTATTAGTATTTAAAAAAGATATTTTATTAGTTATTTTTTATTTTTAAAAAATAAACAAACATAAAAAGAAGAAAATACTAATACAATATCATTAATTACTCTAATTACTGTAAAATTTTCCAATCTGCAATGGGTTATGACCGTGTCGTTTGTTTTTCTAAACAGGAGGTTTAATGGAATATAGAGACATTGTTTATTGCTGGAGCCTATAACCACTTAAGAGAGAGAGAAAATAAAAAAAAGAGTACTCAGCATAGGAAATTAAGTGATTTATTTTTATTCTTACTCGGGTATCCTCACACCACTAGTCCCGTTTGGAGTTTATAGCTGTTCCTTCCAATAAGTGCGTTTCCTGTATATTGAATTTATGTTCTCATCTTTGTAGAAATATATCACTATTTTAACCGCTAGATCAACACTTCATTAATGAAAATTAAGTGATTTAACATCACATTATGTTTTTATCATAAAAAATTGTTTTTATTCCCAAATTTTGACAAAAAAAAAGGAACCTAATTAATAATTATAGATCATGTATGAATTGTATATATATACAGTAACAAATCAATAATCTCACCAAATTCCCTTCATAAAATGAAACTTATTCATAAAAAAACCAAACAATCTCGATTGAATTTCATCTCTCGCAAAAAAAAAAAAATCAACAATCTCATCCAATTTCATCTCACATGGGAATTGCATAATTACGGACACATTTTTGAATTATGATATACACATTGAAAATATTATTGCAATTGAATAATGTTAAGTATTAAAAAAAATAGAAAACTCCAAGAATATAAATGAATGATTAGACTATAATAAGCTTATTTAGGAGTGTGGTTGCGGTTGCGGTTGCTTTTCAAAATGTTTTTCGTGTCGAAATGCATCAAAATGATGTTTTTTTATTTTTTAAGAATCATTTTTTAGATCAGTGTATCAAAACGATCCAAAACATATTAAAAAATTATTTTTTAACAAAAACAAAAAATAAATTTTGGTGGAACGTGATTTGCACCGCGTTCCCAAACGCGTTGGGTCTAGTTTAACATTATCATCTAACAAATCATGTGTATTCTTGAAGTTTTTTTTAACTATTTTTTCTTCATATTCATTTAGGATTACTTATTGCGGTATTTAATTATAAATGTGTGTGTGAATTTCCTTTCGGAAGAAATCAAACTCATAGCTATTAAAAGAAACTAGTGCATATTACACAAGGCCAAAATACAGTATAAAATATAAGGGAAGCACAACACACCAAAAATAGGCAATGTGAGGCACAAATATTATTGCTGGATCAGACAAACATACCTTAATTTCTCGTGTTTGATAGATCTTTCACTTCATCACATTAAAAAATTCGTATTTATTAATCAAGAAAAAAAAACTTGTATGATGTAAATTTATAACTTGGTTCAAATTTCAAGTCATAAATTAAGAAAGTTAATTTAACTTGATTTAGATTAATTAAAACAATATCTTTTTAATTTTTTTAAAAAACTATTGTTTTGATCTGATTAACCGAGCTACTATATAGACCTTTCAAATCAATTAGATCAAATCAAATCTATTTTATCATGAATTTCTTTAAAACCCGCTAAGAGTTGGGTTAATTGGTCGAGCTATGAGTTAGGTTAATAACAATGATGTAAAGTGATTTTTGATAAGCAGCCAATTGAGTTAATTACTAAACACATATCAAAAGATTTTGATTAGCAACTAACAAAAAATCCCAACTTTAGATTATTCAATGAAATGAAAATGTAAAAACCAATTTTATGCTACCTCTCTGGCCACAGTTTTAAGACTAATCTCTTCATGATTAAACATAACTAGATAATTTACTGATGCTATGTTGTAGGCCTAATTAATTTTATAAGTTAAAAAAAATATTTAGATATTATTAACATGTTTTCTATAACAGAAATAATTTAAACTGTATAGAGATTGATTTAATATGTCTCAATCAACTTACAAGTCCAAAAACAATATGGACAACTGTAAAAAAAACATAGTTTGACAAACAAAAATTCAAAACGATATCCTTAAAAAAATATTAAAACGAAAACATATTGGATTAATCCAGGTCAACTTAAGTTAATATGTAAAATCCACAACCCGAGTCGTAAGATTATGATAACCCCATAGAAAGCAGATAACAAAAACATATTGAAGGTCAATCTTTAATCAACTTAATGTTGAAGAATAAAATTACAAAAAAAATAATTATAAAATTACAAAAAAAAACTTGAGTCAACCCGAGTTAACATGTTAAACCTGGATCATAAGACTGTGATAACTCAATGTTGAAAAATAAAATTGAAAAAAAACAATTAAAAAAGGATAAAAAAACCCTAAGTCAACTCGAGTTAACTTGTTAAACCTGAATTATAAGACTGAGATAACCTAATAAAAAGCAAATTATAAAACAAATTATAAAGCTCAATTCTCAATCAATCCAACATTAAAAGATAAAATTGAAAAAAAATCAATTAAAAAAGAAGAAGACTCTAGCCAACCAGGTTTAAGTCATCAAACCTTTGACTCGAGATATGAGACCATGATAATCTCATAAAAAGTAAAACAAAATAAATTATAAAACTCAATTTTTAATCAACCTAAATGGTGAAAGATGAAATTGAAAAACAAATTCAATTACAAAAAAAAATAGAAAAAAAACCCTCGAGTCAACCGGGTTAACTCCCAAAACTTGTGACTCGGGTTATAAGACTAAAATAACTTCATAGAAAGCAAATCGAAATAAACTATAAAATTTAATTCCTAATAAATATAATATTAAATGATAAAAATAAAAAAAATTAAAAAAATTAAAAATAAAAAAAAAATTATTGTTTCAACTAATAGTTTCCCCTCCTCAATTATTGTTAATTGATATTTATATACAAGATTTTTTTTTTTTTTTACTTTCCTAGTACAGGGAGGATGATCTCATTCATTTTTAGCTCCTTGCATTGAACCAAAAGTTCAAGAATTTCATAGTTACTGATTTAGGATTGGAACCCAGTAGCTTTGAATTTGCAAAAAAAAAAAAATTATATAAATTGTTTTAGAAATTTTTACATGAATATGACCTGTTAAACTAAACAAATGAAACATGTTCATATAAAAATAAATAGAAAATAATTTTTTATTTTATTTTTGATAAATTTAAGCAAATTTAGTGATGGTAAAAGAAACTATTTTTATTTTTATTATTGAAATCTCAATAAATCTTTAAATAAATAAATACTAATTAGATCTTGAACAAAAAAGAAATAAAATGACAGAGAATATGAAAGCTTGACTTTAAAGAAAGTCACAAGTTCCAAAGATCAAAACCCAAGTCTACGACTAGAGAAAGGACAAACTAACAATGTTCTATGAAACATGGTGGGTTGTGTAGTGTAATGCAACCCGAATTGAACTTCAAAATCTCCCAAGATTCATGGAGATAACTACCCAATGTACTAATGCCAACAAGTTAGTTCCTTTTATCATCTCCCTGTATTTCCTTGGATCCTCTGTTCAGTCTCTTTCACCTCTACTGGGCATCCACCCTTTAGGTACCTCCCCCCGCGCCCCCCCCCCTTCTCTTTCTGTGTATATATGCCTATCCTTTCGCGTTTCTGATCAAAACCCACATCTTCAATTTTCTTCTTGCTGTTAATTTCATGTAAAGTCTTGATTTTTATTGTTGTTTAGACTAAAAGTTTGATGTTTGTGACTTGTGCAGATGAGAAGTACTTTGGTTCGCAGGTGATAAAGTGCAAGGATGGTTCAAAGTCATTCAGTAGAGACCGTCTTAATGATAATTTCTGTGATTGTCTTGATGGGACTGATGAGCCTGGTAATAGATTACTACTCTATATTCCATTTGTCCCATTTTGTTAAGAAGACTGGATTTGGCATAGGGCTTGACTTACTGACTCATAATTGATATGTGAGAATTTCAAAATATGATTTGATTTTGTCAGTATGGTAGTGTGACATGACTGTAGAATGATAAAGTTTGATCCTTCAGCAGTTGGTCGAAACATTGATATTGCATATTTTACTTTGGGAATTCAAGAAATGATTTTAAAAAACTTGACACAAGTCCACTAAATTCGTTTCTGGCACTGAATGCGTCATTGTTGATGGAAACTATGACATTATGAAGTTGAGGCTGCAGTGATGTGGGAAATATGTGTCCTTGATAAACATTTGCGACAATAGATTGAGCTAGTGATTTGGGAATATGTGATTTTTCAATTGATACCTCTGAATTCCTATCGTTCAAAACCAGAGGGGCATCAAGTCATTCTTTAAGTAGATTCATGATGGTTTACCTTGCATATGAATTGTAACTTTTGTGTTTGCAACCACTGGACTGAAGCCTTTCCTTAGAAGTTCCTTTCTAGGCAAGGAGCATTAAGTCATGTTTTTGTTCTCCGTCCTTCATTTCTTGTGGCTATTTTAATAATGTGTGCTCTTTCATGTTGGGCAGTCAAGTTTGGGACTTTCATCTTTGTTATTTCAACTTTATAGATGATTATACAGATTTTCCCAGTTGAATGAGTGATTCTTCCATCTTTATCATTCACGAGCCACCAAGTTTTGTTTAATGATCATGGGTTGGCATTCCATGCCATTTACTTCTCACCGAGATGTTTCGGTTGTGACTTTGATTGGTACTGCAGGAACTTCAGCCTGCCCAAGCGGAAAATTTTATTGCAGGAATGCAGGAAGTACACCCAAGTTTATTTTTTCATCCCGTGTAAATGATCAAATTTGTGGTAAGAAAAGGAGTGGAACTGCTTTCTTTGGTTTCCGTTCCCAATTTAAGTATTTAGTTAAGGCTTCTATGCTAGATATTTTCACCACACGCTAAAGATTTAAGCATCTTGCATTGATTTGTGATTGTCTAGTTACCACTTTGTGAGGCATTCTAGCGAATCACTTCTTTTGATGGTCTACTTGCCTTGTCAATACACTAGGCATGATTATGATTGCCAGTTTCTGCAATTGTATGACTTGTTAGCTAGAATCGCATCATATTTTCATGGTCTATTAAAGGATCAACTAGAGTTATGGAATAGTGATGGCGTGACTTTCATGGTGGAGGAACTGTTCTTGGATTCCTTTTCTTTTTTGTTCTTCTCTTGCTAATAATTGGTTTCGGCTCAAATGGCCTGGCTTGCATTCAAGTTATCAAGATAGAGTAGCACTGCTATGTTCATCTCTACCCATTAATATATGCTACATGAAGGTTACCTTTCCATCTATTTAAATGGAACTTAGATTTGTTCTCATGTCTGCGAATATCAAATTAATAATCTGTAGATTGCTGTGATGGAAGTGATGAATATGGTAGTGGCATCAATTGCCCCAACACCTGCGTCATGGGTGGAGATTTGGAGTACAAAGCTGGAAATTATATCTCACATATTGATATGAAAGAATCAAAAAGGGGACTTATTTTGGAGGAATTATTCCAGAAGGCTAGAGGTATTTTCGGCAATGAGACACTCAAAATCATACCAAGGTGTAGTGAGAATAATGTAACAAATGAGCTTGTACTTGTTCTTACCAGGATTGAAGGTGATAATCATCCTACAGGTGATTATCCTAGCCTGTGTAGTGATTTACAGAATATATTATCAGCGGATCAAGTTCAAAAGAAGACGCTACCGTTGAAGAAAACCACCACCATGCCTCACAAACCATCTCCGGTAAAGTTCCCTATCATGCACTTTTTGTTCTGCTTGGTAACTCAAAATTCTGAATTTCCATATCATGTTTTATGCATTTGTTTTTGTTCCCATATCACCAATTGCAGGTTCCATAGATTTGTTCAAGTCGTTCTTGCAAGACCAGCCTTTGCCTATGGGCATTTTTTCTTTATACGAGTACAGTCATCAGTCGAGCTTGAGAAGATTCGAACATGATATGGAGGTTGATGTATAAATTATACTAAAGTGTACAGGAGCCTATGTTGCTGAAGAAGTAACTGGGTGTGTCAAGCAATCTATTGAGTTTTATATACTTTAAAATGGATAAGTTTAATACGTCAGGCAACACATAGCAACACAATACAGCTTACTGTGATTGAGGGAATATTACATCTGGAAAATAATTGCTTCAGAGTTATGTTTTTACCTATACAAGATATTTCTTTTATCAGCGCATATTTCTTGTTCTGGTTACTATGCTTTCTCATGCCTCTGTTGTTGCTCCCTGAACGCTTCCTTGGTTAATGAATGGACTTGAGCATCAATGCAGAGGCATGCCGGATTTGGCTGGCCCGCCTTTCCCATTTTTCACTTTTTTCGGCAATGAATTGCCACTGAACTCTGAAGATGTTATTTCGCTGCTACGATACAATTTCTATAGTTTCTGAACCCAAGACGAGGCATGGAATACTGGTCCGCTGGATGGCTGGTGTAGTTTCCTCAGCAAGAATGAACCCACAGAAGAAAAAATACATCTGCACAAGATGGTCCCTGTGAGCTAATAAATAGTGAGCCGAAGATATCATCCTCGCCTTGCCTTCATACATCAAGAGTCTGTGCGAACCATAACTTATTATTTTTTTTCAGATTAATATTTTATTATTTTAATTTGTTAATATCAAAAATAATTTTTTAAAAATAAAAATATTATTTTAATATATTTTTAAATAAAAATTACTTTAAAAATTACTTTAAAGCAATAGTAACCATAACTTATATCAAAAATAATTTTTAGAAAGAAGAAAATCATCATAATATATTTCTAAGCGAAAAGTACTTTAACCCGCCACCGTTACCACAATCTCAAACACCTATGGTAATGGTGATGGTTTAAAGTGTTTTTTATTTAGAAATATATCAAAATATAATTTTTTTTATTTAAAAAAATTATTTTTAATATCAGCACATTAAAAATATCTGAAAATATAAAAAAAATTATTTTAAACAAAAAAATATTAAATTTTTTTAATAATGCGATGCAAACTAATATAGACAGGACACCTGTGTAAAATTCAAAACTGAGCAATGCTGTTTTTTTCCTCTCTGGTTTATCTTATATATTTGAAAATCCTAGGAACTGTTCCCTAACAGGCTACATCACCAAAAATGGTTCGAGTTCAATGAAGTATGAACTTTACAGGTACAATATTCTTTCCTCTGGCAGCTGACAGCGACAATCAGTTTGATGCCAATTTGATTTGGATCATACATAAATGGACCATCATTTTGATGTCTCACTGCCATGAACCAGCTGTAAAATGAAGTGAGTCAGATACAGCGCGAAACAAACAAATAGAGGAAAACACTGCAGTGAAAAGAACACTAACGAGAATTGACATACCAACGAGCCAACGAGCTCATATGCTTCCATTACTTTAGGATCTTCCTCGTCTTCGTACCCAAATTGTAATATACGTGGTCCATTCACAGACCAAAAGGCTCTTAGACCTGCCTCCTGCAATGTCATGGAAGGATAAGAACATAAAGCATAATAAAGCACTGAAAACCAAAATCTCTGATTCAAAAGAAAAAAACAAGATATACACATTTTGGTACACTCATGTTGTAATTTTAACTGAACACTCGAGGGGAGGGGGGTGTTACATTACTTGGATGGTGGTGCCTAAAAGTTACTATACCTCAGCGACAGTCTTGGTAATTTACCCGACAAAGATATCAACTTAAAAGCAAACAGATAATCAAGTCATTAAAGATTTGTTTACTTGTGTGGCCAGGAAACTAATTCAAAAGTTGTTTGAATATAAAGCCAGCCATTCAAAGGATCTAATGTGATGCTCCGAAGTTTGATTTGGCTATTTTTTAGCTATTCAAAGTCTTCTAGCTCATCGAATGGTAATATCATATTTTTACATTATATTACCATCTCACTTCCTGTCAGAAAAGGAAAAACAGAATAACTGTAATTTTACCTGCACTGTGATTAAGTATATAGATTCCAATGCTTCAACAGGAATTTCAGGATCATCCCATGGTTCACGCTCAAAGGAGAGTACATTGCCAAGCTCAAGAGGCATTTTTGATGCATCTTCTTCACTATATATCTGGAAAGACAACCAGATTAATGAGCCTTTTCAGCATATGAAAATAACAAAGAGGGAGATGTAGAAAAATAGTGATTGATATAGGTGAAGTACAATATCTAAACATTGATGTCTTTTACTAACATTTTGCTATCATGCATCTTTCAACTTATTATTAGGCACAAGATTGCAAATTAGAGTCAGTAGGTGCTACTTTTTTGTACTTCAATGGTTCCTATTCAAGAATCTAGTAATGAAGAGGTGGTAGACCTCAAGGGTGTGGCAAGTTTAATGTTAAATCTCTTTCTACAGGGCATCATATGGGCTTGATGAACTATTATCTGTGGGAAAAAATATTTGGCATATTAGCATCCAAAAGAAGGGATGATTTAAGATGGATAGCTAATAGAAAAATCCATATCAACAGGGATTGAAAACTGTCAACTAGTTTTGCATGTGTACATATGATGCAGAGAATATAAATAAACTGTTGTAATGCAGCTTATAGCTATTTAATTATGAGCATGTGCTTAAACATAATTTCAAACTGAATGGGTAATAGCATAAAACAGTAATGAAATTGTTTCAGAGCTCAAAATGGACGCTTGAAGAATGGCCCATGGTTGAAAGGGGAAGTTTCTGATTATTTGTTGTCCAATGTTTGTTGGCTAAATGACCCAAAACTACCTTGAAGTTTGGGTTGAACTGAACTTAGCCCTGAACTTTTTTTTTTTATTTGAGTAACTCGACCTGTTTTTTGGTAAAAAATAGACCCTTTCATTAATTTTGACCACAGGTAATGGTCTAGAAACAAGACATGTGTCGTGAAAACACATGATTTGAAAATAAATAAATAAATAACAGGGACAGAAACCTGGACGGAGGGGCCTTTTTTAACAAAAATTTAGTCAAGGTACTCTAATAAAAAAAAAAAGTTTAGGGGCTAAGTTTACTTTGACACAAAGTTCAGGGTAGTTTTACGTCATCCAGCCATGTTTGTTCCTAGGTAAATAAAAATTTTAATTCAGAGTTGGGGTGGATCACATAAGTTGCTGCTCTGGATGCCTTATATCCCAGGCTATGATAAGAGAGTGAAGAATCTTGCAGGTTGTGTGCTTCAACTAGCAACTATGTTCTGGGTCTCCTTGCACGCTCTCCCTACACAACGGTTGAAGCATGAAAAAAAAAAATTCATTACCTTCTTTTTTCAATTTCCCCCATTCTATCCTATAGTTGAAACATGAAATAAAACTTAAATACTTATGAAAAAGCATACATCACACAACACACATTAGTGTTTAATTAAAGCACATGACTCCTTAAAATGAGGGGAAAACAGTACAAAAGATCAAGAGAGAGGTAATATTGGTACCCTTTTACCAGCAACAGGAAGAAGTAGAGCTGGCCAAAGAAACTCAGATATCAAAAGCAAATTCTGAAGTTGATTCTCAGCTTCAAAACAACAGTTGCGGAGTGTTCCAAAAACCTGTAAGCAAATATAATCCCACCAAGCAATTCAGTTTGACTCTATTTATCTTGGTGGTGTTTGGCTGTTTAAGGTCAGCCTGAACTAGGAAGGTGACAGGTAGGGTACCAAATCTATTGGAACTTGAATTTAAGGGCTTTAAGTATTAACAATCTCAAACCTATCCTAAGCCATTTAAAATTTTTCTTACGTCCTAAACACATTAATAGGAACAGCAACAGAAAACCACAATAAAAAAGGATGACTGCAAGTATGGAACAATTTTCTAGCAATCTTATGTCTTAAAGGAAATGATTGGTTAACACATCTAGATGTGGAAGTTCTTGAACAAAAGAAAATATTTATAAATGCAAAAAGAAGAAAAGGTTGATATATATCTAAAGAAAATGAGGGTCTAAGTGGTGGCATTTCTCCTAAACATGAGTCCTACAGAGCACATGAATTCACAGACATATAATACCATGTCAATTCAACAAATTCCTAGAAAATTGTGGTCCGGAAAAATTTAAATTTTGGGCAATTCATCACCAATAGAGGCACAAAGCAATGGAGGAATGGGACCAAAAGACATCCACATCTCATAAATTGCTTGCAAAATTCGTTCCCTGGATTTCTCTTGTAAAACAGCCACTACTTATTAAAGAACAAAACCAAACAAAACCTAATTGTTGAAGAGTACTCTAGAATAAATCTTTGTACTTAAAGAGTTAATAATTTATGTATACCCCTTTCTTCCGTAATGGACTTGTTGAATCAAATTGTCGGAGAATCTGCTTCAGCAACCCTCTCTTAGAGTCTAGTAACATCTTCCTTCCAGCTTCTTTCTTCGAAATGTTCACAAGAATGGAACCAACATGATCAAACGGATCATCTGCCATACGCATGGCATTAAGTACCCAAAAAAAAGGTAGCATACAAAAGTATACATAATAAACAAGACATGAAGCCACATAGTAGATGGATAAGCTAAAGAAAAGACAAATTTCAAGGCTCCCAAAAGCGAAGCAAATGTTTGAAATTCAGGGTGGAATAACTTTTAACATGAGTTGGCTTTAACTCTCTCATAAAGGGAGCATTAGAAAATAGCCTTGTTAGTTTTTTCTTTTTTTCTTTTTTAGGACTCTCAGGCTGCCTTTATGTAATTTTCATGAAGCAAACAGGTGAGCTTCTGATAATCAACAACCTTACTCTCCATTTTTAATCTGATATGCATAAATTAGATGTACTACTAGAACTCAATTTGATAACTCGGAAACATATGAATATATGATTTTAAATTTGGGTACATATTCTGAACCGTATAATAAATTTAAGTAGATATGAAGCAAAACAAACCTCTAGTTTCGTCAGAGGATCTACAAAATGATCTCACCAGCTTCATAACAAATAGCCCTTGCATCTTCTCATCCTCAATCTAACAAGCAAGTGACAATACAACCATTTCTTGTTACTATTTTTGATATGGTAAATCATGGGAAACAAAACCATTACACTCACACCTCAAGAAAGTGTAATGTAGAAACATATCAACAACCATTAATTTTCATATCAAGGAATATAATCTAAAATAAATCGCCTAAAATGTACCTGAAGCATGGACACAATACCAGAATCCAATTGAGTAAGGTTAACTAGTAGCATTACCAGCAACCGAGTAATGCTACTATCTGGTTTATACAATACATCCATGGCTGTTTTAATCATCCCCATTTCAACCATCTTTGCAGCTAAATTCGAGTTGAGTGAAAGATTAATAAGAGCTTCTGCTGCAGGTTCAGAAACCTCCTGAAAAATATTAGATCAAATTCCATTAATCCAAAGCTTCTTCATTTCTAAGGCCAATAAACAAACCCAAACCTATGATAACCCTACTAATGCAAAACTGCAGTCGCGCAATCATCCACACAATTCCCCCACATGCAAGGCCAGCCATGCATTGTAGTGCGGTGATGAGTGCAGTTCCCCTTTTGCGACTGCACTTAGCGTCTTCCAACAAGTAAAAGAATGTACCTAAGAGGCTAAGAGCATTATAAACGAAACTCAAAACTTGCACCTAAACCACACAACTCAAGTAAGTCCTTAACCAAAAAACACTAAATTATTAACAGGAAATTTAACAAATTATATAACTTTTGTGATTTGCAAATGATAATTGATATTAACAACCTTTTTATCCTTAAGAAGCTGAGATAATGAAGGAAGCACAGTACTGGCATACTTGGAAAGAGACAGTAACCCATCCTCGGATCCAGTTAAGTCTCGAACTATTTCAACAGCTGCCTTCTTCACCTAAAAACATCATTATTGCACTAATTAATTTACATTAAGAGAAAAAGAAAAGGAAAAGGAAAAACAACCCATGAAAGAAAGAAAAGAAAAGAGCAGAGTGAAACTTACAGGTGGGGAAGGAGAGGAAAGAAAGCCCACCAGTTCTTCAAGCTCCGTGGCCATGGCTGCTCTGCTGTTGTCTTTGCAGCTCTGCTGGGGAGGGAGGCTGTAGAATCCAATATGAGATACTGGGTTGGGCTTTCTTTTGCTTTGTAGCTAGTTTTTCATGGGCTTTGTCCCACGAGGGATTTTAATTATAGGGAAACTACAAATCAATTCTCAAACTACACATATGATTTCATTTAAGTGCTTAAAGTTAACAATTAAGCAATTTAGTCCTTAATTATTAGATTAGATTGTGGTAATGTTATTTTCCCCTTCTTTTAATGAGTAGAGCATGATACCAACCCAGGACATATCACCCTCTACCCATTATGAGATTTTTACTGATATTGTGTCATCAACAATTAAGAAATTTAGTTTTTATATTTCTTTTTTTCTCATTCCTGTGTATTTCTATACATAAAATTAGGATAATTATCTCTAAATTTAATAGATGTTCATTTAAAATGACCCAAATAAGTGAATGTTTTTTTATATAGTTATTCTTACGATTAAGATTCAAGTATCAATAATAATATTTTATTCAAAGTTATACTTTAAAGAGTTACAACTCAAATCCATGTAATATTGTCCCAAAATTCAAAATATGTAGCTAGAATGTTATTTAGTGTTTAAGATATAGGTTAATAATTTATTTAAGTGCTTGGATTTGTTTTTTAATCTAAGGAACTCCATACTTATAGTAAAAACTTAAATACTTGGACTTAAAAACTTTTCAATGATAAAATTATTATATTTATGAGAAATGTATTAAATGATTTAAAGCAATAAATTATTTAAAAGAGTCTTAAATTCAAATAATAAAAATGTTTGAGTTTTAAGTTGATTAATGCTTTAAAATCTATGTATTTTTATTTCAAGAAATGAAAAGTTATAAACATTTTACTTTGATAGTTTATGGGTTATTTATACCCCTTGAATCTTGTTGTTTTCAGATAAAGAAAAGACTGGAAAGTATGGTAAGTCCTTTAAAAGACCTTGCATACACTTATAAGTATAGAGAAATTATTATCTTAATATGAACAATTATCCTACATGGAGAGACATTGCGATTTATTATGTCTTTAATACTTATATTATAGAAGATCATTCAGGATCAGGCATACAACCTCAAAACTTGGTAATATCCAAGTTCTTTGAGTTTGACATGTTTATCAGATTTACGTTTCCTTAAACTTAGCTAACTACCAAGCCTAAGTTATTTGAATTTGACATGTTCGTCAAACCCATGTTACCTTAAGCTTGGCTGATTACCAAGTCGAAGTTCTTGGGGTTTGACATGTTCATTAAATCCATGTTTACTTAGATTTGGCTAACTGACAAGTCCAAATATTTTGGATCTAACATGTTTGACAAACCCATTTTATTTAAAAAGATTTTTATAAATAAAAATCTTAATCAAAAATTAACTCATTACTACGCCCATTATATGTTGGAAATTCAGTAATTCTTTCTTCTCATTAAGAAATGGTTTGTAGAATTCGTAGGTTTTGTTCTACGTCAGTGTCCATGGATATTGGAGTTCGGTCTTATTATTGTTGTGGAGAAATGTTAAGGATGAACTGATAAAATTGAGATGAGGATGTTTCACATATGGTGTTGAATGTCATCTGTACATATCTATGGTTTTGTTTGGCCAATTTCTGTGATTGAGTCCCATCTTTGATGGAGAAACAAGTTAAAGCTATCTCTCATTTATATTTACTGCTGTAGGTTGATGGTTGCATTGAGTAGTCAGTGTCACTGTGTCCCCTAGCAATTTCTTTTGGGACATCACTACTTCATAGAGCCTGCCACTTGATAAGAAGTAAGAACCTGGCTTTGTAATTAGCTAGCTGTATGCATCAATTATGCTTCCAGCCTTGTTTTTTTTTTGTAGAATGTTGCTTGCTCATGTATTATGATAATCGTACGAAAGATATTCTTGAAAATTGCATAGCATTGCCCATGGAAGGGAAGTAGTTGAAAAAACATGGAATCAATTACCAAAGAACATGGAGAAAGAAAAATCCTGCCCTAATCTTTTATCCTCTACTTTATATGCTTCTTCCGTTATAATTGGGGTGCTTAAGTTACTTGAAATGACGAAATGAATTTTTTTATTTAATGGACATTCTCCTGGATTTAGCTCATGGGTGAATCATCATTTTTTAAAGTCAAATTACAAGAAATAACATGTTAATTCAAGATTTTTAATTGATCGTATATTAATATACATGTGAGTTAAAAAATACAAATGATAGGATCCGAATCAGGAATGTATTCTACTCCTAATTGACTTGTAAAGTCGAGCTACTAGCTTCGACCAAAAAAATTTTAATCATTTTGATCTTCTCAGATTCAATCTTATTCCTCTGACAACAAGATGCTGTTCAAGTAAAAAATTCTGCTGATCCTGGAATTGTTTGAGGTATCAATCTAATATAGAAAAAACAGCGGAGAGATGAGAACAACACCACAGTTTTCAAGTGAAGAAGTGAAATATGGAGCATTAAAAGTGACATAGGAGGGGTTGAGGGCCGGAAAGATTTTGCTGCAACACCACAGTTTTCAAGTGAAGAAGTGAAAAATGGAGCATTGAAAGTGACATAGGAGGGGTTGAGGGCCGGAAAGATTTTGCTGCCTTTCCTCCACCCTCTTTCTAGCCTTATGCGTGTACTCCAATATTGATTGTTCGATATTCTTGCACAATTTTCCCATCTTCGTTTTTTTCTTTCTTTTTTTTTTTTGACAGCTAAAGATTCGAGCAGTTTCAGCCAAGTTCGTCCACATTTACTAGAAAGTTTCTTTCTCACAGTATGCTTGTCAGGAGCAAACTCACTTAGCATAGGAGCCAAACTCGTCAAGGTTATGACGTTCATGCTGAAAGGCAAGTTGGAGTTGTTTAAAGCATTCTGCTTTCCAGATCTGTTCTATATCTGATGCGGAATTTGTGGCATCCTGACATCTGCATCTGTGAGACGTGAAGGGTATTAATTTTTGGTTTCATTGCAACTTGCAAGGCCAGCTTAGCCTTAATATATGCTAGCTAGGTTATTTTCTGCGGTTCTTTACTGGAAGTATTTTTTTTAATTTTTGTGTTTTAAAAATATTTTTGAAAAAATTTAAATTTAAATTTTATTTTTTTCTTCAAATTAATATGTTTTTGGTATTTTAGATCATTTTGATGCGCTGATATCAAAAATAATTTTAAAAAAATAAAAAACAATATCATTTTAATATATTTCTGAGTGAAAAACACCTTAAAAAACAACCACAATCACATTTTCAAATAGACTCACACGTTAACCAGTTGAGCTGAGCCTTGAAGATTTTATAAGACGATTAACAACATTTATTTGTTTTGTTAACTAGTAGTATGCTTGTGTGTTCTTGTGTAGTGATTTTCGAAACTATTTTTATTTAAATGTGCAATAATTAATAGAATAAATATTTATATGAATTCAAATAATTTAAATTATTTTAAGGTAAAAAAATATTATTTGGAAAAAATTTATTTTTTTTATTAATGCTTTTTTTTTATGAAAACATGGATTTTTTATAACCATCATGGTTTTTTTTTAAGAGAAAACCTAACGCAATTAAAATAAATATTCACATGAATATTTTCTAATTAAATGATTTTTAAATAAAAACATAGCATCATTTGAAAAAAACAATTCAATAACATTAATCATATCATGATAATTCTAACATAATAATATAAAAAGGTTATTATTATTATTTTGTTCAATTGAAATTGGCTCTGTATCAATGGAATCTCATCATCCATACATAACGAATTAGTATGGTATATTCATATCATAACATATGAACGGTAAAAACTAGTATTTTTATTGAGACTAGAATTCATAAAAAAGAAAATAGATTTATGGATGAAATCAAATATACAGTAGTTACAGACATAAGTATTCGGTTATTGTTTAAAAATCAACATACTTTTAATGTCGAATCAGGATCAACTAGGACAGAAATAAAACATTGGGTCGAACTCTTCTTTGATATCAAGGTAATAGCTATGAATAGCCATCGACTCCCGTGACTAGGTTATATTTAAGTATTTAGCTTTCACACATTAAAACTAATGTTTTTTTTTCTATTAAAGTTTAAACTTGCGATTTATATATATGATTATAAAAATATTTTTTTTCTTACAAATCTCTTGAAAAATAATATGAGAACAAACCTACTGTTGTAACCCAATTTTGGATCCACCAAGATTTTCTCAAATGTTATTTTATTTCTATTATTATTTATAAAAATCCAAAAAAATTAAGAAAAAAGGAAAATTCAAAAATATATTTTTCTCGAGTCAACCGCATCTTTCTGTCAAAACCGAGTCCACCAGGTCAATATGGGTCAAACCATGTCGACCAGGGTAAAAAATGAGTTTCGGGCCGTTTCGGGTCAAAGCCGTCATTTTTGACCAAAACCGAGTTCACCGAGTCAATACGGGTCAAACCATGTCGACCAGGGTAAAAAATGAGTTTCGGGCCGTTTCGGGTCAAAACCGTTATTTTTGACCAAAACCGAGTCCACCAGGTCAATACGGGTCAAACCATGTCGACCAGGATAAAAAATGAGTTTCAAACCGTTTTCGGGTCAAACCCATCATTTTTGACCAAAACCGAGTTCACCGGGTCAATACGGGTCAAACCATGTCGACCAGGATAAAAAATGAGTTTCATGCCGTTTTGGGTCAAACCTGTTATTTTTTGGTCAAAACCCGGTCCACCGGGTTTATATCCATTGAAAGTTTTTTTTATGTTTCAACATAATTTTCGGTAATTAAAATTGATTTTTAGCGGTTGAATCGGGCTTTTTCTAATACTGATTTAAGTTTTAATTTTACATGTATAAATATATATTATTATATATAATATAAAAAAATTAATAATACAGCATTGTCGCGGGGCAGTTACATTGTAGGCGAGCAGTTGGATGAATATATTTTTTTATTTAAACAAGATGCTGGCTGTCCCCTCTCATTGGCTATAAATAGCAAGTGACAGTGCGCCAACGGGGAGAAAGAGGAAAGAAGAAAAAAAGGAAAAAAAAAAAATTGACTATTCAGGTTTTTTTTTACTATTTCTTCACGAGAGTAGGATATTGATTTTTATTAAAAACAATATGAAAAATACCAAATATATCCTAACCGTTTGATCTAATAGTGTTTAGATCTGAACCATTGATTTAATAGGATACAATAGGGCTTACCACACTAGATTAAAACTCAAACACATCTCAGCCCTTGAAATATTCCAAGATTTGATCCCGTTGCGCCACGTCATCCGGTGTACCGAGCTTTGGTGCACCGCGCCACACCAGATCAAAGCTCCGCTCATCCAGACCGTCCGATCAACCTGCAGATCGGGCCAATCACAGCCGCACGATCTTTCCATCAGAGATCCAACGGATCACAGGCATCAACTGCACCGGTGTACCGTGCTAGTGTTCTCACCGTAGCATAGCCCAGAGCATCTCTCTCCTCTCGCCGGCGACTCCCTCTCTCTCATCCGATCTCCCATCTCCGGCCACGGCAAGCTTGAAAACCACCACAGAAAGGTCGCCTTCCTCATATAAAGCAAAATACCGGCCGTTTTCAGCGTTTTCGCCGCTCTATTTGGCTGGAAACGGGCCGCGATCGTCGGCTGCCACCGAAGCTTCAAGTCGTTGATTCTCGCTCATCAGCCATCAACGACCGTCAAGACCACCACCATAAGAATCCTTGACATCAGATCTACCAGGATCGACCATCGTTTGGCCAGAAATCGCGCCGGAAAATCTCCCAGCCGCCAACAGTAGCTGCGCGTGTGCCACACGCGCCGCCAGTGGCATTTTCGTAATTTTCGAAGAAATTCGAGGGTATTTCAGTATTTTACCTATACAGTGACACTCAAGTAATTTTTTGGGTTTCTACTAGTATTTTTGATATTTTTTATATATAAATGCTTGTAAATTTTCTTGCATGTTGTAAAAAATACAAAAACCAAAGTCGACACGTCTCTTTTTTAAAAAAAGGACCGATGTCAAAAATGCAAATACCAAATATGGATTATGTCCATTATTTCTTTTGGTAACCCAGACGTAATTCTCCTTTTTTAGGGATAAACGTCAATATTTTAGACGAGTCTCCTAATTTTTAGGGACTGATGTCATTTTTAACGTGTCTCCTATTTTTAGGGACCGACGTTAACCATTTGAAAAAAAACAAATTACCAATAAACCCAAAATATAATGGATTATATCCATTATTTCTTTTGATAACCCAGACGTAACTCTCCTTTTTAGGGACAAACGTCAATATTTTAGACGAGTCTCCTAATTTTTAGGGACTGATGTCATTTTTAACGTGTCTCCTATTTTTAGGGACCGACGTTAATCATTTACAAAAAATTACAAATAAGCCCAAAATATAATCGCATTTGAATCAAATAAAAAACACACAAGTAAGGGTAACCTTTCTTTTGAAAGGATGTTTTAAGGGTGGTGTCTACCTTCCCTTAATCATAACTAACCCCTGCACCGAATCTCTGGGACCAGTGTCTAATTTGGGATTTCTAGTTCCCTCAAATTACTAGATGGCGACTCCAATAAAATCTTTGTTTCCCCCAATTGAAAAAAAAACCCTTTTTGTTAAATACAACAAAAAGCGGGAGCCGTCGCCCGACGTCGTGTATCGACAGAATGGCGACTCCACTGGGGACTTAGGGTTGAGCCAACTGCTTGTGTTTGCTTTTCATTTACTCTTTCTTATCGCTATTTATTTTTGGGCACTTATTTTATTTGCATTATTTATTTTATGCAATATCTACTGTGATTCTTTTCAATTTTTCATTTCATCACATACATATATATTATTTATTTGTGTATTCACACACTTCACTGTGAACCCATAAAAGCTCTGGACCCGAGCTCGTCCTTTTTTAAGATTAGAAAAGAGAGATTCAAGTGGCAAGTGTGACTTATGTCCACTGATGCTCATTTGGACTTTTGCTTGGATTGTAACTCACCCTATGCAACTAGTAATTTGTGGAGTCTTTCTCCCCTACTCATGTTGTATAAGGTTAAGAGGCCGATTACTTCACGAGTAATTCGGGCAATCTAAGAACCGGAGAATATCTTTAAGGATAGACTAAACTGAGCCAAACCTTATGAGCTAGATCCTATCAAGTAGGATATACCCATTAGGACACGAACAAATGTCAATGCATGAACATACATGTTCATATACATTTCATATGCTCATTAAATCTCCACCGATCCTTACAGGAAGTGTGAGATGGAAAAACCCATTACTATTGAGGAATTTTTGACCAGATCAGAATTGAGCCAACATGATGAAGGGGATTGTTTGCCATCAGAATTTGAGTCTCGGTTGCGGAGCATGTTAAATTAGATGACAGACCACTTGGTACAGGACAATTGTTAAACTGCTGGGAAAAGTTATCCTCTCATGATCAAATCACTTTTCAGAAACAATATGGGGATCTATCATATTTACTGAAGATTAAGGTCCAACATGCTTGTTTTCAGGCCATGATAGGGTTTTGGGATCCAGAATATCGGTGCTTCACATTTGATATCAGTGGATATGACTCCTACTATCGAGGAGTATGAATCCCTGCTAAATTGTCCCAAGTCAGAAAAGGTGTACTTTTACACACCTATAGAGCATGCACTTTCTAACTTTGCTTGGATTACCCGCATGATCGTTAACTAGCAAAATCACATGCTATTAAGCAAATAGCCAGGGCTGGTTTTGGAACGTATTAGAAGCCATATTCAAGAGGAGATTACATGATGAAAGCAATGAGATTTGATTGAGAATTTTGGCCTTAGGCATATATGGTTTGGTTCTTTTCCCATCTGCTGAGGGAATGATCGATTTTGAGGTTGTCAATGTATTTAAAAATGTGGTGACCCTTAAAATTAACGGCTACAACAATATTGGCAGAAACTTTCTCATCCTTGAATTATTGTAGAAAAGCCAGAATGGGTCGTTTAAGATGTTGTTTGCAATTATTGTTTGTCTGGACTATGAGTCAAATGAGTGAGGGGAAGATTTCAGGTTTGGTTGGCACCCCATGACATCTTTATTCTCAGCTGGAGAATTTTGCTGAAAAAAACACTTGCATGAAGTAGGAAGAACCATATGGGAATCGATGTTTCTAAGTCTAAGAAAATCTCAATTTCATTGAAGGAGTCGATACTCTTACTTCAAATCTTATCTGGCATATTGTGGTGAGTATCCATGGGTCCCGTTGATAGAAGCCCCGGGCTTGTATTAGTTATTGTCCTATCATGGTTTTACGACAATTTTGATTTGAGCTGTAACACCCCACCTCACTAGCAAAAAAATTGTCCGCTTTGGGCCTCACAATCCACCCATGTCCAGGGCTTCCACCCAGGTCCCCCTGACGGGTTTGTTCTTGGCAGCCACGCATGGCCTCAAAACGCGTCTTTCAGAGTAGTCGCGGCAGACACTCACCCCGCCGGAGCATCGTCCCTTCTAGGCCCCCCGGTCCACCCATTCCTAAGGCTTCCACCCAGGTCCCCCTCAGGGTTTTAAACGCGTCTTACTAGTCAAGATGAGCATGCACTTATAAGGCCCTAGCTCTTGACGTTCACTTCCGATGTGGGATCTAACATGAGCAGTTTATTCCAAGGACTACCGAACTGGCAACATTTTATGAAGATTTCAAGACCTCAAAGAAATTATTGAAGTCAGTGAAGAAGGCATGGAAACATCATGGTAGGTTTACTTCTGCTAAGAGAGTAGAAGGAAAAACAACTGAAGGATATCCAATAAAAATCAAATTTCTTCCCCAAATCGGTTCAAGTTCCTGTAGATTTGGCGTCCTCAGTGAGAACTTTCTTAAGAGAATCTGATCTGGTCTATTCCTCGTCATAAGGAAACCTTGCAACAAATAACAAGCATGCATAAAACATATGGCATTTTGCTTCCATTTGTGCATTTCATTCATTTATCAAGCATGCACGCGGTTGAAACATAAGTTCCCCCACCTGCTGAGGTCTACTCGACTCATAAATCTGTTTGAATAAGTGTTGAGCTTCAAGAGTGGAAAGGGAACGTCTGCACAGTCTCTTGTGTGGAACACTACTTGTCCACGTTCCATTGAAGTTGCACCTCTCCTTTTTCATCATGAACAATGACAACAATGTCTTCAGTCATCAATTAATGACGACAACCCTTGTTCTCGTTCAACTGTACTGATAGTCGTTCAAAGCCTTCACATATTCCAAGAGCACATAATAGCTGCTAGCTTTCTGTTCCTGGTGCATTGGCCTTCTTTTCAGACATCTCTATTGTGAACACCATTCCGGTCCAGCAGCATCGGATGCTCATCTAAGAAAAACAAGAGCAAACATTGCAACTTTAACAAAGCAGAATTCCTACTATAGGTGTTTGTTTAATGTACTGCCAGTGAGGAATCGAAGAGGAGACAAAAGGGTTTTCAGATTCATCAGTTTCTCTTCCAGTTGAGACAACGCATGATTCCACACGTTGGCAGTGGTGGTGCTGCATGTTTCTGTGCGCTACCAAGATTACCTGGCTGTTGGAAAGTTTCTACCAATCCACAAATAACCACAACAACATGGGAAGATTGACATGATGTTGTGAGGATTGTCGAAAGAATTGAACAAGCTACAAAGAGGGGAATGATTGAAGATTCTGCCAAGGATTCTAGAACAATAATGAGAGATGAATCAAAGGATGACTCTGAAGATGGGAAGCCTTAATTATGTGGTCCAACCAGGTCTCACTGTAGCATCAATTGCTCAAATGTCTTTGCTAAGATTGACATACCTCGACCACTCGAGTTTGTCTACCAGCATCTGTTAGACTCTAGACTTATTGCCCTGACTCCGCCAATTTACCTCATTCTGAGTGCGCCTTTGAGCCCTCAACTCCTTTTGAGTGCGCCTTTGAGCCCTCACCTCCTTTTGAGTGCGCCTTTGAGCCCTCACCTCCATTTTGAGTGCGCCTTTGAGCCCTCATCCCTTCGGTAGTGCGTTTTCTAACCCTACCTCCTTTTGAGTGCGCCTTTGAGCCCTCAACTCCTTTTGAGTGCGTCTTTGAGCCCTCAACTCCTTTTGAGTGCGCCTTTGAGCCCTCACCTCCATTTTGGGTGCGCCTTTGAGCCCTCATCCCTTTGGTAGTGCGTTTTCTAACCCTACCTCCTTTTGAGTGCGCCTTTGAGCCCTCAACTTCTTTTGAGTGCGCCTTTGAGCCCTCACCTCCATTTTGGGTGCGCCTTTGAGCCCTCATCCCTTTGGTAGTGTGTTTTCTAACCCTACCTCCTTTTGAGTGCGCCTTTAAGCCCTCAACTCCTTTTGAGTGCGCCTTTGAGCCCTCACCTCTATTTTGGGTGCGCCTTTGAGCCCTCATCCCTTTGGTAGTGCGTTTTCTAACCCTACCTCCATTTTGAGTGCGCCTTTGAGCCCTCAACTCCTTTTGAGTGCGCCTTTGAGCCCTCATCTCTTAGTAAAAGATACATGAATATCATTGGGGGATTTTGTGCCATTCAGTTGAACAGTTGCAAGAATTTCAAGAATCAAGTTGAGTTTATGCAAAATGACATCATCGGCCATATTGTCACCTTAACATCCTCAGATTGACAAGTGATTGAAATGCTTGGCAAAACACAGATATCGCCAGAAAAGCTGGTTCAAGAAGAGTGTTAAATTGTCGATCCTTTTTGTTATGAGTTTTGTCATTCTGCATTTTATTTTGGGATCACATCTCATCTTTTAACGAAACATGTCTTTTCTTTGTCCCTTTGTTGTTCTGAACGCATGAGATGTTTCTTTCAAAGGTTATTTACAAAATATTTTGATCAAGCTCCAACATGCGTTTAAGATTAGTCAATCTTGAAGAGTAAAATTATTTTGCTTGAATGACTCGATGCTTGTTGAAATGACATGAGGTGACCAAGAAACTTTTGAGCTCACACATGAAATTGAACCACACACTATATAGCTAAGTTTTAGCAGTATGCATAATGACATGTAGTGGATTCATTAGTTATGGACTCGTGACTTATGATTCTTACAAGTCTCAACCATTACATTGGATGAGGTCAAAATTTATCGGTTCTAACCGACCTTGCTTGAAATGAGAAAAGGCCATTTTTGTTTCATCCTTTCACAATTCTTGAAATATATATCCCTTGTAGTCCCATTTTGAGCTGATAGAATGTTTCTTTCATAAAAAACCCTGACTAGGATCACACCCCACACTGGGGGCAATGAGAATCTTTTCCTAGAAAAGACGAAACAATGTTAGAGTCGATGGACAAAGGGAAGGCTTAGAACAAAAGTCCAACGATTGAGAAATGGCTAGAAGAAGAAAGCCAAAGATTGATAAAGACACAACAAATGCCAAAAGTTAACCTAAAAAATCAAGTGTGATGTCTTTTGGTGTGTCTATGATAAAGCCTTTACGATCTTCAAAAGATTAGATTGGCTATTCATCAAAGAAAAGTTGGATTTGCGTTATGTGCGTTATGACCTATGTTAAACAAATTTTGATTTTTGAGATTAACAAGGTTATATGTCACTGTCTCTACAAAGACAACATGAGGAAAAGAGATTGATGAGTAATTGACGGTGATCCTAGGTTCTTGAAACCCTCAAACACCTTTTGAGCTTGTGAAATTCCTTTCTTTCATAGCCATGAACCATAGCCTACATTACGTGCTTTAGAAAGTCCTTTTTAATCAAGTAAGCAATCTGAACCGATAAATGGCGATCTCAAAACTTGAAGAGTTGTTTCATACAGGTCGTGACTTCATGAATCAAGCTATTGATTATTATGCATGCTGATAAAATTGTTGCTAAGAAAAAGAAACAATCTTTCTTGATAAAGCCTCAAGTTTTGACTCGGGTACCTTGTTTTTCTTGAAATTCATAAAAGGTCACCTCATCACAGACAATCAAAAGATATACCCAAAATTAGAGTTTAAAATGGATACAAAGAACCATGGGAAAACCATTTTAATCTTACAACGAGTCAATTTCTTTTCTCTCAAAATACAGACAATCAAAGGACTATATTGAATAGCGTGTGTTGGATCTTTGACCAATAAAGCTTGATTTCCAAAAATACTTTCAAAAATTGGCATCTCTCTGATTTCATTTCAACAATCAGACTTGAATAGACATGACCTTTGAAATGTGAGATTTGATTCCAAAATAAGAAAGATTTTCAAACAAGAAAAACATCGACCAAGTTTGCAAATTCCCCGATGAAATGACATCAATTCTTCTCGACACTTCTGGGGGCAATACAATGGATCTTCGAGAGGGAAAACAAACAGTATTTCAATCAGCTGGGAGGTAGAGATGGTCAAATGATGAATCAATGAACTGAGGACAATATGGTTCAAAGAAAGATAATCAATGAATGAGCACATTCAGATCAATTAAGGGCAATGATGTTCAAGAATGATTTATGATCCAGTAAACCCTGACAACAATTGAGAGCAAAGATGTACCTGAAGGACATCTTCATATCTTCATCTTGGTTTATCATCTCCAATATGGCTATGACTATTGAAAGATGTTATCACATGAATTGCTTTGAATGAATGTTGGGAGGATGCACCACACCCACCTAGACTGACCGTGGGACCATCTGATTTGAAGCTTAAATGTGCATTGCACCACATGAGTATGGGTGATAAAGCAACATCATTGATAAGGCCGAGACACTTCTTTTCACAATCTGGTTAGATGAGCTGAGAAGAACTTATTGAGAAAGAAACTGAGCATACAACGATGAGCTTTTTACTGCAAAGTATGAAATGCAGGTCTGAATGACATGACAGTTCCATGAAAATGGATGACCGCATATACTTGAAGGGTATGTTTCAACTGAAGTCGAGTTCATAACTGATTGACAATCTTGATGGGTGTGTTGTACGGTCGCACAATCAATCAGAGAACAATTCTTGAAAGAATCCAGGAGATGAACGATTTGTTAAACTTCTTAATGATGAATCAAGCAACACTACACTTGGGGGCATTGTCGAGCTTGATAAATAACGAGAGCAGTAATCATCACGGACAGCCCAAGATGGGCACTGCATTTACAACTTAGCAAATGACTAGCACATGAATAAGCCAATACATCGAAAGAACAAAGAAGGCTTTGGAATGCAAACAAAGCCACCCTATGACGATGAAGCATCAAAGAGGGGGAACCTATATTTCAAAAACAGGTAAGAGGCATTGCATATCATCTAACTTCACGGGCATTGCATATTTGTTTTGCAGATATTTCATGAAACAAAATTCCCAACGGGATCCAACGAGACTCAGATGAAATGAAGATTCTTCTCAATCACATCAAATATGGCAATTCCACAAAAGCAAAATTCATAAATGAAGACAAGAAAAATGGATTTTTATTCATGGAAAAAGGGTTTACAAGTACAAATGTTAAACAGTGCGAGGACGATCAGGGATATTTTCATCTTGATGATTAATCATGCCTCGGAATTCCTCAAATTGCTTATGCATACGCTCCATCTCTTCCTCGAACTCGAGGTGTCGTGTGTTAACATAGTCCCGCCAAAAGTCCACACGTGTATTCAGCTCTTGATTTCTCCTCTCCAAGTTGTTTCTGTGACGTCTCTCATCACGAAGTCTATTCCTTAAATTCTCAATCTGATGATGAAGATCAAGAACCTGAGTATTCAACTCAAGTCTTCTGGCATGAAGACGCTCTGCAACGTTCACCAAAGACGAGGTAGCTCTGATACTGAGAGCAAGTGACTGATTCACTGCTTCAATATCGGTCCTGGCTGCCAGCATTATTTCATCACGAGGAAGGATCATGTCTCTGGCCACGGCTACAGCAATATCTTCATTGTCCATTACAGTATCCTCTATTGTAACTGGACGGCCATTCACTTCAAAGGTAGTACGCCAAACCGCAGCTCTACTTCGGGACGGGGGTTTGGGTTCGCATTGGAAGAAGAAGAAGACATGGTTAGAGCTTCAAAAGTTAAGAACTTTCAGAGTATTGAAAATGCAAGAAGTTGATGATGTCTTTTGCCAAATACTGCGTGATTTATAAGGAATTTACTCCTACCATCACTTTGAACGGTAGAAATCTCAGCCGTACATACAAGACTTCCTTGAGAAGCTTTCCTCATTTTTTGGGATCTACAAATCAAATCCCAACCGTACATACAAGACTTCCTCATGAGGCTTTCCTCATTTTTTGGGATCCACAAATCAAATCCCAACCGTACATACAAGACTTCCTTGAGAAGCTTTCCTCATTTTTGGGATCCACAAATCGAATCCCAACCGTACATACAAGACTTTCTTGAAAAGCTTTCCTCATCTTTGGGATCCAATTACAAATCAAATCCCAACCGTACATACAAGACTTTCTTGAGAAGATTTCATCATCTCTGAGATCGATTTACAAATCAGATCTCAACCATACAGGTATGACTTCCTTTAGAATTTTTCATCAACCCTGAAGCTCATTGTTGAAATCACTTTCATGTATTTCACAAAAATATTGAAATCACTTTCATGTATTTCACGTGACATTGTGCTCCACAAAACCATTGCTGAAATCACTTTCATGTATTTCACAAAACCATTTTTGAAATCACTTTCATGTATTTCACAATGCTAATCTGAAATCACTTTCATGTGTTTCAGAAAACAAATGTTGAAATCACTTTCATGTATTTCACAAAAAAAAAAACCAATGTTGAAATCACTTTCATGTATTTCACAAAACCAATGTTGAAATCACTTTCATGTATTTCACAAGACTAAGATTGAAATCACTTTCATGTATTTCACAACATTAATCTGAAATCACTTTCATGTATTTCACAAGATCAATATTGAAAACACTTTCATGTTTTTCATCTGGGCAGGTCGCCCATAAGAATTAGACCAACTGAAAAATCTGTGTATTTTTCAACACTTCCATCGTTTTTCTTTACAAAACTTACTATGCAAAGTCAAAAGAAAATGAATTTTCCAATGCCTTTGCACCGTAAGCATTGTAAAAGAGGGGGCAACCGTTGTAACCCAATTTTGGATCCACCAAGATTTTCTCAAATGTTATTTTATTTCTATTATTATTTATAAAAATCCAAAAAATTAAGAAAAAAGGAAAATTCAAAAATATATTTTTCTCGAGTCAACCGCGATCTTTTCATTAAAAACCGAGTCCACCAGTCAATATGGGTCAAACCATGTCGACCGGGGTAAAAAAATGAGTTTCGGCCAGTTTCGGTCAAAGCCGCCAATTTTGACCAAAACCGAAGTTCACCGAGTCAATACGGGTCAAACCATGTCGACCGGGGTAAAAAAATGAGTTTCGGGCGTTTCGGTCAAAACCGTTATTTTTGACCAAAACCGAGTCCACCAGGTCAATACGGGTCAAACCATGTCGACCAGGATAAAAAATGAGTTTCAAACCGTTTTCGGGCAAAACTCATCTTTTTTGGTCAAAACCGAAGTTCACCGGGTCAATACGGGTCAAACCATGTCGACCGGGATAAAAAATGAGTTTCATGCCGCTTTTGGGTCAAACTCGTTATTTTTTGTCAAAACCCGGTCCACCGGGTTTATATCCATTGAAAGTTTTTTTTATGTTTCAACATAATTTTCGGTAATTAAAATTGATTTTTAGCGGTTGAATCGGGCTTTTTCTAATACTGATTTAAGTTTTAATTTTACATGTATAAATATATATTATTATATATAATATAAAAAAATTAATAATACAGCATTGTCGCGGGGCAGTTACATTGTAGGCGAGCAGTTGGATGAATATATTTTTTTATTTAAACAAGATGCTGGCTGTCCCCTCTCATTGGCTATAAATAGCAAGTGACAGTGCGCCAACGGGGAGAAAGAGGAAAGAAGAAAAAAGGAAAAAAAAAAAATTGACTATTCAGGTTTTTTTTACTATTTCTTCACGAGAGTAGGATATTGATTTTTATTAAAAACAATATGAAAAATACCAAATATATCCTAACCGTTTGATCTAATAGTGTTTAGATCTGAACCATTGATTTAATAGGATACAATAGGGCTTACCACACTAGATTAAAACTCAAACACATCTCAGCCCTTGAAATATTCCAAGATTTGATCCCGTTGCGCCACGTCATCCGGTGTACCGAGCTTTGGTGCACCGCGCCACACCAGATCAAAGCTCCGCTCATCCAGACCGTCCGATCAACCTGCAGATCGGGCCAATCACAGCCGCACGATCTTTCCATCAGAGATCCAACGGATCACAGGCATCAACTGCACCGGTGTACCGTGCTAGTGTTCTCACCGTAGCATAGCCCAGAGCATCTCTCTCCTCTCGCCGGCGACTCCCTCTCTCATCCCGATCTCCCATCTCCGGCCACGGCAAGCTTGAAAACCACCACAGAAAGGTCGCCTTCCTCATATAAAGCAAAATACCGGCCGTTTTCAGCGTTTTCGCCGCTCTATTTGGCTGGAAACGGGCCGCGATCGTCGGCTGCCACCGAAGCTTCAAGTCGTTGATTCTCGCTCATCAGCCATCAACGACCGTCAAGACCACCACCATAAGAATCCTTGACATCAGATCTACCAGGATCGACCATCGTTTGGCCAGAAATCGCGCCGGAAAATCTCCCAGCCGCCAACAGTAGCTGCGCGTGTGCCACACGCGCCGCCAGTGGCATTTTCGTAATTTTCGAAGAAATTCGAGGGTATTTCAGTATTTTACCTATACAGTGACACTCAAGTAATTTTTTGGGTTTCTACTAGTATTTTTGATATTTTTTATATATAAATGCTTGTAAATTTTCTTGCATGTTGTAAAAAATACAAAAACCAAAGTCGACATCGCCTTTTTTTAAAAAAAGGACCGATGTCAAAAATGCAAATACCAAATATGGATTATGTCCATTATTTCTTTTGGTAACCCGGGACGTAATTCTCCTTTTTTTTAGGGATAAACGTCAATATTTTAGACGAGTCTCCTAATTTTTAGGGACTGATGTCATTTTTAACGTGTCTCCTATTTTTAGGGACCGACGTTAACCATTTGAAAAAAAACAAATTACCAATAAACCCAAAATATAATGGATTATATCCATTATTTCTTTTGATAACCCAGACGTAACTCTCCTTTTTTAGGGACAAACGTCAATATTTTAGACGAGTCCCCTAATTTTTAGGGACTGATGTCATTTTTAACGTGTCTCCTATTTTTAGGGACCGACGTTAATCATTTACAAAAAATTACAAATAAGCCCAAAATATAATCGCATTTGAATCAAATAAAAAACACACAAGTAAGGGTAACCTTTCTTTTGAAAGGATGTTTTAAGGGTGGTGTCTACCTTCCCTTAATCATAACTAACCCCGTGCACGGAATCTCTGGGACCAGTGTCTAATTTGGGATTTCTAGTTCCCTCAAATTACTAGATGGCGACTCCAATAAAATCTTTGTTTCCCCCAATTGAAAAAAAAACCCTTTTTATTAAATACAACAAAAAGCGGGAGCCGTCGCCCGACGTCGTGTATCGACACCTACTAATTAACCAGCTTAAACCTCAAATTAACGATACAAGTTTTTGTTCTAAAGCAAGTTCTTGCCTATTGTTTATCCATGTAATAAAATTTTGACAGCTTGACAAGCTACGTACATTCATGCTTTCTTGTTATACTTAAATCACCATAGTCGGTTGATATTTGGTAAAAACTTTTTTCTAATCCTTTGACATAATATTTAATCATCTTTTAATCGATGTTTACTTGTGCTCAAACGAGAGAGAGACACTTGGGTCGTGAGTTACAAGTATTAATTCAAATTTATTTTAAAATATTAAAACTATTTTGTTTTAAATTTTTTAGATGACAATATATTTTTTACTGGGTTTTTATATATTAATTTGTTTTTTTTTATTTTTTACAAACTTAAATCGGTCTAAACTCTAAGTAAACTCATTAGACAAGTTCGAGTTTTGATATCTATGTAATAGATAAGCTTGTGTGGGATTTCTAAATTATATATGACCAAACCATTAATTTTGTAAATACATCAAAATCATGACTTTTGAAAAATTTTAAATAGAGAGATTAAATTGATTATATTATTGTTTTGTGTAAAGTTACAAAAATAAATTTTAAAAAGTTTTTGGAAACATTAAAATATAAATAATCTTTTCAATACATCTAATTTTAATTTTTTCTAGCATCTTTTAAATAAATTTTTATTCAACAACACAAGTAACCAAATTCTATTTTAATTTTTTGAAACTTTTTTTTCACACTACAAACATAAAAACATCAAAATACCAAATAAACTAATGATCATAATTTTAAAATTCGGTACAACTCGGCAGGTTGACTCAGGACCAGACTAGCTCAGAGCTGAAATCGAGTTGAGTTTAAGAAAAAATAAAAAAAAATCAAAAATTCAGGTAACCTGACAGGTTGACCTAGTTAAAAATCCATTAACTATTTTTTTTAACTAAAACGATGTTGTTTTGATTTATAAATAAAATTAGGGTTAATCCAGATGATCTAGTGACCCGATCAAAACCTGTAACCGGGTCTTGAATTAGATTGATTACTGTGTGGGGTTTAAAAACTCTACTAATAATGATTAAACTTGAATTAATAAAAACCAACATAAATTCTTGTTTGACATGGAGGGTTCTAGAAGGTGTATCTCTATATATGTAGCTAGCCAAATTATTATTATTAATATATGGAAATAGAATTAGGGACACAGTGCTCTACATGTGGGTATGGTTTGGGGAGAAAGCAAAGAAAGCTTCGAGCGTGCAAACAAATCACATGGTCTCCACGATCCCCTTTGCTAATACCTCTTCCACGATCCCCACCATTGCCCTACTCTTTATTAATAGCTACTGATTTCTTTATTTACTTTTTTGTTTAATATAGTTAATGACAGACCAGACCACCCCCATGAATTTAGGTTTTGTTTAGCTTTAAATTATTTTTATTTTTAATTTTTTAAAATATAGATTACTATAAAAATAAATAAATAAAATATTATTTTAATACATTTCTAAATAAAAATACTTTAAAAAATAATATCTACCACATTCATAAATAAACCCTTATACTCCACGAATGAAGGTTGCACCGAAGCAACGTATTATTGGATGACTCAACTTATAATATGATTTCAAGTTCTTGTAGCTTCACCTTTTACTCGTAATAATCACTTGCTTTTGTTATAATTAAGTTCCTACATCAACAATTAATGCATATGATTTTTAAAAAGAACAGAGAAAATTATTCCAGAAAAAAATGATTAACCAAATGAAATCCGTGGGATAATCTCATAATTAATAACCTAGATTATTTTTCAAATCAATCCTCAAATTGAATCTAACCCTATAATGATAGTTAAACCTAGTCTGGTTACATGAATTGACTTAAAAGGGTTGGAACTTCAATCTAATTAGGCAATGTTTTTAATTGAACTATCATAAAATAACTTGGTAAATCCTAGTTAACTTCACCGGATTTTTAATAATACAATTGACATTCACCAAATAATTTTTTTTAGAATGAAATAATTATTTAAATAAAAATGATTTACCTAATAAAATCAGTAACTCAAATCCTTTTCCGGTCGATCTTTGAGTTGAGTTTAGTATATTATAAAATTCATCGAATTGTTAAAATTAGTAAAATCAGATTTTTTTACTTTACTTTGAGCGTTATATCAACCCTAATGTCCCCAAAAGACGTAGCGAGATGGTAAAAGGCTTGAGATCTGCACAGCAGGTCTCGAGTTCGAGTCAGGGCATGCACTTCTTGTAAAAATCTGGGACAGTCAGGATATTACTCGCTTATCTGAACTTATAAAATACACTTTCTGATAATGGGGTTTCCTCAAATCCAAAAAAAAAAAAAAAAGTTATATCAACCCTAACCTTTTCATAACCTTTTCAAGTTTTGATCACACACGGTTACTTCATGCAATTATATGTGCATGTGAGATGGACAGAGTTGTACCGATGAATTGGATAGTTATTTAAAAATAATTTTTTTTATTATTTTTATCTAAATTTATATTATTTTATTTTTAAAAAAAAAACTCTAAAATAATATTATTTCAAGATAAACTCCGACGAATGTATCCATCTAGGGGACTTGAACGTGGTCTGAAAAGTATGATGAACAGTGATGCAGAGAAAGGGTATGGTATTGCTGGTACATAGGAATGTTTATGTAGAAGATGATAGAAATAAGGAGACTATTATAAGGTAAGGTACCCCCTAAAGGGACGGTCACTAAGGGCACGTGGTCACTGATTCCTCTATTTATTAAACAACTTGCGACCTTGCAGGATTGCCTTTCAGACAAGACCTCCTCACAGCTGTTGATAGCTGTCCAATCTTTCCCCATGTGACCCCACTGCATGCCTCCTCTCCCCTCTCCAATTGATGAGAGAGAGAGAACGGACATTTTCAATATTGTTAAGAATTTTCCTTATAATATTGTCAGTGGCAGCCATGAGATCAAAAGAAAGAAAGATTGCCGTTTTAATGATGATGATGTTCTTGTTCTTCTTCTTGATGTTCTTGTGTCTTTCTTCCCTCCCTCTCCTTACACTCTCTCCAAAATTACATTATCAATCCATTTTCTGATATTTACATAAACATATGTTATATAATGGTTTTGTAAGAGATTGTTTTATAAATTTCCTTGAATTATATCTTTTTTTTGTGTCATTTGGGATTGTTGCATTATTGTTGTTACATTATAGCATTTGGTAATGGCACAATTACCTCCAAAAATACCAAACGTGACACCAAGTTGGCCCGATTTTTCTCATAAAAAATTACCAATAATTGGCATTATGGAGACATCACCACCCCGTGATGCTAATATCATCGCCGCCATTGTTACAAACCCTTCGTGGGTTGACGAATTTCTCGGCTTCTCGTCGACGAGACGTGGGACACATAGGAGGTCGGTGAGTGACTCCATTGCATTCCGGGAAGAAGCACCAACGATGTTAGAGAAATGTCTTGCCACGGGGGCACCGGGATTAGGGTCGGGACATAACAGCAGCAGTGACTTTGACAAGTTTGACGATGAACAGCTTATGTCCATGTTTAACGATGATATCTCCAATGCTGTGGCAGCTCCTAATTCTAGCTCCACACCTTCTTCGCCGTCTGATCACAACAGCATTAATGATGAGAAAGAAGCTATAATAGTGGCGTTTAAGCATAAGCAGCAGCAGCAGAAGGTGAGGAATGAGAATGATGAAGGGCAAAGTCCATCTGAATGGGAGACACCGACTACTGTCCCAACTGCCACCGATCCTGCTACTACTTCTAATGAACGGAAAATCGATCCCAAGAGAGTTAAGAGGTAAGCATCCACATAGCACCAATTAAATATTTTCATCTTCGAAGCATAACTTTTTTTGTGTGGATAAATTAATCGAATTAGCAAAAGGTAAAATGATCAAATGAGATTGGTTCTGACCCTTCTTCTGATTTACAAATTATATGATAGTTTATGTAATTTTAACCTTTTTGTTTCTTTTTTCTTTTAATTTTTGAGGTTCTATTGAAAGAATGTGAAGCCATAAATGTTGTTTCATTAATTTATGTGGATGTCAGTTAGTTTAGGCATCTTTAACATGAGAAGAAGAAGTCAAGATGGAATAGGAGAAATTAACTCAAGGATATTTAGCTTGAGAAAAAAAATATTGACATAGTCTTAGATTAGAGAGAAAGCAAAAACTACTTTATATGAATGCTAAATTATAAAAAAATACACTGAATTTCGAGTTAAATTAAACTTAGTTTCTAAATTTTATTTTATTTTTGATAAAAAAAATAGGTATTTTTTTATTCTAACTACAAATGATATTTATAAACACTATATATATTGTGAAAATAAGTGATTTGAAAAAATTATAAAATTAATGGAGAGACGAAAACGTGGACGTAGAGCCTATTTTTGTGTTTATTTTTTACCAAAAGATAGTTCATGGTACTCAAATACAAAAAAAATCCCAAGAGCTAAATTCAGTTTGACCAAAGTTCGGTATGATTTTAGGTAATTTAGCCTTATATTTATATACTAGATAATAAATATAATAAATATGATTAATTTAGGACCTATATGCACGCACAATTGCAAATGCAACGAGAAAGAATCATATTCTAGTCACTAACTTAATTTGAGTGATCATATGGTTTTCATTATTAATTTTTTGTTTTTGCATTATTAGAATCTTGGCAAACAGACAATCTGCTCAAAGATCACGGGTGAGAAAGCTGCAGTACATATCTGAGCTTGAACGCTGTGTAACATCATTGCAAGTAAGTAATTTCCAGTTAACCTTAACTAATTCTCTTACAAGCATCATAATTATGCTAATCTTGCATGGTTTGAAATGTAATAATAAGTTCTAATTTTGTCTAATTTTGTGCTTAATGAAGGGTGAAGTTTCAGTGTTGTCACCAAGGGTTGCATATCTAGACCATCGAAGGTTGCTTCTAAATGTTGACAACAGTGCTCTTAAGCAAAGAATCGCTGCACTGGCTCAAGATAAGATTTTCAAAGATGGCAAGTTCATAAAACCCTTAATCTCATCTTGATCACGATATATATAATACTTAGCACGAGCTTCAGTCCTAGATAAGTTATAGGGGTAGGGTTTCTTTAGCTATAATCCACTTCATAATTAAAGCAAAGACTGTTAATGCATGTTCTTTGTTAGCCCACAAATATTATTCAACTCCATTATTTAATACATAACACGTGAATTGATCCCATTTTGTTCTATATACTATTAAGGAATCAGATTTTAATATATGATCAATCCTTGTTTTAAGTTTTTCTCAATTTTCTCTGAGGGGGAGGGGAGCAAAATTCATGAACTGAGGTGGGAACTGATATGATTGGTTTGGTCTTCATCTGCAATCATTTTTCTTGCTTGCTGTGCTCAAATGTATTGAATGGTGAAATTTGGAATCAAGCTTAGTGGTCACAGTGCGTGGTTAATATTGGATTGGTCTAACTAGCTGATTCGAACAAATGCAGCTCATCAAGAAGCATTGAAGAGGGAAATAGAGAGGCTAAGGCAAGTGTACCATCAACAGAACCTCAAGATGGAAAATACTTCACCACCATCAGCATCATCAACCCCATCAAATGACCCCACAATTCCTACTACCGATAAAGAACAGCAGCTATTTCAAGTTTAGGTCTATCCAGTGATTTTCTCAAGAAATGGTACGGTGAAAAGTAAATTCTCTTTATCATTTGACAGCAGGAAAATGGTACAGAGTGACATATGATTTCATTATCATACTAGTCCTTACAAAATAATGAAGAAAATATTGGAACATCTTAAGGATCCAAAAGTTTTTCTCGGTTGCTTAATTAGGTGGGTTTGGAATATTTTGATGTTTGAGAGCAAAGCTAGCTAGAGATCGTTACTCACTTGACCATGCTTGGAAAATTCACTGGAAAAAATAAAGCCACAAAGATGTTGAAGAGCTGGGGCTAAAATTTTGGTGCTCTCTCTGTGCTGCTGCTAAGCTGTGCATTCACGTGCAATGTTCACATCTTACAGGGCCCACTCAGGATTACATGATTGGATGGATAGCGGAGAAAATCATGTGCATCTGTGATATAAAAGAGCCCAAAACAAAAGGAAAAAAGAAGCTGCTGATTTTTTTTTTTAAAAAAAAAAGAAAAATTAACATTTTCTTGCTTTAAATTAGGAGGTGTGGGCTGTGACTGGTGATGATAATTCTTTTGCATGCTTAACGGTCATCCTTAATGATTTATTTAATGTTGTCTATTCTTTTTTATAAGTCATGTCAGGAAGGCAGAAGATGATGGTTTAAGGGTATGTAAGGAAGGGTGGCTGTCAGGGAAGTGGTGTTTTTGATACTTTGATGTCAGAATTTCTGTTCTTTTTCTGTAATAGTTTTTTTTTTTTGTCTAATTATTACTAAAAAACAGGAGAAAAAAAAACAGATTTGCATATTTATTTCCAATTGTACATAGTAAAACTTATAAAATTTGGGTTGTGTTGTATGTTCTTCGATGGATAATTGATCATGGATTTATTCCGAAGTTTACATCTACTCATTAGGTGTTAGTGTCTTGAAACAAGTTTTTTATTTATCACACTCCTGTTCGATCTGTTTTGGCTTCTCAAAATTCGTTATCAATCTTGTTGTGTAATCAAGTTCGAATCAATTTAGCAAACATGAAAAATAACGATCAGAATCCTGCAACAAAATGAGCAGGCAAAAGCATTTTCCATTCTCAACGAAGCATTTGTAATTGTTGGCGTCCATGTAGGAGCTCTTGAACTATAAATGCTTAGCAATGATTTTCTGTTAATATATAGGGATAAGAGTTCAAGTTTTTGCTGGCTTTTCCATCAATCTTCCCTCAAGCCATCAGTAGCAGAAGTTTAGATCTTGAATCTGGGTACTTTCGCTACCCCTCCCCTGTTTGCAGCTGAGATTAAGCAATAGTTAGGTGTTGCTGCATCACAAAATGACCAGGACAGAAGATAGATGATTCAGATTAAATGTATCACAAAATGACTTGAGATGAATCCTTCTTGGAAATACTTTTTCAAGTTTTAATTGGCTTGTATATTTTAAAGATGTTTTCTATAATCTTCTCAATTGGGGTTTCCAGACTTTATATGTTAAGGGAGACCTTGTTCGCATATCCTTTTATTTTAGTACATTAGGAAATACATGCAAGTATTAGTGTTTTTTCCGTTGATAGAAAAAAAAAAAGCCCTAGAAAACCCTGTCTTCTGCCTTCATTTTCCATTTTCCAATCATAGGACCCTTGTTCATATGCAGCTAGATCTTGCTGCTTTTCTTATTGTTGTCCAGAATCAATCTGCTGTACCTGTGGCTGATGCTGCTGGTTCTGGTGCCCCAGCTCCAGCTCCAGCTCCAGCTGCTGCTGAAGATGTGATGCAGATGCTGTTTCCCTGGCTGGTAGTGCGGTTGTCGCTGCTGGTGCTGGTAGTTCCGCCGCTGCTTTTTCTTCCGGAGCTACTCTTGTTTCATTGAGAGGATAATAAATAAAAAGGAGCAAAAGAGAAATTGTGGTTGTCGATAATACATTTCTCAAACATGCTACCGCAAAGGAGCCTCCATCGCAGCCAACCTTTGCTGCTGTCGTGAATAGTGACCACTCTACCAGGAAGTTTCAAGTTTAGACTCTGTATCTTGTACTCCTAGCACTAATTTCCTTAGGACTGGCAACTATATGTACCTGTTAGCTTTAGATTCATAGCTTACCAAATAATAGGAACCTGTTACTGTTAGCATTTAGCATATCAGTTGTCCATATTGTATTATTGAAGTTTCATCTGATACCTTTTCCTTTAAGACTAAGCTGCTTTCTGACTATAATTAATGGTAGTGTTGAATTGGTTCCCGTTATGTGGAGTCTTTATCTTATTAACTTTTGTTCAGAGTCCTCTTAATTGACTCATGATGAGAAAGAACCCCCAGAAAAGCAATAGCACAATTCAAGCATTGATACAAAATGTTCAGACAAGCAACTCAGAATTAAATCAGAATAGCTGGTTGAAATCTAGAACACATGTTAATCTAGAGTAGTTTCATCAGGGAAATAAATAAATTGTAAAAAATCCCATAGTTTCTATTTTAATATACAAAAAAAGAGTATAAAATCATTCAAATGTACAGTTATTGCCAGGCACCTCGATTTTCCATTTCAGATGCAAATAGAATTTGTTCATCAAACCTGCGATCATGCCGCCATGACCGTTGTAGTTCTAGTTCCTGTTGAGGCTCTTGTTCATCATTATTAAATGGCCAGTGCTCTCTCCAGATTTGGCAAATAGAAGGAAGGTAAAAAAGAAGAAGAGCAATTGAGGATGTTACTATAGTAACCAGAAATGGTCCAATGAAGGGAGTGAGTCCGATACTTGCATGGTCGTCAGAATTTGAAGCTGAGCACTCCGAGTTGTTCAAAGAAATTTGAAGCAAGTCAATAAGCGTCTCTGATATGTTAACAACAGCTTGGGAGATGTCAGGAATATATGGAGAATTCTTTGGGAAAACCTGTCACATAATTTAGATGACTAAGAATAAACACTTGCGCACATAAAATGTCTGTATATGTTTCTGATGGAGAATGAAAACTCACAAATCCAAAACCTCCAACTTTGTATATTGGTCCTGAAGTTGTGAAGCCATTGCAATTTTTAGCCAAGAAGGCCTTGATGTATGGAATTTCTAGAAATGCTGCGGCTATACTTCCATTTATAAGAGCTGCAGCATACTCTTCCTCGTTTCGAATTCGGACGATATTTTCATCTTGGATGTACAAGACATTTCTCAAATATGCCACTACAAAGGAGTCTGCATCGCACCCAACTTTTGCACTGCTCTTCTTTAATGTATCTATGGTGACAGGACTCTCATTCAGTTGTTGAAGGGTAATCAAGGATGATAAATTAGCTGTAAAACTTTGAGTAGTAATCAAGGCCACAAAAAGCCAGGCAACCATCACCATCCGAGACAAATTGCTGTGCAATCCTTCACCTGAGAAAAAAATCTATATGTTTAACCAAATTATGTTTCTGATATATGCAAGTGAATTAAAAAGACATGGTTACCTTTGAGTGAAAAAAGTGTAATGAAAGATGTTGAAAGCATGGTTGAAATTTGTTTCCACCAAGAGCCACTGAAATCTGGATTATCTTTCTGCCGTTCGATCAACCATACAACAAATCCATTATACACAGTAATGGCTGCAATGCTGATCCACAATTTTCCTGTAAATGGCTTCAAGAACAACCGAACTTTATTTATTTTCTTACTTTCCTGATACACCACCATCTGCACACCTGGCTCAGTGAAAGGTTGAGAGAACTCTGCATATTTACTACGGTTGGCCAAAATGGCCGTGTCTCCTATAGCTGCATCAAAAGACTAATTCCAAGGCAACAATTCAGTTGTAGGCTAAAGATTTTCTCGAAGTTGAGTAATATATGGAAGCTTGCAAGAAGAGAGAAAATATTGAAAACAATAGTTACCTGATTATAAACTTGGAATACCATGGCATCATAGGAGCCATCATACCCGGTGAAATCGCATGGCAAAGCATAGGGCAACCGAGAGAGAGTGGCGTTGAAGACATCAATTACAAATCCTGTAACTCTTATACTACCCCCAGGACCATCATATGATACATTAATGAATTCCTTGTGGTTATTTCCTGATGGAACTACTATTTTTAGTCTCTTGCCGCCTGCTGCTGATGCCCATCCGCGAGGAGCTGACCAAGGCCCTCCAGGCCAAATGATCTGCCTTAAAACTGTTATTGATTTGTTGTAATGAATGTTTGCACCAACAGTCTTTGAGAAACCATAGCCCTCAGTCCAATACCCGAGTTCAGTACTTATCCCTACAACGTTGACTAGAGTAAAGATTCGTGCCGCAGGATGCAACATGCCATTTATAAAACATAAATGACCAGTTAAGCCCTCAAATTTAGAAGCTAAGATTCTGTTCAACAAACTTGTTCCACCCATTGAAGCTAGAGGAGTGATACTTGTAGAATTTCCGAACCTTTTCGAACTTGGTCTTCCTTCCATTGCAAGAGCAACAGCCCACGTTGCATCATAGGCCTGTAAGGCAGAAATCCCTGGCTCTGGAAATGGCTCTTCAGGAAATTGAGAGCTGAACATCACCTGAAATCTTGAGCGAAAATCTTTGATTCTTTTACTGGAACTGGAAATGTAGCTTTTAACACCCAAGGCACCTTGCATTGATGAAAGGACCGAATTATTAAATGTATCAAAATAGTCTGATGTGGAGTCTGTGGTGATCCATACATATTCTTCTTCCATCATTTCCAATTTCTTCGCTTCCCTGAAAATGCTTCTCGCCAGTGTTGCACTAGTGTGAACGATGAACACCCGGCACTGCCCGTTTCTAAGAGACACCAGTTTTTCAGATAAAAAACGGTATGGAGGTGAGGGGGGGAAAGGCAGTAGTTCACTGATTTCTGCATCTGCATCTTGAAGAGCAGCGAAGAGATGTGGTATGATGCTATTAACTTTGTTTTCTTCATAAATGACATTTACTCTCCGCCATTGCCAACTCTGAACTATAGCTGCTATAGCTTTCATCTGTGAGAGCTGGTTGCGAGCTGCATTAATCAGAAAAGGCCAACGTAAAGAGGCCCAAACTGGAACTTCATTTACCATCGAAAGGATAGGGACTTCATATCTGTTGCCAAGCTCAGCAACAAGGATAGCCTCTTGAGAAGTTCCCAATCCTATAATAGCTTCTACATTGTGCTTTTTGATAAGTGTTTTAGCTGCAACACATGATTAGAACATTTATCTTCCGAGAAAAAGTAGTTAAAAAGGGATTAACAAATGAAGCAGAAGTTCTTGCTGTTCAGAGAGCTTTAGATTAAAATGCTTCTTAATTATCCTCTTGCTCATGAGGTTCACTCGATCGTTGAATCGGATTCTACGAATGCAATGAGATGGATGTTTGAAGGGTCTGGGTTCAGTTGCATTGAAGCTTCAGTTAAAGCCTTGGGTTCTCTAAAGTTTTGCAGGGTGAATAGAGAAGGTAGAGTGCCTTAGCTGACATCTTGGCAAAGCAGGGTATTAGTAGACTGAGAGTTCTTGGCTTGGCTTTAATATTTGTGTTTGCTTTGTAATTTCTTGAACTCCTTGCCAATGTCTTGATGGCATTCTTTCAATAATATTCATCGATTTGAATAAAACAATAGAGCTAATGGATTATTTTTAAACAAAGTGTTTTTTTAGAATGCCCACGCTATATATTTTTTTATATTAATTTTATTCCTAATACTAAAAAAATAATTAATTTTTTTAGTTAAATAATCTTTAATTTTGAATGAAGTTAAAACTAGACACTTTAAATAGCTTTTAACTATGATAATAAGGTTTTTTTTTTACCATGAATAAGATAATTATAATTAATTACTATTATGATCATAATAGTAGTACTGGTAATGTTAATAACAGAAAAGACCATGCAATATTATCTTAAATATAAGTTTATTATATTATTATTATTATTATTATTATTATTATTATTTAGAAACACAAAAGTTATAAAGCTATGTACTCTAATTATTAAAAGAAAAGAAAAATGGTAATGATCATGATTTTATTATTAAATATTGAGAGATACTATACATATTGAAACTATAACTATCTCTTAAACAAAAAAAAATATATACTACATGAATTTATAAAGTATTATTTTTTATATAATATAAAACTTAAATATTGTTATTTGTAGTCATTTATATATGTGTTTGATCCGTATAGAAGACATTAATTACAAGTGTCTATTTAGATATAAGCAATAATCTATAAAAATATGTGGTGAGATTTAATTTGTAAAAGTGACTTTAAATGACTAATTTAGAAGCGTTAAATATTATAAAAAAAATAATGAATTTCTATTTATTAATTAATAATAATAATAATAATATATTGTCTTAATTTTATAAATTTACCGGTTGTTCAATTATCAGTGTGTTTCTGACTGTATAATTAATAAATTTACTATTTTAAGAGTTGTTTTGTTTTTCTTTGATCCAATATTGATTATATACTAGTTTGTTTGACAAGTAATTGCAACCCATAACGCAAATCCCAAAGTGAAACAATTAATTTTTTAAAATTATTAAAATAAAAATAGGAATCGATCAGTTCCTTTGATCTGCTAAGTATTTTTTTAATATAAATTCACCGTATGTAATCGGTATATATAGACTATAGACAGTACTCCTACAACTTCTGTGTATCTTCTTCCTCTGCATGTAAAATATATATATATAAAACAAATCGAGGTGACAAGAACAAGCATGGATGGCCGGTTTTATTCTTGCCGAATATAAAAGTTATAGACATACGGTAAACACAAATTAAAGTGTTGTTAATCCAAATGCAATTAATGGGCTTTTTTTTTTTATTAATTTCTTCTGTAGGTTATGTCTGTGAGCATATGGGGATGAGAGAATGAGCATAGCTTGAATCTGAGAGAATGTGTTAAGCATGCAAATTAATTAGTGTTTTGAGAGATTTTAGAGCTTAATAATTTCAAAGAGATTGGATCATGTCGTTCTCACCAGAGGAGGCTGCTCGGAAGGAATCCCCTTTCGAGTCTTTGACACACAGTCGGGGCCGCTGGGTAGCGTTGCTGTAAAAGTCCTGCAGTGCCATCTCCATGGCCACTCTCTCTTCTTTCCCGGCACGAGTTGTGCAATCTACAATACCACCTAAACTGAATTTGCGAGGTTTGTTTCCCATGGCAAAAGGATCAACAGTACTGTCTACTTTAGACACTCCATTCGACAAAGAAGATGATAGAAAGAGGATCAAGAGGACTCGCAGTTTTCTAGATGGAATCATTTTCTCCTGATTTACTTATCAACATTGATACACAGCAAGAACACTTAAATAATAAGAATGGTAGAATTGATTTTCTCACTCCAGCAGACTTGGATTTTCACGATTGCCATCTGGAGCTTGGCGGCAATTCTCACTATATTATGTATTGTATGAAAATGATCGTAGATTCTATTAATACGAATAGCATATGATAGGATCGACAAGCCAATAAAATGATGGCTAGACATGACCCAAACAACTAAATATACCTGAACATCAATATTCTCAAATATCATAATATATATATATATATATATATATATATATATATATGAAGAAATATTTTTAAGGTTTCGCCCTCACATTAAAAAAATTTAACATATGTTATTCAGGGTATTGAAGAATTTCTACAAAACTTATTAGTTATTAACAAATTAACCTTGGACAAATAATTTTTTTATTATTTCAGTTGGATAATAAAACGATTAAAATATTATTGAAAATAAAAAAAATTGAAATGATATTTCTAGAATTTCGTAATGGTTTTTAGATATTAACAGTCAACTGAGGGATAATTTGGTATTTAACTAAAATATAATAGATAATAAAAAAAATCAAAAATATAATAAAATGACCAAAATATCATTTCAAACTAAAAAATTAAAATTGACCTTAATGAACCTTTTCATCTTTTTATAATAATTTTTATTATTATTATTAGGTTAGAAGTAATTTGATATTTAAATATCAAAAAGAGGTTTGGGAGCGTGTGGTGCACTTTCCAGTGCTTGGAAGGGTACTGCGCCCTTCAGGCAACGTGGATGATATCTTTTAAAGTCTAAAAATATCATTATGTCAAGTCGTTTGAAGCATCGTCACATTTTTTTTATTGGTGTTGTGGTGCATTTCAAATATGATGGTTTGGTTTTTAACCGATATGTTTTTTTTTTCTTTCTCTTAAAATTACAACTTGATCATTTTTGTTATTAGTATTTCAATTTCAGTTCTTATTCTTTTTATTTCTAGTTTTTGTTCTTTGAACTTTTATAAAAGTTTTGTCTGTTTTCAATTTCATCCTTCGATTTTAATTTTTCATATATTATTTTTTTATTTGATCCTCATTCTTTTAATTATTTTTGAACCTTTTGTTGAATTGATTTTATTTTTAATTTCACCCACCAATCAAAAATATATTTTTTTATTTCAATTTTGATCATCATTCTTATTATTATTTTTGGATAATTTTGCTAATTAATTTTTCTTTTTAATTTCATCCTTCAATAAAAAATAAAATTTATTTTTTATTTTAATTCTAATCCTTATTTTTTTCATTATTTTTTTTTAGTGTCCTTTAATGTAATCGATATTCTTCTCTCATTTCTCAAGCTTGGTTCATAAAAGATGCAGACTTTTACTCGTTCTAGATCTTGGAAGATTGGATTTGTTTACAACAGATTTGTTTTCTCATGGCGAGCTTTTGTACTAAGAACAGAACAAATTCCAGTGAAATAGGAGAAATTTTATGGTATTTTAACTTGTACTTATCGTATAATACGATGCTTAATTCTTCAATAAGATAGATGAGAAAAGAGAAATAAATAAAAAAATATTTTTTTTTGTTAAATAAATAAAATTGATATTATCACATTTGACGAGTTCGAATATGATTTTTTTTCCTTTTTGTGTTTACCTCTCTTTTATATAGTATCAACTAGTTAATTAATTCATGTTACACCATGTCAAATATTATTTTTTCAAAAATAATTATATATATAGGTTTTTTCGATGTATTTTTATAGTTAAAAAAATTCTAAATGTAAATAAAAAAATTTACACATACATGTAAATTAAATAAATTAATTATATGTGTTAATAAATAAATAAATAAATAAATAAGTCATCAATGATAACTAGAAATAAAACTCAAAAAATTAATAGAAAAATATAGATCAAGATATTTAATCTTGCAAGACAGGATATTTATCCTGGTTGTATTTACTAATTTTTTTATTTAATTAAACTATAATAGAAACAGACACATATTAAATTGATTAAATAAAAAAAATATGCAAGGCTATATATATCGGAAATATCATCCGAAAAAAAATATTTTTATTTTAAAAAGTAAATTTATCTATAGAAAAGATAGAAAAAAATTATAAATGAAACAGAAAAATCTCTTCAAAAATTAAATACACACAAAATAATTTTAAAAAAATCTCTTTCTAAAAAATGATAAATAAAAAAATCATAAAAATCATAAATGAGTGATATTAATCAAAATATAAATTTAGAAGTTATTTTACAAAAAATCATTAAAAAGAAGTATCAATAAAAATAAGAAAAACAAAAAAAAACAAATTAGCTCGAGTGTTATAACTTAACTTGTCAAACCTATTATTTAGGTCTTTAACTTAACCGGGTAAAATAATTTTTTATTTTAATTAAGTTTATACCTAACATATATATTTAAAAACATAAAAGGGCAAAAAAACAACTTATATGTGCTAGATGGGCCTTAAAGCTTGAGCCCGCGTGTCTGGACTTATTTTTATTTTGTTTTGATATTTTAAAGGGAGTTATATTACAAAATAAATATGCAAACAATAAGTCTGGATTTCGAGCTTGAAAATCAAGGCAACGCCTCTTTTGTTTGAGAAACTTAATTTTCAAGTTATTTTAACTCAAAAACACTTCATTAGCATCATTGAAACACCCACAAACCAATCCATCAACTTAAAATATCCAAAAAAAAATCCAAAAACATGAAATTAAACCGGATTAGATTTATTTTTCTCAACTTAGATCTGTTTTTTCAAGCAACATTATGGGTCTAAACAACTAGCATCAAGCCCTTTCCATCTCATCTAACCCATGGACACAAAAAAAATTCATTTTAGTGACCGGAAATGGCTTGAACGATAATTTTTTCTTTCTTCACCAGAATTCTACGACTTTTCTCTCTCTCATCTTTCTAACTATTGATTGAAAAATAAAATAAATAAATTTTTACACGAAAAACTGATTTTTAAAAAATTTTAAAAGTCCTAAATTGTATAATTTATGTTATTTTTTAAGTTTAAGAATCTAAATATTATCACATAATCTCTGACGTACCACCCATATTTAGCACCTTTTCAATTTTAATCCACCCTTGCTTTAAAAATCCAAATCAACTCATCTTCAATGAGGATCAAATCGTTGAAGACCATAATAAATAATAAGAAAATGCAAAATATCATCCACAGTGTTTTGTATGTAAACAATGTCGGCTCCACAGTAGACAGCCCAAGCATTTTAGTTTTTTTATCTAATAGTTACAGATTTTGGAGTGAAATAGCAAAGTCCTAGGAAAGCATAGATATGAGCAAGGGGAGAAAATCCCGACGGATGCAATCTTCTTCTGGGTATTGGTTTCTTTTTTCTAAATCCCACACCCCACCTAACAAAGTGAAAGATAAAAGCATTCCCTCCCTTGAATTCCAAAATGCATTACTAGCAAATTCTCAATTCAGTTCTCATCGATCATTAAATGAAATCTGTGGGATTGCTAGACAAATAAATATGAGTTAGCAAAGAGGGGATTTAGTTCTTGGGATCTGAGTTCTACTCTCACCATGCAAAAAATAATGAATAAAGCATCAAATAATCTTCAACGGCATGTTTACATGCAGAATAGGAACCAAAATCAGGGATTCTTAGCATGTACAACTCAATGAACAGTATTACCATCAGTTTGCAAATCAACCAAAGAAAAGGCATTAATTCGACATAAACTTGCAATGCCCGATTGTTTCTGCCCTGCAATGAGAGCAGATGAAGAGAAACACCAAGCCGTAGCATTTTCCAGTTTTAACCACTTCCCCCATCCTTTGCTCAGTCTGTAACTTCAATGCTTCACAACTTATGGGCATTCTATCTGTTACTATATTTCTAGGCTCTAACCCCAAAAGCTATGCTCTTACGGATACAATACCACAAGGACCACATATGGATAACAAAACTACACTGAAGAAAAGGCTTAAAGGAATTAACCAGAAGAGCTACTATTGTGGGAGGGGGGAATTATCCCAAAGAGACCATTTTCCCACACCAGACTACTATTGTGTCACAAAGATTAATCCAATTGTAAATTGTTTCTCGCGATCAATAAGCATTAACCGGAGGATGAAATTAACATATCAATGATGATTTTTGCATCAACACACAGCACTACTCAAACGCATACCACATTTTGAAGTTAAAAGGAAAAGGCCAGCTACTTATGTGACATGAAGCCTCAATTCTAGACGTACTTAACAGACATCTTTCATAACATATATCAGCACATATATTAGATTACCATATGTGACATGTCAAAACCTGCATCAGCTATCTTACATTAAAGACATCTTCTTTACCTACAACATAACAAAGTCAAAACAGACCTGCAAGCCATCATCCTTCTATTGGAACACATTCTTCCATTGGAACACATTCTTCCATTGGATCACATTCTTCAGCAGGAGCACATTCTTCCATTGGATCACATTCTTCAGCAGGAGCACATTCTTCAGCAGGAGCACATTCTTCAGCTGGAACAGATTCTTCAGCTGGAACAGATTCATCAGTTCGAACAGATTCTTTAGCTGGAATACAGTCCTCAGTGGCAACACATTCTGACATATCTAATGCCTTTCGCTCTCCAAACATTTCCTTCAGGAGGTTGAATTTCTTCTCAACAAGCAGCAACTTGTCATCCAGTAACTTAATGGTGTCCTCATATCCTTCAAACTTAGGAATGAACTCTACTTCAAATTCCTTAACCATCTTCTCAAGCAATACACAGTTTAGCCTTTCTTCTTCCTCTTGCTTCAGGCGTTGCTTCTCCAATTCTGTGGTACTCAACACAAGACCTCCAGACCCAGTATCCTTGTAAATCGGTTCTTCAGGTAGTTGGCATTTTACTCTGTACTCAGCAAATGCCTTGTGCGTCTCCTTCAAAGCCTTTCTATAGCCCTCTAAGAGATTTCCCATCATATATAGTTCACGTTCAAGCCTATAAACTTCCAACTGGCTTTTCCGCTGCTCTTCCATCTTGGCCTTCTGCAATTGCTGAATGAAGTTATCACGCTGCTGCAACTCATCAAACAACACCTGTTGATGCATACTCATTTGCTGACATGACTGTTCCTTCTGCTCCATCATCATCCTAGCTTTTCCCATCATATGCTGCATCTCCTCCTCAAACATATCAAAGTCCGAGTAAGGCTTTGTATCCCAATGCCCATCACTTCTCATCCTTTTACTACCACCACCAAGTGAGTGATGAGGAATATCATTCTCAAGATGGTCAATCACCCTCTTGCTCCCGCCAACATTACCAAAAAGTGAAGAACCACCAGGAATTGTCTCTGTATTAACCCTAGAAACAAGAAACTCCCCTGCTGATACATTATCATGAATTTGGACCCCTGAACTAAAAGGAACTTGAGCTGCTCCCATTGCCTCTAGAAGATTCTCAGAGCTTACACCCTCCAAAATACTCCTTTTGGATGAAATATGAAAGCCAACATCATCATCATCCTCTTCTTCCTCCTCCTCCTCCAACTCCTCCTCCTCAACCCCCTCCCTTGCCTCCTCCTCTGCCTCCTCTTCTTCTCCTTCCTCCCCTCCCTTTCCCTCTTCCTCTCCGTCCACCTCAACCTGCTGTTTCCTCTCTTCCTCACATTCCATTCCCCCAACTTGACTAAGACTACACGGCTGCAGAAAATGCCCATCCATGCTGATCTTTCTCCACTGACCCTGATCTTCTTCCTCTTTCCTCTGTTCAAAACCCATCACGTCCTCATCACCAACATTCTCCTTCCCCTCTCCCTCTTTCTCACCCTCTTCCTTCCCTGCATTATCCATCCCTCCAAGACTCAACTCAATTTTATGTTCCTCTAACACAGAGGATTCACCTCTAAACTCATCAACCATCTTCACATCATCATCCATCTTCACAACCTCCTCCGTCTTCAAGCCTTCCTCCATCTTCAAACCCTCCTCCTCCTCGCCTTCCGTAGCATCAATCTCTATTTTAACAATCTCCTCCTTCAACAACTCCTCTCTCTGGCATTTTATCAAACATTGCAAATGCGAGGCATAATAACAATTCCCTAAACTAGGCACTGCATTCAACTCTTTCTCCACCATATACCAAACCATTCCAGCCCAATCCAACTTCTCAAAGTTCCCTTCTTTAATCAATTTAATCCAGTTCAATATATCTGGCGGCATCATCCAAGTATCCTCATGTAACAAAATCCAATTCGAAACCAACTCCTCTATAAACCCAATTGACTCCGCACTCTCCTTCACCTCAGATGCCCCATCTCCTACATTCCCCTTATCTTTCTTCACGGGCAACTTCAAAGCACGCCCTAAATCAGCCCGATTCACCATAATTTTAACCTCATTAACATAACTACCCCGCATCGCAGGGTTATAACCAGCAATCAATTGAGCAAGCAAATCAGCACGAAGAAGAGTATCAAATTGCAAGTGCACAAAATCCCACAAACCCAATTTTTTCAAAAGGGTTTCATGGGAAGCAAAGTCAAGGGCTTTGTTGGGCACAAAGGGGATTGGTTTTAGGGATTGGCTTAAAGTTTCAAGCTTTTTTTCTAACTTTTTTAACCTGCACGCGTCGTTTTTTGCTAGCCTTTCTGCCTTTCCGGCCACCAACGCCACGACGGGAGGCAGCGGTGGTGGCGGGAGAAAAAGTCGAGAGGTCTTCAAAGTCGTCGTGGTTTTGGTTTGTTGGGTCATCTTCTTGTGGGTTAGGGTTTGGGATTTCTAGGGTAAGGGTTTTGGGAAATTGGGCATCATCATCAGGTAAAGTTTCTTGAATTTGATCTGGGTTAGGGATGTTAGGGTTTTGAGAGAGAGAGTTTGAGTGTGGGTTTGGATCTTGAGGGAGAGAAGGAGACGAGGCCATGGGAGTGGAGTGTGTTGTGATACAGAACTGTTCGTTTTAGGACATAAACTAAATACTTTATATTAAGGTTGAATCCTTAATCTGTGTGGGGTACTGTGACTATGTGTAACACATTTTGAAAGAATAGTACCTCTGCTATTACTTTTACAACATTGGTTGATTTGAATTTTGAAGTTGCCTCTCAAATATTTCAAGTTTAATTCAAGAAATAGATTTTACGATAATGTTTTTGTTTTAATATTCAAGATATTTTTATGCTATTGTTTTTTTTTTTGGCTTTTCAAAGCAAAATTCCTTTTGATTTCACCTAGTGTTTTAAAAATATATTCAAATAATTTTTTTAAAATATTTTTTTTCTTACATCATAAACATTAAAAGATATTAAAAAAAATATTAGTTTGATGTTTTTTCAAAACAAATACACTTTTAAAAACAAAAGTTATCGCACTTCTAAAAAGTTCTTCGTAAAATTCATATACAGGTATATTTTTTTCATATTTTTGAATATGTTTGGCTGACACGCACCAGTATCAAACACATTCTCACGAAGACGCGCTAGATCTAGTCAACTCTAAACTCAAAAGTTGTTGGGTCTAGTAGATGTTACCAGCTTAATGCTTGACAGTACGTCAAGCCCAAGCACACCTAGATTTAACACGTGCTAAGCCCAGTAGCTTGTCAAGACACAACCTGAGTCTGATGCATGCCAAACTCAACCAGGCCAACATGGTGGGCTTGTTATGCGTTATCCAAGGGTGTTGAGCCTGAGGATTTTCCAAGAATTTTTATCATCGCACCCTAGGTATGGCCAAGTTTACTATATTCATTGATTCAAACACAATACTTGAATCTAATGTTATCAATTCTATAGATTTTTATAAAAATATTGTAAGATTTATTTCTCAACAAATAAATTTAACTAAACAACTTTACACTCCACCAACACCATTAGGTGTATGAAATCTCTCGTGATCTACCATGTCTCCATCATTTTGATGGATAAAATAAATGGAATATAACTCACAATACAACTTATAATATTAAAAAGTTGGACTTGTACCTTAACCTTTCCTCTCTTAAAAAGATAAGAGTTATAGGTTATAATACACCATGAATCCTCTAAAATAAAGGTTCACGATTTTTATTCTTTACTGCATACATATTTGAGAGCATGTTTCTCTAAAATATTATTGTACTTTCTCTCTCTAAAAAATACTTACTTAAACATTTAAAAATTTTCACATTCATCAAAAAAATCCTTTTACAGATACTAATCATAAGTCATCTTACCCTAACAAGCACCAAATACAAGCTATCAACCACCTTGACTAAAATTAATAAATAAGATTATTATGATCAATTGATTAATCAATTATCCAACATGAAAATCCTATTTTTAAACTACTTGGATATTTTAAAACATCATCAATATGAAATTGATTTAATGTATGCATATTTCAAATTATTTAATATATATATATATATATATATATATATATATATATATATAGTCTTAATTGAAGCATGAATTAGCTCAAGGATATAATTCATTATTGAGAGGGAAAAAAAAAATAGGACATCTGTTTTCAAGACATTCAAGATTACGTAAAGAAAGGAATTTGAGATGTTTGGTAAGAAAAACGCTCATAAAATTAGAAACGCAATTCTACGGGCAATCTAAGATGCCACGACATTTATTTTTTTTTATAATTTAAATGCCCCCCAGCTTTTTTATATTAAATTGTTTGACATGCCTTTTTTTAACCAATAAGTAGCTAGTATATCATAAATATTAATTTGGATATGTAATATATAATTCGTGCATGTAATCTAACATCAAAATAATAAAATTAAGGTCCATATCTTCTTCTTTTATAATAAATTAATATGTATTTTAAGTAATCTGTTATAAATTTATTATTTTACTTTATATTTATAACTTTATAAAATTAAATTTATTACTGAATTATTTTTCTTCAATGTATTAACTTCAAAACCCAAGTAATTCGTATACATATATAAATAAAAAGATAAACATCTAGGGCGTCAATGATTTTATACCGGCAGCAACATTATTATTATTTTTATTATTATAATCCTGAATCTAGTTTTATAGATTCGATGTGTTTTAATTTTATTTTATAATTTATCTTATTTTTTTTACCACTCATGAGGTTTGAGTATTGCATGGTCGCTAGATCTTGAGCCGCCTTATGTTGTAAATTTGTATTTCTTTTTATCAAAAATAATGTCTACGAGATGCAACCATGTTTAAAAAAATAATAATAATTTAAGTTATAATCATGATTGGGTATTATAAGTTAGTTTTATTTTAATTAAATAAAAAAATAAACAATGATATTAGATTGATAATTTTTTTTTAAAAAAGATCGTAATAATTTGAAAGTATAAATTGGATAAGAAAAAACTAACAAAAACATCAGCTCGATTCAATCCAAGGTACTGTGATAAATGTATAATCCGGGTAATAAAGAGCAAGCTAACCTAAACTAAACAAAAAAACTCGTGGCCCATGCCATGAGTTCAAGATAACCCAATAGAAAAGAAATTAAAGAAAATCACAAAATTATTTTTATTTTTTAAAAAATATTGTTGAATAATGAAATCAAAAAATAAAATAAGCTAAAAAAAATCGACGTACATTAACTTTTCAAACATGCGACCTAGGTCATTAAACTGGAAGCATTGTATGTGAAAAAAATCATAAAACACAAACCTCAGCAAATCAAACTTTAAAAGATGAAATTGAAAAAAAAATCAGTTATACAAAAGGATAAGAAAAATAACAATGAGAAGAATGAGCGTAAAAATCAAAATAAAAACTAAATTCGAGGTCAGTAAAAAAAATTTGATTGAAGTGAGAAATTGAAAAGAAAAAAACTTTAATAAAAAGAAAAAAATCATAAAAATAAAGACTCAACTAAAAAAATAATACACCATAAATTTAGATAGAAAAATAAAATTGAAAACTAATAATGATCGTGCAAAATGATTAAGAAAAAAAATTAAAAATCAAAAGAACAAAGATCAAGGTGAAAAAAATAATATATGGCAAATTGAAATCGAATAATAAAATTAAAAAATATTTATAAAAAAACCAATATAAAATATTAAAAAAATAAGAATCAAAACAAATTTAGGGTTAACTCTAAAAATTTGAAGGGTTAAATATAAAAATTGAGAAGAAAAAGAAAAAAAAAGTTATCAATGCTACAGCAAAGGTCTATTTAGAACATGTGTCAACCAGTCATGTGAAAGCCACTGATAGGAATGGAAAGCCACCCTAGAGTAGAAGCTGTTGTTTGGTTGCCAATAAACGCCTATATACGTCACCTGAAAACCGCAACAATCCTTCATGCGTTGATGTGTGTAACATCAACCATTTTTTTTATATTTTTTTTACATTAAAGAATAAATTTACCCGTGATCCCATCTAAAATAATAAAAAAAACCAAAAGCTATAATGATGAAAATGACACCTGACCAAAAGCTATAATGGTATGATATTCTTAAAACTCGATTTGGTCGGCAGGTCAACCCAAAATTAAAACCAAACTAAATTAAAAAAATAAAATATGATGTGATTCGGCTAATCCGACAGATTGATCCATGACCTGGCAAAACCAATCAAAAACTCGATTGCAACTCGTTGATTTTTTTTTACTAAAATGATGTCGTTTTGATTTAAAAAAAATTGACTCGGACGACCGGGTCAAAACCTGAAACCCTGGCTTGGATCAGGCTGGATCTAAAAACTATGATTAAGAATGTAAAAATACCCTTATATGGAACACCTTTTTTTTTAGAGTATTTTTATAATTTTATTATTCAAATAATAATAAAAAATCCAATTACAACAATCACCTATACAGAGTTTTTATGTCACACAACACAAAATTATAATTTTATTGTCGTATTTCATAGTGAATTTAAGTCTAAAATTAGAGTAAATGGAACTGATCAAATCTTTTCATTTTAAGTGTTTGTTTTCATGTTGCAGCATGTTTTTAAATTGTTTTCTGGATAAAAAATTAATTAATTTTTTTTATATTTTTAAATGATTTTAATGTACTAATATTAAAAATAATAAACTAAAAAATATTATTTTAATATATTTTAAATTAAAAATTACTTTTCACGCAACACCATGCTAAAGACACAACATTTATTTGTCATTTCCTGTCAGTTCTTCTTCTTCTTCTTTTTTTTTTATTTTTTTTTTAATTTTTGAGAATCTTTATACTGAGACCAACTTTTACGTAATCATTATGTCCTTTTCATAAAGGAATAATTTATTTAAGCGTGGCTATAAAATTCAAAAGGAAAAGAACAAACTTCTTTTCTATCATCAATCACCCCCTTTGGATGTGGTGGACAGTTGAGGAATCCTCGAGCTTTAATTTGCCCAAGCTTAAAAAAAAAAAAGAAAAAAAAATATGCAGCAGTGTGAGTAAATTATAACTTAATCCTATAGTTTATTGAAACTAATTAATTAATTCTTATAGAAACATAAATAATTAAATAAACTCTTATATAGCTAGAGTTGACCATCTCAATCAATTCTTTTCCAACAAAAAATGCTTCTTTCCTAGGTAAATTTTTTTATTATCTTATATTCTTCCCTTTTCCTTTTTAGTATTTTTCAAATAGTAAAAAAATTAATGAAATAGAAGGAACATGTTATAAATGAGTTTAACAACATAAAGATTAAAGATGCGTCTTTTAAAACCTCGAAGAGCAGCTTAACTGGTCAGATTTTATGTTTGTTTCTTAATGATAACAAGTTCGAGTTCCCTCAGGATCATTGAAAACTTATATAATCGTTAATTTTAAAATTTATATGATTAATTAAGGTACGTGTAAATTGATCCGGACACTTATATTAATAATAATAAAAAAGATACATTGTTTAAAACCTCCAAGATTAAATTATTTAATTTCTTAAGCTATTGAGACTTGTAGTTTATTACAGCAGTGGTGGGACGTGGTAGAACTTTATCGTTGTAGCCAATTGGGTCCATTTATAGTGGACATAAATCCTAAGCTCTCTTTGTCCAACCCAAACATGTTTGGAAAAAGTCAGGGCAGATTTAGGCACAGCCCAAACTGCTATTTTTTTTTTTTTAGATTTGAAAAAATTTTATTTTCCGGAAAGTGTCCCCCCCCCCCCCCCCCCCCCCCTCCCCCCCCCCCCCCCCCCCCCAATTAAAAAAAAAAAAATCAAACCCCCCCTCCCAAAAAAAAAAACCCCACCACCCAAACCCCAAACACCCCACCAAAAAAAAAAACCCCCCCCCCCCACCCCCCCCCGGGGGGAACCAAAAAAACTATTGCTTAAACCCCAGAACAAGAAACGAAAAGACTGAGTGCAAAAGGCAAACAAAAGAGTTCTTGATGACCAAGAAACGTTTTGAACTCCTTTTGGGTCTTAAGTTCACTGTTCAAGGTTGTTGTGTTCTTGAGATTCAAATACGAATTATCCCTTATCAACCTTTTTAAAAAAATTGCTTTAAAGAGTAATATCTAAGCATTTAAAAGATAAAAAAACTGTTTCAAATCATTTTCACTAATAGTCCATGAGAAAAAAAGCATATTGCTCTCAGTAACAAGTTCATTGATTTTTTGTTATAATGTCAGATAATAATTATACTGTTACAACTTACAATGAATAGTGATATGTGTATTGGGATATAATGAATTCTCCATGCCAATCTTTTTTCTTTTTTTTTTTGAATTCTAGGTTTGGTTCTCAATATATAACTCAGACACAGAGCTGTCAAGAAGAATTATGAGATTGAATTTTGGTCACTGATTTGCATGTGAATGACTGGATTCTGAGTTCTTGATGTCTCTTTGTTTTGCAGAATCTCCTGGTTTCTGGACTGTCCTGTGCTGCATTGCTAGGTGCCTTTTTACACTGTTCCCTGTATGTGTACTGTTGGGTGCTTCCTGTTGCAAAACTTTCAAAAGACCAGCTGCTGGGGTTTCTCGTTTCTCCTCTTGGCATCTACAGAGAACAAGTATTTTTTTTTAATGTAAATTATCAACGGACAACCTTTTGACAGAATGATACATTTGCTAGCATTTCAATGCAAGTTGAAGAGCATTGATGTACAATTATGTCTTAAATTGTTCTACACTCACGTTTATGTATAATGTCTCAACTATTTTGAGATTTCTAAGTAGATATTATCTTGTAAAATTGAAGAAAATCTTTGTATCTCTTGAAACGCAATCCATAGCCTTTTCTTTTTTGTTATGGAGTTGTTCTTGGCATTCTGTCTGCTACTATTATTCTATGCTATCTCCAAGCTTTGTAAGTTGGCATACCAAAAGAGAGACCAACGTTGTTATATGCTAAGCTATCAGTGCCAAAAAGCCGCTGAGGACCGAAAGCTTGATACTGGATCTTGTGGTAATTAAAACTGTTTTACGAAACGATAGTCTGGGAATAGAAGAATACAGGTTTCTTTTTAAAAACTATGGTTAGTTCTGGCATTGGAGAAGAAACTTATTGCCCGAGGAATGTCATAGAAGGAAGAGAGGAATCTGCAACTCTTATGGATGCACTTTCGGAGATGGATGGTATCATTTTTGATACTCTTGACAAGCTCTTTGCTAAGACAGGAGTTTCTCCATCAGAGATTGACATTATTGTCGCTTCAGTCTCTCTGTTCTCCCCAGCTCCCTCTCTAACGGCTCGAGTAATAAACCGTTACAAGATGAGGAAGGACATCAAGGCATTCAATCTCTCTGGAATGGGTTGCAGTGCAAGTGTGGTAGCGGTTGATTTAGTCAAGCAATTGTTCTAGACATACAGGAATTCATTTGCAATTGTTGTGAGCACAGAATCCATAGGTCCAAATTGGTATTCTGGCAAGAGAAGTCCATGATGCTCTCCAACATTCTATTTCGTATTGGGGGCTGCTCCATGCTCCTAACAAATAACAGAGCTTAATTTGAAGGAAAAAGCCCTCATGGAATTGACTTGTGCTGTACGCACACATATCGATCGGCTCTGATCACGAAGCATACAGCAGCTGTATCCAAGTAGAAGATGATGACCTTGGCAACAAAGGCTTTGGCCTCACTAGAGATCCACCAAGAGCTGGTGCTAAAGCTTTAACCATGAACCTCCGAGTTCTTCTTCCTAAAGTTTTACCACCGTCAGAAATGCTCCGCTATAAAATAAGCTATTATCGAACTAAAATAACGAAGAGGTCAACTCCTAAGGGTATTGCAGGACCTGGTTTGAATCTCAAGTCTGGAATCGACCACTTTCGTGTGCACCCTGGTGGACGGGCAATTATAGATGAGGTTGGTAAGAGTTTAGCACTCAACGATCATGATCTTGAACCAGCTAGAATGGCACTTTATCGGTTTGCAAACACATCATCCGGTGGCCTGTGGTATGTTCTAGGTTACATGGAGGCCAAGAAAATGCTCAAGAAAGGTGAAACGATACTGATGATCAGCCTTGGGGCAGGTTTTAAGTGCAACAATTGTGTGTGGAAGGTTATGAAGGACTCGGAGGATAAAAATGTCTGGAAAGACTGCATAGATCATTACCCTCCAAACACCTTAGCTAACCCTTTCTCTAAGAAGTTCGATTGGATCAATGATGAAAGCATGAGATTTGCCAGGCGTGAAGATTACGTACCGAAGATATGCATATAATTACAAATCAATCCAGTTATAATTATTAGCATAATTATACTGTTGCAATATTGGTGTGTTTAAATTAAGGTAATTTGTCTTAAGACCTTTCTTTCAGTCCCATATAATTGTGTGTAAGTAACTTCAGGTGTAATTCTGATGATGCCCATATTGGTCTTGTAATAATGTTACAACAAGCTGTTTAATTTGAACTATTATACCAGATTATCATTTGCATCTGTACTTGAGTTCACATGAACGGAGTTATTAATTCTTCCTTGTAATTAGTATACGTACCTTCATGCGTAAAATATTCTTGGTAGAATTTAGATTCCATCATCTAATCTAAAAAAATTTAAATATTCATATCAAAGTATTCGTACCACTATTTATTATCTAATATTATTTATTATTTAACACACACACAAAATATAAAAAAAATATAAATATATATATATATATGTTTAATAATGTGGTATATGATGTTTTTAAAAACTAATTATCAATTGGAAATGTATATATTAAAATGATATTTTTAAGATTTTTTTGTATTAATAAGTTAAAACCATAAAAAAATATTTTAAAAATATTTTTATAAACAAAGTTAATATAGTGCCCGAATTGTATGAGCCCCATTAGTTCGTTGATGCGAAGTTCTGTAACGTTGATGGTCACTAGTTAAGGTCACTAGTTAAGGGGGAGATGCTATATTTTTTTTTTGATTAACATGGGTGTTCGAGTTAGTTTTCGGCACCTCGATTAATCTCATGACTCCTGAAATTAACGATCATGTAAACCTCCAGTGACCCTGAAGTTTGTGAAACTCAAATTAGTTATTTCTAAAAAAAAAACCTAGAATGTAATTAGTTGAGCTATATTTCTTAGAGTTTAATTAATTAATAATAGGGAAAAAGTGGTCAGCTTTAAGGGCCAAGACCCCACGTCAAAGCAAGGACAACATAAGGTGCAGATTGAAACTATTTTATTAAAATTTATTTTTTATTTTTGTTTAAAATTTATTTTTTATATTTTTTAATCATTTTAATATGTTGACGTCAATAATAGTTTTTTTATCAAATAAAAAAAATATTTTTTAATATATTTCCAAGAAAAAACACACTATGAATCAAATTCCTTTGTTGTTGTATATACAAGCTGTTAGGTGAGGTTCTAAGATATACTTTATATTATTTTCTAACATACTCCTTTAAGTAAAAACCTTTTGGGCTTGAATTTTGTATGGACTCACACTATCTTGCACTTAATTTTTATCAAATAAATAAAGATGATGAGATTTAAACTTTAGATCACTTGGTCATCAAAACTTTAATATTTTATTAACAAATCAATTCAATTTAAAAATTTAAATTATTAGATGAGATTTTAAAATATAATTTATATTATTTTTTAATATAAAAATAATTTGTTTCTTTTTTTAAGCATCTTAGTAGTGTCCCTAAAATTCTTGCTAGCATTTTTCGATATCATATGATAGCAATATATTATTCTAACAAGATAAACTAATAACATATGATTGCAATATAAATAAAAAGTTGATGAGATCATGATAGAGTATCATATTAAGAAATTACTTAATTAAAGGGACCTAGTTAATTATAAAAGTATTTGAATGAAACAATAAAAAACTTTGATGGAATATAATAAAAAATATTAACATTCATGTACTCGAGTTTTACAAAATATAAGTTAAAGTAATACCAGCAATTTAAGGGTGAATGACAGGTGATCAAAAAACACAAAAATTGATACTTAAATTGAATTTTTTTAAAATCAATATACTAAATAAAATAAAATAAAATAAAGCTTATATATTTAATTGTGAAAAGGGTATAAAATTAGTATATTAATAGTTGGTTATCCCCAAAGACAGCAGTCACCAGAGGCTTTTTGTAATAATATTAAAGATTCCAAGACACGAACACATCCATCATTTATCACTCGCTATCGCGATCCCTCCTTCCCTCTCTCTGTGTCTGGTTCTTGGATCTCTCCTTGACCCTCCAACGGTCACATTTCCATCTTCCACTTGAATAAAAACCCTCCAAATCCCATCTCAAAACGGTTACTTTCCTTTCATTTCTTTTCTCTTCGAATTCCCACTTCAAAGCAGTTACTTTAATCCTCTCCTTTCATTTTCCTCTTCAGTAATTCCCTCTTCGAAACAGTTACTATTTCCCTTTCATTTCCTCTCTACTCCCCTCTTTAAATATGCTCCAAAATCACCACCTTTAAATTATCCACTGAGAGTTCTGATTTTCTCTGCCCAGAAACATGTCTAAAATCTATTCTTTTTTTCTCTGTGTATTGCCACTTCTAGTGGCTTTGTCACTGCCAGAGTGTTTGAGGGCCCAGAAGGGTATAGCACCAAGGGATCTATGGTGTGTAGCCAAGAACAACGCGGCTGATCAGGCACTGCAAGAATCTATTGATTGGGCATGTGGACCAGGTGGGGCTAATTGTGGACCAATACAACAAGGAGGGCCGTGCTATGATTCTAGTGATGTTCAGAGAACAGCTTCTTGGGCTTTTAATGATTATTACTTGAAGAATGGATTGACTGATGATGCTTGTTACTTCAGCAACACTGCTGCTCTCACTTCTTTGAATCCAAGTAATTTGTTACTTTTTATCTTTTTTTATTAAATAGAATTTTGGCTTTTGTTTCTTTTCTGGTTAATTTCTGTGGTTTTGGATCTGTAAAGTTTGAATCTTGATTAATTTGTTGTTGGAGTTTTTACGTTTTTGTTATTCCATCGCTAATTCTTGATTAAACATGGGTTTATCAATGTGTTTTAGCTTGGAAATGTTGAATCTATTTAGTTGATTATGTGTTTAATATGTTAATCCTTTGGATATGAGTTAATTTTATGTTTTATTTTTCGGTTTCAGGTTTTGATAAATGCAAATTTCCTTCCAGGTAATGGACTAAAACTGGAAGCATAGTGTTTGTTTGATTTTGTTTTGTGAATACAGTTTTGTTTTAGCTTTTGGGAAAATAGAATCTATAAATGGCATTAATGAAGTCAAGTTCTCCTTTTAAACACAAGACCAAGTTACTTGCTTTATGTGTGGGTTCTGTTTGTTTCTATGGAAAGTATTCTATGGAACTGATTTTTTCTACTGAGATGATCAAATTGAATGCAAGAAAATGTAATGTTTCTTGGGAAACCTCCTTTTAAACACAAGACTAAGATACTCGCTTTATGTTTAGGTTCTGTTTGTTTCTATGGAGCTGAATTTTGCTACTGAGATGATCAAATAGAAATACAGAATATGTAATGTCTCTTGGGAAACAAGATTATATGCTGAGAAAAGTTATAAACAACCCGTGTTGCTTGGCAGCATAATGGATTATTTCTGGCCAAAACTGTTGGACTGAAAATAACGTGCACAATATTGCTTGACATTTTGCTACTTATTCAAATCTTTTTTATAAGAACAGACATTGATACATATGTATTTTGTAATGCAGCTTATCGGTGAATAATGGAAGCATTTCTTCGCCAGCAGGAACAATACAGATGAGACCAGATAGTGCAGATTTGAGCAGCAGCAATAGGGTTGTTGGCACATGGTTTCTGCCTTTGGTCACCAGTTATTTGCTCGTTGCGTTTACATGGCTAGTTCAATGACATTAGTTTGCTGAGTTTGATTAAGCGAGAACTGAAATAGTTGGAGCAAAAACAAAGGCTTTTTTTGCTGGGAAGTTGAGGGCATTTAATATCCATCCTTAGCATAGTATTGGTTTTGTAGGTTCCAGGAATCATCTTCCACTACTGTTATTATCTCTGTGTGAAGCTTTTCTTATCAAGAAAATCAAGTAAATTGAAGTTCTTGCTTTTGAAGTCTACTAGATTTATGTCAAGGCTCAGTTTTGGGATTCTTCGAGTGGCCGGTATGCCTGCACCGCGTTCTCATTTTACGAGTGGAAAATTTCTCCGAATCTTTTTGTGTATCTCATCTATTTTTGCTAATGTGTTCTGCTTTTGTTTTGATCTACTTTTTAAGCTGTCATCCTGCCATACGAGGGTCCATGAACTTGTGTTTGCCAATTATTTTTTTTGCTGAGTGACAAGCACTAGACAAGCTTCCCGGCCCCATACGTCCGAGCTAAAAGAAAAAGAAGAGCAAACCCATAACTAGAATGAGCTTAAAGTTTCTCAAGATTTGGAGTACCTTCGATTGTATAATAATGAAATGGTGATTCCCTTTGCATCATTTTCAACAATACAGCTGTTGGTGTGTATTTTCTTGAACAAGAGCTGTACTTCACACAGATCATCACTTTACAATTTGGATTCGCCCTGGCATTCCCAAAAGGGCCAGATCTCAAAACCCCAGATGGCATTTTCTTGAACAAGAGCTGTACTTCACACCCATCACTTTACAATTTGGATTCGCCTTGGCAATCCCAAAAGGGCCAAATCTCAAAATCCCAGAGGGCATCTTAAGCTCATAAAAAATAAAAAAAAAATAAAAGAAGTTCAAGAAACTTTATTTTTTCTTCTTCCTAATAGAGGGTTGGATTCTACACGTAATTGTTCCTCGAATTTGCTTATTGGAAGCCCACCTTTTCTTTTAAACTTCCTCAAGTCAAAAAGAGAGAAGAAAAGAAAAAAACTTTTTTTTTCTCCATTTTCTGACCTCAGTCTATTGGCAAGAGCCCACATCCTCAGTGAGGACGTGTGTATTTTCCTGTAAGGATTTCATACATCTCGTCCAATCAATTAGCGTGTTTAGTTGATCAGAAATTACTTATAGACTAGGATAATAAATGCAAGATAAATTAAGAAAAAATACAGTGCTTAGTCGTGAACGATCATCAAGGATAATATTTATTAATTTACTTTTATCAATGGTGTCTCAAACTTAAAATATAAAGCTGGAAATGAAGTTAATATATGTAATTAACAGAAATATGAAGCTGTGTATAAAAATATAAAATACTATTTATTATTAAACTGCCGGAGACTGACCGTAGAGCCGTGGGTGTACGGTCGACTGCACAGTTAACACAATGATCTGAAAAACAGTGAGGAGGCGTTGTTTAAACTTTGTAAGCTCACATGAGAATGGGCAGGTCTCCAAAGGCCCAATATTGCAAAAACCCTTACATTTAAACATATTATTTGGGTCCATGAATTATTAGGCACTTTAGACAAAACCTGGGCCATGGCATCAACCAACCGAGCTATGATTAATAGGGAAGCAATTTAATCTCAACATGAAGAACACTAATTTAAATTTTAAACCGATCTAACTGAATGAGTTTTTTCAGTAATTATCTTATTTAATATATAATGATTAAATATAAATATTTTCAAACTCAATTTAAAAATCAATTTATATTATTTTTTACTAAATTGTTTGAGAAATTATGGTCCATCGATTCTTGTGGATAATAACTGTATCATGAAATGTGTATAATGACAAAAAAAAAAAACAACTCAGCTTAGCGGGTCAATTTGAGACTCTACTGATCCAAGGCCAGAATCAGGATAGGTTTAAAAAAAAATAAAAAAAGATAAAAACCTGAGTTGACTTAATGACCCGATAAGATCAAGTAAAAAGCCTGGTTGGAGCCCGTTAACTATTTATTTTTTTAAAAGAAAAACAATGTTGTTTTGCTTTATAAAAAGAATTTGAAATTGACTTGGTGGCTTGTCAAAACCTATGACTCGATTTTTGAATGAGATCAATCACCGGGTTAGGTTTAAAAGTTATGCTGCCATAATCCATCTTTAACAATTGGTATCAATGCATCTTAAAGAATAATATAAGATTAATCCTAAAACCTAACTAACCCTTAATTAATTTAATAATTAAACATAAAGTAATAGGTTAGGTTAGGTCTATACCAATTTTAAATCCAAAGAATTCTAACTTGAGAAATTATGTTTAAGAGTAACATAGAATTATTTCTTAAACCTCACCTAATTACTTGAGAATTTAGGTTAAAAATATATGATAAAGTACGAGTTAAAATTACACCCCCCCCCTGTAATTAACATCAAAGTTTGAAATCAATCCAATAACTTGTTTTTCCTTCATTAATCCTATTAGCGTCACTTGAGACATTGCTGGGACTATGGTATCTCTTCCTTTTCCCCCTTGCAACCCACGGCGTCTGCCTTCTATCTAACGCCAAGGCTGTTGTATTTTTCCTCCCCTCTCGTCAACAACCAATATGGCTGGACCCAGGAAACTTCCCTCACCGGCTTTGACAAAAGAACGGAGCCACCTGACTTTCCATCATCTAGATTCACGAGGGAAGTCAAAAACTCCTAGGCCTTACATTCCACGATTTGTACAGTGCCACCACCTAGACATTGACTTCTGGGACTTTGTCATCTAGTTTTGCCTTTTTTTCATTTCCATGGAGTCCAGAATTTTCGTTAAACAAAAGGGGATGGTTGCGCTTGGAGCTCCAAGTTTCTTCAAAACCACCGCCACCCTTGATTTGCTAGCTAGGTTAAGAATTGAGAAAAATGATTATGAATGTTAATCAAGTCAAAGTAAGGGGGCTCAAGCTGTGATAGGTTCCTCATGTGTACTCCGTTTAGGTTTTAATTAAACAACATATTGCTACTTCGCCAGGATCATCCATAAAATAAAGTGCTAGCTGCTTTGAATTGACATATATATATATATATATATATATATATATATATATATATATATATATATATATATATAAAGGAAATAAAGTTACAAATCGCGTCATTCATAGGCTTCCACGCCCACCTAAATTAAAGTCAAATTTCGTAGGTTTACACCTCAGAGTTTTGACAGTTCGTTGTACCAATCGAATACTAGTGTGAAATTTTTAAAAAAAAATGCCTTGGAAATTTGACAATTATTTCACCACAACTTATTGACCAAATGCCTTCATAGAAGGGCAGTTGGATTATAGCATCTAATTTCTCTGTGTGGTTTAAACAGTACTAATTAAACTTACTAAGAATTAACTTACTAAGAACGTTTTGGCCACTAACCCGTTAGATGAAAAATAGGTAAAAATAAAAGAAAAACTTGTGAGATTAGTCGATGTACGTGTAAGTTGATCCAAACATCAATGTTAATAAAAAAAAATAGGTAAAAAAAAGGGTCAAATTTCTTCCAATCTTTTGTTTATAATTTGTTTTTGTCTTTAAAATTGTGTTTTAAAAAGACATATAATTTTTTTAAAAATTAAATTGATATATTTTTAATTTCAAACATGTCCCTAGAGATCCACCCACACGGGAGTGGATATAACAGAGAACAGCTTCCATTTTTAATTAATCGTTTAGTTTACCATCGGTGTGACTACAATTTCCGAACAAGAAATATGAAGAGATCAGCATTAATGCAGCATTGGGTTTTACTCCTTAATAGTATTTGTTTATGGTCATCAATATAAAAGAATCAAAATCTTGAGTCCATCGTGGCTGCTAAGTATATTGTTCATTGAGACTTGAGAGGTTGGTTCACATGGCAGGCACCTAATATACCTCTACATTATTACCTGCGCCCGTTATCTTCTTAGGTTACCAAACATCAAGAGTCCACAACAGTAGACTGTATAAATAAATGTTTAATACTATAAGCTCGTTTGAAACGTAAAATAAATAGACTCGTATAAGACACTACTAGAAAATTAACAAATACAAATAGAAAAATCGATGGAAAAACTTGTCAGTATATTACGATGACCTTTACCGACAAAATTTTTTATCCCTGTATTCATCTGTAAACACTGACAAAAAAATTACTTCAGTATACATCGAGGGAATGACAGATGGTATTACAATGGAATTTAAAAAGGCAAATCATATGGTGACGTAATATTTTTATTGACAGAATGACGACATGGTTTCTGACAGAATTAATCCGTCAATAATGTTGTTGGTGATATTTAATTTATAACCTGGCGGTCGACCCTCCTCCCCCTTCCTTCATTTCTCCTTCTTCCTTGCGTTTTTTTTTTTTTGCAACAAACAACCACCCTCTCCCCATTCTTAACACAATTCAATCTCCCACAACAAACATGGTCACCACAACACTAAATTTGTCAGTATACGTGTTTTGATTCAAATTTTATTAAGGATTCTCTACTTTAAGTAAGCAAATCTACTCTTTTTTTTTTATTTGAACTCAATTTAAAATGTTTTTTTTTCATATTTTTTGTAGTACATGTATTTTGTTTGGGTGTTTACTTGTTTGATAGTTTTTTCTCATACAAATTTGTTGTATGAATTTAAGATTCTTAGAAGTTAAAGTTTGTTTTAGATTTTCTAAAATTATATTTGTTTGTAAACTGATGAAACTTATGTTGAATTTTTAACTGAGGTGTTTTGTGATGAAATATATAATGTCTTATTTAACGGGTCCATTTTATATTTTGTCAATTTTATTGCCGAGTTGAAATTTTCGGTAAATATGTAGAAATTTGAATTTATGTAAATAATTGATAATCAATCAAGAGTACTATTAAAATAGATTGAATAAATTTGAGCTAAATCAATATTTTTGCAAATTATTTAGTTAACATAGTTAATTAATACATGTTGTCATTATTATTTTTTATATAGATTTGATATAAGTAATGGATGATCGTTCATAGATGTATAAGGATTCACCCCAAGAGTCGCGGAGATTAGGTTATTGTAATGGGGTTCAAGGTTTTATCAATTATGCACTATTTAATCCGAGAAAAGTTTCTTGATCAAGATGTTGTAATGAGATATCTTTTACAAAAAAGACTCATGGAGAAATACCTGTGTTGGTATGCACACGAAAAACCATATGCTCCTCACAATACCATGATAGAAATGATAGTTAGGTCAACTTATAGTTCTAGCAACGTGCATGGAGCTGTAGATGATAATAGTAATCCTTATAGGAATATGGTTATGAATGCGATGAGAATGAATCATGGTCATGCCGGTCAATGTCCATTTATAGATGAAGAACCTAATGAAGACGTGGCCATGTTTTTTGATCTTTTGAAAGATTCTGATGAACCATAATGGGATGGTTACACAAATCACATTAAATTATCAGTTGTTGCATAGATACTACTGAGTTTGTTTTTAAAAAATAGGAATTGTTTAATTTTTTTATTCGTTGATAACCGAGCTCAGCACTTTGTGGTATATTGGTTTTCAATAATTTTTTTCTTAAGTTATTAGTTCCTTGAATTTGATGAATTTATTTTTTTACTTTTCAGGATACATATAACACCCAATTGAAGGATAAACACGGGGACGATCCTTCAACCCATTTGAATATTGATCCAGATTTGTGATTAAAGTCAGGATTGTATGGTGAACTCAATAGAAATCGGGTGTACGGATTCTCTAACACTACGACCGAGAACTTGCGGACGACCTATAGTGCTTCAACCATTGAATGTTCGCAATTGATTCTGAGTATTCAAACTCTAGAGTTTGTGGCGATGTTAGACCAATGGGTACAAAATCAAACAACCCATCTTAATGATAAATATGAACGACTCATTGCTGATTCTCTACCGATTAGTAATGGAGATGATATCATATATGGGTAGTTCATGTGAACCCCCTAATTGACTCCACGATCCCAATGACAACCAACCTCTTCCTCCTCCTCCGATCCAACATCGTCTTTATTTTAGATTTATTATATTTGAATGTATAAATGTTTAAGTTTGTAATAAATATTTGATTTTTATACTAATTTATTTGATTTTAATTATTTTTATACTTTTGTTTAACATGTTTTTTTAAAATATTACTAATAGGGTTATCGACGGGACAACTCCTTCGATATATTCAAGAGAGTTGGAAAAGAATTACTGCAAATGCCACTACTATTGTTAACGCACCAACAAAATTACAGATGATGTTTTGTCTCTGATATGTTATATTTACTGATAGATATACCAACGAAATAAAACATGTAAGTTTTTTTGACGTATTTTTTTCGTCTGTAAATCCATCGATATATTTATTACTGACGGACTCACTGAAAGTTTATAAATTACTGACGACAGTTTTTCTAATAAAATGTTTCCTTCCATGAGTTCATCGGTAACCTACATACCAACAAACTACTAATATAAATACCAACAAAAATTTCATTCGCTAAACTATTAATTCTAGTAACTAGACTTGGTCGTGTATTGTTTCTTGGCGTGCATGTCTAAATAATTTAACATTAATTAAATCAACAATACAAGACTTCTGAAACTTTTAACTCTTGGAATCTTTACTTTAATTTTAGTTATATTCTTTTGTTTCTCAAAAACTACTAAACTCTTATTTTTAGCTTTCATTAATAATATTGCGCTCGATTATCATTTAAAAAAAATAAAACTTCTGAAACATAAAAAAAAGTCACGGGTAACATTTCTGCACATATGCATGATCTTCACCTCATAAATCTAGAGATGGGAGCCAAGGAAATTAAATACATATGAAATTTGATATCATCATCTGTATTATGTACCGATTTTAATCAGAAAAACATCAAATTTTTCACCCAAAAAATGTAAACCAGCTGGAATTGGATATGTATATAAAATAAACGCATTCTATATATTACCTAAAATCATTGTCTCTCTAAATCTTGAAAACCCTCTTGATCTTGAACCTCAGGTTGGATTCTCCTTGATGATCGTTCACGACTAAGCATCCTTCGAAACGAGCTCAACCGTGAACCCGAACCGACGACTTTTGGAGATGGTTGATTTCCACCAACCGATGATGATGTGCCCTCATCACATACCGATGTAGAATTCATAGGCTCCAACATTGGAGCTGTGTGTGCAGTACCACCAGCCGGACCTTCACGTGGCTCGGGCTGGATCATTGGCTCAGCCTCGGTCCGACAAATAGGACAGGTAGAATGGGAGCTTAACCATTTATCGATGCACTCAGCATGAAATTTGTGCTTACAATTCGGTAAAATCCTAGCCATTTCTTGATCCTCAAGCATGCTTAAGCAAACAGCACACTCTATCAAATCATCCTCAGCTTGGCCTTCAGTTTGCTGGTAAACAAATATGGGGAGTGAGGCTATGACTGTCGGATCAAGCCCCCTCTTGGGTGGCTCCCCGGAGTTGACACTAGCATTAGTTAGCCCTAGGCTATTCATGACAGCGCGGCGACGGGCTTGATGACGCCTTAGAGCACATCTTGCATAAATATGAAGAACTATAACAAGCACAACAACAAAGGATAATGATAGAATTGCAGTGAGCATAATCTTGCTGTTTAAATCATAATTATTAGTACTATGATTAAAGCCTGAGACGCCATTGTCACGTGAATTGGGTTGGAAGGGCCAGGCAGGAACGGTAGGATCAGGAACCTGATTATCTCCCATGGCTAGCTCCTTGTGTCTTTGGTAGAATAGAGGGGAAGGGTTATGTGTGCGATTTTGTATTAGGAGAGCAATATTTTATGGTGATAATTTCATATTCATTGATTTTCTTTGTTGAATATTGCGTGGACAATTGGGTTTCCTTGGAAATTTCCAAAACATACAGAAGATAAAGATATATGTACAAAGACAATTTCAAGGGATTTGACTTTGATTGTTGAATGTTGACTTCCAAGTTTTCTTCTTTCTTAATTTTTCTTGCTTTTGCCTTTAATTTGGGCTATGAATTTTTTTTCTTGATTAATTTATCTGAAGATTACGTGGAGATAATGATGTTTAGGAAAAATGGTATAGATTAAATAAGGTCTTGAAGTGGTTAATTCAAGAGATAAATTGAAGGACTCAAAAGAAAAATTGATGAACAAATGCTAATTAATATTGTTCTAGATTATATAACATATAGTTCTCAAGCAAAACGAGCCGGGTTGGGATCTATATGAATTCTTCAAAGACTTCAAGTAGATATTATATTTTATCAAGTTTTTAATTTTTTTTTAGGGTTAGGAAGTATCTTGCTTTAGGTGGTCATTAGTTGGTGATGTTAAATCAATTATTCATCATTAACCAAAAAAAAAAAACAGAGAGTGAAGGAGACAGAACATGAAGAAATCGATCTCAGAGGGACATTTATAGGAATAAAATAAGTAATTGACAGAATTACAGGCCGACAGAGAAGAAGGCTTGTTGTGCACATAGATTTAGTTTTGTTAAGACTGATCTAAACACGTCTTCTGATATTAAATTTTGGATAAACCTCTTAACGTGATTATGTTGAGGGAGGAGACATAAAGTTATCAAAATAGAAAGAGATAAAAAGCATCTAGTCGGTTTGGCCATAAAAAAATTAATTTTAATACCAATGAGTTTATCTTAAATAGATAAATAGAGGTGATTTTATTTTTTAACCATGTGAAAAAAGTAGATTGAGCTTTGTAAAGGTGTTCTTGATTTGGTTTGATATATATATATATATATATATATATATATATATATATATAATGATTTGAGGATATTTTGGGATTAGAAATGAGTTTATTTAATTGTTTAAGATGTTTTTAGAGTGTTTAAGATCTTTTCATTCTTCAATTAATAAATCTCATAAAACTAGAAAAAACCACAATATTATCACCTTCAATTAAGATGAAATTTAATTAATTGTTATTGATTGAGATTAATTTAATTCTCGTTCACAAGTAGCGTAAACATTGGGATGCAACTAGGAGAATTTTTTATTAAGCATAGAGTCAACAAACACGACTTCATGCTTTGAATGATCATCCACGTAACGTTTCTCATTCCTTGTAGAATAAAAGGCCGTTTCAGACGAGAATTGTTGAATTTATACTTGCTCCAAGATAGCATTAAATCCCTCTACGGTCTAATTAAATGGAAAAGTCTTGTTTGATTTTTTTTTTTAAATTTATTCTCCAAGGTATTCGATGTTATTGGACAGGGTTAATCCTTCGAGGTTCTATTGGATGTTAAGATACGATCGAACCCTTTTTCTCTCAATTTGTTTTTTGGTCACAAACACAAGAACTTGAACTCAAGAATAATTAAGCACCTAAAATACCTTTTACTTGTGCCAACCTTCGTTGGCATGGAAAGTCTTGTTTGATTAATGAAGATTATGGACTTCTGGTGAACGGTCAATTGTAGTAGCTAGCCCTCGAATATAGAAATAGCGACTATAAAGCTTCAACATTATATAATAAAATTTCTTTGATTTTTTAGTAGATAAGCTCGAAGGATTGGTCCGCAAAGTCAATTAGAAGGAGAGTGCTTTCAATTGGGTTTTTTTTTTTTTTTTTTTTTTTTTTAAATATTAAAATAAAAATTTGTAAGAAATTATTGTATTCGAATATAAAAAGGGTGCATTCTTAAAATCATTATAATCTAATCTTGATGTATGTATAATCTTTATGAGGAGAAACTTCAATTAATTACCTATATTAGTGCGTGTAGTATAAAATATTTTTTATTTATAAATATATTAAAATATATTTTTAAAAAATTATTTTTCACATCGTAATAAAAATTTATTAACAAAAATTAATTTAATATCTTTCCAAAATAAATACATTTTAAAAAACATATAAAAGCAAAGGTATACCGTGATGAGTGTGTTTTGAGTTTCTTTATTCTAACGTAGTCATGGGTTCCTGCAGCAGTAAACTTGACCCAAAACACAATACACACACAAGTGTAAACTTGTTATTTAATATATTTATATGGTTGTATTTGTAAATTTTTTTATTAAAATAATATTTTTATTCAATTAAACAATAATAAAAATAAAAATACACATTAAATTAATTAAAAAAATTATTACATAAGACTGTACATATTAGAAATATTATCTAAAAAACAATATTTTTAGAAGTAAAGTCCTCCTATATAAAAGATAAAAAAATATATAGATAAATTAGAAAACTATTTTCAAAAATCAAATACATATAAAATAATTAAAAAAATATCATTTAAAAGAAGCTCTATAAACAAAATAAAAAAGAGAAGAGATTATTAATTTAAATATAAATAGAAAAAATAATTTTGAAAAAAATATAAAAAAATAAATCTTTCTATAATATTATTATAAAATATAATAATATTATAGAAAAATATTCTATAAATAAATATGCGTTAGAAAATAAAAATTTCAAATCTTTTGTTTAAAGAATTCATTGTTTATTTATAGCCCAAAAATCTTTTTATAGATAAGAGAGACTAAAGTGTAATATTATTTTGATAGTATTAAAGAGAGAAAATATCTCTAACATATATATTAATGTTGATAAGAAATATCAATGATATAAATATTAATGAGAGGAAATATTCTTGACATATGTATTAATATGAATGAAAATATAATGGATCATTAAAAGATTTTTACACAGTATTTCTTATACAAAATTAATATTAATGAAAATATAATGGGTTATTTAAGAATTTTTATATACCTAATAAGTGAAACGAAAATAAAACTCAAAATATAAATATATTTAAATACAGTGAGTTATTTTCTTAGTTGAGTCTACTAAAAGTTTTTCGAGGAGTTTTTTTTTACCTTAAAATTTGCGCGCCACCAAATATATATATCATTTGTCTTTGCAATTAATAACAACACGATCCATGATTCACGTTGTGTAGCATGTTACATGTTGGTATAACACTTTATAAAATAATGAATTTAATATTTTGGGGAATAAACCAAGTGATAAACTTTGAAAGATTTATTATAAATGATAAGGAAATTGTAAGGAATGATTAGCATTAAAACTTATTTTTTTATTTTTGTTTACATCGAGAAGTACAAAACATATAATTTGAAAAGCGTTTCTGTGTTTCAAAAATATTTTTGATAAAATTTTAAATTTTTTTATTTTTTTATTAACTTCAAATTAATATATTTTTAGTGTTTTCAAATCATTTTGACGTGCTGATATCAAAAATAATTTTTAAAAAATAAAAAAATTATTAACATGTATTTTAGCACAAAAAATTATTTAAAAAATAACTACAATTACACTGCCAAACAGACTCATAATCCACGGAGGAAATCCAGGACGCACATGCTACAACGTTTGCTGTGGTCTCACCTCATATGTCACTCCTGTACTCTCTGTTTTTTTTTTTTTTTTTTTTTTTTTTTGCAACGCTATATACAGTAAGGTCTTGAATCTGTAATTACTTGGTAAAGTCGAAGAAATTGTCATTCATTTTCATGGAAGCCATAAGTCGTCGGTAGATCTGCTTGTACTGGGCTGGGTTGTAGCTTCATCAAACCTCCCTCAGCCTATGTTCTTGTCTTTTAGCTATAGGCCTGGCACATTTATTACAAGGCCTCAATTGAAAAAGAAATTGTTGGGACTCAAATTTTTAATCCAACGATGATCATATTTTATATAAAAACATATGTACAATATAATAATTCTTTTTATATACATGCACTTTTTAGTACTGTAAAAGATTAAAATTAACTTTTTATATATAAATTATCTTTTTTTAAGTTAACAATTTTTCATGACAATCTTTAATTTACATAAAGTAAAATTAATATTCTATAAATAGATTATCACGAATATAAAATATTAATGTCTCTTATAAATTATAATTTTAATTTTTTTATATAAAAAATAGTCACAATATCAATATATTTCTTATTTTTCTCCATTCTCAATAAATGAACACATTTTGTAATTCTTTAATCGGAAAAATAAAACTAAAAAAGATAAACAAAGCTGAAAATAGAAAAGAAAATATTTTTTTTCGTGTAAAATTTCTTAAAATCATTTGCATCCCAACTTCTACGGATAAGAAAATATGTAAACTAATTATTTAGTAGGTGGTCAAGTAGTAAAAGTTTGTGATCAAAGAGTTTATTTTCTCTGTGGTTTCAAGTTCAAGCCCTGTAGTTGCTCATATTGATGACCACTTAAGACTTACATGGTCGTTAACTTCAGGGTCCTTGAAATTAGTCGAGAGAAAACTCTTTGGGCTTGAAACTTGCATAGATTCACATTATCTTATGCTTAATTTTTATCAAATAAATATGAATGGTAAGATCCGAACTCGTGATCGCTTGGTCATCAAGGCTCTGACACCATGTCAAAGAATTAATTCGACCCAAAAATTTAAACTATTAAATGAAATTTTAAAATATAACTTATATTATTTTACATCAACCGGAGTAAAAAAAATAACATCTATCTTTCTCTAATTTATCTTTTATTTTGTTGCTCGAATTCTCTAAATAGGTTTGAGGATACAAGTGAATGGTACCTGCAACGATTTGGTAAATAAATATTATTACAAATTACTAACATCTCTTAAACAGTTGAAATTTTGTGCGGATAGATCCTTTTAGGCTGTTTATGATCTAGATATATTCACCAATAATTCCTCTAAATTTTTCACATGTCTGAAGCAAAGAAAAGAAAAAGAAAAAGAAAAAGAAAAAGAAAAGGATGCATAATTCGAATCTTGAATAATGACCAAACTACATGTACAGGACAGTGCATGCCTGGCTCTTTCAAGTATTCAAATGTCCTCATTTTGACCGGTCCTGAAGTGGTAACTTTCAACTATGTATTTAGAGATGTGATACATTGCACTGAGAACAGCAGACCTCCCTGCAGGTCTAAGGACTGACGTGCCGTTATGGCTAGGCTATATTCTTATATTTGCTTTTTACCCACGTGAAGCATGGTAAAACAGGCAGACCCACTTTTTAAATAAAACTATAATCTTCTACTGTACATTAGAGGAGGTTCTTTTTTTTTCTCCTTTTTTTTTTTAGCATAGTAATATATATAAAATAAAACAACACAATGTAATATATAGATAAATACACAGTTTAGAAAATTACAAATAACAAATAGTATATGTGATTCGCGAGTCTCAAAATTTCATGATAAATATAGCATGTAATAAAGAGATAGAAGATAGAAAAAAAAGGAAAGGGAAAAAAAAAGACTTCAAAGTTACACCAAAACTCTAATTATGACATCATCAGTACGTCAAGGAGAATTCAACAATACCAAGAAAGGTCACTAATGATGATTTGAGTTGTCCACAAGAGTGGTCCAATGGTAAATGAATTTTGATACCTTTAGACGACTCGTGTGACCCACTCCGTTTCACAAATAATTTATGATGTTATCATCAAAGCTTTGGTGTGTCTACATGGTTATTTTTTTTCTTTGTATTTCTCTCTCTCCTTGTAATTTGTGAAGAGTGAGGATAAAGAAAAAAGTTAAAAAAATAAAGAGATATCATAGGCACATCAAAGCTCTAATGATGACATAATTGGTATCATTGAAAAGATCTCGTCGACAATGATCTAACGACACCAAAAAGGTCACAAATAGTGAACGAAGTGGGTCACACGAGCCGTCTAAAGGTGTCAGAGCTCATTTTTTTTGTGCTGCTTGTGTGGCCTACTCTGGTCATCGTTGGTGACCTTTCCTAGTGTCGTTGAATTCGTTTCGTCAAGATTTTTTTAACAATACTAGTGGTGTCATTATCAAAGTTTCGATGTGACTTCGAGTCTTTTTATTTTTGTTCTTTTTTTTTTCTCTATCTCCTCTCTCATTAAATATTGTGTTTATCAAATTTGCAATTTGAAAGAGTGGACATAACATTTTCGACTCGCAAATCACATATATCATTTACAACTTTTTAAATTGTATAATTTTTTTAAATATTTTTTGTACTGTGTTATTTTATTATTATTATTTTTACTATACTATAGTCCAAAAACACTCTACGTTAGAGGCTCAATACCATGCCATACCATTCTTGCTCACTTCTGTGCTTATATACATGGGACAGTGAACTTGGATATGAAATTTCTAGAGCAGAATTCTAGTGGCAAAGTTAGGCAGGGATTGAGAGAAGAGAGGAAATTTCTCAGAGAGGAAATGAATTGGAACATGCAGAAACTCCTTGCATTATGGTCAAATATCCAAATTTAACCCTATGAAGTTTGAGAACTTTGCATGAGCCTTGGTTATTGCATAAAAATCTGACAAAAAAGAAAAATAGGGAAAAATTGTCGAAGCTCAAGTCCACTTCAACAAGACATCCAGACAACATGACAAAACAGAATTACTTCCCATATAAAACGGGGCAACAAAATAGACAAAACAGCTTTGACTCAGTCATGCAATGTCTCTCTACCTTTGAGTGAGATAAATTAAGTATTTGGAAATGAGGTATAAATCGTTTTTTTTTAATTTTAATTTTTTTATTTAAAATTAATTTTTTTATATTTTTAGATTATTTTGATATACTGATATTAAAAATAATTTTTAAAAATTAAAATTTTTTTATTTTAATACAATTCTAAATAAAAAACACTTTAAATTATCACCGTTATCACAATTCTAAATATACTTAAAATATATAGTAGTATTAGTTATGAACTGTGGCATTCCTCTGTGGTGCAGGAAATGCAATCCATTCACTAAAAGGGAAAAGGTGAAGGACAGATGAAAAATTATAGTAATCAAGTATGTGCTTAGTGTGCTGTTCTCATGAGCAAGAAGATTATTATATTGTGGCTTTTCAGAAATAACATGAAACAGCAACAGTGATAATTCAAGAATCCAAGTCTAGCAGCAAATCAAGATTAGGTGACAGTCAACATAGTATTAGAGTTGAGCCGAAAGAGCCCACTTAATAAATAAATAAGCTTTAATATAAAATGCCTGGAGAATCTATCAAACATTTTTGGAGAAAAAAAATGTTGAATCCAATCAGATGTTTTCTTCTCATAGGCCAAAGCATTCATCTGAAATCACTGGAATCTCTGCTCCTTTCTTTTTCTGTTTGACCATCATTCTCCCTGGTTGATTCCATAGTAGTAACCTGGAGAAGAAGGGTAATAAGTAATTAGAAGAGTTCTTGAAGAAAAATTCCAAAATTTCACTAGTAAGGAAAGAATGATGAAAAGAAACTCATTTCTTCAGCCAATGAAACTCAAGTACCTTGAACATGCATGAGCAGCAGCATGTTCAGCTCTATCTTCAATTCTGAGAATTTGGAGAAGAAGAGGATGGTCTATCTGATACAACATTTTGCTCATCCCCGCCATGAATTCGGGTTGGAATGCTAAAACCTGACAATCCATCAGATACAAACCTGCTGCCAAAAATCGAAGATTGATGAAATTCCTGTGTTCTATGATGGTCTGTGGATGCCATATGAAGATCATTCCATGAACGAATGGAATGCGGAAAGCTGGACTGAAGGGGCCCCCTCTGGGAAAATGCTGAGGCTTGGGCTAGCATTGCTTGGTGTGGTGTCAAAGGTGGGGGGTTAAATGTAAATCCCCCAGCAACTCTATTCTCCGCATTTGTATCATTGCTCCAAGCCAACATTCTGTGAAAATTAGCATCAAACCCTACTGTAGCTGATCCTTCAAAAAGAGTCTGATCATCAGTTGAAGGAGTATGGGTTGTGTCTGCCTGTGACTGCCCATGAAGGAGACCTTGATCTTGGAAAGAGTGAAGGGATAGGCCAAGATCTTCAGTGTGGTTTGTGGTTCTTGAAATTACAGTAGGATAGCTTTGGAAGTTCATTGATGAGTTTGTGGAGCTTGTTGGGAAGAAAGATTTCATGGCATCAGGGTCTATAGTTGGTGCGAGGAAAGATGAATCATTGGTTGGATTATGATCAGTCAATTGCCTATGGAGCTGAAAAGTATAGCCAGATGATTCTGGTTCCTCTGCAATTGTCATTTCACTAGATCCAGCATTCTGGTTTGCCTCCAAGTTTGCATTAGCATTGTTAGCAGTTGGTTGCCATGGCGGTAGCTCAGCAAGCTTGTCAATTGAAGACTTTGCCTTCTTGATAAGCCAATCAACAGCTTTGCTGGGTCGATCATAGCCTAGCCGATCTTGAACATCATAAAATTGTATTGCCGTATGAGCCGATAACCTAACCCTGCGGTCCCTAGGACCTTTGGCTGTGTAAACCTTGCTGTGTCGATCTTTACGCCCTGTGGATCGAACAATGTGGCCACCTTGGACCTGAATAATTTCTCCTGCAGTGCTCTTCATTCCCATTCTTTGTCTATGTTTTGCATATTCCAATGATTCTGTGCTAGGGACTGCTCCTGGTTGATTGGAATTTATAGCTTCCCCATATTGTTGTTGGTTTTGGAGAAGTTGAGGATGTTGGGAAAGGCTTTGTGTGCCTAAGCTTTTCTCTCCTGTTTCTTCTGGTCTTGGTTGTATGATTTGGAGGATAGGATTCTGTGGATGCTGCTGATTTCTCTGGAAATCCAGATTCCTAATCTTCAGATTTTGCTCTCCTAAAAATCTTGATTTCTCCAAGGTTTTCTGGGACACTCAAAACTCCTTGCTTTGCTTCCTTTCAATCTTGATTCTTCTCTTGTTGTTGTTGCCTCCTGCTGCCACAGATCATAAAGCTGATACTCCTGCTATTGCTGCAGATCCCGAAAGCTCCTGCCATTGCACTCCTCAGATACCATGCCCCAAGAACACCACTAAATCCAAATTCCACACAACACAAGGAAAACAATCCTACCCAAAAAACTTGATTTGGAGTTTTCTAGTAAATAAATCACCAACTCATCTATCTCTATCTCTAGAGAGAGTAAGATGTCAGAGGAAAAATAGACTAGAATGGGGTGAGTTTCTCTCTAAGCAAGCTCAAGACTTTGCAAGCAAAACAAAACAAGATTAAGTAGAACATGGGCAAATACTCCCTAGAAAAGATGAAAATTGAAGTCCAAAGAAATTGAAACTGAAAACTTGAAAGAATTGAGAGAAGTCACAAAATAAGTTTTGCCCTTTACTACAGATGGAAGGAAGAAGGTAGAGAGAACAATTAGGCAGCAGTAAATAGAAGAGCAAAATCCTAATTTGGCCTATGAGACCTAGTTTGATGCTTCTGAAAAGGGTGGCAGAGTTTGGTCAGAAAGGAGATTGAAGATATTTTGTCATCACAGCTCCACACAACTCTAATGTAACAGTAACATCAAAAATCTATCTGTCTACTTACCTATCCCTAAAACCCAACTCTCTCTCTCTCTCTCTCTCTCTCTCTGCTAGTTCCTACTTTTTTTTAATGACTTGTTAATCAGAAATGTTGTGTATAATTAGGGCCATGAATTATAAAAAGATGACTCAATTACCCACCACTCCTACCCACAGCTTTACAAGCCTTGATAATGATATCTAACAGCTTTTTTGGTTTCTCTCCTGTGTGTACTTTATAAAGTGTGGTCTCACAGAAAAAAAGAGAGGACAAACATCTTTCCCCCAAACACACTGCCCTTTACATCCTTTTCCACTCTTTGTAGTCTCTTAATCATAATCATAATTCCAAATAATTAGAGAAAAAAGAAGAAGAAGGAAAGAGCTCAAGAAAAGGGTATTGAAATAGTATAAATTGACTAGGTTTTCTAATGTAATGAAGTCTTCTACAATCAAGGATGCAAACAAGAAAAAAGGAATCAATTTTTCTAATTAAGTAGTTTTCTTCACAAATTGTAGGTGGGGCCCTAGTTTATGGACTTGAAATGGTGCCATAAATATGTAGGCTTCTGTGAGTGGTTGACATGCAAGGGAGTGAGGCTAAGTTCAGAATTAGTGACATAGGTAGATTGTGAGGCTATACTGTCTGAACATTTTCTGATACAAGTATTAATGATATCTTGAATATAAGGATGAACTTGTACAAGGGAATCAATTGATGATCTGTGTTGTTTGGCATCATTCTACAAAGTGGTGATTCTTCTTTTTGCCTTCCTCCTTTTCCCCTTCCAAATGTGATGGTAACTATTGTCTCTCCAACTTGGCAAGTGTTAGAACAACTAGTAGAATCAAAAGAAAAGGGAAAAGAAGGGGATAAAAAATGTTCAGTCAGTAGCTTAATTCTTGCATCTTTAGACGATTGCCAATCATACTAATTTCATTAATTAATTCAAATTGTTTTGATCCAGTATATAATTTATTAATTTTATCCCACTACAAACTACTGAAGAAGAAGAAGAAAAACTACTGAAGAAGAAGAAGAATGTGAAAGTCTTGTTAAATGATTTACACTACCTTTTCATATCAGTGATAGGAAAGCCTTGGAGAACTTCTGATATGACTAAGCCACAAGGAAGTGCTTTTCTTCAATTATTTGAATGATAATCAGCCGCCGATGGCATCAAATTACGACTCCTGGGTTTTTTCTTTTCATGATGCTTTTTGTGTAAAGAAATTCACACATATTTTATAGGTATTATGTATTTTCTTATTAGAACACCTAAAATTTTCTTTTTATAGTTTTCTTAGGAAATAAAAAATAGAACACACAAATGCGTAATGGTATATATATTAAAGTTATTAAAACCAGATAGATTAGTTTCTAGGTTGGTGGGTTAATATCTGATCTAAATCAATTAAAATAATATTGTTTTGAGTTTTTTTTTAAAAAACTTAATATGATATTTTTTTAAATTTAAAATTTAGTTTTAATCAATTGATTAGATCACAGATTAATTCATCTAATCGCTATGATTTAAATGGATTAAGTCACATGATTTTTTATTTTTTAAATGAAGCTAGGTCAAGTTTAGTGAAACTAATTAACATTGGACATAATAATGGATTCTCACGCATATATCTTATAACTTTCTTTTCGTAATGTCATTTTCAAAAATACATTTTACATTAACCCAATTGGCTATAATGTTCATAATTAATTTAGTATATGCGTTGCTATATATAGGAGTAATAAATTAAAAAGAAAAAAAAAAGGAATGAAATATTGTTTTCATTAATTGCTTTCACTCTTCTAGGAAAAGGTGAGAACCCGTGCACTAGGAGGGAGCCTTTTCCAAAAGGGTTAATGCGATAATAATAACAAAAAATGTTACTAACAAAATGCAAGCATGCAAGAGAGTTGGCACAAAAGGTTGCACATGGTATTAGAAATCGTTAAAGCAAAAGAGAATTATGAGAGTGTGTGAAATGATATGATAGTAGCGTTATACCACTATTCATGGCCGTAGATCATATATAGTAACCCTAGCTAGTTTATGTATTTTGTGAGCTCGATCTCACCACTCGTGAGCTTACCTTACAATGATGCTTTTGCCATATGCCACTTGAGGCTGGAAGGTGTACAGGTAACACGAGGTCATTATATATATATATATATATATATATATATATATATATATATATATAAACCCATTTCGTTGTGTTTTAACCAAATTTACGAGGCCCCATTCCCTCGACACATTGAAGATCTAAAGGAAAGAAAAAGAAAATAGTGGGTGTATGTAGGTAAGTTAATTTACTTGGTAAAAACACTAAAAACAGACAAATTTCTTTTTTTTTTTTTTCAGAAATAGCAATGAAAACAAAAGAAAACCCACAAAAATAGAAGCACAAAACTGGTAAGTACTAAAGACAAAAGCGACTGTTTAAAATGGATACAGAAAAGCAAGAAAGCAGGAAAAACTAGTAGGTGAGAGAAAATAAAAAAAGAAGGCATAAGTGTCATTTTAGCTCCCCCATCTACACGTATTACACCACAACAGAGATTTTGACGAGATGAATTCAAAAAATAAGGAAGGCCATCATCAGAACCTAAGCATCCCCTCACGTGGTACCATAAATGGCAGGGTGATCTCATGTGTTGGTGTGTGTGTTACTTGAGTGAATAATTTTTTCTCCACCTTCTTATTTTGGACCTTGCTTCTCCTGTGATTCTCTATTTTAGCCCCTAGATCACTTAACTAGGCTAACTTTCTCTAGTCTTGCTATCCAGCCCAACCGAATTGACCTACTCCCCTACTCTCTAGTGCAAGTAAACATTTTTAAACCTAATGGACTGGTCAAGAGAGCAACCTAAACGAACTCATAACAAGTTACTGTCAGATACACATCACAAGATAGAGTCATTATCTTCAAGAAAGTTAGTTTGTCCTTTCTCACCAATAGCAATATCTTGCCCACAATACACTTAAAAAAGGCACCTACCAACCACCAACCTCTTCACCAATGATATTCATTTTTATCCATTCGCCATAATTATTATTCTACTCACCACGAGGCACTTGTAACTTCACTCACCACGATGTCTTTAGCTCCACTCTCCATGCTGTAAGTTAACATGATCGAGATATATAAATATCTTAATTCATTATGTAAGTAAATAGATTTAAAATGAGCAATAAAACAACATAGCACCAGTCTTTACAACAAGACTCCATAGTAGAGCAAACAAGTCACAAAGCCACTTCCCTTGACTCCCCTCTCCACATGTTTTTCTATTGATGCTCCTCACATTATTCTCCTGCTCCACACAGTTCTCTCCTCCAATGTTTATTGAATTAAACATCAGAGGGTCTTTTGTTCCGACATGAGAATTGTTTTGCAGGAAAGCTCGTAGATGAATGGTCAAACTCAATCACTCCATCAATCTAATATCGTAGTCGTGGAAAGCCCAATCTAGTCTAAAATTTACATGACTTTATCAAATAGCAATAAAAAATAAAATAAATAAAGTGATTTTATGGTATATTATATATAACTGAATAGACCTAACCTATATTTGATAGACTTGATCAATATTTTATGAGTAATGTTAAATATTAAAAAAATAAAAATATATATGAGTCATTAATTGGACTAGATATACCCATTATTAGATTTTATATTAAGATCATAATTATCTAGTGATCCATACTTTTTTCAAAGTTTTTTTTTTCTTCTTAATATTATTTTTTACTAACTTTTATTTTCAATTCTTGATTGTTATGTGGAATATTTCCCATAACATTTAATATGTTTGTTGAATTTCTACTATAAAACCCAACCATCCAGTCTAGTTAAATTGATATGAACCCTTCATCCCAATAAATCTTAAGTTCAAAAGCATGCTTGACTATTCTGACAAAAGAAAATTATTGCAGTCAACTTTTAGATTGGAATTAAAAGTTGTACTTACATGTTTAGTTTGGTTTTTCAAAAGCAATTCAAAATGGTTACTATCTTATATTAGGTTTATTGGTTTAGCCTAAACATTTTGTTTTAAACATTATCAGAAAATTGGATAACACTAATAAAATATTTCGTCGGTAATTGCATTGTCAATGGAAAATCATTGTTGAAAAGTATCTCCTTAAGGCTTTCTATTTCATCAACAATTCCATCGCCATTTAGTCTTTGGATATAATTTTTCATTAGCAATTCCGTTCAAGATTGTAGTTTATTTATTTTTGTTATTATATCTTATGATTCACAACAACTACAATCACATTGCCCAAAACCCTGAACAACAATATGGAACCAATTATATTCATGTCCACAAAATAAAATGAAATATAACAACATAACAATAACATGTTAAAAACAAGGTTACACATTAATTTTATTCATTGTCAACTAAAATTCAAATGGCATCTCTTAGTAGAATTCATTCACGAAGTTAATAATCTTCATCAAATAGATCTATTCAAGATCTATGTACAAATACATGCTTGAAAAATGTTATTAACCTAGAGAGAGAAACATAGAATATGAGAACAAGTTTTGAAAAAAAGAAAAAGCATACCCATATTGCAAGCTAAATTTTAAGACCAATTGTGTATTCTTTAGGAGCTGCAAATATTAAAAATCTTATTAAACCCAAAAATAATTTCTACATGAGCAATTTATCAAACAGTTGGTTAAAAAAATAGTAATAGAAAAGAAGGCACAAAGTGATTGATACCTGATCATGTAGGGGAGATTAAACTTTCATGTCAAATTGATTGGTCCTGCTAAATTGGCCACAATGACAATGGTGAGTTTTGAATTGTCTATTGGATTTGTTAGAAAGCATGATACCTTTAGAAAAAGTGAATTAACTATTGTGTTTACCAAACATAAAACTTATTAGAAATAATGTCAAAGCAACTTTGCACTAATTTGATTAATGGTGACATTTATTTTTCAATTAAAAAAATATTAATTACCTATTAAATATTATTTCTTTACGAATTTGATTCTACAAAATGAATAATAATGTTTGATTATTATGAGTTAGAATACTTGATAATTTTTACAATAGTTATTATGCATTCAAAACTATTTCAACACAATTATAAAGCTATATATGAAAATATTACTTTTTATAATTATAAATGAAAACAGTATTCATAAAAAATTAATGTTTTAAAATATTGAGGTTATAAGTATTAAGTCTAAGTCTCTGTAGAGTGTGGTGACAATCACAATTAATATTATAGTTTTAATACTTGGAACTTGAAACTAATGCATATATTTAATAAAATAAATTGAGAATCACATATATTAATAAATATTAAAAAAACTTAATGACACTAACCAAATTAAGTTGGTAAAATGAGATAAAATGCATGTCAAGATACACGATTACAACACACATGGAGCTCCACAAAGTTATTTTTATTAATTATACACCAAAGTTATTTTTATTAATTATACACCAATTAAATTGTTTTTTTTATGAGAAGTAAAAAGCAAGAATCTCATCTGAAAAAAAAACTATTGATATCTAATGAAATATTATCTAAAATATAATTTCATTCATCAATTATAATTAACTCTAATTAAATTTTATGGGAAAAAAATCACAAATAGCTATAAAAAAGAGTGCCTAATAATATATTAAAAAACAATAATCTCATCTAAAAAATCTAGAGATTAATAGTATTTAATGGAATAGTTTCCAAAAAAAAATAATTTTATTGATTTTATTTAAATGAAGTTTAACAAAAAATAATTAAAAAAATCCCTTTAAAAAGTAGTCTACGAGTATGGACATGATTGGTTGGCCCCTAGGCCAAAAAATCACAATCTCATCTGCAAGGGCAGGCCTACTTGCCTGGTCCATTTAAGTTTTTTTTGGTTAGGTTGACTACATGTCTTTTGCCTAGCTAGCTTTTATTTAAAAAATAATTAAACAACAAATTGTCTTCTTTACTAAACAAAATGTCATCTCTAGTTTGACCACCGGCCATCTCAGGTGGCCAGAAAGTCGAGCCTTCAACTTCTTGGAATAAAAACCCATTTTCAAACCATTTGTCTTATCTAAAAACATAAAAAACACCTAAATAAATATATTTATGGGATCAAATTAGCAAAAAAAAAAAAAAGTTTCAAAACAAAAAAAATTAATCTAAAACTAAAAAATCTTCCTAGACCCATATCTATCATTTTACGAAAGATGAAGGTCAAATAACACTTTATCGGAACTCTTTTCATTGAACGAAACTCATTGACACAAAAATCGATTATATTTGTGGCTGGAATCGATGTTAACTAACAATGTTTTTTTGTCCTTAACTAAATTCTGAAAATTCTCTCTCCTCTGTCTAGCTTAGAGACTGAAAATTAAGGGAAATAAAGTTTTGGACTAAAAGTGAATTTTTAAAAACTAAAGAGATTGAAAATATTTCAATTGGAAAGTATACGGACCAAACTTGATATTTCACGCTAACTTTGAAAGCGCCACATATTTTTCCTGCTTTTTTCACTTTCATCCCTTGTCTTTCAATGTTAATTTTTTAATAAATTAGAAGCAATTGGCAACTAATTTTGTAACTTGAGGATCAATCAAAGAGAAAATTTTTTTGATAACCATAAAAAAAGAGCTCCAATCCATATTGAATTGAATTATGAGAGACTCCAAGTGTTTTAGCTATGAACCACCCGACTTAGTTTCTTCTATGATAATAATAATTAGAGCATGGGTGAAAGGTGTTGTAACTTGTAAGTTGAATTCTTCTCTTCTCTTACAAAACGTACTAAAAAGCACATTGGGTTTCCTCCCTTCTAAGCTGCCACAGGAGATAATTGAATTCACTCTAACGTAAAAAAACTTCACAGGGTAAGTAAGTAGGATAGATTTGGTAATAGCATTGCTGCTGCTGTGGACTGCAACATCCATCGCTCTCCCTGATGAGAAGCCAAAGTCAGAAGATATTTTGAGGCATGCGAGGAAGGAAGGGGCTAAGTTTGTTGCAGTCCTGGAAAAGGACAATGGCAGAGAGAGAGGGAGAGAGAGAGAGAGAGAGAGAGGAGGAGGAGGAGGGATGACAGGTTGATTTGTCAGCTCCTTTAATGTTTTCATCTGTGAAAAACGTGAAAGCCACAAATCAAGGCTCGTGATCCAAGATAATCATTTATTTGTCCTGCTTTCTAAGTATTCTGCAAGAATAGATTAGGCTATTTTTGGTTTTTATCGTATTTTTTTTAAAATATTTGCAAAAAAACATAGTTGATAAAAATAAAATAAATCACAAACAATCATTTAAAAATAATCATTTATTTTTCTAATAATATTAGTATTGTTGTAATTGTAGGGCACCCAAAACAGCTAGCTATCTCTCTCCCTCTCTTCTTTATCATTGTTGTGTGTGTTTTATGACTGTTCAAGGCACCCCAATCTTTAAAGTTAGGGTATGTTTGTTTGTCATAAATTGAATTGTTTTCGAAAAGTGAAATAAGAGAAAATGAATGACTTTTTATTTTATTTTATGTTTGTTTATATTTTCTATGTTTTATCATGGAATAACATATAGCTGAAAATAACATTTTAAGTTATTATTTTTTTCAAAATAGTAAAATTCTTTAAAATAATACAATAAAACATATACGATAAACAACGAATCACGATATAATATAGATATTTTAACGACGACAAGATCATCTCTCTAAGACAATTGGGATCATTTCTCCCTCTTTTTTTTATAGTTGTGTGTGTTTTATGATGATTATATTATGTTTGATTTAAAAAATATATATTTAATTATAGAGTTAATAAGATAAAATAAAGTGTTTCTATGATAGTTTTAAAATATATTTATTTATTTTAAAAATTAAAATAACATGAAAGTTTTTTCTATCCCTATTGTTTTTTTTTTCAAAATAATAATATATCTTAAAAACACCTTAATCTCTAGGACTTGAGGTGTGTAATAGGGAAAAAAAAAAACTCTACACTAGCTTTGACTTCCTCTGCGGGATAAAAAAAAAAATACATGAACAACAGGATATATATATATATATATATATATATATATATATATATATATATATATATATATATGCGCATACTTGATGAACTTTTCAAATCAACCATGAAGATGTTTTGAAAACTCATGAAATATATATATATTTGGACCGCAAGACCATGTAGCTCATAGGGGCTATCCAACTGCTTAGACATTTACATTCTTTATCCCTAGGACGAGGTTAGGAGTCCCCTTTGGAGACCAGTTGGCTTTCTGAGATCCTTCTTTTCTTCTGAAATTTCAGAGTGCTTTTATGAAATGACCATTAATGCTCGTAATTTCTTCATCAACTGCTTAGAAAACTCCCTCTAGGTGAATCTTGAGAGGAAGTCTAGTATGAACTGAATACTTGATCCGTCGTGACAAAAGATAAAAAATGATTTTGTAATTTGTTTCGTCGTCTAATTAGCTCAGACTTCAGAATTTGGAAATGGTTTTTGCAAGTTTATAATTAAATACATCAGAAATTGAGAACTGCTATAGAGTTTATAGCTTGTAGCATTGAATTTGTTCTTTTCCATCCTTTTTAAAACGACTGATAAATTGAAAATTTAGTTGGAACTAGCTAGTTTATTTATGGAGCTGATCTCATTGCGGCTTGAATTAATTATTTTAACATAAAAAATAATATCTAAATTGTAAAAAAAACCTTGAAATTATTATGAAATTTAGTGTAATAATTCAAACTTTAAAAATACTTACCTGAAATTTTTCCTTAGCGTGGATTTTAAGTTTTCTTAGGACCTACTAATTATATAGGAATTGTATCGTGTGACTTTGTTTATTTAGCAGGTCCAAAGAAAAAAATCAATGCTGAAAAATAAAATTAAATAAAATTTTCATATTAAATGATAAAATTAAAAAAATAAAAAAACAAAAAAAAACCCAAAGAAACTAAAAATCTCATATTAATAAAATTAGATAAAAAAAATCACTTAGACCAAAAAAATAGGGGCAAAAAAAATTGGTACAGGAATTTACAAATTTAGATTGGTACATAATTTTTTTGGTTCTTTTCCTATGAGTCCCTCATCAATAGTTGTCCATCAATTAGGTGGAAGTATGAGGGCCAATCTGATTCTTTCATGGCCCTAGTAGATAAGGCAGCAACAGTACACTCGTCATGTCGTCCTTGCTTTCACCTTGTTACTATGATTCAAGAGAAAGAAGAAACTAGCCCAGGGTTTAAGAGATTCCCCTGCAGATGCACAAGAGGCTTAGAGATTGTATATAATTTCCATGTAAAAGAGAGAGGAAGGTTTGAGATGGAATCCATTTTCTTGAGGTAAGGTCATCAACTTGACAAGTATTGCCTTGTCTTCACTGTGTGCTACGTACTTTTGTGTGCAAGTTAAACAAAAGACAAACAAATTCACACCACTAGTTCAGTCACTGTTGCATTGTCCTGTATGAATTTAGGGATTGAAAGCCAGTGAAAAGAGAGTGCGTGATTCATGATTTATTTATTTTATGTGTTTTCCCTATCGATCCCCGGCCCTCCTTGTTGCCCTATTTCTTGGTTTAACATATTTGTAGTGACATGGTCAATGATTTTATCTTGATGTAGAGCTCAAAATATTAACAAAACCATGGTTTGCAGGTCTGGCAAATTTAACGCTAAATGCTTTATACAAGATCATTGCAAAAATTCTGTACATATACGGCTGAAGGAAGTCATGAAGGAGGTCAGTGTGATGTATCTTTCATTTCAGGAAGAGAGGTTCTAGATAATGCCCTCTGGGCTAATGAGCATGTGCACAGCATGTATAGGCAATGGATACAAAGCTTTGTCCTCATATTTAACTTTCAGCATGATATTGATTTTGTTTTGTAATGAAACTGGGTTTGATTTTGTATGTATACGGTGTTTCAGGAAATATCAATTGTGAAAGTTTTAGTGGTTTTTTTTTTAATTTATGGCAAATTTATAATATTAGTTTGATGGAAAAATAGTAATTATTATTTTTCATACAGTATCGACAACCTAAATTTCCCATTGTGTTCTAACTTGAAACCATCCTACACATAAAAAAAAATCATTTATAGTCCACATCAATGTTGTCTTCATCTAAAATTTATATTTTTTTTAAGACATCATATGTCAAAACCCTGACTAACCATAACTGATTCAACTTAACAATTAACAGTTGATGACAAACATCTATATTTCTATTTGAATTGCAAGGATCAAGTATGATCACAAACAAGAACATGATTTTTGGCTTTATACACATTCTTAGAGGAAAGTTGTAAATTATTATATAATTGGCCAACAAAAATATATTGCAGTAAAGGATCCATATGGATCAAATCCATCTATACACAAGTTAAGATGCATGTTCTATGGTTCCATTAAAAACTAAGAATGCACACTATTAAACTGTTTTCAAGTTTTATCGTTGGAAGGGTGCATTATAACTTCATCTATTGCATCATGTGAATGATGTCTTGTTATGTGCTCAATAGTCTTTGGAGACATACATAACATTTATAACTTAGAAGTGATTGAAAAGTATCTTAGTTTTTTGTTTGTAATAAGTGTCCTTCATCTACCACTATTGGATTTATACCGAGCATGCTGGTAGGTTTTGCACTTGATAAAATTTATATATTCATTATACTACAATATACAAAAGTTTGGACATATATCAATTTTTTAGTATCTTAGGTCAAGAGGTTTTATCATAGATTTTATAGTATAAAAGTTCATTTTCATCTTATTTCTTTTAGGTAACATGCGTTTAGCCCATTCAATGATACTAACATAACCGGCCTCACTCAACCCATTATATGATTTAATGGTAAACACTCATGCAATAGTCGATAACCTGTTGTAAGTTATGCACTCATCTCATAATAGTTCATCAAAATATTTCAAAAGTATGAAAAGCCTTACTACATCTACATTTGTTTTTTCATCTAAAGAAATGTTACATGAACCTTCATCTAAATAACCAACATTCATTCATATTGCATCCATCATCGTACTCCTATAAAGATTACTATTATCATTCATAAACTCATGTATGTGCTAGAATTAGAAATTGAGTCAACCATCATTTTTAACATGATTTCATGAGGAATATATGGTTCTTCATGAACTAGAAGTTAAGCCAACCATCATTTCTAACATGGTTTCATTAGGAATATATGGTTCTTCATGAATTAGAAGTTAAGCCAACCATCATTTCTAATATGGTTTCATGAGAAACATATAGTTTTTGGTGTGTATGCCAATATAAGATTTGTCGATGAACCTTTTTTTAAATAGAGGCATCATCTCAATATCTTTATGGTCGGACTTTCATGCATGACATCTAATTTTACCTCTGCTAATATTCTTTGGTTTAGAGTTAATAAAACCATCAACCCCTTGAAGATAATTTTGCATATACAACCCTTCGGGTGAATCTCGATATATCAAATAATGATTTTTTTTTATGAAACACATATAGAATAATATTAATTTTATCAATTCAATAAAAATTCAATTTTCCCTAAATTTTCAACTTCACAATAAAATTGAGAAAATGTGATTAGTACCTATTAAAATAACCAATTATTTCTTCAATTATACCACACCTAAGTTACAAAATCAAATTTAATTTCATCAAATGACAACAAAATTCAATTTCTCCCAAATCACAAGCAAACCCTAGCATACAAATCATACATTAATACAACAAATGTTTCTAGGGAAAAGTTGTAAAAGATTTAAATATATAAGCAAACTATAAATACTACAAAATATTTCAATAAATTAACCTAAAACATAAACAGGTTATAAAAAAAAATGGGTGGGTTTGCTTGTTTTACGCATCAAAGCTTTATAAAAAATTCAATGATGGATGCTAACACTAATCATAGGGATGTAGATCAATGCCGACAAGTTAGGGTAGTTGGATTTGTGAGAAAATAAAGGGTGCTGGTATTTTCTTGGGAGGAGGAAGAAGAAGAAGTGCTGGTATTTTCTTGGGAGGAGGAAGAAGAAGAAGAAGAAGAGCAATGGAGGAATGAATTGTCAGTTATAACTTATTTACATTTATTAAAGAAGATATTTTGTTTGCAATTCCACTTGTAAATCATAACGTGTTAGTGATAGAATATTACCCGTTAATGATTCTATTACTATTTGTTAATTTTCTAATAGTGTGGATAGTGCATTTCTCATAAAGATCTTATCCTCGAGAAGTTGGAACTTAATTGTAAATAAAAGATTTCATTCTTATCAAATACTCAATTTATAGCTAAGGATCTCGCTCTCGATAAGTTGAGATTTTATTGTTTTCACATGAATATCAAAGGTTCATCTTGAAAATGTGATTTATGCCTTTTTAATATACATCCCTCTGTCGCACGTGTGCGGCGTTGCGACGAATATTCCACTTCATCAATGTATCTATCTGGCAAATATGAAATATGGAGAGACAAGGAATTCTTGTTTTTTATTTGTGAAAAGTTGGAATGGGAGTCGTCACCTAATATTTTAATCACTAGGAACCCTAACTAGTATCAAAAATCGAGTACGGGGACTGGTTGCATAAAGGGAAGGTATTAACACCCTAAATACGCCCTACCTAAGGTAAGCTGTATTATTTAATTGTCTAATAAAAAAACTAAAGTCTTAGTGATCTATCTAAGGTTTTAGAAAATTTCTTCTCTTGTAATTACAGTTTACAAGACGTAAAATCTTTATCTTGTGCCTACGAATTATGCATGGCTAGTGAGAAGGGGCGAGCAATTTGCAAGTCGTGATCATATTTATGCTTGAATCGATCGTCCCTTATGCACTGTGGTGCAGGTAATATATTCACACAATTTATTTTATAAAAGTGGGATTCATTATAAAAAAATAAAAACTATCTTTACTTAAAAACGTGAGTTGTTACTAATATTACCCAAGCTTAGATATAAGATTTCATAATGATTTTATTTTACATTCTGAATAAATATAATTGGATAATTGAATTTAGATTTTATTCAAAGTTTAAGTTTTGGAGACCATGTCAAATCCCCTCACCATCTTATAATATACCTGCAGGATTTGCCCGTTGAATGGATTAACGGATCCACACACTTGATGTTTTGGAAATTTGTTTTCTTACTATAACAAAGTATGAAAATAGGGTGCATAATATGAAGAAAAATAATTGGTTGGGAAAAGGTTAGAGTTTTGGTTGATCCTCTTCATCAGGGATCAAGTTGAGAACAAAAGAAGTATTGAGCAATGGTGATTGATAATCGACAACTCACATTTTACGATCATCAGCCGTTGGGTTGCAGCTGCTGCTGCTGCTGCTGTTGTTGTACAATATTAATAATTGATTGCGCATGGCTTCATGACCAATCAGATAGGGACCCCATTAGTGAAAATTGACACTACTCCAATTATTGTACACACACAATATCTGTTCCGATAACATAAGGGAAAAGGACAACACTCTTTAGTTACGATCATTGGTGGTGCTGCAATTGTAAGGAGCTTAGATTTTAGAACATGGGCACAGGAATACTTAATCAGGAAAGGCATTTGCTATGCTCGCGCATATGAAGTCTAGTTGCTATCATGTATATGCATGCACTGGGAGTCAAGGTTTTGAAGATAAAAGATTTTAAGCATCCATACTGTTATAATTCATTAGAAATGAAAATACATTAATTTGAAAGCAGAGTTAGAAGGAATTTGGGATTGCTATTGCGGCTGCGGTGTAACCGCACCAAAAACATGATGATTTTCATGCTTGTGGTTATGACTTGTGGGCACCATGACAGTTCTGATCTCTGCGTGGACAGTCTTTAAAGACACGATTCTTGGGTTCCAATCTTGAAACGAGTTGAAAGGGATTTCGAGACTGAGAAAGCCTCTCCTTAAGCTCTCATGAAGCAATACAAAAGTATGCTTTTTATTTGGTAATTTTGTTAAGAATTAGATTACAGAACGAGAGTTGATTAAGCTTCTCTCTTGCCTTATCCCTCCTCTCATTAGTGTGAGTGGACTTCAATCCATGCATAATCTCTTCTTAGTTTAGTTTTTGTTTGCAACCTAAAGTCTCTCAACAAAATAGGATCAAATGGTCACTGTATATATCATGTATTAGACCACTCATGCTGTCCTTAACAATAATCGGGTTGGATGGACAATGGCCCGAACTCTAAAATTCTGTAAGAATTTTTGAAGCTGTGGGATCTGAGATCACACACAATTATGCTAATGTTAGGCCCAATACTTTGCACACTGGTGACTATGACTTGAGCAAGTGGAGGAAGAGGGGTTGTCTGCATCAATGCTCTCGACCATGAAATTGGTTGTGTTCTTTTGAGATAAAGCTTTCCAACATTCTCTTGTTCCTTTCAAAGATAACTAAAGTCTATTTTCTACACAAATCTTCTCGTGGGTAAAGCAAAAAAGTCATAGCAAGTTTCCCATGTAAGAAGTTTAGGAATTCTCAAAAACACCCAACATAAGCTATCCAAGGAGGAAAAGTGCAGACTGCCTAGGCAACCAGGCATGTCTAAAGATCTCTGTTAAAAGCAAGCATATAAATCAAGATAACATAATTTTTTGAGGTGTCATACAGCACATGCATATGGATCATGGGCTCACCAAACTTTATGGGAAAGAAGATTATACCATTATACTTTGCAAACCCATGAATTGTTAAAAGAATATTGAATCTGCTTCACTTGCTAAGATTACTTTAGATAAAATGTTAGGTGGGCATGTTGATAACTCAAAAGACTTCCAACCGTTCAGTTTTAAACATCTATATACATCAAACCCATCTCTCATCTTCAAGTTCTAAATATTCAGCCAATTCTAGATGCTCCATTGTTGTTTGATACGTACAAAATGTTAATGATATCTTCAGGCTTAATTACCTGTATTAAAACTAAACTCATCTTCTCAATCAATTCAAAAAGAAATTACGATTCTGAGAGTATATATGTTCATTAATTAGTAATAGTGACCTTCATAGCTGTAAAAAAGATCTAGCTGAGGGTACTTTTACTAGCTGGAAAATTGCATGAAGTAGCGGGTTTTTGTCCATGAACAAATGAGGTCACTGCTTAGCCAATCCACCTAATCTTTTTTATTTACGTGATCCTTCACGACAGTGAAAGTTGTGTGAGAATCCTGAAAGCAATCCCATGGGAAAGTCATCCCCTTTTTTAAATGCCAATGGCATGCCATTCTCTTTCTGTCTCTTTCCATCTTGAGCTGTATCCGTCATTGTGTCAAATAATGGATATGTGAGACAGGAAATGAACTAGAATGCATGCTGGCTGGAGCTTGTAGTTCACGCAAGTTGCTCCATATCCTTACCTTGTGCTTCTCCCTCTCTTTTACGACTTCAGTTTTCCTTGTTTTTGGAATCGATTCTTACATTTCCCAACACACTAGACTTAAGCAAAGCTGTAGGCTGATGGATCTTGGATTATAACTAAAAAAAGTTCAAGGTAACCTAAATATCCACCATAGCTCTCTAGCTCAAAATCTGAGTCAATCACATATAACATGTTAATGAAAATCCTAAATCCTAACCGGTTTGTCTTAAAAATGATAAATGTTTTAACTGGATTATGTTCCATGATTACTTACAATGGCAACTGTGTGGGTTTTGGTCGGGTTCTTTAGCATTCTCCCAGTATATATGTGTCACATTTATAGGACTCTGCCTATGGAATACTTGACTCGGATTAAATCGTATTTAATACTTGTTTGTTTATTGAAAAATATTTAAAAAAAAAAATAAATTCTAGAAAAGTAAATTTCAGAAAAATAAATTATTTTTCAGTATTTGGTGGTGTAATGAAAAATAAGTTGGAAAACACTTTACAGTGTTTGATTATATCTTGGAAAATAGGCTGGAAAATAACTTATTAATATTTTATTTTTTTTCAAGTTTATTAAAATAATTAGGAACAAATCTTAGAAATTAAAAAGTTGAATGAAAATGAAATTGAAAAAAATATAATTTCATAAATTATCTCAAATAAAATAAATAATAATCAAAATAATAGAGCTCAAATCTAAAAAATTAAAAAACTAAAAAATTAAAAGATAAAGAAATTAAAATAATAATAATTAGCATTTCATAAATTATTTCAAATAAAATAAGTAACAATCAAAAGGATGAGGATCAAATTTGATAGATAAAAAATTTCAATTAAAAAATGATAAGGGAAAAGCAAATAATAATTATAAAAATAAGGACCAAAATTAATATAAAAATTAAATTCTAAGGGATGAAATTGAAAAATAAATATTCAAAACAAAATATATATAGCAATCAAAATTTTGAGGACCAAATTTAATATAATCAGAAAATAATATGACATTTCTAAATTTTTCACAACTTCCGGAAAGTGTTTTCCGTCTAAAATAAATAGTATTGAATTTTAACCTTTTTTTATTAAAAATTGATTTTTTTATTTTAAATTAATTTTTTAAATTATTTTAATATACTAATAAATATTAAAAAATATTATTTTAATATATTTTAAAATAAAAAAATTAATTATTATCATAATCCTAAACAACCCACTCAAAAATCATACCGGGGGAAACAAAACTATCCTCCCAAAAGGCCGTTGTAGTTTGGGCTGACATTTTGCATTTGCTTGGGTTTCTACGACGCTGTTTTTTTTTGTTTCCAGGATCTGTTAGCTATGAACCCAAGATGATTCAATGGAGCTTAGATCCTCTTAGGGTTCTATAACTTTATCAGCTATGAACCCCCGAAGATTTAACAGAGCTTAGATCCTTTTAGGGTTCTATAAATTTATATCTATGAACCCACGCCGATCCACTAAGTACAGGCCGTAATTTGAATCTAGACGGGAAATCCCATTCCAAAAGCTCACATCTCATTTGCGAGTGGAATTTCATAGTACAGTGATTGGAAGTATGGGAAGTAGAGACGGAGGAAAGAATGAAAGTGAGAAATTTAATGATCGAGTCTCGTTATAGACTGGTACTTAGAGATGTATATTTTCGGTTCGGTTTAGTTTTTATAAAAAAAAAGTAATTAAACTAATTTTTTTTAAAAAAACCGAAACGGGTTCAAACCGACCGGTTTCGGTTCGGTTCAGTTTTTAGAATAAAAACCGGTTTAAACAGGTGTGGCTCGATTTTTCGGTTTGGCTCATTTTTGGCTCGGTTTGACTCGGTTTTTTTTCCGGTTTTTTCGGTTCGGTTTTTTTGATTCCAGGTTTAAAAAACCGAAACCAAACCAAATTGATCGTTTTTTTAAAATTTTAATTAGTTTAATCAATTTTTTTAACATTTAAATTTTTTAGGTTATTTTTTTTAATTTTTTTGGTTTAATCAATTTTTTTATTTTTTTTAAATATCCCAAACTACCAGTAGAGGAAAGGTAAATGAATGTGAAGACGACAGATGATTCTTTGTTCAAATGATCAACACATTGTTTCCAAGTTGGGTGTCTAGGCTTGATTCCAAGCCTAGTATTGATTGGGCTTGGTTCCAAGCCCATGTTTTTATATTCTTAATTTACTCATTTTTAAATATGTTTTATCACATAAGTGTATGAATATTTTAATTTTATAAAATATTTTTTAAGAATATAATTATTTTAAAAGTTTGGATTTTATTTATTCCTTCAAATTAATATATTAAAAATAAATTATTTTTCTCAAATTTTAGTGTTTCCACTATATGCCCATATTTTTTTTGTCAACACTGTAATGTATTTCCACTGTATATCCATTGTTATGTAACTTCAATATTTTTTTTTATTTTCTTTTGATAATTACATATGTTATGGGTCACAATTTAATTAGTTTATTGTATATCTGCCAAGGTTGAAGACACTTTTAGTTTATTAAATTATATAATATACTTTGATTTTCATTTCATATTTCATTCATTAGTTATTACTGGTACGTATAAATAATTAATTTAGATTTATAAAAAAAATTAACGAACAATTGTTCTCGAGACCGAAAGGACACATTCTATGTATCATGGTGTTTGAATTATTAATGGATCGAGGTCATGCTTATCGAGTAACATTGCATATATAAACAAATCAAATTTATATTTAAAAATATATATAGTTCATCACAGGAAGCATATTATAATATCAAATATATTTAAAATAATTTCCAAGTGTCATTGCTTGCAGACTTATCCTCACTACTCACCAGCCTTACTCATAATAATCCAAGAGTCAACGGCACAAGGCTAGCTGGTTATCAGAAAATGCCCTATCCTGTATCTTGATTTTTACAGAGATGACGATAGGGAAAGGCTTTGTTTAATTAAGAATAAATAAATTTAAAAAATGGATTTTTATGTGGTTTTAAAATATATTTTTTTTTCATATTTTTAAAATTAGGTTAAGTTTAAGTTTTTCAAGTGAGGGTATTTTTATCTATTTAAATAAGAATACTTAATAAAAGGATAAAGCGGAGGATGACCCTATATTTAGAGACAATGTGAAAGCAATTAAACTTATGAAAATAAATTGGAGACTAGATATAAAATACAAGGACAAACTAAACTTATTCACTATATAATAGTTTCTTAATGATAGTATACAAGTGTTTGAAATAGAATGTATGAACAAAAATTAAATTTGAACTGCATCGTTATGGGAACTTTTATGTAAATAGGTGCATAAATCTTGAGTGATTCTATAGTATTTTGTTCTTAAAAGGTGTTTGTTTTGTATACAATTATTAGAGAATAATATAAATCATATTCTGAAATCTCACCTCAAAATTTAAGTTTTTGGGTTGAATTAGTTCTTTAACATGGAATCATAACCAAACAGTCACAACAAATTCAAATCTCAACATTCTTATTTATTTGATAAAAATCAAGCACAAGGTAATGGGAACCTGTATAAGTTTCAAGCTCAAATAGGCTTTCACTTGAGAGGGTGTATTAAAAAATAATATAAATCATATTCTGAAACCTCACCTAAAAATTTAAACTATTGGGTTGAGATGATTTTATATAAATAATTTTATATAAGTAATGGTGTGAAAAATACAATGATAGTAGAATAATAACAGTTAAACAATTCAAAAAAATAAAAAAAATGAGACTAAAATTTAATTAAAATATTATTAAAAATTAAACAAATATATATATATATATATATATATATATATATATATATATATATATATATTTTATGCGCATGCGCACGCAAAGTTACTACGAATACATTCAATTTACCAAGTGGCTGTCTTCATCACCAAAGTTTTCCTCTTGAACCTAAAAGAAAAACCTCAACGAAGAAAATGCCACATGTGGGACCTAATTAATAGTGATATATATATAAAAGATAGAACAAATTACAAGCTTTGACATCGATCATGGTGGAAAGTGCTAGAGACAAATTTTACACACATGCGTGCCCTTTCCAAATTCTATATCCATTACAAGGCCAAAAGCATTCATGACTAGACAGCAACTCATGATGATCCAGGTTCTCAATACCTTAATATCAACAGGCATTTTGGCAGTTTTGAGAGAGAGAAACCTTTAATTTCATACAAATATCAAATTAATATTTCTTTCCTCGGGAAAGTAGATGCTCGTTTGTACTTAATCGGACAAGCTCATATCTCATCAAGCATTGGCTTAAGCTTGAATGAGAATTACTGGCATCATAGAACAAGACAAAGTCAGTTTGATCCTTTAGTGTTCCACTTTGTTTAAATATGGATTGAGAATAAAGGTTGTGAGTGTATATATAAGGAGTTCTCCTGATCGTTCGAATCAAGCGACTAGCTAGAATTTATACTAGTCTCGGGAGCCAAAGAGGAGGAATATTGATATTATGGCTAATTTGAAGCTCTGGGTGTGCCTTGTTTTGCTGTTTCTTACGTTTTCCAAATCAGAAACTAGACAGCTTGATCAGCCTTACCTCGGGAGGAAGAACCTAGCAAGAATGCTGCAAGAACTGAATGAGAAATCAAAACAACTCTTCGAAGACGATTCAGATGTGATCGGAAGCCCTTACGAATCGAAACGAATCAGTCCTGGAGGGCCAGACCCCAAACATCATTAAAATCTCTACGTAGTGCCATGCAAGCTCTTCCATGTTCCGTCAGAGCAAACGACCAAATGCAGAACTAAAGCGCGTTTGGTTTGTTGCTTAATGTACGTTAATGCCAAATGCATGGAATGTAATAAAAAATAATATATATATAGGCATCCTGTTCAATGGTTTAATATTGAATTATTATCATGGACAGGGATCAATAAATTTGTAATGAATTCTCTCTGTTTTCCCCCTTGATTATAATAAATTTTGCGTTCTCCCGGCAGTTTTGGCCAACCAAAACTAGTCTATCCAGTTTAGACAAAAGATAGACCATTCACGTTATACTTAGATCTTTTTTGTATCACGAATGTTCTATTTATTTTTACGTTTTAAAAATATTTTAAAAAAGTAAATTTTATTTTTTTTACTTTAAATTAATATTTTTTTGGTGTTTTTAGATCATTTTGATACATTGATGTTAAAAATAATTTTTTTAAAAATAAAAAAATATATTATTTTAATATATTTCTAAATAAAAAGTACACTTTCAAACAAGTTCGAGATCAACAACAACGCAAATTAAACCATTTACCAGCATGCAGCTAACAATTTAGCATGTAGTATCAGTACTTGTTGCTATGTGGGTGAAAAAGGTGCTTGAAAAATAATATAAATTCGATGACAAAGGCACTTTCGTTAGGATGCATTAGAGCTTTTAGAACTATAAGAAAATGAACTTTGATGTACAGCAGAAGAATAAAAGATTTGCGCTCTATGAATATAAAATAGTTCTCAAGATTCGAATGTGCAAGATCGGCAGCCTTTTTTTGGGTCCTTGTATGATCATTAGTGGGTCGCAGCGATATTGTTGAAAATGCTTAATGACCTTAGAAGGCAGTCGATATTCCTCGGATCATGACGCCCCAAGAATCCAAATTTCAGTGTAGGAAAAGTACCGTACGTGAGAGGAATTCTAAGTTGTTCTCAGGAGCTGTAGAGTAATGGTAAAAAGTTTGAGATTTGTATAGAAAATTTTAAATTCAAATGAGAACGTGTATATTTTGTAAGAGTCTGGGATAGTTAGAGTTTTACTTACTCACCTGAGTACACAAAATATATTTTTCAAGAAGAGGAGTTTCCTCGAATAAAAAAAATTCTAAGTTGATTTATCCTTTTTTATTCGACTTTATTTGTTCACGAAGATGATATTTTTTAATTTATGAAATAATCTTTTATTATAATATTTGTTTAATCATTAAAATTTACAAGAATTCTTTTAGTTTATAAATCATAAAGTTAATTGTGAAAAATACCTCTAACATGTTATAATTTAGTAGAAATTATATATATTTAATTATCGAGTTTTGAAAAATTATAATTTATATTCTAAATGAAAATAAAAATTCAAATTAAAAAAAATTAAACTACCTTCATATATAATATATTACTAACTTAAAAATAAAAGATAAATAAAAAATTTTCTTTCGATAATGTTGAATCTCTTCCTTTTAATTTATTGAAAAACAATTAGTTATATGATACCAAACACGCCTTTAGTTTTTGAAAATGATTCTCTACTGAAAAAAAAAAGCATTTAAAAAGAACAATATTGAACATTTAAAAACAAAATAACGAGTTGAGACTAATTTATAATTTTCAAAATCAAAAGGATTAATAAATAAATTTGTAAAATACACAAGGTTTAAATTATATATATTAACAAAGCTTTAGCCTGCCAAATCTCAAGCCCAAACGAAATCCAATAAAATCATGGGCTAAAACCGAAACCACATAAGACTTCAAAGCCACGTACACTTTCCAAATCTTTCCCTCCTTTATGAGCTTCCATGGAGATTTCCTCAAATACCAATATCGTCTCCTCCAACTTCTCCAATCTTGTTCAAAACTTCGTGCCCTTAACACAACAAAACCACTCCATGCACTCACCATTACTATCAGGCCAAACCCAGAGCAATCCACCTTTGTTTACAACAATATTATTTCCTTCTATGCATCATTCAACCAAGTACCAATGGCGCACAAAGTGTTCGACAATATGCCTCAAAGAAACAAAGTGTCTTACAATTCAATTATTAGCTGTTTTAGTAAATATGGTTATTTAGAGGAAGCTTGGAGAACGTTTTGTGAGATGATAGATTGTGGGTTCAGGCCGAATAACTTTACCTTGTCTGGTTTGTTATCGTGTGCGTCCATGGATGTCGGTCGTGGGATTATGTTGCAGGCACTGGCAATAAAGAACGGGTTGTTCTGTAGTGATGCTTTTGTGGGCACTGCTTTGTTGGGTTTATTTGGAAGATGTGGGTGGTTAGATGAAGCATTCCATGTTTTTGAAGATATGCCTAATAAAAGCTTGGTGACATGGAATTCGATGATATCATTGTTGGGGCATCATGGTTTTGTGGAAGATTGTGTTATTTTGTTTCGCAAGCTTGTTAGGAAAGAGGGTTCTTTGTCTAAATGTTCTTTTGAGGGTGTTTTATCGGGGTTGGTGTGTGAAGAAGATTTGGAATTCGGAGGACAAATTCATGGTTTGGTCATTAAAAGCGGGCTTGATTGTGAAGTTTTAGTTTCGAATTCTCTTATCAATATGTATGCGAGATTTTCAAGCATGTCCCAAGTGGAGAAACTGTTTGAGGAAGTAGATGGTAGGGATGTAGTCACGTGGAACACAATAATTAGTGCCTTCTCAAAAAGTAAGAACCCTGGAAAAGCATTAGAAGTCTTTCTGAAAATGTCTGAGGATGGAATAATGCCTAACCAGACCACATTTGTAAGTGTCATTAACTCTTGCACCAGTTTGCTGGTCCCAATGTGTGGAGAATATGTCCATGGTAAAATAGTGAAAACTGCTCTTGAAACAGATGTTTATTTGGGTAGTGCCTTGGTTGATTATTATGCCAAATGTGGTAAACTGGATAATGCCCATTATTGCTTTCGCGAGATACATCAGAAGAATGTGGTCTCTTGGAATTCTTTGATCCTGGGTTATGCAAATAAATGCTCTTTTGCTTCTGTTTCTTTGTTGCTAGAAATGCTCAAGTTAGGCTTCCGACCTAATGAATTTTCATTTTCTGCTGTTCTTAAATCATCCTTGGTTTTAGAGCTAAAGCAGATTCATAGCCTGACTATAAGATTGGGCTATGAGAATAATGAATATGTATTGACCTCCCTTATTACGTCCTATGGCAGGAATGGTCTCATAACTGATGCTCTGATCTTTGTTAAAGCTTCTGAAACACTACTTGCTGTTGTTCCCGCTAACAGCATTGCTGGCATTTATAACAGATCTGGCCAATACTTTGAGACATTAAAGTTTCTTTCTCAGCTTGAAGAACCAGACACTGTGTCTTGGAACATTGTTATTGCAGCTTGTGCACGCAATGGAAATTACAAAGAGGTTTTTGAACTTTTTAAACACATGCGTGTTGCTCAAATGCTTCCAGACAATTACACATATACAAGTCTTCTATGTGTGTGCAGTAAGGTCTGTAACCTTGCTCTGGGAAGTTCTATTCATGGTCTCCTCATAAAGACTAATTTCAGTTATTTTGATATTGTTGTCCGCAATGTGTTAATAGACATGTATGGAAAGTGTGGCAACCTTGAAAGTTCAGTAAAGATTTTTGACAGTATGACAGAGAGAAACGTAATTACATGGACAGCTCTAATTTCAGCCCTTGGAATTAATGGCTGTGCTCAGGAAGCATTAGAAAGGTTTAATGATATGGAATTTCTAGGTTCTAGACCTGATAAGGTTGCTTTTATTGCGGTGCTTACGGCATGCAGACATGGTGCTTTAGTCAGAGAAGGGATGCAGTTGTTTGGTAAAATGAATAATTACCATATTGAACCAGATATGGATCATTATCATTGTTTAGTGGACTTATTGGCTAGGAATGGACATCTTGAGGAAGCAGAGAAAGTGATTTCCTGCATGCCTTTCCCACCAGATGCCCAAATATGGCGTAGCTTTCTTGAAGGTTGCAAGAAACGTAGAAATACTGAGGATCATGCAGTGTGCATAAAGTAAAAGTCAGTTCTTGACATTAGTGCATGCATGCAGAGGATTAAGCCTTCAACATGTAAACTTGAAATTATTTTCTCAAAGGTTCCTTCGAGACGTTGTGTAGCCTTTGCCTCCAGATAAAGAAAGAGAGTTCAGACACTCTGAATTTCCAAGGCCAATTATTTGTTGGTCATGCTGATTAAATGTGCCAGGTGTGGAGGCCAAATTAACAGTTGGAGAATTACTGAAATGACCCTCTCTTCTCTGCTTATCTCAAGTGTCGCATAGGTCTATATTGGTCATGTAATTTTGTAAATTAACCAATCAGGAGTGTGCATCATCATCCATGAAACTCTACCTTTAAACCTGCATTATCAGAGCCAAACATTGCCCTTAACCAACAGAGATGCCAGTTTGAGCACTTTCTCCTCCTTCAGTTTGTGGCTTTGCATGGCCCACCCTAAGGCTTTCCTATGTTCAATGGTAATGTCTGTCCCTTGTATGTCAAACTAGGATATTGTAAGATTCCTGCATTCTAAAGCAGTTCGTGATTTGTTTTTTGGAACAACTAGACTAATTCATGATAGTGTCACACAATCTTTGGTGACTCACTTGCATTTCATTCAAACGGTTTGGTCCATAAGTTCTTTATGCATCGGCCTATTCTTGAAGGCTTAGGGTAATGACCATCTCTCTCAGTCATTTCTGCCCTTAAGCACCAAGTATTTTCAATGATGATCCAATGAGCATAAGATCAATTAAGAAAAACAGAATGAAATTCATAGTATCTGTTATCAGCCTGAAACTATGGCAGGCTACAAAATATTAAAGCCTCAAGAGCCCAGATCAGATGTCCCTATTATGTCATGCAGGACTGAAAAGGAACAGTGCGAGGATTTTGATGCTCCCTCATGATGCATATGATGTTAAGTTGGAACTCTTAAGGTACTATCAAGTTTTTGGGGCAGTAAAGCTGTCATAAGTGTTACATTTTGTGTATTGAACTCTTCATATGTTGGACATGATGACTTTTTGTCCTTGATTTAATTTTTTCACATTAACCTTCAGTCATTCATTTACATCTTACCTGACTTATTCCTTTCAAATGCTTATGTGCATGCATAGTATATGAGGTTGTTTATACACATTTGTAGGGTAATTGCTGTAGTTTGATGACTGTATCTTTTATTATATAAGGTTAGAGGAATTAATCTCCCTAATGTGTAGTAACTGATAGGAATTTATTTTCAGAAAATCTACTGTATATCTTTCTTTGTGTATGTATTTTACTTTTGTTGCTTTAAGAAAACATAGAAGTTTTATTTCAGTCGCTATATATGTTGAGGTATGGAGCATATGTTCATGAACAGGCAGCCAAAAGTACAAGTAGAGGAAAGGATTACAACAGTGAGGTCTTATGGTCATATAAAAAACATCCTTAAGTTGCTGCTTAGGAAAGAGATATAAGATAGATGTTAAGACAGCATTAGAGAAAGACTTTTGAAATGTAGTGCTATTGAAGTCATTTGCATCATAGCTTATAAGATAACTACAAAATTTAAAGGAAGATCTATAAGACTGACCATATGAACATAACATGCATGACAAGAATCAAGATGGATAAAAAGTTGCTTGAACAATAAAAAAAAAAAAGATTAAGAAATTCTAATCTATCAATACACACATTCACAAAGTGAAGGTGATATCAATTGGACAGCTAAATAACATAATACGAATAAGATTGCTTGGGTATACATAATGTAAACATTTGGTTGTGTGACTGTTGTAATATCATGGTACTGACAAAAATCATTTGTTGGTTTGAAATCAAACAAACTATTGATTTTTTATTACATGAAAATGTTTCTTTAAACTAATAGTGGAATAAGAGTATTTATGTGATAGTTTTTGATATCTGAGATTAAGATTTAGTTGAAATACAATACATGATCTGATTTAAAGCATGAGGGGGGATTAAAAGGTTCCATAAAGAATTTTTGTACTCTAAACAGGCTTGTTGTTTGAAGACTTAATTTTATTTATTTAAGTCATTTAATAACTAGGAGAAAATGTTCTGCAGGAAGAGAACAACAAAATACGAAGAAGAAGAAGAAATTTGAAAGAAAAATTTCACATGCTTTAGACAACAGAAAAAGTTTTTTCTGCTTAAATGGTAGCTGATCTTAACAAAACAGGAAGAGAATGTGGGTTGGCCGGCGGGGAGGTCCTATAAAGATGCTCATGAAAAAAGGTTAGAACCTTTAAATTATTTACTTGAGCACTTAGCACTTAAGGTTGATCATTTGACGTGGATATGATTGTAATAGAACTCTATTTTGAGATTCACCTCTGCCTAGTTGTGTCCTGAAATGGATTCTGTCCAGATTCCACACCTTTGGGCATAATTATCATTGAAATGATAATTAGGACAATGGAAATGCTGTCCCCTCACCATTTGGAGAGATACTCTGAAAAATATGTCAGAGTCAAATACATGTGTAAATAGGTATTTCACCCATTCCTATTCCTATCCAACACTGAATTGATAACCTACGCATAAAGTAAAGTCTTTGAATTTGAAGAAAACAAAAATTTTATTGACAATTACTTGTTTGGTCAGAAGAGTTCTCCGAATATTCTGGTCTTAGATTAGTGATTAATTTCCATATTTTGATTTTGGAATCCCAATAATGAATCAAGAACAGAGGATTGGCTCATTCCAAGAAAAAAAAAAGGTGGGAATTTTCCTTACGTAATTGAAATAAATGAAAAATAGAGTGACTACAAAAACAAATATGTTTGGGATTTGTTTTCCTCCAACCCTGAATATCGAATTATTGTACCTGACTGAATGTGTTCAAGTGTTATCGTAGGTCAAGCTCTTCAATGCACAGATGAAATTGTGGATGTGGTCCATCACGTCCAAAATTGTCCATTAAGCTGTTTAAACTTAAAAGTGCATCTATTGGCAAGTTTTGATGCTACTCGTTTTTAGTGGAAGAGGGAAGCAATGGGGAGTCGCTCTTTTGATAGTGGTTTATGGTGATGGAAGACCACATGCATTGCAAGATTATCTTATTTAAAGAGGAGAGAGCCTTTTGCTAAAGGGTATGTTTCTTTTCCAAGGATTTTCCATGATAAAGTAAAACAAAACAAAATATAGTGAACTTTTTTTTTTTTTTTAATCTCCACCAGCGTTCACCATTCCTTTCTTAATCCTATAAATAGCATCTCTTGGGTGGAGCTACAAGCCACCTGTCTTCTGTAAGAGATTCCGCACCCTTCCTAGCCAAACCAAATCCTTAGCAATAAATTTAATAGCGTGCGGGAGTGAAGAAAAAACATAGCATTGTTGCTCTCTGCTTGGCTAGCTATTCTAACAAAATGAACAGTACTCGTGACATATAGCTAGTACTGTAGCGGTCCTCAGTTGTTGATGATTGGTGGCGCGAGAGAGAAAATTGGGCAATGTTGTTCACGGGAAAAAGAAGGCAAAGGAAGTATTGTGGTGCCTAGTACACCAAATGGGGGTGGAGAAGCTAAAGAGGAAGAAGTTGTCTGGGATTTAACTTTGATTATTTTCTGTCTTTTCATTCTCTCAAAACAACCCTCAAAATCGTTTTCAAAAGTGTCGTTCGTCTCTCTTTTTCTCATACCCTCTAATGGTGATTGATTTACTTTTTTTTATTAACCCTCAAAATCGCTTCATTGTTTGCTCAATTAGGGTTTTATTGTACTGATTTTGTCACTTGATCTGATCAATTATTTGCTCAATTGGGTTTTTTTTTATAATCTATTAGAATTTTGATTAATTTTTCAAGCTTTACAGCTGTAGGGAAGAATGATTTGTTTTAGTACTAAAGTTGTTGTTCATCTTCTCCGTCAACGTTTTCTCGTAAGTAACTAAACTCTCCCTCGCAAGTAACTAAAATCTCCCTGTTTTCTTCTTCGCTTCTGTCCCTTTGTTTTGGTTTTATTTAAAGTTGTCAATTTTCTTTCATTTTATTTTATTTGAAATGATGGAAATATTTCATATCAATTTAAAAAACAGAATAAAACAAAATAATTTTCATCTCATTTCAAATCTCGGTTATTTCTGGATTTTTCGGCTAAATTTCGCCCGGAAAGTTCCGGTTTTATTTCACATGTTCCGTTCTAGTTTTGAAAAGCCATTAAATCAAATTGAACCCGGTTCAATTTAATTAATTAAACCATCTAAGTATAAAAAAACTCTTTTTCATTACTATTTGATATTAATAATAATATTGAAAATTATTATTACTATTTTTATTAACAATAATATTAATTTTTTAAAATTAGATTTATCACTAATATATATGGTTTATATTCATGTTGTTTTTTTTCATATTTATACTTTGTAGGAATTTGAGCAAAACAAGGGATGCTTTAGATTCTATTAGCCTTAATAACATTGACCTAGCTTTATATTTAAAATATTTATGTTAAAACATTTTATTTTTATAATATTTTGATATTTTGTTTAAGTTGAATTATTTTAAGTTAAAGATCTATTTAATCTTGATTATTTAGAAATATTTTAAATTTTATTTGTTTGACATTGTGTTTGTATTGTATAATTTATAATTAATTTATCTTGAATTTGAATTATATTTGTTGAATTTTATATATATATATATATATATATATATATATATATATATATATAACCTTGAAACAAATACTCTGAATCTGAAATTGAAACATTTCATTTTAATTAAAAAAAGAAAAAATACTTATCAAAATGGAATTGAGAACCTTGGTTCTCATATATTGGTCAGCTGCGCGGCTCCCTTTTTTTTCTATTTTACTACTTTTGATCATGTATCTTTCAACTCACTGTGTTTTGAAGTAGGTGTTTCTTATTAAATTGAAGGAATTCATTTCTGTTAATCTAGAATAATTATTTGTGGGCTTCATTTCTTGGGGTATCTTGAATTTCAGAATGGCCACTGCTGTGTTTCACCAAGCCTTAGGGGCTGCTCGGTCCCATCAACACCTCCAGAACTCTGGTTCTCATTATGAACTTGTCAATGCTTCGGTGAAACTGATATCTAAAGGTTTCAAGGTTGACATTGGACTGCCAAGAAGAGCGAGTTGTAGTTCTTGTAAGAGGAAATTTGGTGTTCTTCAAGCCTAAGCTTCTCAAACTTAAGTGGTTCAACCAGTTTCATATCCCCCAAATTACAGCACTGATGAGTTGCGAAAGAAATAAAGTATGCTTGTTTCATTTTGAAAGCTTCTTTTGGGGCTCGAAAGGGTAGGAAAAGAAGCATGTAATGATGAAAGTAACTTCCTTTAATATGTACTTTGTTGTGATTCATATCTTTTTTAACAACACTGAATTAGTGTCATATCTGCTCTAGTACTACGCTCATATTCTCGTGTGGTTTGTGGGTGGAGTGGCACCTCCACTAACTTTACTTAGTTTTTTTTTTTATCCTCATTTTAGCATCTAAAATTTCTAATAGCTGGAGGCGATGAAAGAACAAGAATTCCCATCCTTCAGTGGTGTGGAGTTCATACAAACCCTTCCTGGGGGCAGAGTAGCTTTGTTTTTCCATCAAAATTTTGATCATCATAACTTCTACTAGTCTTTCATTATATATTTTTGTATCTATTTTGTGCATTGAGTTGCATATGTGGGTAGAGAATCTCATAATGGTTAGATGAAGTGGAAGTAAATATATATTAAATAAGCACTTAATTTAAAATTTTTATTTGTTAAATAAGATCTATTTTATTATATTCACTAAATGTGTAAACTCTCTAAGTTGCAAAAGACCAAGGAGAAGGCCTCGAAAATTGTTTGTCGTTAATCTCCCTCCAACAAGCAATCACAGAATTGAGAAACTGGAATGTCTATTACTTTGTAATTAACTGCCACGCGTGCATGCACACATCCAATTTGAAACGGATTTATAACAATTGGTTTGAATATAAAACTTGGGAACATTTGATTCAACCATAGTTCTGAAACTGGCTTGTCTATGACCTAGCTCATGGTTGGGTTATATGTTTGGTGAGGGCAATCTACGGATTAGTAGGTAATCCGTAGGTTGACTTGGATCAATTATTTTTTTGTTTAAATTACATTGTTTTGAATAATTTTATTTTTATAAATAATCTAAAATGGTATTATTTTAAAAAAAATAACTTGCCTTACCTTGGCTATAGATTGATATGCCATGTTATATGAGTTTGACTGAGTCAACTATATAGATGATTTTGTACAAAACCCAACCTTATTTAGATTCGGTGATAAGTTTGTAGATCAATTTGTAAGGTTGATCTAGTTTTGTAACTATGGATTTAACAAAAATGGGTCAATGACTTTGTGTTTTAAATCAAGGAAATAAATAATTTAACATAGTAGTGAAATTTGTATACACTTACCGTTAACTATTCAATCCACACAATGATTATCTTCCTGGTAAGTAATTATGGTGAATCTTCTATTCATCTTTGACTAGTGTAAGCTGATGGATCATGATTTATTAGTAGTTTTATATATTATTATATATATATATATATATATATATATATATATATTGTTTTATTATGCTTGAGCTTAAATTTAACAAATCTAAAAAAACCTTTGAAGACCTAAAAAACCCACTGTCACAAGCAAGTTGCTTAGGTCCAACTACCTATAAGCTTAGTTTAGAGGTAAAGCCAACTAGAATAGGCTTAGCTTAGGTGCAAAACCCAGTGCATATGGGGGCAGCGCCCAGCTCTCTAGTGTGCTCGGACGCAGTGCCCATCATTTATAGGTGTCACCGCGCCCAGCTCCCATGGGCCTAAGCAATGTACTTAGGCTTATTTTTGGTTTCGAACGAGCTCAATACATATGCCTTAGTCCAACACTTTGAGCCCAATTTTTTCGAGGCCCCTCACAGGTCTCATAGTGAATTATTTACTAAACCAATACAATTTATATTTTATTATCTCTACACTTTTAGGTGTATAAAAATTTCTCATGACCTACCACTTCTTCATCTTATTAATGTTTGTGTAAGAAATATTTATTCATTATTAATGCATGTGTAATGAATATTTATCCCTCATTAATGATATCAAGAAAAAATTACCATTCATCCTTTTCACCTGAACAAAAAGATTCATAGGTTATATAAATACTTCATGTACCATCCAAGTAAAAGATTCATAATCTCTTAATTCTTCATATATATGCTTACATATTTTAAGAGCATCTATGTCTAAAATACCATTGAACTCTCTCTCACTACAAATGTACTTATTTAAGCATTTAAGAATCTTTTACCCATCACAGGGGATCTTTTGCAAGTACTTGGCTTCCTACATCAAACTACCAGTCACCTTAGCTTACCAAGTACTAGCTACCAACCTCTTTGGAATACCACATACTAGTTACCACTCACCTTAGCTTACTAGCTACCAGCCACTAACCACATTGGCTTACCAGCTACCAGCCACTTCGGTTTACCAAGTACCAGTCATCTTGGCCTTTCACATCAAGCTACCAACCACCTTAGTTAGGAAGATTGAATCAAATTGCTAGAACTTAACCTATTATTCAAGACATAAGCCTTATTTCTAAATACATTAAGTTCTTTAGTGCATCATTGTAAGCCTAGCTATAAGTAATTTAATATATATATTTGCCAACTACCTAGATGAATATAGGCCTATTGTCTTAGGATATATTCATTTTCCTTTCGTCAATGCTTTTTTAGTTTCTTAATTGATCACAACTACAACATAAATGAAATGAAACATCAGGTATTACACGAATAACCTTTTTGATCATAATTAATTCCTTAAAGGAAGAAAATTGAATGCAAGATTAGGAATTTAAATTTAAATGATATATATATCAGTTTTCTATAGTAGTCATATGTGTATAAAAGCATTTCTCTAATATATTTTTTAGAAAAAAAAACCGATTATATGATGTCTTATATGGAGAGATTGAATAAGATAGGGATGAGCAAAAAACTTAAAAACTTAATTAAATCAAGAAAATAAAAAAATTAATAATTGAAAAAATCAAACCACTAAAATTTTCTTTGATCCAATTTGATTTTGATTTTAAAAATCAGAAAACAATTAAACTAAACCAAATCAAACTAGTTTAACTAGCACTTAAACTACTTTAAAAAATAGGTATAAATATTAATTTTTCTTCTAACCTAAATCAAGCCCGTATTCTCATATACCGTCCCCTTAAACTTTCTCTTTCTCTCGTCGGTTCCTATTCTAATCCTAAATCAAAGCCATAAACAACCCCCTAAGTTCTCTCTTTCTCTTATGTCTCTCTACTACTAGTATAGAAGAAGATCTATGAATTTGGATAATATTTTTCTCTTTCTTCTTGATAAAAATAGGCAACAATAGTTTCTCTGTCTATGATCTTTTACTTGTTTATTTTTTTGTTCCTAGAGAATTCACCTACCAATTGGTGCTATCAATTTTGAATTTTTTGGTTGTGGGCCTAATTTTATATAATATTTTTTAATTTTCTGTGTTGTAAATCATTGATTAATTATTTTGTAAATCAAAATATAAAATTTATCCCATTGTCCACTAAAAAAAATGAATTTGTTTTGTGTTGTGTTGTAAGTCATTCATTCATTAATTTTTAAATTATTGATTAATTATTTCATTTGTTTTATTGCTTGTTTGAAAGCATGAGAGGTTTCATTTTTTGAGGTAATTATAGAGAACAATTTTGTGCAAAAAAATCATCCATTTATTTGCATGAATTATTTATGGCCTTAATTCCTGTAAAATATGATAGGGTAAAACTAAATTGTCAGGGACGTTAATGAAGTTAATGAAATTGTTTGGTTTTACCATTTTGTTTTTACAAAATAATCTGAACCGAGCAGAAGAAAAACTAGTCAATTTGAACCAGTTTTAGATTAGTTCTGATTCTAAAAAAAATAATTTGATTATTTTTTTAAGTGAAAACTGAATCGAATTAAAAATATTCACCAAAAAAGGAAAGTTAATATACTTATATGCAATAAATAATATTTTTTTAATAGTGAAGACAAGTGGCCTAACTCAGTGTTGCATTTATAGGCTTAGAAGTTATTCATTTATGTCTCTCCCATAAGGTTTTAGTTATTAAATATGGTATTAGAGCTGTTCCTAGCTTAATATGGGCAATGAATGTTATATGGTACAAATTGATATACTCTTAAAGAGGTGGGAGCCACATCTTGAATGTGAGGAGCCACCTTTAGAATTCAACACTTCATAAAACAAACTCATGTCGTAATTAGTTTTTGACCCTCTATTTTCTAATATATTTTAAAATGATAAAATAATTAAGAAAAAATTAAAAAAATAAGGAGAGAGGGAGCAAAACGACAAACAAGCAAAAAAATAAAAATAAATATAAATATAAGAGTGTATGTCCATTTCCAAAACAACTAAAAGATAAGTAGATGAGGAGATAATAGATAAAAAAAGATGGAAAAAATAAGCAAAGATTAAGCTATATATAGATCAGGTATATAGAAAAAAGAAGATGAAGAGAATACATTAAGAAAGAGGAAGCAAAAGAATCACTATAAACACTAAAGAGACATAAAAAATTCATGTGAGATAAACAAACATGGAAACAAATGAAAAAAAATGCTAAGCGAAAAAGAGAGAGTTTGACAAAAAAAAAAGGAAAAAAAGATTAAAAAATCACAGCCTTTATTTTATTCTTCCATCTTCTTCCCCCTCGTTCATGCATAGCCACTCGCCTTTGCCCTTTCGCGCGCGAAAACAAAAGCCGAATTAAAGTGTTTGGTTAATCCAACTCACATTTGTGGGTCCCGCCTAATATGAGGCGCCCCCGGGATCCCTCCTGGGCGTGGGTCTGTGCACTGAACAAATGAGAAAATTTTTTTTTTTAAAATTGTGTTTCATATTAAATAACAATAAAAGAATAAGATCACTTGATGACGTAATATTTGTAGAATTTGATTACAATCCTAATTTTATTTCTAATGATATTTTACCGATGTTGTTGCCGCCCGAAATCAATGAACTATGTCCTTGTCGATGTATTTCATCGTGATGGAATTGTAGATAGTTCAATGAAACAATATAAATATTTTATATAAAGTATTATTTATTTCATAATGTAATAACAATAGTAAAATAAATTAAAACATCATAATATTAATTATTTTATAACCTCAATTTGAAAATCATTTTTTAACCAAACACATTAAACTCTTTTCCAACCTCGCTTTAACACATTTTTTTCAAACCAACCTCAACTAAAAGTACTTTTTATAAAACAACTTTTTTTAAACCACAACCACAACAGCAACCGCAATGCCAAACACACTCTTCCTAGCCTAGCTCTCCCTTGCAACTCCGAGAGCTACCAATGATGGCCCATTTCCTAGCCGACCACCACATAAACTCGATCTCCTTTGAACTCTCACTAACAATCACCAAAACCTCAATCATCACAAGACATACTTCATGAAGACTATGCACCGCCTTTGTCTTGCTTATCTCCATAACTAGTGCATGAAGATCACGCATCGCTAAGTCATTACCAGTCTTTTTTGGATTTTTTCTGGTCCAATTTAGCTACTTTTAGAGTTCAATTTCAAACCCCAATGCTAGTTTAAATTATTTGTATTACAATATGGTTTTTTAGATGATATGGTGTGGATTTTTGTTTTTTTTATAGGTACATGTGTTAATGCAACTGATGTCTCTTAGGTGATACCTATTGATTTGTCATGTATTTTATGTGTATCTATGAACATGATTATGAATGCTTTGTTGATCTTATGTGTGGAAGCATTTATAAGTGGATATTATTATTTTTTTCAAAAAAAGTTAACAAAATTCTTTTAATTATTTTTCTAAAAAAATATAGTAGACATATTTTCATATAAAACAAAATTCTTTTTTTTAGTTGTTTGATATTTTTTATCATTTGATTGATTCATTGGTAGATCTTCAAACGAGTCTTGTCAATTGGATGTTGAAACTTTATATTTTTTTTATTTTTCTATAAAATATATTTTGATTTACTTCGTGTGATTTCTATTCAACTTAGAGGTAATATGATCCTTAAACAAATCATATTATTTAAAAATTAGGAAAATGATATGCTTTTAAAAGCTATATGCGTGTGATATTATTGACATGTGAATTTGATTTGTAAGTTGAAAAGTTCTTTTATTATTATTTTTATCACATTGTAAACTGTTATCCTATCGGCGAAGTCACATTTGAGGTGACAATATTTGTTTTAAAAAATATTTTACATATATTATGTAAATGTTGTTTTGGTAAATATGTTTTTCCCAGGTATACAAGAATTTTTGTTTAGAAATTTTCATGTGTTAGTATACTCTATTCCCTTCCATTCTAAGTATATTTAGGTTGGGTCAACGTGACCTCACCAAGACCTATTGAGTGCAAGTGTTAACCTTTTAGCTGATTTTTTTATATAATCTTAGAAACAGACTCAAATTCCAATTTATCATTTACCATCCTTTCGGGTTCAATGCTCGTATTCTAGAAGTGAGGATTGAGTCTTATTGTTAGGCTTAGGTTCCAAATAACTATTTTGGATTTAGTGATCATTTTTATTTTTATGATAATACACATAGTATTTTAGGCAAACTTTTATAAGAGCATAATATGTGTTTTTTTAAAACAAAAAACATAAGACAATATAGCTTACCTTAAGTAAAATATATAGGGTGATAGTTATATTTTTTTTATTACATAACTCCTTACCTAGAACTCCAAAAACTAGTTAGGGATTTTAGATACCATAAAACTTGGTGGCATCTCTTTATCCATTTTTACCTTTTATTTATCAAGATGTCCTGTACAACAACCCGAGTCACATTCACTTTTAATCCCATATAAAATTAGAGTAAGAGTTACTCTAATTCCATCATGTAACATCCTAAATAGCCATTAAATCAACATAACTTAATGGATTGGGTATTAACAACACATGAAAGACAGTAAACGTAAAGAAAACAAAATTATACCGAAAAGGGTCTTAACATAAAAACTTTAATTCAAAATTTTATTATTTTTTTTTCCTAAATAATATGTCTCTCTAAAAGATTTACAACTCCCAAAATAAACCAAAAGAACTAACCTACAAAAATAGAAAATTAATTGAAAGTCCTAATTAGAAAGGAAAAATGCAATAAAAGTCTTAAGCAAACTAGAAAATCTGAAATAAAAAGGAAAAATAATAAAACTGGCTCAAATAACACATTCTAGATCTAATTTGAAGGTCTTCCAAACCACACCCATTTATAGGAAATTGAGCCTTTACATATAGAACTGGGTCTATGAATCTTTGATAAAATTTAAATATGATCCAATGATTAAAAAAAAAATTATGAGCCTTTCTAATACGAGTATCATACAACACAACCTAAATCTCCTTTTAGACTTAGTCTTATCCTATCAATTTATAAATATCCTTACAAAGCTATTTGTACAATTCGGTTATGGTAAATATGTAACTGACTAATTAGAACCACCTTGATTGTATCCTAACATATCTTAAAAGTTTAAGATTATGTTATTGGTAATATTATGCATTGGTGCATCACAAACAAACCTATGGATTGATGACATATGTTTCTCATTTCTTCTCAAGTAGTATAATTTGTTTTTGAACATTTCTCTTGTAAGAAAAAAAGGATTAATAAGAAGGAGCCCTTTTTCTTCTTGCAGAACCATTTATCTACGAATTAATGGGATTTGAGCTTTATATTGATTTTTAAGTTCTATTTTCTTTTCAATCAAATCCTTTGGATATCTAACTAAATATCATTTTGATATATCCACTTATTATAAATTCATGCATGGATTGAAATAATGTTTTGATGTTTTTATCCTTCTGAACAAAACTAGGCTTGCTTACATGGATAGTTTTGTCTTTTTAAGGGGTTGATTTGTTTTTAAATTTTGTTTAAAATTAATTTCTTGAAATTTTATTTTTAAATTAAATTAAATTATTTCATCCTTCAATATCAAATTGATCTAGTATTGCCTCAATTTTTTTCGATCCTTGTTAGATCTTGCTTTTTTCAAAAAGGATGTCATTTTTGATCCAAACATCTTCTTGCTTTTGTTTCTTCCGTTTCCTATGATATTTTCCATTCATTTTGAAAACAAAACACGAGTTACCTTGATCTTTTTTTGTTGTCTTTGTTAAATTTAAAATTTAAAAAATAATGTTTATTTTTAAATTAAATTAAATCAATTAATTAAATATAAGTATTAGATACTTATTTTTTGATATTTTTTTTGTTTGCTTTCGTGTTTGCTGTTTTGAAGGCAGGAAGTCTATTTCAATAACTTAAATTTTATTTTTATTTTTATTTTTTTAAAAATACTAATATCACATAAATATCTTTTTTATATTTTTAAAAAATTAAGCTTGTTCGTGGCTTAGAGCGAGCGCCTACCTAAACTAGATATATAAAATCACAAGAATCCTAACGTATGTGCTGACCTTTCGAATCAAGATTTCCAATATATATTATCCACTCTAGAGGTCTATCGAATTCATGTGTGTGTGTGTGTGTGCTATATATATATATATATATATATATATATATATATATATATATATATATATATATGAATTAATTGTGTTTATTAATGTGCTCTCTCTGTTTTTTTTTTTTCTTTCTTTCTTTCTTTCTTGTGGTGCTATATTAATTGGTTTTCAAGAACTTCGGTGCAGCAAGTGTTTTTCGTTCTTCGGTGCCGCATGGGGAAATCCATGTAAAGTTACACTATCTTACGTGCGCCTTTCAGATTAGTAATGAATATGCATGTGGGGTAAAATTTATACAAAAATCAGAGGCAAATCATAGCTTGTATTATAATTTGGCGCCGCCAGTGCATGATAACTTTAATTTATTTGTTAATGATCAATAAAGACAGAATTATCAGTGCATCAAAACCTAGTATGGGTGCCCTATCATTTCCACATCAAAACTTGACTCATGACCGTTTGTTGACTTTTTTGAGTTTATTTTTTTCAAGAAAAATCTCCCAAGTGCAAGGTTCTTGTTACTCAAGTCACAACTATGCATCATCCCCAGACCCTTTCACTTGCGGGGATGATAAACCAACACTGGTACCAACGCTAAAAGAGTTTGTTACATAAATAGCAAGCTGGTTAGTTACACATAATAGAAAGTTAGTTACATTACAATTATGTTAGTTAAGCCAGCTGTCATGACAATTAGTTTCTTCTTGTTATAACCATTTCTCCTTGTAACAGACACTCCAAGGATTGTGTGTGTGTGGGGGGTTATCTCTGATCTTAGAGAAACAGAGATTGACATTTTCAAATTCTATCTTGGTATCAGAATCTTGATGACCAAGCGATCACAGTTCGAATCTTACCATCCCCATTTATTTGATAAAAATTAAACACAAGGTATTGTGGACCTGTGTAAATTTCAAGCCCAAAGGACTTTCACTTAAGGGGATGTGTTAGAGAATAATATAAATCATATCCTAGGATCTCACCTAACAGCTTAAGTTATTGGGTTGAGATGGTTCTTTGACAACTTAACATACTTTAATGGCAAAAAGAGAGTTTGAAGTTAGCAAAATTGCAACAGCAATAGGGAACTTCCAAGGAAGGAAAAATACCTCCTAAAACATAGTAGAAATTAGCCTCAAATCGTAATAGAAAAGAGTTTCAATCATGGCTTTCAGTAACTTAGTTCAACTAGTTATTTCTTGCTTTAATGGTCATTATGATCATTGGAACATATTAATGAATTAAACAAAACTAAAAAACAAGAAAAAAATTTGAGAGGTAGGTAATCTCATTAAATTTTTTTTCTCTTGTATATTCCTCTCTACATTTATATTAACTATGTTTTTAATTACAAGTCTATTTATAGACTTTAAATCCTAGACAAATAAGAAATTAAACAACTTAAAGAAAATTATAATCTGAATGTGAAATATATTTTGCCAATTTAATCGATAGACCGTTTACTGAACCAGTTTATCAATTCATTTAATTTAACTAGTTGTTCTATTATAACCGATTAACCGATTTAACTAATTTTTAATAAATTTGATTTTCTTTCAACAAACATCGCCTCATTTGAAAGATAGTCATCTATGAACTAGAGAAAGTAAAATTTGACATGCTTTAGACAGAAAAAGATTATCCTGCTTAAATGGATAAGATCGAAAAAACAAGGAATTGAGAATGTGGGTTGGCCGACGGGGAGTTCCTATAGATCAGATACTCGTCAAAAGAGGATAGATTTAAATTATTCACTTGAGCACTTGGCACATAAGGTTAATCATTTGACGTGGATAAGATTTAATATATAAAAATGTATTTTAAGATTGCCCTCTGCCTAGTTTTGTCCTGAAATGGATTTTGTCCAGATTCTCCACATTCAGGCATAAAAAATATTATCATTGAAATGATAATTAGGATAATGGAAATGCTGTCCCCTCACCATTTGAATAAATACCCTGAAAAATATGTCAGAGTCAAATTCATATGTGGCGAATCGATCGACACAGGAATCTAGAGTAACTACAAAACAAATATGCTTAATAGGATATGTTTCCTCCTGCCTGGGAACGGCCCTTCGAGGGTCTTCTTGGCGTCAAACAGTAGACTCGAAACTGTAAAAAAAGAATCTAACTATTTAATTAAAAAATAGTATTTTTTTTTGTCCTGACTGAATTGTTCAGGGCGTTTGTGTAGGTCAAACTCCTCGGTGTAGAGATGAAATTGTGGATAATACTCCCCATATGCTTATGGTCCACCACGTCCAAGATTGTCCATTAAGCTGTTTGAACTCTGAAGTGCTTCCATTGGCTGGTTCTGATCTATCCGTTTTCAATGGAAGAGGGAAGCAATGGGGAGTCTTTTTTTCTTTTTTTTTTGTTAGTGGTTTAAGGTGATGGAATACCGACAAGAATTGTATAATCCTCTTATTTAAAGTGGAGAGAGCCTTCTGCTAAAGGGTATGTGTCTTTTCGAGGATTTTCCATGATACATTAATAATAAAGTAAAACAAAACAAAATATAGCGACTTTTTTTTTTTAATCTCCACTAGCAATCGCATTACCTTCCTTAATCCTATAAATAGAAGCATTTGGTTGGAGCTACGAGTCATCCTGTCTTCTGTAAGCCCTAGCTAGCTTCCCCTTTCATCTCTCCTTTTTTTCTGATAAAGGATAGGGTTTGAATCCAATATCCTTTTTCTCTAAACTGCCAGTACATTAAATGGCTAACATTCCAACAGCAACTAGAGTTTTGGTTGTATTATTGGTTGTGTTCATGATGCTCATGAGGTTTGAGGCGGCACCAATCCACACGGAGCTCGACAAACGCCTTCTTTTAAGTAAAGTACTAAATGCCAAATCTAGAATGGAGTTTCATGGACGACGGATGTCCATCTCGGAATCAGCTACTGATAGATTGTCACCTGAAGGACCAAATCATGAACATCACTCCCATCCCCCGGGAAACCCTTAACATAACAGCGCTATACAGAAGCTATCACGTTAGATATATGTTTTCTTTTCTCTATATATATAGAGAGAGAGAACAGAATATATAATATACAAGGAAAATATATATATATATATAATATACTGAAAATAAGAAATAGAATAAGTGGTGCTTTCTAGTTGCACCTCTAGACTGCTATGTATGATCCAGCAACCAAGAACTTGCACGAGTTGTGAAAGCTTGTATTGGGGCTCGAAAGGATAGGAAAAGAAACATGTAATGCTGAAAGTTACGTCCTTTAATATGTACTTTGCCTGTGATGATGTTGTGATTTATATCTTTTTTCACAGAAATGAAATAGTGTCATATATATCTGCTCTAGCACGACGCTCATATTCTCTTGTGTGGTTTGTGGCTGCTGCATGCACCCTGTGGAGTGGCACCCCCACCAAGATTACATGGTTTTTTTTTTAATACTCACTTTAGCATCACAAATTTCTAATAGCTTGAGATGATGAGAGAACACGAATTTTAATCCTTCAGTTGGGTGGAATTCATCTTATTTTCTTCCAGAACAGCTACGTTAATTATGATGAAAGTAAACCAAATTTTAATTCTGAAAAGTAAAGAAACCAGTCTACTTGTTAAGAATTAGTCGCCGCCAACTAGAATAAGTTGAATCGATCAACCGGTTCAGTAGGTAAAATATAAGTCCTGATCAGATTAAGATTTTCTTGTATTAGTTTAATTCCATGATTTTTTAGGACCTTATAAAAAGCTTATAATTCAGCATTATAAAGCAGTACAAAAGGAGAGAGAATAGCTAAGAGAGAAACACTTAATAAAAGTATACATTCGTCTCAATATTCTTCTTGTTCTTGAATTTTTGACTTTGCATTACTATTTTTTATCTTATACAACACCCATCTTTCTTCCAACAAGTGGTATCAGAGCTTATGTTTGATTATTTAACATGGTCAATCCAAACTTTTCACTTCAATATCCTAGGTTGACAACTATGAAACATAGTATATTTGAGTAAAAGATGGGCTAGGTTCCCAAGATATATGGGAGATGGTCGAAAAAGGCTTTGAGGAGCCTATAGATTGAGCAAAGTTAACTTCAACTCAAAAGGAGGCCGTGCAAAAGGCACGAATGAAGGATCAACAAGCACTAACAATCATCCACCAATGATTGGATGATGCCACTTTTGAGACAGTGGCCAACGTAACCATCACCAGGAAAACATGAGAAGTTTTGCAAGAATCAAACCAAGGAGCTGACAATGTGAGAAAGGTACGTCTATAAAAGCTACGTGATGACTTTGAAAAGCTAAATATCCTTGAATCAGAGAATATTTCAAAATACTTTGCAAGAGTATTGGCCATATACAATCAAATGAAGAGATATGCAGAGAAGGTGGAAAAGACATGTGTGGTAGAGAAGATCTTATGCTTGCTGCAAAAGAAGTTTCATTATATGATGGTTACAATAGAGGAGTCCTAAAATATAGATTTTTTTTCAATATAAAGTTTCTTAGGAAAATTACAAGTCCATGAGGAAAGAGTCAATGAGATTCAAGAGGATGTGAGTGCACAAACACTTTTTTCAAAGTAAGATGGTTCTGGATATTCTCAATGGAGTACAAGATGTGGAAAAAGAAAACAAAGAGGAGGAAGAGGTAAATTTAGAAGAGGAGGCCATTGCAGCCTCAACAGGTCAATTGGTCGATCCCATGAAGCAAACTGGTTAACCAGTTACACTGCCAGTGGCAATTCAAAATCCAAGTTTGAAAAATCAAAAGTTAAATACTATAATTGTCTAAAGGTAAGTCAATATGCTAGGTATTACCAGAGTCTAACTAAGAGAATTGAAGAGGATGTCAATCTAGTAGTAGAAGAGAAGTAAGAAGCCACCATATTACTAGTCCACGATGAATGAATAAAAACCAAATAAAACATGTGGTATCTTGACAATGGAGCTAGCAATCACATGTGTAGAGACAAAGACAATTTCATGGAGCTTAATGAAGCAATTAGAAGTAATGTCACCTTTATGAATCATTTAAAAGTTGTCATCAAAGAAAAAAGGTACAATTTTGATTAAATTAAAATATGAAAGTCATCAATTTATTGGTGATGTCTATTATATATCAATGGTGAAAAGCAATATATTGAGCTTAGGACAATTATTAGAAAAGAGATATGAGATTAAAATAAAAAATTGTACTTTGACATTACTTGACACTAAAGGTAGCCATGACAAAGAATAAAATGTTCTTATTAAACATAGAGATGGATGTTCCTAAATGCATGTATGAAGGATAAGACTTGGCTTTGACATATGAGACTTGAGCGTGTAAACTTTGATAGCTTGAAGACGATGGCATAAAAAGAGATGTTGAAGGGTCTATTATCCATTATACACCCAAATCATTTATATGAAAGATGTTTAGTGGGCAAACAATTTTGCAAAAGCTTTTTGAAGGAGTATACATCAAGAATAAGTCAACCACTATAAGAAAAACATGTTGATGTTTGTGGTCCTATCAAACCACGTTTATTTAGTAAAAATCTATATTTTCTACTTTTTATTGATGATTATAGTAGAAAAATTTGGATATACTTCTTAAAACAAAAGTCTAAAGTGTTTAGTTGTTTTAAGAGCTTTAAGGCATTAGTTGAAAAAAATGATTATTTTAAAAAATTACATAGGACAACTAAGATAATGAATTTTGTTCTAATGATTTTAATGAGTTTTGTGAAGATCATGATATAAAAAGACTTATAATAGTGCTTAGATCCCCATAACAAAATGACATGATGGAGAAAAAGAACAGAAGCATCCTCAACACGGCAAGAAACATGCTTAAAACCAAGAAGATGCCTAAAAAGTTTTGGGCCAAAGCTATAGATTTTGCAATCTACTTGTCAAATAGGTGTCCTACTAAAGGCTTGAATAACATGACTTTACAAGAAGCATGAAATGGAAGAAAGTCAAGTATTTCTCACTTGAAAGTTCTTAGGAGCATGATTATGTGTATGTAGATGATCAAGTAAAGACCAAACTAGATGACAAAAGCAAAAAATGATCTTTATAGGACATGATCAAAAGTCTAAATGATACAAGTTTTATAATCCTAATGAAGAAAATATGGTGATTAGTAGAGATATTGAGTTCATTGAAGAAGGAGCATGAGATTGAAAGGTGAATAATAGTAAGAAATATGACTTTTTATCAATTCTTAATGAAGATGAGAAAAGATATGAAGATCATCAAGAACATAAAGTTACACATCTACAAACACTAATGAGCTTAACTTCTCATTCTCTTTCTTCTTCTTATTCTTCTTATTCTTCTTCTTCTTCTTATAGTGGAAGCTCAAGTAGTGGCACTCTACCAAGATAAATGAGGAGCCTTGATGACTTATATAAGGTAACTAATCCTATTAATGATGATGTAACACTATATTATCACTTTGCTACATGCGATCCTATAATGTTTGAAGAAGCAATAAATAATGAAAGGTGGAGAATTGTTATGGATGAGGAGATTGCATCAATTGAGAAGAATGACACATAGAAATTGGTTCTTAGACTAAGTAAAAATAAGTCAATAGATTTTAAATGGATCTACAAAGAAAAAAAGAATACCAAAGAAGAGGTAGAGAGATACAATGCAAGGTTAGTGATAAAAGGTTATGGTTAAAAGCAAGGGATTGACTATGATGAAGTATTTGCTCTAGTTTCTAGATTGAAGACCATTCAATTAATCATTGCCACTACTGCCCAATATAGATGGAGAATCTATCAAATGGATGTCAAATCAGCCTTTCTTAATGGTTTACTTGAAGAGGAGATCTACATTGAGCAACTTGTGGGATATAAAGTGAAAGGACATGAAGACAAGGTATTGATGTTGAACAAAGCCTTGTATGGATTGAAGCAAGCCCCAAAGGCTTGGTACAATCACATTGATAACTATTTCTTAAAGAATGGATTTGTTAAATGCCTTCATGAATATGCTATCTATATAAAAATAAAAAGGAGTGCTGATACTCTTATTGTATGTTTGCATGTAAATGACTAGATCTTTATAGGAAATAATCCAATGATGTTTAGAGACTTCAAGCAAGCAATCATCAAGGAGTTTGAGATGACAAATATTAGTCTCATGTCCTATTATTTAAGGATTGAGATCAAATAAAGAGAAGATAAAATTTTTATAAATCAAGAGCAGTTTACATGGGAGGTTCTAAAAAAAGTTCAAGATAAAGGATTGCGCAAGAGTAAATACTTCGATTGAGTGTGGAGTAAAGATGTCATCAAGAAGAATGATAAAGGAGAAAAGATAAAATCTACAACATTCAAGAGCTTAGTTGAGAGTTTGGGATATTTGATATGCATTTGTCCGGATATTCTTTTTAGAGTAGGACTTATGAGTAGATTTATAGAGACACCAACTATGATACACTTCAAAGCATTGAAGTGAATTCTTCGATATATAGAAGGCATTGTTGATTTTGGCTTGTTCTATGGTTATTCTAATAGCTTTGAATTTGTAGGTTGTAGTAATAGTGATTAGGCTAGAGATATGAATGATAGAAAGAGCACTACGAGTTTTTTTTTCTAGATAGAAGACACGACATTCACATAAAGTTCAAAAAAAAAATCTATAGTCACTTTATCAACATGTGAAGCTAAGTATATAGCTACTACATCATGTGTTTATCATTCCATATAGCTAATGAGATTGTTGAAAGAATTATGAATGCCACAAGAGAAGCTTGCTACCATTTATGTGGATAACTTATCATCCATTGTATTAATAAAGAATCCGATATTTCATGATAGAAGTAAGCATATTGACACAAGATTTCATTACCCACGAGATTGCATTGCAAACAAGGAAGTTGAAATCAAGTATGTGAAAACACAAGACCGAATTGCGGATATCTTCACAAAGCCACACAAATATGATGTTTTTATCAAGATTCGAGATGTGTTGGGAGTTATAAAGAAATTAAGTTTAAGGGGGGATGTTGAAAGGAAATCATATTTTGGTTATGAAAAATAGAGGAACCGGTATATCGGTTAAGAACTAGTTGACCAACTAGATTAAGTTGAATCAGTCGATCGGTTTAAAAACGGTAGACCAGTTCAATCAGAAAAATATAATTCCTGTTCATATTAGAATTTCCTTGTATTAGTTTAATTTATTGATTGTCTAGGACTTTATGCCTATAAAATAGTTTGTAATTCAGCATTATAAAGCAGTATAAAAAGAGAAAATAACTAGGAGAGCTTAGAGAAAAACACTTAATAAAAATATACCTTCCTCTCAATTTTCTTCTTGTTCTTAAGTTTTTTTGCTTTACATTATTGTTTTTGATCTTATACCACATTTATCTTTCTTTTAACAAATTAGTGTCTCACATGAATTCATGAAACAAAAGTAAATAAGTTTCTCATTATCAACAGTTCTTAAATTATTAAATACTGTAAAAGGCTTATCCATGGTTTTAAATTGCAAAATCTAAACTATTGAGACTTCAAAAACTAAAGATCATATATAGTTACTTGACATGTCTCTTGAGTTTATACAAACCCTTTCCGAGATAGTCAAGCTTTGGTGTTTCTATCAAAATTGTGATCATCATAAGTTCTTTAAGTCTTTTATTATATTTCTACATGTTTGTATGTATTTTGTACATTGAGATGCTTATGTGAGTAAAAAAAATCTTATAATAGTTAAATGAAGTTTTAGTGTGTGTGTGTGCGCGCGTATTAAACAATCACTCAATTTAAATAGTTTAAGCTATTAAATAAGATATTTATACATAGTTTAATTATATTCACTAAACACCATATATGTAAACTTTGTCTCATGCAAAAGACTAATGAGAAAGGCCTCAAAAGTTATTTGTTGTTAATCTTCCTATAATAGGCAATCACAAAATTAACAAGTTGGAATGTCTGATTACATTATAATTAATTTGCACCCATAAACAAACGATTCAATTTGAAATGAATGTTATAACAATTGGTTTGAATATAAAATTTGAGAACATCAGATTCCACTATGGTTTTGAGATTTGATCCATAACTTAGACAAAGGCTAGATCATGGATTAAACAAGTTACTAGATCATAGATTAAACAAGTTACTGGTTGACTCAAATCAATTATTTTTTTATTTAAAATGATGTCATTTTAAATAAATGTTTTTCAAAAAAATTGAAATGACATTTTTTTAAAAAATTGGTTATGTCTCACCTTGGTTATAAGTTAACTTGTCAGATCATCTGTATTTTGACTAAGTCAATTACATAAAAGATTTTAAAAAAAACTTGGCTCAATCTAGACATGGGGTCCGCAGGTTAGCAAATCTTATAGGTACTAACCTAGGTTTCATGGCAATGAAGTCAACATAAAGTTAGATAAATGACTTTGTGTTTTAAATCAATTTAGTAAATAATTCACCTAATAATGAGATTTGTATGCTCTCAAACATAGTTTTAAAACCCGGAATGGCCCGGTGGGTCGACCCGGGACCCGACCGACTCGAGCTTAGGACCAGTCCGGGTCTAAGTGATAACTCGTCGGGGAGTTGGCCAGGCGAAACACAGTCGACCTGGAACCCGGCCTCTTATATATATATATAGCCGTTAAACAACGTCATTTTGACCTTTTAAAAGGCCAAAACGATGAAGATAAACGATGCAGAATTGCAAACAGAGAGAAAACCTAATTAAAGAAAAAACAATTTCAATCGCATAACTCTTGTGCCCGTAATATGCCTCCACCCCAAACATGGCGTCCCCTCCGTCAATGGGCTCTACCCTTATCGGCAGCCTTACGTCGCAGGACATTATTGATCTGGTTTGATTCTTTAATCTCCCCGTTAACTAAAGAGTTTTAGTCCTTGTCTCTTTGCCTCCCTGACTGTCCGTCTCCAATCTATTCTTCTTCTACATATTGCTACCAGAGGTTAGTTCTTCTCTCATATCTTTTAACTCTCTTATTTCTTTCTTAATTACTACTTTCTATTTGATTTTCATGCTAAAAAACCTGAAATAAAAATAAAAATTCCCAACTTGTTTGTGTTTGCTTTCCTGGAAACGTAGCAAAATCGAATTTATTTTCATGCGAGTGATGAATTCAGCTCAGAAAAATTAATCTCTCTTGCTATTGAGAATGAATTTGATTTATTTTATAAATTTTTTAAAAAATAATTAAACATTTGTAAAAATAAATTTACACCTTTTTTTGTGGTAAACAATGAAAAATCAAACAAGCTCCTGAGTTTCAATTGAAAATCTTCATTTTTTTTTTCTGTTACTGAATAATGAAGAAAATGGCATTCAAAGAAATTCTCAATTTTGAACTATTTGTTACATTTTATGGCTGAAAATGTGCGAATTCAGCTTACTGATTTTGAACTAGATGTTCCATTGTATTTAGCTGTTATTTGTTTGTTCCTCTGCTATTCTCTAGTTGGCTGACTTATATTAGTAGGTCTTTTAAAACACGAGTAATCTGTGAATTATTAGTGTACATTTTGTTAGCAATTGAATTGGGTGTTTGATGCTTGGTGCTCTTGTTTTTCTTGGATTCTAGTTAAACAACTGGTATCAAACTTTCAATTTGATTCAGTATGCTCAAAAAAAGTTCTTCAAAGAAACAACTAAATACTGACACGAGTCTAAAAGCAATTTTTTTATTTGATTTTTTTTGGGTTGACCCGGATCAACCCAGGTCAATCCATCTAACCTGTGACCCAATCATTAGACCAGTTCGATCACTGAGTCAAGTTTCAAAACTATGCTCTCATAGTTAACTACTCATTCCACGCAATGATTGCCTTCATGGTAAGTAAATGTGGTGAATTTTCACTTCATCTCTAACTAATGTAAGCCTATATAAATAATTTAATATATATGTTTAACAACTACCTAGATGAATATAATCATATTGTTTAAGGATATATTCATCTTCTTTTGGTCAATACTTTTTTAGTTTCTTAATTGATTGCAATTTCAATATTAACGAAATGAAATTCAGATATTTTACGAATAAGCTTTTTGATAATGATTAATCCCTTTAAAAGGAAGAAAATTGAAAGCATGATTAGGATTTTAAATTTGATTTTGATATTTTCACTCCATCTCATGGATACAATTAATATCTTTTATATTTCATGAATAAGCTTTTTGATCATGATAAATCCCTTAAAAAGGAAGAAAATTAAAAGCATGATTAGGATTTTAAATTTGATTTTGATATTTTCACTCCATCTCATGGATATAATTAATGTCTCTTTTTTAGATTTTGATGATATATCTTCCAACTTTTTATCTCTACATATAGAAATATGATGTAGGTGTAAGCTATAAGAACAACAAATGACTTAGAGAATACAAAAAATTTAATGAGAGAAAAATATTGTATATATGAACTTTAAATTCATAATTTTATTTTCTCAAGATAAGTCTAATAATGTTTGCCTCTAGCATAAGAAATTGAAAGTGAGGCAGTACCATTATCAACAACAACAACATAATCCTTGCCGGTATATGTATTAACCTTGTCCAATTAAGCGACATCATGAGTCATATGACCTATTATGCTAATATCTATAGTGCTAGTACTTGACTACACCAAAGAAAATAGTTAGAAAAAAATAATTTAATGGCTTGAAGGTGTATCATAGTGTTGAAGGACAATGAGGAGAACGATGTATCAAAGGATGTGAATCCATAAGAGTGCTCTGAAACCATGAAAAGATTTTGAAATCACCATCGTAACTTTTGTTGTGGTGCTCTGATCTTATAAATTGGAGTTGCAGAGTTATAGATATAGCAAAACACATTTAAATAAATACAAATGTAAATATAGCTATCTATGGTTATCTCCATACAAACATAATCTGAAGAGGATTTTGTTGATCCTTCTTTAATAGAGTCTTGTCACTAATTAGACATTCATGCACGCCGAAAGTTTAAATGCCTGATAAACTAGGTGTCAAAGCTTTTTCCCCTGGGCAATAGTGGTCGGAAAAGTATGTGCTGACCCTTCAAATCAAGGGATGATTTCCTTGTCTGCAGTGCTGCTCGTGTGCGCATGAGTGGAAGACAGAGAGATCAGTATTTAGAATCTTGATGCTTCAATGGCGATAGAGGCCGGATAATTAAAATACTGTTGTATTCCAATACGGATAGCTGGCTTTTCCAGGTAATTGGTTTCTGAGTTTTTCTTTAAATCTCAAAGATTTCTATCCTGAAAGAAAAGTATGTTTTGATTTTATACATGTATTTGTCAACCCTCAAAAATTACCTTCACAAGAAGATACCCAGTTTTGAGGAGATGGAAGAGCACGCACCCAAGGCATGAGGCAAACCAGTGGCTCGCTTGGGCTAAAACATTTTCAATTTATCAAACCTTTGCTTCGATCATGGAAAGTCGAAGCCTCACTTTTAACCATAAATTCTGCCCACTGAATATAATTTCTCGATCACATTGCATTCATGAAAAAATGTTAATTCGACTTTTTTTTATATTAATATTTGAAAACCGAAACTAAATCTATTATTTTAATGATATTAAGTTTTGTTAAAAAATCAATTCAACCCAATAGCTTAAACTGTTAAGTGAGATCTCAGGATATAATTTATATTATTCTCTAATACACCCTCTCAAGTGAAAGTCTTTTGAACTTGAAACTTGCATAGACTCACACTACCTTGTGTTTAATTTTTATCAAATAAATAGAGATTGTGAGATTCGAACTCGTGACCGCTTGGTCATCAAGACTCTGATACTATGTCAAAGAACTATCTCAACTCAATAGCTTAAATTTTTAGGTGAGGTCCCAAGATATGATTTATATTATTTTCTAACATACTCCTTCAAGTGAAAGTCCTTTGGGCTTGAAATTTGCACAGACTTATACTACCTTGTGCTTAATTTTTATCAAATAAATAGGAATGATGAGATTCAAACTCGATACCGCTTGGTCATCAAAGCTCTGATACCATGTCAAAGAATAAATTCAACCCAATAACTTAATCTGTTAAGTAATATCTCAAGATATAATTTATATTATTCTTTAACAAGTTCTTACATGCGTACATATATGACAACAAGTTAACACAACTTGTGTAATTAAGTCATCCACTACATTGTGCTCCTCTTTTTCTTGTGGTCCTATATATGATTAATTGGTTTTCAAGAAATCACTAATTAAAAAGGTAATGTTTTTCCTTCTTCATCATCACATGAACCTCACTAGCTAGGGCAAATCCATGTAGAGTCACACTACCTTACATGAATTTCAGATTATTGAATATGCATGCGGGGGTAAACTTTATACAAAAATAAAAGGCTATTCATAGCTTGTATTATAATTTGGCGCCGCCAGTGCATGATAACTTTAATTTATTTGTTAATGATCAATATAGATAAAGAATTGTCAGTGCATCAAAACCTAGTATGGCGATGCCCTATCATATAAGCTTTATGAATGGAGGACTTGTCATTTTCCTGTCATCATGATTTAACCCCAAGAATTATAAGGTATACGATTAGGGCTTGTAGCTATGACTTTTACGACGAGTACAAGAATCAACACTAGAAAATTTGAAAGGCATTGGTGTGTGCTTTACGATCTAAAGGGGCAATGTCTATTTGCAGTTGCCAAACGTCTAAACTGCCAAAGAATCCACCGGCCTTGATATAGGATTTCCAATAGGTTTTTCAGAACATGGCTTTGTCCCCCCCCCCCCCCCTCTGATTGTGTTGTGTCTCACTACAATATTTATTGATGAAAATAATGCAATACTGCAAAAACTATATTGTAGTGGCACATGATTGTATATGGAGTGCATTTTTTATTATTTTTTAATCTAGTGACTATAAAAATCTTGCAAGGTTGCTAGTAAAAATTGGCGTAGATGTGAACAGAAAGAGTTGTTGTTGAATTACATCACTAACATGAAGACAAGAGGAGTTTGGCATATTGAGAGAAGTGGGATTTACTCGGTCAAAGTCATGCAACAATCTTTTGGATAGAATTCGTTATCTATGTGTGCATATCTTCTTTCTCTCCTCTTCTATGGAAAAGTATATTACCACCAAATATTGAAGTATTATTTTTGCTGTTATTGCATGGTAGAGTAAGCATCAAGGATTTCCTTGCAAGAAGGATTTTATTGACAATCTTTCAGCAGGTTGTCCCTTTTTTAACTCAGAAAAAGAAACAATTGAGCATTTTTTTTTTCTCCACTGTCATGAAACTTGGAAAGTATGGAATCACTTCATTCTCTGGATATGTTTGCAATGGTGTCTAATAAAATTCTTGGAATCTCTTATGATGCAGTGGAAAATCCAAATAGAGGCAAGGTTCAACAAAAAAAAAAAACCTTCTTTCAAATTTTTTGGGGTATTTGGTTGGCAAGTCTTTTAATTTCCATAATAATTAGCAACCAGATTGGAACTCGGTATTTCAGCTAACCTTACGTCGTCTAACTTTATGGTTGAAGTCCTCTGATAGGAGTTTTTTTTACACGGTCCTAAATTTGTTTTGAAGTTTAGAAGGTTTGTTGATCTGGACAAACTAGTTAAACTGTTATTTTTATTCTCTTAACCCATATATCTTTTCTCTATACCTTTTTTTTTCTTTTTTCTTTGCATATATTTGTATCTAAATTAAATCTTTTGTGCTAGCTTGTCTACTTTGACACTAGCCTTTTACTATATGTATCATCAATTGTTATAAAAAAAAAAAGATATAAACAAAAAGAAAGAGATTAGGTTGAGTATGTATATACTAGTTTTATCCATTAAGCTATGTCGCAGATAGAATTCTAAATTAATTTTAAATATAATAAAAAAATTGTAAATATAATTATTAAAATATGTTTTCAAATATTATAATTTTTTTAATTAAGACACGTAAACATATTGTTTACACTTAATAAAATAAATTAAAAAAAATTAAGAGCTGATGAACCAAGAAAGAGTTGTTAATACTAATTAAATATTAAAATGAAAAGCTATTTTTTTCTTCTAAAGTAAAAGATAGATGCCTATGCAAATATTTAACCTTAATTTTCCTTTTTAATTTTGTTGTTTTTAACCTATTTTCACTTAAAAATTCTTAAACCAATTTATCAACTCAAAACACTTCTAAGTTGTATAGAAAACACAAAATCAAACGAGAAAAAAAATTCTCACTTCTGATCTACTAGCTAATATGATACAGACAACTGATAACTTTATCTTTTATGTATTGTTTCCTGACTAGTTTCTCTTTTTTATCTTAAACTCGATAACTGAAAAATAAACAAAATGAGTTTTTGAACCAAAGTTTAAATTCAAAAATGAAATTAGTAATGTATTTTCTTAGCTTTTTATATTGTGGTCATTTCTCTTTTAATCTTATTTTTCTACTACAATTTAAAACTTCTCATTAAATTAGACGACAAAAGAATTCAAGAAAAAAAAAATAAGAGATCAAAATAAAAAAAAAATACACAGATTTTAGAGGTGCTTCAAAAAAAGAGAAAAAACTAAAAACATTATGAGATGATTTATTATTTACATGACCAATAAAATATTTTCAACTAATTTAGTTTATAGTATAATATTTTTATTGTAACACACATGTTTGTTCACTGCAAGAAATGAAATGAATATTATAATCTTAATTGATCAAAGTAAGCAATGATAAAGTCTCTTTTCTCAAAATTTGTAGATGATTTTTGTTTTTGTTTTTCCTTGTTTTGCTTTCTTTTTTGGGGGTATGATCTACTAGTTAATGAAAAATTCCATAATTCAGAAATTAATATATGTTTTTTTGTATTTTTCTCAAAGTAAGTAATGAAAAAGTCCTCTTTCTCAGAATTTGTTGATGATTTTATTTTTCCTTATTTTATTTTTTCTTCTTCTTCTTAGGGTATGATATACTAGTTAATGACAAATTTGATAATTCAGAAATTAATAGGTTGTTTGGTATTTTTTTTCAAAAAAAAAAAACCAATATTGAAAACAAAAGCAAGTAATCATAAAACACAAAAGAAACAATAATGGTTTGTTAAAAAATCTAAAAACCAAATAAAGTGTTTTTCAAATGGTGAGTTTTTTTCTTAGTCTTTTTAATAAAGAAAAAAACATCAAATTAAACAAACAATTCCTTTAATTTGTTTATATTTTCAAATTAAGGAAAATTGAAAATGATACCAAACGAATCTTAGGTTATAAAACTTAGTAAATCAAATTAAGGAGGAAAATTCCTTGCTCAAAAAGATGATTGTAGGCAAAAGTCACTTCTCCATTTGGTAGATCGATCCGGCTAGTATATATCATTTGGATCCAAACAACAAAAGAGACTATCCGATTAGGATATCCTTTTTTTATGCAAACCATGTGCATTTAGACTCATCAAACATCGATCCCATGTGGCTCTACAGTTTTTTGCAGATGATCAGAAGGATCAGACCACTACTTTGAGAGAAAACAAACCCTTTGGCGGACATTTGTTGACCTTTACATTACTTCTTCCTGTATTATTTGTTATTTTCTTACTTTAAAATCCAACCAAGTGTACAAGCACAGATGACTAGACCTTCCCCTTATCATTTTCAGAAGGAGATGCTTTGCATAAAGACTATGGAATGGGACATAAACGTTAAGGTGAGATACATAATAAAAAAACAGAAGGCTTTATTCTATGAAGTAGACGACAATCACGCTTTGGATGGACTTTGTCGGTCTCCACATTCTCTCCACTATACATTGTCCCATGTCAATTTCTCAGGTCTTAGATTTTGTCCTATATATAGGAAATTATGTTCCATGGAAGCTACTACTTTCTTCTTTCGAAGCTCAAGCTATTACTGGCCAGTACTTAAACAAATCTAGCTTGTTACCCTTCTTCCCAAACTTAGTTATACTCTTAACATATACTAGTACATGGCTAGCAGAGTTGCTTCAACTTCAAGGGCAATGATACTTTTGTTAATGGTTTTATTCTCGGCAATCTTCTTGACTTCAGAGGCACGTATCCTCAAGGGGGGTCAAGCATTGCAAGGAAATGCTAATAATAGCCGCCACCTTTTGCTCGAGTTAGGTTTTGATCTCTCCAAACTTGAGCATTATCGAAGGTTGTCTACTATTGGTGTTGCCTCTGATAGACTTTCTCCAGGAGGACCAGATCCTCATCATCATTATTGACCAAGTTTTAGGGAGCGCTACCTTCCAAGATGGATTATATCTAATAAAGTTTGTGTTTGTTTGTTTTCATCCTTCTACGACAGGCAGTACTGCTTTTGGTTTATCGTACGGTATTTAGTCAATCACTTTGGTTCGGTGAAAGACAGGCTCTTTGATCCATTTTCCTTTTGTTTATGTTAAATGTATGATCAGCAATGATGTGGAATTGGCTTTGTTAAAAGTACTTTAACGAGAGAAAGCTATGTTGCTTTCTTGAGTATTTTTCAATATATCGGTCATTTTTCTTTTATTGTAATGATCATCGACGATATGACGACCTGTGACTATTTTTATATAGCTTCTTCTCTGAAAAAGTTTGTGCTTTTTTTCTTACAAGTCAGAAGATTTTATAAGATACAATAAGGGAGAAAAGATTAGACCAATCAAGATGAACGGAGATAATGTAATGGATTATCTCAATACCAAACACCTTTGATTGTTTTCTTTTAATTAACATATAGGAGAGATGTAATATTAAGTTTTGATTGAGAACAAAAATTAGAGTTTTTTTTTTTTTTTACTATTACTAGGTATGAGATCAACTCAGCGACCATTAGAGATTTATCCTCTTCCTCAGGATGAGGAATCAAAGAGTATAGAGGAAAATCTCCAACCCATCTATCAAACCACACTGAAACCTGCTGACCGTAACCTATTCTCCATTTGTATCCCTCACGCACAAAAGGAATGGCCCTGCAAATAGACTTCCAAATAGTAGAAGCTGAAAGAGGAAGGAGATGAGTAAACATATTATCACTGTGAAGTTTTTTTTGCCGCATCAGTTGCGCGCATAATTTATCCGAATTTTCAACGAAATGCCACCCAAGCTTACCCAACATAGCAATATTGTTATCCCTAGCCTGACACAAGCCCAAACCGCCTCGACTTTTAGGAGAACAAACAGCTTCCCAGATTAGAAGATGAATGCTGTTGCCAGAATTCTGAGTACCCTACAAAAATCCTCTAGCAAGTCTTTCAATCTCATCACAAACACTCGGTGGAAAGAATCCTTCTCTTACGCCATGTCCGCAGTAAAACTCATGTGAAATCTCCTACTCAGCTCCTCTTTATGCCGTCTATGAGTGTGAGGAGAAAGGAAGGCCTTAGTTTTATCAGCATTAACAACCATACCTGAACATGCATAAAATTTAGTCATGGACAACTCGACAGTGCTTGGTGGATGCACTGGAAAAAAGTATAACATCATCTGCTTTTAGCAAATGAGAAATAGATAAACCCCCATGAGATACGGCAACAGGATTCCAGGGTCTAGATTCCACTTCGCCTTGATTAGCATGGCCAATTTCTCCATTCACAGCACAAATAAGTACGGAGACAAAAGATCTCCCTTACGGAGGCCTCGACGAGGAGTAAAGGGACAAAGTCGAACTTCATTCCAGATTATAGAGAGAGAGGATTGAGAGACACACGACATGATCAAATTCGCATACAAGACCAGAAATCTAAAATCATAGTATGTCTGCTTCAAAGAGCGCCATTTCACTTGATCATAATCCTTGGCCAAATCAATTTTTATAGCAACGCTACCCAACTTCTTCTTAGATTTCCGAATGGCATGAAGCAGTTCCTGAGCAAGCACTATATTATCTGCAAGATATAAAGGCACCCTGAAGTGGGGTAATCAACAAATCCAGAAAAGGGAAGAATGCGATTCACTAGGACTTGGTCAGAATCTTGTAGCTAAGGTTACACAGACTTATAGGACGGAATTGCTTCATGCTCACTGGATTGGGTCGTTTGGAATGAAAACTAATAGCGTATCTGCTGGCTTGGAAAGACAACAACCAGATTCAAAAGCATCTTTTAACCATATGAAACAAATCACCAATAAGATGTCAATGCTTCTAATAGAAAAGAAGGTTGGAAGCCTTCAGGTCCTGGATGTTGGTGGGAGAAACCACTACGAAACCACTTATGGTGGCTTAGAAACACTAGAAGGGATAAAACAAGCTTTTTTATTTCAAAAACACAATCTTATTTATATTGAAAAAACTCTCAAATTCTCACCCTCTCTTTATTTTCCACACACAAATTCATGAACACACATACGGAAATCTGAACTTCCAGCCTCACTGCAATTCCATGCAATAAGATTTGGTAACGTTTAGTTATTTAATGCTTCATGATAGAAGAGATAAAGATTGTTGAAAGCTTAAATCACATTATTAAACACCAAACCTGAAATAGGTTAATCTTGATATATTGCAATAGGATAATGTTTTTTAGTCTCGTCTTCTCGCAGAGAGAGTGACATGCATTTCTTCCTGAAATCAAGTTTTACTGGAATGTCACCAGTGTCTTTACCCATAATTTTTGTTTTTTAGCCACTAGTAACAATTTAACTCATTTTCACCAATATTATAATGCGATATAATACTAAAACTTTATTTTTCTATAATAACTCAAAACATATATTTTAATCACTTAAGTCTCTAACACACTCCCTCAAGTGAAAGTTCTTTTGGCTTGAAACTTACACAGGCTCACGTTACCTTGTGCTTAATTTTTATCAAATAAATGGGGATGGTGAGATTCGAACTCAAGACCAATTGGTCATCAAGGCTCTAATACCATGTCAAAAAACCAATTCAACGCAAAAGTTTAAGCTGTTAGGTGAGGTCGCAGGATATGATTTATATTATTCTCTAACATTCCACGAGTTTAGAATTTCACCCCATCACAAGGTATGTTGGAATTTCAGAATTTAAAAATTATTTTTCAATCTTGCTCTAATCATGATTAGCCTCACCGTTGGTCCTTTTTTTTAAAAAAAATATGTAATCTTGCTCTAATCATGATTAGCCTCACCGTTGGTCCTTTTTTTAAAAAAAAATATGTAATTTTTTTTGACGTGTTTTTTTACATAAAAAAATTTCAAGTGTAAATTAGACCCTCACCCTACAAATATCAATTCATGAACGAGAAGTATAAGAAAAACATTACGAAACTAATTAATCTTTGATAAGTCAATTTAGTTCATTAAAGAACCAAAAAATACAAGAAATCATCACTAAATTAAGAGCAATAGTTTAGAAGCAATATTGATCATAAAACTAAATAAAAAGTGTCTTACAATAAGTTTTTATACTCCAAACAAAAATACCCTAATAGATCTACCCTAGTGGACTGATTTGAACTCAAACAAGTCTTAAGTTGTAGCTAAAATAATTAAAACCAACCATAAATTAAGCCTAAACAATGGGTTGTAGCTAAACCAACTAAACCCATAAAATAACAAACCCAATGTTTAAACAACTAAACATATTAAGAGAAAAACCAAGGTTGTCGTGGCTATGGTCAGCTCAAAAGAAAAATTAAATCCCAAACAATAAGTTTATATAGGCTGTTGAATTTTAAAGAACCAAAAAAAAGTAAGAACAAGTCAGATCCCCTGCTTAAATAATGTGTAGTAGCCATTTTTTATTTTCTTATATCGAATCCAAGAAAATTTGTCGTCTGTAATCTCCTTGGAATTGAGGGAGAATCTGCCGTCTTTTATCTCCTTGAATTTGAAGGAGAATCTGCTGCCAATACACCTCCCCTTCTTTGCCAATAAAGATTGATGGTAACCTCTCTTCCTTGACAACTTTAAAATCTTTATTGATCTTGTGCTCCTTGTATTTATATATATTGTTCATTTCAACAGAGAGTTTATTCTTGGTCAACAATTCTAAATTCTTCATTTTATTGTTCTAAATAGTTGAAATGATGATGTACCTCTATATAAACAATCCTTTAATAATTAATGAATCAGTAGAAAAGATTAAATTACCCCTAAAAATCTAAGGCATGAATTTGTAATTTTATGTGTAATTTCCCTGTTTAAATTAGAATCAACCAAGAATAGAAATGTAATTTCATTATTGAAGTGGATAATATTTTATGAGTGTATGCACAATGATTTTTTTATGCGTTTAAGTGTTTTTATTAACAAGTTTTGATTTAAAAATCATGATTCTAATTAAAAAAAACATGTTTTTCTTAAAATAAAAAGAAAAAATATGAATAAGAAAAGAGAGTTTTGATTAAAAAATGTAGTTATTTCTCCTTAATTTAAATAGTTAGATTTCTTATGGATATATATTTTAATTTCCTTAAATTTTTATTCCGAAAACCATATTGCTAATCAAAAAGATATATTTTTGTCATTACAAAAGAAAATGTACAAAAAAGGGAATTTTTACTAAAAATGATTTTTTTCCCTTAAAAAATTATATTGATAGATTTCTTACCAATATTTATTTTAATTACTGCAATATTCAATAAAATAATTTAAAAAGGATGTTGCGGGAAACCAGCTAGTTTCTTCCAAAAATTTTACTGAAATATCTCCAATATTTCTCTGCCCATAATTTTTGTTTTTTTAGCCTCTAATAATAATTTAACTAATTTTCACCATTACTATATATATATATATATATATATATATATATATATATATATATATATATATCAAACTATTCTCATCCTTTAACATAAGACTTTATCTGTGAGTTTGGAATTTGACCTCAATCATATATAGCATGTTAAAATTTCATAATTTTAAACCATTGGATACTCTTTTCAAATAATCCTCAAACATAGAGGACTGATTTGTATACCATCTCTACAACGGTTTCCTGTTGTTTTCAGTTTGAGGAATTGAACAGACACTCCCTTCCTCTGTTGTTGACTTTGAATGGCATAGATGTTGCCACATCAGCCCAATTTAACTCCTCTAAACCTGCAACCCACTTCTGGCGCGTGCAAATCCCTGCCGACAACTAAAAGTCTAAAACCTCTTCCACTCCCACCCAAAACCAGAGGTTACATCTCACGCACTGCTCCCTACGTGAGCGAACCCTTCAAAATTCCAGAATCAAAACTCCGCGCCACTAACCTCTCAAATATTCCCACTCTCGCATCCACCCCACGCACACATCTACCCCTATCTTATTGGAGCGTGCATAACACGTATTATATATCTAGTGGGTCTAAGTTTCTAGAAAGTTGCTAGGATACTTTCACGAGCACGACACTTAAATACACGAACGCACACGCACCGTACACCTGTAAGATAAAGGATTAGTAAAGTAAGGTGACGAGTTCTAGAGAGAGAAACGTTTTTTAGAGAGAGAAAGTCTCGTGCTCATTTTTTTTGAAGTTTTAGAGAGAGAAAGCGAAAGGCAAAAGGAATCGAAGATCTCCACAAAATTAGAGCTCGAAACCCTAACCTTCTCCTTCTTTCTCTCTCAAGAAATCTCTATATTTTACACTGTGTGTGTTTGGCGATGTGTAGATACATGATTCTGTATGTATAGGTTTTTAGATCGTGAAAGATTCGATAAAGGTTCGTGCTTTACCATAATTTCTTGTGGTTTCTACGCGTTTTTTTTTCCCTAATTGAATTTCTATGTTTGTGTTCGGGTTGATTTGGGAGTGAAATTAGGGTTTTTCTCTGGGGTTGTGGTTATATTGGAAACCCTAATTTTTGGGGGTTTAGGGGAATTTTGAGGAAATTAGGGTTTTGAAAACGGGATTGAGAGGAAATTACGGTTTTAAAGGGGAAAGTTAGGGTTTTGAGGTGGTACATGTATGGCTTCTGAGAGTGTAGTAGGAGAAGGAGGAAATGGAGGAGAAGTTAGAGAGAAACAAAGGTATACAGAGAATAAGGTTTATACTCGAAAAACCTTTAAGGGACCCAAAAAGAACAGCCTCATCAACACCGTTGTTACCACCACCACCACCACTGATAACAACAGTAACACAAATATAACCACCACTACCACAGAAGCCGCTGGCGAAAATAACATCAACACCACAACAACCACTGCAACTGCCACAACTGAAACTGCGACTGCTCTAACCACCGCCTCCGCTGTTGCAACTGAAACCGCAACTAAAACCACCTCCACTGCAGCTACTGAAACTGCAACTGGGAATGAAACAAATGACAAGGAGAACTACGAAAAGGACTTGGTTGAAGTGCGAGAATCAGAACCTGTAGCAGTTGAAGACACAAATACTGCCCAGCAAGTGCAACAGCCTGTTTCTCACTCAATTGTAGTTTCAGATGATTCTACCAGACTAAATAGGCAGGAAGTTCAGGGGGTGGTGCCCAGTGTGAGAGAGCAAGTTGTGGAGAGGGAGCTGCATGTGGGGAATGGGGTGCTGCTGAAGGAAGGGATGGATAATAGGGTGAAGGTGGACTTGTTTTCGCGGTCGAAGCAGGAGAAGAGGGAGCTCAGAAAGAAGTTGGAGAGTGAGCTTGAATTGGTGAGGAGTTTGGTGAAGAAAATTGAGGCGAAAGAATTGCAGCTCAGTGTTGGTAGGCTGAATCATTCACGGATGGTGCTGGTAAATGATGGGGTGGATAGAAGATTGAGGAGGGTTAATTCAGAAGTGGGATCAGTGGGTGTTCCCCGTGAGAGCACAATTCCTATTCTTACTCCTACTCCTAGGCAGTCTAGGCCTTTGAATCAGCTTAGTATATCTGTTCTGGAGAATAGCCAGGGCATGGGTGAGTTTGTGGAGAAAGAGAAGAGGACACCAAAAGCAAATCAGTTCTATAGAAATTCAGAGTTTTTGCTTGCGAAAGACAAGTTTCCACCAGCTGAGAGTAATAAGAAGTCGAAATTGAATGGGAAGAAGCAAGGGGCAGGGGAATCAGGGTTTGGGTTTGGGACAGGCACTAAGATATTCAAGAATTGCAGTGCTTTGCTTGACAAGCTGATGAAGCATAAGCATGGTTGGGTGTTTAATACACCTGTTGATGTGAAGGGTCTTGGTTTGCATGATTACTTTACCATCATCAAGCATCCCATGGACTTGGGCACTGTGAAGTCCAGGCTGACCAAGAATTGGTACAAGTCCCCGGAAGAGTTTGCAGAGGATGTGAGACTTACATTTCACAATGCTATGAAGTATAACCCTAAAGGACAAGATGTTCACGTAATGGCAGAGCAGTTATTGGATATATTTGAGACTAAGTGGGCTGTTATAAAGTCGGATTATGATCATGAGATGAGGTTTGCTTCCAGTTATGAGGTGGGCATTCCTACACCTACATCACGAAAGGCTCCTCCGTTTGTACCACCCCCTCTTGATATGTGGAGGATTTTGGATAGATCAGAATCAATGACATATCCTATTATTGATACCAGACCCAAATCCATTACCACTACACCTTCTGGTAGGACCCCTGTTCCAAAGAAGCCCAAGGCAAAGGATCCAAACAAGAGAGACATGACTTATGATGAGAAACAGAAGCTTAGTACAAACCTCCAGAGCCTACCTTCAGAGAAACTGGACAACATTGTACAGATAATAAAGAAGAGGAGTTCAGCACTCTCCCAACATGATGATGAAATTGAAGTGGATATTGACAGTGTTGATGTGGAGACTCTGTGGGAGCTGGATAGGTTCGTCACCAACTATAAGAAGAGTTTAAGCAAGAATAAGAGAAAAGCTGAGCTTGCCATTCAAGCTAGAGCAGATTCTCAGATGAATGTGCAGCAGAAGGTAAAGCCTTTGACCAAATTTCTCAGCATTAAGTGTACTTTTCTGAAAGGAATTTGTGGTTGCTAAATTTCTACTGATATTTGGTTGCAGGTCTCAGCACCAGTTGTGGTGGAGGCACCAAAAGAAACAAAAGCAGGTAAAGTTTTCTGATTATGAGTCTTAATTTCGTTTTGGTTACCATATTGTTTAGTTGTATTGGTTATTTGAAACATTGTTTCTTCTGCTGGCAGATGAAAGGAATGTCTCCACCTTGTCACCTAATCACGTGGAGAAACTGGGAGACAATGGAAGTAGGTCTAGTAGTTCAAGCAGCTCCAGCAGTGATTCTGGATCTTCGTCAAGTGGTACTGCTTCACATTTCTAATTTTGCAACTTCTGTCACTGTTATGTCTTATATATTTGGTCTGATGTTTGGTGAACTCATTTATTTTTCTTTATCTGCATGATTATTGCAGATTCTGACAGTGACAGCTCCTCAGCTTCTGGATCTGATGTAGGGAATTAATTGAGTACTCAAGTAGTTCAGGTGGTTGCATATTCTCCTGGGTTTGCATGAAATGTTTATGTGACTTTTATTTGCAGATGATGTTTGTTGGACTTTTAATTGCAGATAACTTGTGCACTTTCCTGTGTTTCTTCCTGTTTGTTGATTATAATATGGTATACTATGCTGTTCATCAATGTCACCTCATTGTCATATTAGCGCTTGTCTGCTGTCCGGACTGCAAGTGCTACCTGCAATGTAGTAGCAATAGAGATACTAATAGCATGATCATTGTTGTTGAAAAGAATGTATGTTTGCTTAGGATTTGCAGGATGCTTAGGACAACACTCCTTATTTGTGATTTACTAGTGAAAAAACGAAAACATAATTTTATGCATGTTAAAACATGGTATCTGATTGCCCTTGTACAGTGCCTCTTATATAAGCAAGAATGTGATTGCTCTAGTCAGAGTGTCGTTTGGTGATTAACCTTTTATTGCTTAAGGTCCTGTCTAGTTATGTGGATGATGTTGGCTTGGTTATTGGTGGGTTTCTTCTGAATTCTGATAGTTACATGTGGGTACCACTCACTGGTATGAATACCTTATAGGCTGGGTATGGATTAGTGAGGGAAAAAGAATCTGACTTAGGACTTCAGAGCTTGGGAGCAGAAAATGGGTTCAGAATCTGCTCTAAGATTAGCTGGCTAATTGACCTGGCATTAGAAATTGGTTTCTAAATGGTAGAAAGCCTGCACTGTATAAATTGGCGCACACCATGACAATTTGGGTGGGAGGAGATGGTTAATCATCAATGAATTTAAAATGTTTTATGTGATGGATTGTTGGTTGATTACAGCTATTATGACCTATTTCAAATGGTTTCTGATTCTTGTTACATTTGGATGATATTTGAAATGCATATATATATATATATATATATATAAGAGCGTTTTAGGCTTGTTGATCATGTACAAACCTTTTTTTTGTTTTTTGAACTCCATTTCTGGTGTTAAAATTTATATTTTTCATCTTTCCCAGCCAGTGACATTTTCTTGGACCATCCTCTCTGTCTGAACCGCCTATGCACCATTGCCGTCTCTGAAAGTTAATTAATCACTATGTTGTTTCTGAAGTTGGATTATATTTATAGGGTCTTCCACTCAATCACTTCTTTTTTGTTTTCCTGTATGCACAACTAATTCCTAAATGATGATTTAATGGAAGAAGACATTTTCCAAAAAGTTTAAAAAAGGGCAGTTTGTTTGTTATGGAGTTGGAGGCCTTTTTTTGTGTTTGTGTTATTTGCACAATAAAGATGTTGAGATGAAATTACATGTTCTCAAAAACCTGTTCTCTTTGACCTTGACAACATGTGCACATGTTATTATAGGAAACTCATGTCGATTTTACCTGTACAATTAATTACCAGCCTCTATTGTTTTTTTCATTTTCTTAATGTGGTGATTTCTTTCACGGATAAAAGTTACCCTCCATGATTCTCGTGTATAGTATCCCATAAGTGCACGTGTTTTGTTCTCAACTGTACAGTATACTGGGTTGCATGCAATAATAGCTGTGATGTTAGCTATGGTGCAGATTAGGTGCAGTCACAGCCACCAACAAGTCTAGAGTTCAATTGTCTTAGGACTAGTTTCAAGGTCTGTCATGGGAACCTTGCTATACAATACAGCAAAGCATGACTGTCTTAAGAAACACGCTAAATTGTGGGATAGTTGGTGAAGCCTGGTTATTCTTAGAGTTGTTTTCCGGTTGTATTTTGCCATCTGTTTTATTTTTTTCCTACTAAACTTGTGGAAGAAATGCTTATCTGTGCTTTCTGGATTAGTAAAAATGAAACTGTATTTTAAAGGATGCTTGCATGCAATAGGCATTAGTTTTTGTAGATTGTCTATTCTTGCATGGGCATGCAAATAAATGTTTTGTAAACAGTTGAAGCTTTGTCTTGCTGTTATGGTTTCATGCAAGATTTTCCTCTCTATTCTGCATTAGCTAGCTGATGAGAAGTATTTCTTAGCTTGTGATTGGCAATGTCTGCGTTTGTTAAATACTAGTGGTACTCCTTGCTCATATCACCTTTCCTTTTTCCCTGACAGATCTCAGAAGTTTAGGGTAGATGGCTATCTCCAAAGTTGGTGTACAATGCATTCTGGATTTCGATTCTCATTAGGAATCTGCCTTTGGTGTACAGTGAAGTTCTCGAGGCGACAGATTGTCCTGCCAGTGCAAAGTGTAGTTTGTCTCTCTTGTGGGAACTGGTTTCTTCATGTGGCTGATCTGTGTCTGCTCATGCATTTGTATAATACGCCCTAGAATGTGGTTATGATATAGATACAGTGGTTTGTTTTCCTCTAGCATGTGTACATGGCTAACTACTAGTCATTTTAGTTCTAGCTACCTTGCCGTTGATTTTGTGTTAGCAGATTCAGGATTCTTTGGTGCTATAGAATAGATAGTCTGTAATTCAAACTCATGAAGTTATAATTGCTTCTTAAGAAATAATTTTTTCTGAAGATTGCTGGTTTGTGGTCTTGGCACAGATTATGGGGCTCCATTTGAACACTCAAACTATACTGCATTTGAGTCGCAACAACAGCCACTCAAGCAAGGATCTCTGTTTAAGCTATAATCCTAAAAGAAAACTTAGTATTATCAATGTTGCAACATATAGCAGTCCCTTGGATCCATTGCATGTTAATGGGGTATTTTATTTGCTGTAAGATGCCTTGAAAAAACTGAAAAAGTGAAGGAAAAAAAAAAAAAACTCATGGTTAGGGATGGCAATGTGTTGTTGAGCTTGAGCTGGATTTTTCTCCTTTCATCTCTAATTCAAAATATATTTAAATTCATCACCACTATTCATCTACAATCTAGCTGCTTGGATTGGATTGGTTTGAGGGGTTTTTTTTCATTTGTTGAGTGCCCAACCTAATCCAGATTTCTTCTCTTATTTTTTTAAATCATTTTTAAAAATAAAATATAAATTTAAAAACCAAAAAACATTTCTATTTATAAATTATAAAACTATAAAATAGAATTTAAATTTAAACATTAAAATCATATAAATCATTCATGAATTATAAAATAAAGATTTATATATTATATTAAATTTAAAATTACAGTCATATCAAATAAAATAAAAATTCGTAAAATGTTAGGTTTACTTGAGAATATGGTGAAATTTATTTTATAAGTGTATTTTTTGCATGGAAATGTATTAAATTAATAGTTTTTTATTTTTAAAAATTTATTTTTGATATCAATGATAAAAAAATATAAGGAAAAAATAATAATTTAAGGCTAAATAAATTTAATTTTTTTAAAAATATAAATGAATCTCAATATCAAAAAATATTTTAATTTAGAAAACTAAGATCGCGAAAGCTTCTACTTTAACTTTACGTGCCTTTTAAAAAATGCTTTTACCTCGATAAAACATTACATTGATTTATTTTTTTATTTTTTATTTTATTTTGAAAAGTTAATATTAAAAATTAAAAAAAATATATTTATAAGTAAAACTTATCTTTAAAAAACATCACCGAAACCAAAGACGCACAAAAGCTGAAAACAATGTAGACCAGTCACCAGAAACTAGTTAAGGTAAATGCAAATTCATCCCCTCAAACTCATGCTCTCTCCAACTTTTGCAAGATGCTCATCCAATCTCAAACCTTATTTCCTCAAAACCAAACCTTTCTCTTCTTCTTCTTTAGATTTTTCACCATGGTCTGGTCTGCAATCATGGAGAGAAAGCCCATTGAACAAAAACAGGTTTTGGGGACCAAATGGCCCACAAACACCTCCCTCTTCAATTGACATCAATGGCACTTCGTTGTTGGACTCTGCTTCTTCTCTTGCAGAACTTGGTGCTCTTGTTCTCTCTACTAGCGACCCTCTCTCAAAATCCAAGCTTTCCCATTTGGCTTTCTCTAAGTGGCGCAATGAGAAGCTTCCTATTGGGGTATATGACCCTCCTTCAAGACCTGCTAGGCCTCCTAAACCTGAATTGGTGTGTTTTCTTATTGGTTTTTTACACTTTTTAATGGGTGTCTCTAAAAGCTTGAATTGCTTATTGAAGTTTGGTTCTTTTGTGTTTGTTGTTATGTTTTGTGTTGTTCGTCGCCAAGGTGATTTATGGGTTTTTTTTTTTTTTTGTGCATTATCAATGCCACTGCAATGGACATTTGGTCAAGTGTTTATGAGTTTGTGCTAGTATGGTTTATTTATCGCTTACTTGCAATTGTTCCATTGAACTATTTTCTAGTGTCAGGAAGTGGAGATTTTTTATGGTGCCTCAGTGCAGGTATTGCTTTCACAGTATGTAGTTCATGTCAGTGGGATTTGTTGCTTTCAATTTCATTCAGAATTGGACATTTCAGGACCTCACTTTCGTTTATGCTATTTGTGGAATTTGTCCCTTTTACATTTTAGAAATGTCATTAGCTTGTTTTTCTCACAAAAGAAAATGTCATTACCAATGTATGTTCCTAAAGTAATTTGGGTAGGGAGTTGATGATTTAGTGATTTGAATATTATTGGTTGATTGAAATTGCTAACTAATTATTGTTTATAGGAAAATTAATTGCTTCAGTTGTTGAATTGGTCTTTGGATTCATGTGCTCATTTCCAGGTTTCCCCAAAGGAAATTCCAGCTCCTAAAGATTCAGGCATGCCTCTTAATGCTTACATGCTTCATAATCTTGCACATGTGGAGCTAAATGCAATTGATTTGGCGTGGGATACTGTTGTTCGATTTTCGCCTTTTAGCAAGATTTTGGAGGAAGGATTCTTCGCAGACTTTGCACATGTCGCTGATGATGAGAGTCGTCATTTTGCCTGGTGCTCTCAGAGACTTGATGAGCTGGGTTTCAGGTCAGTTAATTCATTGCTCTTAGTATTATCGCTTCTTTATTGTTGTACCAAGTAGTATTAATTTCCTTGTCATTAGATATGGAGATATGCCTGCTCATAATTTACTTTGGAGAGAGTGTGAAAAATCATCCGATGATGTTGCTGCCCGTTTGGCTGTGATTCCTCTAGTCCAGGTAATGTTTTGCTCTGAATACATTATCTAGACCTCATTGATCCAGTGGGTGTTAAAATATGCTTGTACAGTGATTTTTATGGCTCTGCATATGCCATTTTTCAATTTTCCTTTGGTTTCCCATTCAAGGTTTGCTATCCAAGAAGCTACTAACATGTTCATGACAAGCGAACATGCATACTGGCATATGATTACTAAGATTATATGTTCTATGAAATAAGAATATGAAATCATTGTCTTTAGATGAATGGTAGAGATTTCTGCAGTCACCTCACTATATATTTCAATTTTCCATATAATATATTTAGATATTTGTTGCCAGATAGGTAAGTTATAGAATTTTTACCCTCAGGCAAGTGGTATGTGTCTTTTGAAGTCCTTGTTATTTCTGCCTGCCATTTCAGTTCACTCAGCGAAGTTATGATGTGTGCAAGTGCTGGTTAAAGGATGATTCTTACTTTTGATATGCCCATAGAACTCTTAAATGTAATGAAACTTCAATCACAGATAGATTGTACATAACACATTTTTTCATTTCTATTTAAAGAGGAATTTTTTTTTTTCTTTGTTCTTCTAATACCATGGATTTAGGAGGCTAGAGGACTTGATGCTGGGCCAAGGCTAGTGCAAAAACTAGTTGGCTTTGGAGACAATAAGACATCTAAAATAGTGGCTAGAATTGCTGATGAGGAAGTTGCTCATGTAGCCGTTGGGGTCTACTGGTTTGTCTCAGTCTGTCAGAAAATGGGTCGTGCCCCTTGCTCCACTTTTAAAGGTTTAGCAGACCTTTTAATGTTTAATCTTAGATAGTCACTTGTTCATATGTCTTTAGTTCCATATATGCCATGCAAGTATTTATTTGCGAATATTTTTGCCACATTGAGTAGATTTGTTAAGGGAGTACAACGTGGAGTTGAAAGGGCCCTTTAATTATTCAGCTAGAGATGAAGCTGGGATTCCCCGTGACTGGTGAGAAAAACTGTATCTCAGTTATTGTTTGCATGGAATTCAAAATGTGATGTATTTTAATAGTTAATGTACGATCCATTGACCTATCTTCCTTGACAATCTAACAGAAAATCAATCTTCTTTTAACTCTGCACCCAAAGAAAAGCTGTTTTTAATTTGATTCTTGCATTACCTCTGCTGTGCAGGTACGACAAATCATCCACAAATAAACAAGACGAGGTTACAAAACCAGATACCACTGAGAAGCTTTCTGTGGTATGAGATTTAGTTTCTTTCTCTCCCTCCCCAGGAGAGTTAACATACATGTGTACAATGTTAGTAGCAAATATACTAAGTGGTGGTTCACATTACAGGTTTACGAAAGACTTGCTTCTATCATTGCCATGGAGACAGAAAATGCAAGTTTGAATAAGCCAGCTGGATAATACCTAGGGCGTAGGCAGCTTAGGTTGAAAATCCTAAAATTCTTTGCAGATGGTTGGGTGACAAATTGATTTTAAGTTTCATAGACGACTCAGCCAGTAGCTATAGTGATATAGCTCAAAGACAGGTCACTCTGAATTAGTAGTTCAGGGTCGTCTTGTTTTGCATTTTGCAACTCCGGGTAACTGCCAATGCTGGCCCTTTCTGGAGCTTATAGTTTTAGAAGTGCTCTTTTCATCATATTGTCTGTCTTTCTATCATGTATATATGTGAATTTGTATAGATTAGAACTTCTGTAGTTTCTTTCTTGATCAGTTCTAAGAAAATAACTGTAACAATTGAAATCCCTCTTGATGACATTTGGATTAGGTGGCTGTGGAGCAGAATAGGCTATGATATCAGTCTTTCTGAGTCTGCTGGATCCAAGGATGATTTTTATATAATTATATAGATTAAGCTTTCTGAAAGCATCTTTCAGGTTTAGTTAACAAACACTAGTTGTTTTATTATTCATAAAGGATTTTATTTTGGAATCAAGCTGTGGAGACCAATCTAGAAGAGTACAAATGACTAGCCACAAGGCCTGCAACAGGGTGACTCGGCTGTTGCTCCAATTAATGCTTATATCATCATCAAAAGAAGGGGAAAAAAGTGTTGATAGTGGCTGGCCGAACATTGGGCATCTCAAAAGAAGTCATTAAACTTTGTTTTTGTTGTTGGATCACATGCAATCCTCATTCGTTCGTAAAAGGGCTTCAGCTAGTGGGGGACACATTAAAATGGGGCTTATTTTGAAGATGAAAGGCATTAAAGCACTTCGACTGGGATGGCAACGGTATCCACGAGATAGGTTTTAATTAAATCTATAGAAGACCTATATTCATTTGGATATTTATAGTCTATTTATTATTATTATCATTTATATTATTATATAATATATATATATATATAGTCAAGTTTTAGTTGTCAAATATCAAGTTCGGATGAAAATATCATTCATATCTACTACATATACTACATGGCGGAAAAATAAACCATTGGAAGGGAGACCACGTATGTTTAGTCTCTCTCCTCCAAACTTCCAATTTGATTCCTAAACTTTCAATTTTATTTCTAGAAATTTAAAGATATAATTGTTGATTGCAAAACTAAGAATTTACGAGAATGATGGAAAAATAAAAATAAAACCATGATTTCATAAACCCTAAAATTATAGATAAGTTATAGAAAAAAAATTGATTTAATAAACTTTGAATGTAATAATTATATCTCAATAACATAAAAAATTGTTTTAAATTGTATGTTAAATTGATGACAAATAAAATTTGAATTAAATAAATATCTAAAATATAATTAGGAAAGAATTTGAAATAACAAGAAAAATAAAGAAAATTTTGAAATAGTGACATTCAGGTCCCAAGCCTAAACAACCTTTCTATCCTTTTCTCTTTCCTTTATCTCTTTCATTCTCTTCCCCTACACATTTTCTCTCTCACTCGCGCACTTTCTCACCCCCCTTCTCTCTCCTCACACATATTCTCTCCCCTTCTCGTTTTTTTCTCACCACTTATTTAGGAATAAACCTCAATGTATTTTTGAGTTTTGATAAGTTAGAATGTGACATTGTGCACCATCCACACATATAAAATTTTATATGCAAAGCAAACATATCCTTCTTACTCCGTGTCTACTTGTTGCCTTACATGACACTAGCAATCATCACTCTCACCACCAATGACAGTTAGGTATTACAATCAAGGGTGAATATCAACCTCTTCACTAATCAATTGCACTACAACTCCACTCACCCCCAAGATAATTGTAACACCAATTTTCATGTCCTACGGGATATATTGATATAATCAAAATCTATAACTACCTATATTCAAGACTAATTATAAGCCCAATACACAATTATGGAAAGCTTATATCAAGTTTAAGGTATTTTCATAACTTTATCAATGGCGCCGTCTATGATGACATTTTATTTCTCTCCACCAAAACTCTTTCCATAACTGACAAAACTCTAAAATATAGGAGAATAATTGATCTTTCCACTCCAAAAACTCTCTTATATAGTGTTGATGCTCAATTATGTTGTCACATTTATGCAACTGCATCTTTGCACTCTTTCTCATACACAATAGACTCACCACTAAGGGTATTGAGACAACTCCAATTCCTAAAGAGACAATGTATAATTACATGTAAGCAAGTAGACATGAAGAAACTAGCACTCCATCACTTAAAAAGAGCTACGTCTATCAAGAAAAGTGTTTTTATAATAGACACTTTAAACGAGGATCTAACTATCTCCATCGATCTTTATCTAAATCTAACTCATGCACTCTACCTAGGAAACGAATAAGACATAAGGCAAGATCAACAACTCTATGAGTTTATGATAATAAACCCATTAAGTAGAAGAATCTTCACTTTATCATAGAATGATGCACATTTATCTCTCCAAAGATTACACATTTGCAAAGGCCAACCTATATAATTATGATGGACACATAGACCTTAGAGAGCATATATAGAATGTGAAAAGCATTCCAAAGCTTGTCATATAAGACAATGATGTTATGTGCAATGTTCTTTCAATAATGTTTCATGGATTTGCTCATGCATGGTACCATAACTTAGAGTCTAGCTTAATCATCAACTTTCATCATCTAAATGCCAAAATTATTTTGCATTTTAGTACACGCGTCCTAGCTAAAAAGAAAAGCACCACTAAGCTTGTTGCTATTACACAGTGAGAAAATAAGAGCACTAAAGCATGTCTCCAAAGGTTCAACAAGAAAATGCTCAATGTGAAAAGACTACTTGAACCTATTTCTATAAATTGAGGTGAAGTTTTTCCCAAAAGCCAAATTGAGAAATATTTATGCAATTACTTATCAAGTATTGTAAAATAATATCGATGGTCAGGTAACTACTTAAAATAACACTGAAGCAAAGAGTATTAATATTTTTTGTAAATTTTGAAAAATTACTCGCCCTCTTTTTATTTTAGGGTCGGTTGGATTATATGTAAAAATGAGAGAGATTTCATCCTTATACTTCAATTTCTTCTCTTTTAAAAAAAAAAAAAACTAGTGGTGAAATTTGATTTGGGATTGAATTAAATGAATATTAGTGAGGGAAATCATACACAAACTTGTTTAGGGTTAGGGAAATCAAGAGATAAAATCTTTAGAGAGAGAGAACAAGAGATTTAAATAGGGAAGAAAGGAAGGAGAAGAAAGTTTGCAAAAAATCCCTTACCTTTATTCCAAACTAATTGACAAAGTGTTCTAATAACCTAATTTCTTATTATTGTGTGTTGTCATGCTTAGGGGAAGAAATCTTCAATTTACCAATTATAGGGTTCTAGGGTAAATTTAGAGAAAATGAGTATTTTAATGTTAAATACTCAAGTTGTCATGAATTAATTGCTTGACAGAGGAAAATAATAAAGAGTATTTAAAGAAAAATCATGGGTGGCTCTAGGCCTTAGGGTCGGTCACATAAGTAAGGGCTAGTGATAAAAAAATTGTTAAGTCAACCATATAAGTGAGGGCTATTGATAAAAAAAATTGTTAAACTGACAACATGAATGTGGGCTACTAATCAAGAATTACTAAGCTGGCTATATAAGTAGAGGCTATTGATCAAGTATTGTTAAGCCATCTATATGAGTGAGAGCTGCTAATCAGAAATTGTTGAGTCGATCACATAAGTAGGGGATACTAATTAGATGTTTATGAATCAATCATATGAATGAGAGCTACTAATTAGAAATTATTAAGCCGGCCACATAAGTAACAGATATTAATCAAATATTTATGGGCCGACTATATAAGCGGGGCTATGAATTATATGTCTTTTAGATGTTTAGTATAAAAAGAATTAGAATCAAAGAGCTAATGAAATATGTGATTTCACTTGAAAGATTGAACTAAGAAACTCTAGAGTTTATGTCATCAAAATCATCAATATCTTGGTATGAAGGAGGATTCTCCTACTTGTAGATATCAAGGAAGAGGTAGCAATGATCTTGATAGTCGGTACAATAAATTAAACTTTGCCAATTATTAGGATTTGTTATTTACTAAGTTTTTTTTTTTTTTATGAAATCATGTGACAAACTGCATGATTTCATAGCTGATATGGCATTCATGGTACCAAAGAATAAATAAGATTAATATTAAGATTTGTTGTTTACTAAGTTAATTAAACATTAAATGCCAAGTCAAAGCTTCTAACTTGTAATAAATGTGATCATTCTTCGAACAACCTTAGTTAAGTTATAAATATCTATTTATCATGTCCTCTTATTTACCCACAACTCTACTGTCACCTTCCCCCTTCATTTTTTCAGATCTAGCTCTGCCTCTAAACTAAATTATCTTTATGAAGTCTCTTACTTACCTGAAGAATTTTGTATCCACGTTACCCTTGTTATCTCTCTCTCTCTCTCTCCCCCCCCGTTATAATCATTTTTGATTCAGTTTAGTTTTTGTCAAAAAATAAATAATCAAATCAAAAATTTTTAAAAAAACCAAAACTTTATTTTTTTAAAAAACCAAAATTTAAAAAAAACTGAAATCGGTTCAAACGATCGGTTTCGGTTCGGTTCAGTTTTTTAGGATAAAAACCAGATTAGCTCAATTTTTTCGGTTTTGGCTCGGTTTTTCTGGTTTTTTTGGGTTCGGTTCGGTTTTAGACTTATAAAACCGAAACCAAACCGATTGATTTTTTTAAAATTTTAATTGATTTTTTTCAAGATTTAATTTTTAATTTTTTTTTATTTTCTCTCCCCTGCACACACTTTAGTTTCTGTTTTCTAGCTCTACTTTATATATATATATATATATATATATATATATATATATATATATATATATATATATATATATATATATATATAATGTGCAAAATACGACACTTTGGCCATTAAAAAAAAGAAAAGAAAAAGGGAAAGAAAGGAATGAGAACATGTAAGATTCAGGCACGCACTCATGAGATGTGACATAGAGCCAGAAAGTAAACGTGAATGATGGCAGCTCCATGCATACCGTAAGTTAATAAACTATGTTCTTTTTACAGCTGCTTTAAGATAAGATTCTGAGCCTCTTCGTCTACTACACCTTTGGAGTTTAGTGATTGGTTGCTTTAGAACTTGATTGGTGAAATTAAAAATATATATATTATTTTAATTTATTTCTAAATAAAAAATATTTTAATTTTAAAAACCAACAGCTATGACGACACCAAACAGTCAACTGCACCAAACCCGTCTGTCAATCTCTCTCTCTCCTCGTTAACACGCAACGTGGACGTGAAGGACGCAAAGAAATCCAAACATTTTTTAAAGAAAAGAAATTATTTATAGTAATTAAAGGATATTATCAACGTTAACGTAACATAATCTCTGCTTCTCTGTCATATTCACTCACCGCTCTGACTTTAAGCGAGAGAAGAAAATACAAGAAGATTCAGAGCAGGAGAAGCAAAGCAGAGAATATGTGCTGTGGAGACGGTGACTGTAGGCCTCTTGGCTTTCTTTTAGGCCTTCCCTTTGCCTTTCTTTCTCTAATTATCTCCGCTGTTGGCGTTGTCATTTGGATTGTCGGGTTTGTTCTCTCTTCCTTTATAATAATTCTTGCTGTATCTTAGTTTCTTGATGTCTTTGATTTCTTTATTTTTCACAGTTTTTGCCATTGTCTGTAGGAGTCTTAATTGCATTTCAATTTCTGGACGACCTTCTCTGAGATTTCTTGAATCTGTGATAGTATTTGTCTCCTTTTTGACAAATCTTGGCTGTTCTTTTCTTCTATGTTGGTTTCCGGGCATCATAGTTATGTTATCTGACAGTTTTTTCCCCATTTTGTACAGGGTTTGGCTTATTGCATTTCAAATTTGCAGTATTTGAGAATTTCTTTTTGATAGTTTTTCTTGTACTTTAAATCCTGATGAACATACTTAATTTTAACATTTATTTATGGCTTTAAATTTGTAGTTGCATCTCAATCTCTGTTTATTTGAGATTTCTTGATTCTATTTCAGAATTTGGCAGTTTTGATACAATATGTGATCTGGGTTTGGTCTAAATTATTTTATATAATGATGTTACATTTGTACTTGAGAATTTATACCTCCTGACTGATTTTCCAATCTTGGGGGTTGTGCAGGTTGTTATTATCCTGTGTTTGTCCTTGTTGTTTATGCGTGACAGTGATAGTAGAACTGGCTCTGGAGTTGATCAAGGCCCCCATTCATGTCATGGAGTGGTTCACTTCTCAGATACCTTGTTGATTTCATGATTCTACTGAACATACCTTAGTTATGTAGTAGTTTTCTGTTTGTTGATTTGGATTCTTCCTCTTTCTACTTAATATACCTATTTATGTGTTTCCTTGTTTGTTATTGAGGGGAGCGTGAGTAAAATTTTATGGAATGACTTATGAGATGATTCATCTTCAGATATGATTTCTGACCATATGTGAATTGGGTTCCAAGAATGAGTATGATGTTACTTTTTTTGGATGTCCCATAATCGTTAGAACTTGTGTTCTTATCATCTGTGGATAACAATTATTGTTATAGAAATGGACTCAGAAACAAAAGGGGTTACAGAGTAGTTTTATTGATAGATTGAAAGCAGAAACTTGGTATGTTCACTGCAAAAGCTACAGGGAGCTAAGAACACCCAACTGTGAGTCTGACTGGCTAACAAGGTCTGTTATTCTAGCAGAGCATCAAGGCATTATTTAAAGCCTGTCTCATGATCATCAAGCCTCCTCCAAGAATCCTCTTTCCGTTTTAACCAACCCCCCCTCTCTTCACACCGCCATGAACTATGCATCACATATTCATCCTTCAAAGATTTGTTCGACTTCTCCAACTTCTGAGTTTCCCTGTAGTGGATTTAGGGGGTACAGAATCGGGTAGGTTGCTGAGTTGGACCAAAAGAGTTAATTAAGAGGAAACATTTTTGTTTTCTTTGAAAAAACATGAGACATAATCAAAGTATTTATTGAAATTCAACATTAGGGAAACTCAAACTGGAAGTTACTTCTTGGTTCTGAAGAGTTTCTATATTTTAGTATTGAACACTACATCTGACAAAGCAATAAAATTATCCAGAGATCCCGTTTGGTCCAATGTCTCTCTTTGCGAGTTGTTGAAGTGCCCTTATGTTCTCCCTCATTTTCTCCCACGTCTTGTGATAGAACTTTATCCAAACTATTTAACACTCCATGCTTTGTAAAGACTCCACTCTCAAGCTGGAGACCAATCTCCCACACATTCTCTAACACACGTCCGTACGTTGAGCGTTTGATGGCTCAAAAATGGCCTACCAATCATAAGCACCCCCCTCCCGCTATATTCTCAAGCAATGAGTTCCATCCACAATGAGTTGTAAACACCCCAACTGCTGTGTGTGCCAAAACGTCGAACTGAGTCCATGGTATCACAAGTCCCTGTGATGTGGTTCTGTCCAAGAATCCGTTAGGGAAATGTACCTTAGAGTTGTCCCTAAGTGAGCATACAAATGGCGCCTCACTTGTTTCTAAGACCTCAGCTAGTGCTACAAGTTCATGCGGTGGTGGTGCTGTGACGGATCCAAAGCTAACATATGCAACGGAAGCAAGTTTTTGCTTGTCAAGCCTTGTTATGCAACCGTATGTGTCTGCCCCAGGTGGTGGTGGTAATATCATATTGAAGGGTCCAATGTTGAGAAATTTTTTGAATCTAGAATTCTAGTCCTTTGTTATGCTAGGGTCCAGTCCTTTGAATCAGATTTTTCTCGTAAATTGGCACTCAAAAGAAAAGGTGGTCTCTATATTCATTTGCATGCTTCCACAAAACACAAATAGGATCAGAGGATCTCCCCATTTAATCTGTTTGTCTTTAAAGGATGATCTGTCGAGGATGATCAGCCATGATGTGAAGCTGTGTTCAGGAATATATATGTAAGGGATTCCATAATAATTTAAACCTCTCCACCCTACCACTTTTGGCCCTTTAAGCTTCCTATGCACTTTTGAAGGAGAACTTCCCATTTGGTGTCAGGTTCCAGGATATGCTATCCTTTCTCTTCTCATTAGGGAACGGTTTACCACAGAAAGCAGATTGGATGCTCACAAGTTCCTCTGACCTAGCCTTTGGCCAATGCCAATAATTGTTGTTGATGACTGCCACTGCTTTTGCATTTCAAGGAATACCATTTTCAAACATTACCCCACCATTATATTTCTCCATTAAAGGATCATCAGGTGCCTTGAGTCCCATCACAGAAAGGTGATTTTTCCAATCCCCTGTAGCATGAATTATCCATTCCCAGATGATATATAGGCCTGAATCCCAGATATTTTCTCCAAGTTCAGCTACAATTCTGTGATGCGTTTACTGCCCAGAAACTGTTGCCTTTGAGCTGATGCAGGTGGTTTTGATCTCAGCTGTTGATTTGCCACAACTAGGCCTCGTGGATAGTTTTGCAGGAATATTTATGGATCGATGGGTATAGTTAAGTCTAAAAAGAGACATGGATTGCATATAATATCGGTTTGATGAAAGACTCATAATTTTTAATTCAATCATTTAATCACACTCAAATTTGATCAAGAATACAGGTCTAATTCTATAGAGATAAGCTCACTCCAACTAGCTGAGGTTAGTTTTGTTAAGGTTCGAGAAGCTTTCAAATTAGTGTTATTTTGGTTAATTTTGTTATTTTTTTTATTTTCTTTTCGTATGTTTATGACTTATTTCTTTTCTTTTTAATTAGAACTTGATTTTTGATTTATTCATAGAATTAAAAAAAAATAAGTTATTTATTGATAAACATTTGCTAATAAAAAAAAATTATAATGATTTTGTTCAGTATAATTGTGTTACCTTTTCTAGCTGTTTTTGTTATATTATTTTCTGTCTCCATCACTAATCCATTGAAGATTTATTAAAAGTATGTTTGGAAATATGATAAAAATCATATTCCTTTAAATTTTAAAATTTTTTATTTTATTAAAATTTATTTTATTTTATGTTTTTAAATTATTTTGATATACTAATATTAAAAATAATTTTTAAAAAATAAAAAATATATATTATTTTAATACATATCTAAATAAAAAGTATTTTAAATTATAATTATTAATTTATAAAAAAAATAAAATATATATATTATTTTAAAATGAGGTTGCATAATTACCTTAGGTTACAAGCTATATCACTCTCTTTTGTCTCTCTCAAGACAAATCCCTCTTCTTACATCCTCATCATCACCTTTCTTAAAAAGGAGCTACCTTTTTTGCTTTACTACTTTGATCACCTTGCTTCAACAAAATATATAAACTTTCTCTTTAGTTTTTCATTAAAAAATAAATAAATAATTAAAAGGGTTAACCATTGTTTCGATAAAAGACTAAAGCAAAATTAATTATAACTCAATTAACATACGATTAAAAATGGCTCAACGTTTTTGGACCATGAGTGTCAACCATGGATGATCATCTGCCACAGTGTACCTGCGTTCTCCAAGTAATGGCCATCCAAAATCTGCTGCAACAAACTAGTTTCCTCTGCTTGTAATGTGGAAGAATTTATATCGAGAAAGTGGGAAAATCCTACCTCAAAAGAGAAAAGCATGGTCATCAAGTCAAGTATATTATTGAAACATGACTGCACTGAATGCAGAGCGATGTTCAAAATTATTCAACACTCCCAATAGCACAAAAACAAACTATAGATTTAGACACAACATCAACCACTCGACAAAAGCTCATGAGACATCTTCATCTTTCACTCGATTTCAGCGGAGTTAAGAACCTCTCTTATTTTCTTCTTTAATGTTCTTCTTGCTTCCCATACTCCAAATGGCTTGCCTCATAGCCACCCTTCTTCCCAGCTCCAGGTGGGTCTTGCCCAATAACTAGATCTTTGGTTGCTTGAGCAATCTCCACTATAGTTTCGGTAACGGCGCCCAATATGCTGCTTCCTTCTTGTCGCTGCTGCCGCCGCCAATATTGTTCTTCTTGTTCGTCGCCTTCTGGGCCGACTTTCTCGCTGGATTTTTTTGTGACGCTCGCTTCCTCTGCTCCTTGACCTCCTGTTGCATGAACTTGTGATTCTTCCCTGTATTCTCCTCCCTGGAAACTCCTCTAATCATCCTCAATAGGCAACACAAATTCAATTTCTATTGCAAGTACAAATGCAATCATCTAGTCTACATTTTTTACATGTTCAATTGGAAAGACGAGCTTCAATTAAGCATCAATCTTTTCTCTTTTTTTAACCTATAGTGTAATCAGTTCAATTCAGTTCAGTTCAAATCATAAACTTAAAGAACTTAGACATACACTATTCTGTGAATTATACCTGTCCTTCTGCAGCTTTTCGAGCCTCAAGTTCTCTCTCGGCCTCCTCTTTCTTCCTAGCTGTATACTCCTTGATACTTTCACCAGTAGACGCAGCAGTCTCTTTAGCAGCACCCAATGGCTTCCCTGCAAGCTCGGTAGTCTTCTGACCAGCATACTCTACTGCCCTCGCGGCTGCCTTAGTCCCCTCCACAGCTTTTTCAGTTGTGTAATGAGCAGCAGTCCATCCAGCTGCAGCGGCATTGTCTTTCACATCCACAGCCACTTTCTCTACATAATAAGCGGCCTCTTTGCCACTTTCCACGGTCACATCTTTAGCTGCTACTGCCTTCTGTACTGTATAATCCATGGCCCCTTTGCTCTTCTCTACAACATACTCCGAAGTTTTCTTAGCACCTTCAACAATGGTGTCTTTTGCTTGTGCTCCCTTCTCTGCGATATAATGGGTAGTTTTTTGAGCCCCTTCAACTAGAGTGTCCTTTGCTTGTGCGGCCTTCTGTGCAGTAATGTCCTTTGTCTGTGCGGCCTTCTTTGCAGCAATGTCTCTGGCTTGTGCGGCCTTCTCCGCAGCAATGTCTTTGGGTTGTGCGGCCTTCTCAGCAAAAGTGCTTTTTGCTTGAGGAAATTTCTCTTTCACAGTCTTAGTTGCAGAACCCACAACTCGGCTTGCCTTCTCTTTTGCTTTCTCATATCTTTCTTCAGCTGCATTTAAAGCCGCCAACGAATTTTTTTGCGCCGTTTCTCTTAACTTCGTTATTTCATCGAGAGAAAGTTGTTGCTCTTTGTTTCGATCACTACCATTCTCCTCTTGTTTGCCTTTGGTTTCTTTTCCACCCTTTTCCACTTCAAATTTTCCAACGGAATAACCCTCTCTTGCTTTCCTTTCTTGTTCTTCTTCTTCTTCTCTTCTTTCCCTTTCTTTATCACTAGAAACATCCGTCTTAGCTCCTCTCATTTTGTCAGCAAGAGACTCAAAGAACTGGGCTCCAGTTTCATTGCCACCTTCACCGATGTTTTCTTCGACAACTGATTCTTTTGGTTTCTCTATCAAAGACTCAAAATGGCTAGCCATTTTTGGGACTCTTTCTCTCTCCACATAATTCTCTCTCTCACTTGTAGCGCTCTCTCTCCTGGATTGCTGAGATGCCATTGCTGCTAATGTTTCAAGAAGGTAACAAAGTCAACTAGATCTCCTTGTGTTTTCTTTCTTTTCTTTGCGGGTAATGTATGAGAACTGTATGTATGATTATTTGATTTGGTGTTGGGATAGGAATGAAGAGGAGGGGAGAGGAGAAGATTGGCGTTAAAAAGGGAGAGGCAATGGCCTATGGCGGCTTGAGGAAATGGAGGTGGGGTGTGCATGGAGTTGACATGTGTTGGTGCATGGAGCAACGTGTTGGTACTGTACAGAGAAGAAGGTGACTCAGCTATACAAAAGATGGATGGCACACGTAAGAGGATACTGGATAGGGCTTTGGTTAGCCATTTGAGGAGATGACACATGGATTCATCTCTATTTGCCACGTGTGTAAGCAGAGACTATCAAGACCCCCTTTGGTTTACAAGCTTCAGATCAGTCCCCCTCCTATCGCATATTGGGTTTAAGTTTTGTTTTTCTAATTTTTAAGTTATTTATTAGGTGGTTGAGTAAATTTAATTTCATCTTAAAACAATATCATCTTTTTTTAATAATAAAAAATAAAATAATAAATTAACATGATCAAATTTTAATAGAAATGGTTAAATTAATTAAGTCACGAGTTAATTAGTTGATTCATTTAATTTTAGGCCCTTAGATCTTATGATATTAGGACTTTGGACAGTGGGCTTGTCTGTCAGTCTAGATGTTCACAACTCTCCAGAACAGGGCTTTTCCGAATCTTCTATTTAACTAAGCCCAACAGATAGAAAGTGCTTTATTTAAATAGTGGGCTTCTCGGCCTGCTACACATCCTGGCCCTTTACTAGCTTTATATTTCTGCTCCGCTCTAAAGTTTTTTACTCCATGATTCTTCAATATTATTATATCTTTTTTAATTATTATGTATTTAATCTAAAAATAATAATATTAATAAAAAATTATTTATAAAAAATTGATTAAAATATTTTTTTATTATTAAAATACTTAAAATAAATTTGGAGCATAGTTTTATCACATTTATGATAATTTTTAGCTTTTAATCCTACAAAATATAAATATATATAGTATTTTGATATTTTTTGTTAACTTACTTTGAAAATTATAATTTTATTTTAAAAAAATAACAGAAACAATGCTTCGAGTTAAAAACATTGTATTGATTAAGATAAATAGAAGAAATGGGGGATTTATCCTTAGAAAATTTAAAAAAATCTCAAAACAATTGTAAATTTTAGTTTAATAAGTATATCAAAAAGTTTCTTGAGACCTGAAAGCCTTTTTACGTTTAAAAAACATAGCATGAGTTTTGATCCAACAAAACTTCATAGGACATGGCCATTACTGTTTTCATTCAAGTTACTAAACACTTTTGAAAGATCATCTCCAATCTCAACAATAGGCCTTTTGATTTGGAGCGTATTTCTTTCATTTCATGGCAATCTCATTGCCACAATGATCTAAATTTACAATTGAAGAATCACAGCTCTCATTATTGCCAACAGGCACTAGCTCTAAAAACAAGAATAAACTCCTATACGTACCATCATTGAAACAATGATGGATCATCTAAAAAAATGACTAAATTACAGTACCATGTATAATGAATGCGATTTAAGCACAATCAACCGAAGAGGGCTGCATATAGAAGTTGGTTCCAAGTGTCAGGCAATCCAGGTAGACACCAGTGGCTACAATCTGTGCCACCATTGTCGCCGCCGTAATGCGAAGGATGTGCATCTTTTCGGTACTGAGAAAGTGTGGTCACGTCTAATAAGTAGACTGGTTTCTTAATCCTGCTCAAAACCTTGTTAACTACAGCCCAAGCTAACGGTGTTCCTGCTGGGTACCTTGTTCCAAAGAACGGTTGTGTCTCAGCAGCACATGACTTTGATGGCTCATTCCAATCCCCGCCCCTATTTTTGCGACAACAATAAAGTAAGATTATTTGCTGAGGTACTAAAATGCTATAACATTGATGAAAGACACGCTAAAAGGCTCGCGTCAATGAATCTATTAACATGAACATTATCACATCAACATGGTTTCGAGCCTCTCGCATGGTAGTGGTGCTCGCTATGCGGCGCGCCCTCGAGCCACGCTAAGGATTAGTCTCCTGACCCGGAAGGGGCCGGAGGAAACCTTGTTCATAACAAGAAAACATAGTTTCTTCCTGATGACGCGCAGGAACCATGCCATTCACCGTCATGAAAACTAAGAACTAGGAAGGCAGAGGGGAGAAAGGCTTACACATAATGTGTAGGAGAAACGTCCTGGAAGAAGACTTTGGTTTTAGAAGGATCAACATTTCGGTTGACCCATCTAGCCCAGGTGGTTAGTCCCTTGTAAAATGCAATTAGCCGGTTCATATCTTTGTACAATTTACCCCCTTCTTGGATATAATCCCATCTGTAAAACATAGAAACGCATTAATTAGCCATGAAGATCAAAATGAAAACATCACAGATAAGGTTGACCTACGGCTGAGATCTTCCAGTATGGGTCCACCAATGCCAAGTGTTGAAGATCAACATGTCCATGCCTAGCCATGCCTTGCCATTGTTTATCGAATCAAGCTTCAATACTCGTCCTGCCTTGTCATTGACGAGATCTACCAGGTATGTCGTTCGATATAGCAGAATCTTGACTCCGTAGTCCTGCTCAAAAACGCATAGGATCAGCTGGATGTGACCATGCACATGCACGTTTGGTGAAACTAATACTGTGAACTATTTTATTTATTTAATTACTTTTAGAATATGAATTATTGGAAGATGTTGTCTTGTTTTTCTTTTTCGTTTCTCAAGACAAAGAGGTATACATATGATTAGAGCTAGACAAAACAATGGTTAATAACAATTATTATAAATTAAGAAATGATATTTTAAATTGGGTTTGGGAAATCTTGGCAGAGTTTGACAGCTGAAATTGAAAGGGATATGAGAATGGGTCGTTCTAATACTCTGTGCATGAAACTTGAAAATCAGTTGACAACCCAATAAAATTACATTACCACATCTAATTCATGATTTAATTTAAAATTCAAGTTATAAATTTCATCAATATTAATTAAAAAAATTAAAATATCATTTTAGTATGTTTTAATTTAAAACAGTTATGCATTTACATATCAGTTCGGCTAAGTCAAACTAGATTTAATCAAAATTATTTTTAAAAAAACATTGTTTATAAGATACGTCCGAGTCAACCTATAATGATAGACCAGGTTTAATAATTGCGGACATAGAGAATCATATGCCTATCACATGTTTTTATCAATTTAGTTAACAGTGCATGATTTGCAATAAAAGAAAAGGTGGTCCAGTATTTTGTCACATTGCAGAATTATAACTTGGAAGAAAAGTCATACAAGCAGAGAACTATATATATATATATATATATATATATATATATATATATATATATATATATAGATGCTTGATTAATACCTCAAGTGGTCCTTAAATTGAAAGTGCCAATTAGTAGCTAACACGTATCAAAGTGTACTATACTAACCCTTCTAAATATTCAGGCCACCATTTAGATTTTAAAATAAGGTCCACATTAATTAATTAGTATGAACTCCAGACGATTTTTCCAGAAGAAAATAACATGTCAAGACAGACGACCATGCCAGAGATCGATTATGACCGTAATTGTCGCTAATTGAAACATGTTTAGAGTAGATTCGTTGAAGTAATAATTGATTAGTGAGCTTTACTCAACTCAAAAGAAAGAAAGATAATTGTTGATTAGTTAATTAGGGGATGTTTAGCAAAAACTCTAGGAAAGGTTTAAGGGCATTTCTATGTGGAGTATAATTAAGGAAACAACCTTTGATTCCAAAAGGCAAATAAGACAATGATTCATTGGTAAATCAAGGAATTAAAGGTTACCACAAACGAATTAGAGAAGTTAAAACTCAAGGAGTTTTGTCTCTGTACTTAAATATATCATGCAATAGTATTTGCTGGAAAATAATTTAAAAATAAATTACAAAGAAATTAATCTACCAATTATGTTCACCAAAACTTTCCCTCTTTTGATTTTCAGAAAATAAAATTAAAAAAAAAATCTTTTGATTGGTTTTTGTTACCATATATACAACTATTCCTCTAAAAAAGAATCGTTCTAATGCTCAAAACTCCACACACTAACAGCCCAGAACACAAAAGAAAGACAAGAAGAGAGGGAGACCAAATTAAGCTTAGCATCTAGCACAACAACTTTACCTTCAAAAAAGGTATGGAGAAAAGGACAGGACGTGCATGCAGTGGTTAAATGTAATGATTGTTGAGAATTTAAAGTAGCCAACAACTGGAATTCAAATTCTTACCTCAAATGTAAGAGAAGATAGCACATCTGTCCTAAACAGTGTATACTTTGAATTTGGTACCCATGAATGAATCAAACACGTTAAAGATGTCCACTGGTTCAAACTCAACGAGTCACCTACAAACATAATCTTCTTCCCTCTCCATTTCTCCAAGAAATATAGCCCATTAAACCTGGAAATTGTTGACATGATATATATTTATATATACCAAGAAAAGACAAATACACTTTTTCCTGAACATGAGGGCAAAAAACAAGGGTACCTGGGCAAGTCACATGCAAAAGGTTGCCACCGATACTTGAGATAATAGCTATCAGGTCTGCCATACTTTTGACAATTGAACTGTGGATCTATGAAGGGACAATTTGAGTCGTAGAGAGGATATTTAGGATCAAAAACCCATTTTCCTCTGAACCAGTTGCACTTGCCGGCAAGTTCTCTAGCATTACTGGTACCATTGCTGAAGGTACTGTTGAAGTTGAGACTCTGGGCGACTTTTGAAGCTTCTGTTGCTGTATGGTAAGAAGATATCAACAAAAACAGCGAGAGAAACAGGCCGGGTTTGAACAAGATAGCCATCCTGGGTTTTCTTTTGCGATATTTAGGAATTTGTCTAGAGAAATAGACGAGGAGTGAAGAAAAAGTTGTCCCAGACAAGTTTTTTTATAATGTAATGAGAAGGCGAGAGAGAGTGGGGGGGTTTCACATGGAACGTATCACAGTGTACTATAAACTCTTAATTTATTTGGCTTCTGATAACAAAAATAAGAAATCTTGGATTGATTCTTTTTACGGTAGCATGTGGGGATGATTACAACCCCCTTAGCTTTGAAAAATAGGAATCATCATGAGTTTGGTTCTGAAATAATATGATAAAGAGCACGTTTGCTTTTGCGGGTGAATTCCAAAAATTTCAAGTTTTTTTAATTTAACAATTATTATTCCATAGATACCATTAAAAGCTTGAGAGATGTAGCTCAATCGATAAAATTTTAAATTTATTTTTTTAATATTTTTAATAAACACTAAAAAATCATTAATTTTAAAATTTTAAAATATTAAATATAATATATACAAATTGATCTGGACATTTAGAGTTAAAAAAATAAATTATAATAAGTAATTAAAGTTTCTTTTCTTTTCTTGTCTTGGAGGTGACTCAAAGGAACTTTATCATTGTCTCCTCCTTTCTTGTATGCATTTTGAGAGCTGAAGATAGGTATATAATATTTGTTTCATGGAGGCTGGCCTTGCAGGAATTATAAAGTTGTTCTTTAAATTATAATGTCAGATCTGTCGAGCTTTTGTCCTAATTTAGACATCACTGATGATCTCACGGTATCCAATACTACTTGATAGCCAAACGATTTTGTAACTACTACTGGATTTTGTAGTTCTATCTATGATATCTCTGTTCCTCCTGGTAAAAACAAGGAAGTGACCACCTGAAATGACCGCCCTTCAGTCTTGCAAGCACTCTTTAAACCCGGCCTGTAAAAATGGGTTGACTTGTATTGGAATGTTCGGTAACGTGGTGTAATTATATTTTTCATATTTTTTTATTGTTTTAATATATTAATATTAAAAAAATATCCCTTCATAATTAAGTATTCATTATATCTACGTATAACATAAATGCTATGCCCCAAGATCTACACAATTAAACATTATCTCTTAGCAATCCTCTCAGAAGTATAATTTAATTCGTAATATCCTAATTTTATTATTTAAAAATTACTAGTTTGAGTTATATAAATTTCAGGACTACTAGAAACTTATATGTTTATTAATATCAGGATCCGTGAAATTAATCGAGGTATGCGCAAACTGGTCTGGACACCCATGTTAATAAATAAAAACATTATTCCTTGGTAATTTAAGAATTTTTTTAAAAATAAAATGGGGCAAGAATATACAAAACATTGTGTTAATTTTCAGCAATAATATAAATCATGGGTAAGAATTGAATTACAAATTGAGTAAACTTCTTTAATCTTTTCGACAAATTTTACAAAAATGTCAACAATTTCGTATAAACATTTCCTTTCCTTTAGTAATCATGACAAACAAAGTTTTTTTTTTCCATTCAATTTCACTCCATTAAAAAACTGCCCTTTTCTTTTAGCCCGTTAATTTATTTATTTTAGTGTTTTTTTTTTTCATTCTAACCCTGGAGCCATTAGAAAAAGGTACGTCTTCACCGTAAAACCAAGCAAAATTATGATGGCGGTGCCTTTAAGTTTGTATTTCATGGCTATGATCAAAATCTGGTTTGCCAAAAACTTCATGAGCAAAGTAAAAGTTGGCTTAACAACTGATTTTAGGCCGAGTTTCTGAATTTTTATTATTTTTCAGAAAGTTTTTACTATACATTATTTATGGTTTCCAATTTCCCAAGTCAAGAAACCCCCCACAAAAGCAAGTGACCTTATTATCAAGTGGTAAAGAGTTGATTAGAAGAAAGAACGTTCCTTATTTCAATCTTATATTTTTATTTATCAATACATGTATAAATTTGTGACGATTAAAATATTTTTTATTCACATAGATATTTAAACCAATTTGAATGTATATTAACTATTCTCATAGACTCTAAAATTAACGATTATATAAATCTTTAATGATTTTAAGAAGACTAAAACTCATTATTATTAGCAAATAAACTTAAAAACTAGCCAATTAATCTACTTAATTCTTGGAATGATCACTAAAGATTTTACATTGACAGATTCTACCTCTAATTTTACTTTTAGAAATTATCATCCACATGTGGATAGCAAAGAACGGCAAAAGTTTTTAGCACTGTTCATTGTTGCTTTCGTCAAAATACCCCAACAAAGCAGGATAAGGATTGCTTTTCGCAGCTTTTGGAATCTTACTCAAGCTCTCAATCAACTAGCTAGCACTGCCCACTCAAATTTGCCAATCAGTGCATATATCTATATAGCAAGTGGGCAGATGGAAAAGCGGAACCTTTTTTCAGAAGCTAAATAGTAAAAATATTGTTTTTTTCATATTTGTATAGGAAGAGCTCGTAATTGAGTGGAGGAAGGAATTTAAATAAAAGAACACGTACGTGTAAAACGGGGGAAGGGACCAAATAGCCTTTAATGGACTGCTGACCCGCTGCTCTTGTTTGATTGTTGTTTTTTTTTTTTTTTTTTGTATAGGAAGAGTTCGTTTTGGAGTACTCTTTATCCCCACGAGTTTTGAAAAATAGTTTTGTAGGGTCATTGAATGAGTTGTAAACCACGAGTTGCCTTCCTTTAATTTTCTTGAATTAATATTCCTTATAAAAGCAAGGGTATGCATGCTTGGATTATTATTTATGTACGGAGATTAAATCCCTCTCTTCTTGGATATTAAAAAAAAGGTTATTTGAATCAAAGTATTAATTATAATAATTTTTCTAACGTGAAAAATACATCTATTATTACTAAGTTAATCCTCTGCCTTCTTCTTATATAAAGTTTTTTTTTTTTTCCTTGGAACAAAGATTTGGATGAAATATATAGTTCCACGACTTCTGTCTACTAAGGTATGCATTGAGAACAAAAAATATCCAAGTTTCCTAGGTAAAATCATATCAAACCCTCATATTTGAAGAAAAAATTTCCACTATAATAAAAGTAGACTTTGTGCCTAAACATATTCCATGGATTACTAGCTAGGAACAAATAATGACAATTAAAAATAAATTGTCTTATGAAGTTTCCGAAACTAGTTTTTATATTATGAGCTTATGATTCAGGAGATATGTTTGGTTTGACACTTGAACAAATGAGTATGTATCAAGTACACGTCAGACTTGTGATGTAAAAGGGCAATCCAATCTCGAGCCCAAGAAACAGACCAGAAACAAGTCAAGTACACTCGGGATCAAGCCAAAATCTAGTCTGGGATATCCATGGATCAAGCTAGAATCTGGTTCAAGATGCTTGGGGTTAAGCCAGGTTTTAGGGTGCTTGAGACAAGCTAGAAACAAGTCTGAGACCTCAAGGTGAAGTCGAGGTCAAGTCCAAGGTGTTTCGTGGTCGGTTGGGGCCACACTTGTGGCATTTAGAGTTTGGACGAGATTTGAAGTGTTCAGAAGTCAGGGCGGACCATTTCCAAAGCACTTGAGAATCGAGTGGTCTGCAACACTCGCCAGTCAAGTAGAGACGACTAGCTAGGTTTAAGGCACTCAGGGCTCGAGCCAGGGGGTCAATTTTGATCTGGGTTTTAGACTACCAAGGACAAGATGACATCTTCAAGGCATGAGGATCGGGATAAGCTCTGATCTGATTAGGTTTGACGCTACATATGTGGTGACAATATCAGATTTATAGCACCGTGGTTAATGGAATACTTTCTATACTGGTTATATTTTAAAATATTATTTTAAAAAAATATAATAAATTAATATTTTTTAAAATTTATTTTTGATATTAACATATCAAAATAATTTAAAAACTTTAAAAAAAATAATTTGAACCAAAAATATTTTTTAATATTTTTCAAAACTCTAGTTGAAAGTTGTCTCAAACAAACATTAAGTCTAGAATATTTAAGGGGAATTTGTTTTTACAGTTCAGTCCGTTTAAAATGTTTTCCGCATGAAATAATATCAATATAATTTTTAAGTGTTTTATAATTATTTTAATGTGTTAATATCAAAAATAAAAGCAAAAATTTAAAAAAATCATTATCATATTTTTTTCATTAAAAAATATTATCATAGTAACATTTTTTATTATATTATCAAACACGACTTTAATCAGTAATAGACTAGGTTTTAAGGTATTTCGGTTGACATCCATGTGGACGAAGATTAAGTAGAGATTGGATAAGGGATAGGAACATATTCCCCCAACTCTAGACAGCACGATCTCTTAATAATTCGAGTATTCTATTGAGTATTTTATAAGAAAATTAAAAATAATGAAAGAAGATGTCCAAATCAAACAAGTTTTTTTATCGATAAAAAAATAAAGATGAACAAAATGAGAAAGAAGAAGAAGAAAGACACGAAAAACGAAGATGATAACACTTAACAAACTACCCTGACTAGCTGGTAATTTCTAATTCCAAATTGAACGTGTTTCAAGTTCTTGTAGGAGTGTTTTTATTTTTGCCATTAAAATGTATTCTTGAAATTTTTTTATTTGTTTAAAATTTTTAAATCGTTTTAATATCAAAATATCAAAAATAAATTTTAAAAAATAAAAAAAATTATTTTAAAACGAGAAGCATTTTAAAAAACAATTATTACCGTAATCTTAAATACTACCTATCATATATGTTTTAACCGTTATTAATAAAGTGTTGGTCTAACGGTTAAGACACTATTATATTCCTGTAAGGTTGAGAATACAAGATCGATCCCTAGAAAGTATATTTATTGAGAGGGACAACCATGAACTCCGAACAGGACTAGTCTCACCTTTAAAAAAAATATGAGAATACACGGATAAAAATTAAAAAAAAATATGCTTCAACCATTGAATATAGAAGATAAGCTGAATTTAATATCTCAACAAGTATAGGTTTCTTTTTTTAATACAAGACAATAAATGATGACAGAACAAAGGGAGTAGCTCGCTAACATGGTGTGGTGTCGATAGATCGATTAAGTCCATTTTTAAGACATGGTTAGGTAATTAGGTTGTGTTTTTTTTATTATTAACAAAGTCATGATGCCAACTATATTCTATTCATCTGTTTTGGAGTTTAACGGCATGCATATGCCTTAGAAAAAGATAGAGACGTACCAGAAAGGGAGGGGGAATTAAATGCAAGAGGCTAAAATATCATGCATGGATCGATCGGGCCGGACAAGTGACAACCCATGAGCCTTTGTGTTCAACAGCTTTCTTTATTTATAATTAGCTGAATATTTATGTTTGAATACATTAGAAAAATATCAGATATACAGTCCCACCATTTGATACTGTTTAGTGGACTGCTCACTAATTCAGCTCGATGAGATTAGTCGGGATCTAGTAAACTTCTAGATACCGAGGTTTATAAAGTAAAAAAAAATCTCACTATTTGATATAATAATTAAGATCAATCATGGAGATTTTTAGCATTTTTGCTTGAAGACTTACCTTAACATTCAAGCTTTAATCGTTTTCTTGTGGGAGTTGATTAATTATGAATCAGGTGCGTGCTAGCTCAAGTAAAAATGTAACTTTTTTAACCATCTAGGTGGTGCTCCAATAGTAAGAGTTTGGGATCAAGAGGTTTGTTTCCTTTGTAGTCTCAGGTTCAAGCCATGTGGTTGCTCATATGATGGTCACTGGAGACTTACATGGTCGTTAACTTCAGGACCCGTGAGATTAGTCGAAGTGCGCGCAAACTAACCTGGACATCCACGTTAAACTAAAAAAAAAATGCAACTTATCAAGTATTAGCGTTTTAATTTCGGGCAATATGTGTTTTTTTAACTGTTAAAAATAACTTTGAGTTAATTAACCTATTGATTTAGACTATTTTTTTTCTAAAATTTTTAAAATATTAATATACAACCTATATCATATATCATGTTGATCCATTAACAAAACAACTAAATGATATGGGTTGGTTTCATTGTTCATATAAATAATGAATCAATTGATTTTATTTTATTTTATTTTATTTTATTTTATTTCAATTTAACATTTTCATAACCTAATTAAATTAATGGAATTAGGTTTCAGATTATCACAAACATAAAAAATTAAAAGAAAAATAATTGAAAAGTAAATTATAAGAAAATTACATGCCTCATACCAAAAATTCATGATAATTTTTCTTTTAAATTAGAATTTTATTTTATTTTATTTATTCTTCCGTCCTTAACTTTGAGAAAAGAGATAAAAAAAAAAAGTCACTTGTAAAAGGTGAGGAAAGAGAAATCATCAGTTGAATCACTTTTCTACCATGAAACCTATCATTCTTGCTTCTCGGTGTCCACATGTTTATTGAGGGGTCAAATTAGAAAACTTTTCTTATGAGGGCTAAAATTTAGAATAATTTATATATTTCCAAATCTAAAACCATAGTTTTGAAACCCGGCGGGTTGACTCGGGACCCGGCCGATTTGAGGCTGGAACCGGGCCGGGTTGAAGAAAAAACATGGGAAGGAAAAACCTGGTGTGACCCGGCGACCCGGTTGACCCTGCAAAATCCGGTTGCAAACCTGTTGATTTTTATTTTTTTTAATAAAATAATATTGTTTTAATTTAAAAAAACCGGTCAAAACCTGATAATCCAGTTAAAATCTAGAACCTAAACCTTAAACCGGACCGGGTCTTATATAAATTATTATTAGAGGGATGGAAAAAAGTATTTTGTAGGATCGGCCCTGTTTGTCCTCACTGTGTAGAGTGTAGACTAGGAGAATGTGCACTTCTGTGACCCTCGATCTCCTTGCTATTCACGTGGACATGGCCCATAGTCAATTTGGAGTTTTTTTTTTAATTCCAAAAACACTCTTATAATTTTTTTTATTTAACAAATTTTATTATAGTTCCTACGGTTTTAATTGTGTGTACCGATTTTATTGTCAAATTTTAAAAATTATTAGATTTATTGCGTTATGTTTGTTGATATAAATATACTTATATTTTGTTAATATAGTCCTTAACTTAGATTTAGTGCTTTAATGTTTCTAATTTCAGGTTGTAAACTTTTGTTAATATTATTTTTAATGCTTTGATGCTTGTTAATATACTTAGATTAAATAGTTAGAAAATAAAAGGTATAATTTGGATATATATAGAAGTTTAAGTGAGTAATACATAAATGTTAAATGTTAAGTATGCTTGAATGAATCTATCTTAATCTTTTTTTTATATGGTGACTTGTTGTATTTATTGATATTAAAGACAATATAAGTTTACTTGGTAGAGAAAAAAAATGATAAAGAATATATATCTTTTTAAAAAATTAATTTATTGGTTGGTGTGTTATTTTGTTATTGGTTGATAAGCCGGTAATTAAAAATACATTATTGATAAAAAGAGTAATTAAACTAGAAAAGTTAATGCAAAATCAAGCTTAGAGAAAACAATTGAGAGAAAGGATGGTTGGGGAGTTGGTGCAAAGTCAAGTTTAGGGATGACTTCTAATAGAAAGATTAGCCTTGAACAGTTTAAGAGAGGTTATTTATTGGCGAGACAGAGTAATCTAAGTGTTGGGTTTGGTTGGACCAAAATCTTCTCTCTTCTCCTTTCTTTCTTACCTTTGGTCGGGTTTAAGTTTAGGGTCAACTAGACCAAAACTATAGTGTGTTAGAATACAGAGATCAAGAAGCCTAGAATAGAATAAAAAAATCTAGTTCATGTAAATTTTTCATACTAGTACAGAAAATAATTTCTCAAAGCATTCCTTTGGATTGAAATCATTGTAGATCACATTTATTAAACCCCAAGTGGCTGGCCTAGTGGGTCAACATGAGATTGGTTAGGTGAGTCCAATCTCTAGTCATGTTTAAAATAAGTTAATTTAGAGTTGATTTAATTAACATGACAAGTTAATTAACTTATGATACATTCAATTCGATTAAGATCTAATTTAATTTATTTCAAAAAATTATTTTAAAACAATATCGTTTTAATAATTAATTGGATTAATTAAGATTAATCCATCCAAATTATAAGATGAGTCTTAGATCAAATTGTATAACAAATCGGTTTAATAATCTTGTTCTGGATGATAGAGTATCTCAATAATTAAATCCATCAGCATCAATTTAGTTTTCAACTATTTCCACGAATCATACGCCACAAATCATATGTTTTAGTCCCCTTCTCACAAGGTGATAGCCACTAGTCACCGGTGCCCCATGAACTCAACCAGCAATATGGATCGCAAATGGTTTTTTCCTCTTAACTACAACTAATTTATATAAATCAATTATGATCAATTTATCCACTAGGTCAATTAAGCAGTTCCGAAAGCGATAAGGAGGCTAAAGCCATATGGATAGATCCTGCTCTCTTTTTTTAATTGATTAATATAAATTATATTTTAAAATTTTATTTAATAAGATTAAATTTTTAGATTAAATTGATTTTTTAATATGGTATTAAAGTTTTGATAATGAAACAGTTAAGAATTTAAATCTCACCATTCCTATTTATTTGATAAAAAATAAACATAAGATAGTATGGATTTATTTAAGTTTTAATTTCAAAATTTCAACTTAAAAAAATATATTAGAAAATAATATAAATTATATTTAAAATATTTTTTAACAACTTAAAATAATTTTTTTAATTAAAATAATTATTTCACGTAATACGACAGTCAACATTATGATGATGTTGCCAAATCAACTATCCCCATGTGCTCTCTGTTTCACCACACTCCCTCTTTCTTTTCTTTCATGTCTAATAGCTAGTACACATCAAATTAACTCGAGTTTGAGGTTCAGATCCAAGTCGGTCGGGAGTGGACAAGTTGTTGGAACTGAGAGTGACCTGACTTGTGATATATTTAGATGTGATCATGTTCTAAAATCCTAAAGATAACTTGAAATATTAATAGGTGCCTGGCCTAGATTTGATGTTATTACACTCGCAAGAGGTCACGGTCCGAATTTATTAAATACCTCATTAAAAATAAATCAGAGCAACTTTTTATTTTTATAGTAATTATTATTCATTCAGTCTTTATCATAATAATAATAATAATAATAATAATAATAATACTCTTCCCCGTAACACCCAACAAGAAATTAAAAAGAAAGGAAAAGAAAAGCAACTAGTAATTAGTAAAAGTTTATGGCAAAACGAATATTTCATCATCTGCTTTACGTGGAGGCACCAAAGAGGCCATTTGGCTGGCGTTGCTGATACGAATGGGCTGCATCCTCTTTGTATCATAACTTGAGAAATTGTTGCGTTTGAGTAGTTACCAACTCGTTAGTAAGCTAAAGCTCGTTTGATAATAATGTGATTCAATTATTTTTAGATAAATTAATGTTTTTTTTAGATATTTTATATGATGATATTAAAAGCACTCTTATAAAAACATACTAAAGTACGAGAAGTCTAGAGATAAAATGATTATTCTTTATTGTTTTAAAAAAATAATATTAGTCAAGTTACGTGAAAATTAGTATGAATATTTATATTAATAATATATATATATATATATATATATATATATAACAATGTTTTAGAGGCTAAATACATATTGTTTTGTGTGTTTGTTTTCTTTTTTTAAAATCTAGTGGGCTAGCAAGGGCACATGCAGGAAAAACATGGAAGCTTCGGTCGGAAGGTATCATCCCCTTTCATATCGTGCTAGAGGTGGGTCATAAGCAGCAAATGGCAGGGCCACTTAGTCGAACTAATTGCTTATAAAATGAGTTTCCTTGTTTTTTTCTTTCCTTTATAAAAGTATGATTTAACCATGAAACTTGTATTATTGCGTTGTCCTCTACATAACTTAATTATAGCAGCAGCCCATGTAGTCATTTGTTCTTGCTTCAAATATATTTCTTCAAATATTCAACGGTTTTGAGAGGCCACACCGACTCTTTATATGTTTTTCATTGTGATTGCACTGTATTTTTATTTTTATTTTTTAATTTTAAATTATTTTGATGTGCTGATATTAAAAATAAATTTTAAAAAATAAAAATAATATCATTTTAATATATTTTCAAACAAAAAATACTTTAAAATATAATATTACTTTTTGTTATTAAGAACATTTAATTATTTAATTATTGGATTAGTTGGAATAACTTGGCTTATGATTGCTAAAAACGAAAGCAATAGCTTAAAGATAATTTACATGCTTCATATAAATAAAAACCTGAATCTGGGGATTGTCTCCCATGCATCGCAGCAGAGGGTTCAAGCCGTGTGTTGTACTATTTAAAATACTTAATTAGATGATGATGATAATACTACCACTTCAAACATGCATGATTTAACTATTTAAATTGTACTATTTAAAATACTATTACCTGATTTAGAGCGCATTGCAGAGAGATTATTAGTTATTATTATATTATAGTACAAAATAAAAAAGTGGTGTTCTTAATGTGAAACACCTAAAATACTATTCATTTCCATATTTTGTTTTTACTTTTTTTTTCTAAATTTATGTTTCTTTTCTTAATTTCATACTTTAATATTTAGTTTATTAAAAATTAAATTTCATAATTTATTATGGTTTTCTTTAGATGTGGTTAGCTCGGTTTAATAATCTGTGTCATGAGTTTTATGGGTTGACTTGAGTTTTTTTTAATTGATTTTTTTTAATTTTATCTTTCAATATTGGATTGATTGAGAATTAGATTTCATGGTTTATTTTAGTTTTCTTTCTATGATGTTATCTTAGTTTAATGACTCGTGACATGAGTTTGGTAGGCTAACCTGGTTGACTTGAGTTTTTTTATATTTTTTTAATTGAAGTTTTTTTAATTTTATTATTTAGTATTGAGGTGATTATAAATTAGACTTCATAATTTATTTTGGTTTGCTTCCTATGATGTTTTACGGGTTAACCAGAGTAGATTCAGGTTGTTTTATTGTGTTCTATTTTTAGATTGATTTTTTTTTCAACCTTTAACAATATGTTTATTAAAAATTAGGCTTTATAATTTGTTTTGATTTATTTTTTATAGGGTTATCACGTTATCATGACCTTGGTCGAGGGTTTAACAGATTAATCTGGGTTGACTCAAGTCATTTTTTTGTTTACTTTTTATGAGGTTATTCTGATCTCATGATTTAAATTATGAGTTTAACAGGTTGCCTTAAGTCAATTTTTTTTAATTTTTAATTTCTTTTTTAATATTGGATTGATGAGAATTGAGCTTGATAATTTGATTTGATTTGTTTTATATAAAATTATCATGGTCTTATGATCCAGATCGTGAATTTGACAAGTTAACCAAGGTTCACCCAAATCCATCTAATATATTTCTATTTTAATATTATTTTTTTAAAAAGATATTATCTTGAATTCTTTTGAATTAAACAATGTTTTTACTGGTTATCTTTAGATCTATCAAATTGATTACATCATATCAAATCAATTTTTATATAATTTTAATTTTTTTTATTAAAAAATATTAATAATATTTAGATATTTCTTTTATATGTTCAAAAATTTTTTAATCTTGCGTGTATCAACGATATGGTAAGAACTAAATTCTTATAGATTTTGTTTTTAATAAAAAGATCGCTATGATTTCATAGCAAACACACCATGACGTCAATGGGCTTGAGCCCACTTTATAATTAGAGGTCAGTTTTTATTTGGATCTTTGTGAAGGAATTTTAAGTTTCAACAACGAAATGATGGTGGCATGAAAGTCAACAGCTTTATGAGACAAAAAGACAGAGCCCACTGACTCGGCTGGGTTGGAAAAGCAAGTCTGGGTCCAGAAGAAAGAAGATGAACATGCCGTGAAATGTTACGAGACCTGAACCGGGTCTACTCCCGGGTCATGGATAGGGTGTTATCTTTATTTATTTTGGTAAAGAAAAAGATTGGGGTTTCTTGCCACCAGATTGGAGCTAGAGCTCGGATCAATGGGTCTTTAATCGATTCAAATAAAAAGCACCGTGGCCGGAGCGTGAGTACACGCGTTTCTTCTGGGTTCATTTGAATTAGTGGGCTTGCTTGACCCATTCGCCTTCCAACAGAGAGCGCATAATCATGTTCGGCTGAAGCTCTTTATATAAGCCCTAAGCTCATATAGTGGGCTGACATGAATTGCACAGAGTCCATCTTTGCTTTGTAATATAATATGGGGAATTGTGCAGTTTATGCTAGTCTTTTTGCCTCTGCAAGCCGCTCTCAAGACAAATTGTTTTTTTTTTTTAAAAAAAAAAATTTATAACTATTGAAAGAATTTTAATTATTTTGATTCTAGAATTAAAATGTATCTCTGAATTCAAAATTATTCTTCTTAATTATGTATTTTTTTTATTTAACAAAGACATGGTTTTTTCTTCTTCATTTTTTTCAGAAAAATTAAAGATTAAAATAAAAATTCATAAGAATTTTGATGATTTAAATGCATGAAAAAATGTGTTTTTTATCCAAATTTCCCTTTCATGTAATCATTTATTTCTTTTTTATTTTGATAAAATATATCTATTTATTATTAAAATCTTGGTTTTCATATAAAAACTATCATGATTTATACCAAGTCATTCTAAACCAAGAAATAAAAATAACATCTCAATTGAAAGGAAAATTTGCACTAATAAAGTTATACTATTATATATAGTTTTAAAATCAAACCCGAGATGTACATGTGACAAGGCCTCATATCACGAATTGAAAGAATTAACTATAATTAATTTATTTTTTAAAAATAAAAAAATATTATTTTGATGAATTATTTTTATTTGTTAAAAAAAAGGTTAAAGACTAGTTCAGGGATCCATCTAAATTTTAAATAAATCATTTAATTATTATTATTTTTTCCTTCAACCCCAACAGATTTATATCTCAAATCATTCCGTCAATAATACAGGTTTTATAAATAGGCTTTTGTGATAATACAAGGACTCTTTAGCATTGTATCAAATGATCACTTAGATGCTTATGCTTCATTATTGAATAATTTTTTTTATTGTTCTTACAGCATAAAAGCGCTTGAATTCATAAATACACACGAGATTTTATTGAACATTTTTATCATGGATATATAAATATTAGGCGGTTGGATAAGAGGAGTCCATGGCTATGCCACAGAGACCATCTTTAATCTCTATGTCTCGCTGCATATTTAGGTCTCCTTCCTCACTCCAGCTTGTGCCTCAGGAACTCTTGACAATCCAATAGTTGATACCATCACTAGTTGTATCATAACCAACCGCTACAACACCATGTTTCAACTCAGTTCTACGTTGTCCTGTGAAGACACCACTCGAATAGAATTGAAAGTCAGAGCCTCCACCATCAATGGAAACAGAAATTGGCTGGTTGGCCACGGCCTTTAATAATGTTGTCTCGCTGTTAGCAGGAACTTTTTCATAGCCAGTGATTTTGGCTATGTGAGATGCCTTCTTTTTTGAGTTGCAAGTTCCATCAGCTGCTTGGTAAGGGTAGTTAGCTTCAGTTTTGATGCCATGGTTCTTGATTATGAATTCAAAACCATCTTCCATGAGACCACCCTCACAGCCTTGATCCTCCCCTTTAGTGTCACACTCTACAAGCTCTTGCTCTGATAAGGAAACCAATTTTCCTCAGTGAAAAAGGCCCAGCAGCTGCCTGATTAATTTTGTCACAAACCAAGCATAATGACATCAATACATACGCGTGTAAGAGATAGTCTGTAGCATAAAAGCAGTGGTAAGGGGGCATTGCTTGGTGCAATGGTAGAACTTACCACACTAGCCTTGATCCTTGATAGGAGTAACAGCACCTTTCTTTCTCCAGTCCATGGTAGCAGGAACAGCAGTAACATTTTCAGTGTTCTAATTTCTTTCAGTCTTCAAATGAAAAATAGCACCGCAGTATCGTTTCTAAACATTCGTGAAAAAATTGTGATGGATTAAAGTTTAAAATACCAGATGGATTGAATGGTTAATTAATAGAATGAACTATGAACAGACTTTTTATGATTGTCAGTGAACCAGAGCAGAATTGGAGGTCTACAAGTCTTACAAACCACTTCTTAGGGATCCTCCAGGGTGGATTTACTGATGTTCAATATCTGAAAACAATTTTGAAACATTATCAGTTAGGAAGGAAGGAATGAGAAAGTCTTAATATAATTCATTGCAAGAAATAACAGTGTAATGATGCTGGTTTGCTGTCCCAGCAACCATGCAGGACGAAGTAATAAGAGAGCAGTGGAAATACTATAGCCTTTCAAGTAGAGATTTACAGTAGCTAGTTCCCTTCACCACTGCTTGACCAAAAGTTATTGAGTAACTGTGTGTCAAAGGCAAAGATATCTGATTGAGGAAGCTGGTGGGGTTTACTCACGAGAAATTATTCAGTTTTTATGTGGAAACAACCTGTGCTCATGTGATCCATTAATGAAGGTTTGAAAAAATCGACAGAAATGGAAGTCCAGTGTTGCAGTAGGTCAAGAAGCTCTTGCTTAATCAGAATGTGTTTCCTGTTTTCATCGTCTACACGTTAGATTCTTTTTTTGTATCATCACTTCCTGCTCAACGTTGATACATGCCACAGTGCTGATGTTTTCAGAGCTTCAAACGAAAAACAACATCAATTAACGAAATTTAATTTTTGAATAAAAAAATAATCAGTGTTTATTTATTTAGTGTCATAAATTTAATTGTAATCTTGATATATTTCTTATTTTTTATATGAAAAAAAATCTTATATGTTTTATGCACTGTGATTGATTCCTCAAGATCAGTTTAATCACTAGAGGATGAACAACACATCCAAATGATGAACTCAGACACTAATTAATCTTTTTAATATGGTTTATAACACTGGACTTTAGCAATGAAAACTGATAGACTTTTCTGTATGGTATCTATGTAAAAGTCCACTTCATATAATAATAATTTTTTTAAAAAAGTAACTATTAATTCTTGTTACATCTACCCTCCACCAAATTTGGAAATTAAGAGAGTAAGCATGCCTAAACCATTGTTTAGACCTGCTGCTGCTGCTGCATTAATGACCAGTTACCATATCTACTCATGTGCGTGCATTGACAAGGATTCATTAAGATTTGCACATTATAGAATCATAAACTTAGTTAAGTTGTGGTTGGCCGCCCTTGTGCACAAAACATGGACCTCTCTACAACCTTGAAGAAGCACGAACACACAGAAGGCATGGAAGCTGGTAGTTCCACCATTGGTAAAAAATGGAGGCTTTGCATATTTGCAAGCTTCATGAGTTTCATTGTACTGATGTTTTTTCTAAAACAATGTCAGAACAGCCCGAAACTTTCATCACTTCTAAATGTTGGTGTATCGATGCCAATGTCCAGTCTCACGTCTAGTACTGAACACCTGGAGTCCACAAACTTGGTCAAGAATGGGAGCACAAACTTGGTCGAGAATGACTTGAACCCTATGAAAGAGGAGGAAGTGAAGTGCAATATATTTGATGGGAAATGGGTTTATGAACCAGAGGGAGGCCCTCAACATACCGCAGCTGAATGTCCGTTTCTTAGTGAAAAGGTAAGCTGCCAGAGGAATGGAAGGCCAGACTTTGAATATGAGAAATGGAGCTGGGAAGCCAAAGACTGTGATGTTCCAAGGTAAGATTTCTTACCATAAGTGCATTTTGTTTTGTTTGTGCCCATGTTTTGTGGGGGTATTAGCCTATGTCCATGTTTTGTTTTGTGGGGGTCGTAGCCAGTGCCCATGTTTTTTTAGCTTATTGCATTATAGGTCTTTTAAGCCAAGATTTTAGCTTATAAAAAGAAGAAGAAAAAGGTGCATGTTTTGTGTTCTTCTTAACAAAGATTGGTGTTCAAGGTTTAATGGCATAGACATTTTGGAGAGACTTAGAGGAAAGAGGGTGATAATAGTTGGAGATTCCCTCAACAGAAACCAATGGGAATCTCTAGCTTGCCTTCTTTATTCAGCCATACCTTCTTCTCAAGCTCATGTTGATGTTCGTAGCGGCGTCTATAAGGTCTTCAAAGCAAAGGTAAGATTATTCTTTGTTATGCTATTATCGTCCTCCAGTGATTCTTAGTAGTTGATTAGTTGAATTATAACCCTCTAGCAATTTAAAAAACCTTGAAACGTAGAGTTTATTCCTCTTACAGGACTATAATTGTTCTGTGGAGTTCTATTGGAGCCCATTTTTGGTGCAACTTAAGCAAGAAAATGGGAGCAGAATTCTAAGGCTTGACAAACTGTCACCCTTAGCCAAGAAGTGGCGTGGAGCTGATGTCATGGTATTCAACACTGCGCATTGGTGGGTTCACAGTGGGAAAGTGAAGTCGTAAGTTTCCTGTTGAGCTATAATGGCAGGTAGTAAACTTGTGGAATTTGAACGAGAAATCATGTCAAAATGGGTGATGACTTTGCAGGTGGGATTTGTTTCAATACAAAGGAAAATTAGTTGAGGAGATGGAGATCGAGTCTGCATTAAGAAAAGGCATGAGGACTTGGGCTCGTTGGATCGATCACCATGTTGATGCAACCAAAACAACCGTCTTTTTCCGCAGCATATCGCCACAACACCAAGGGAAGCAATGGTGTTACAATATAACACAACCCATTATGGATGAATCGTATGTGTCTGCATTTCCTAAACCAATGAAAGAAATTATTGAGATTACAATTCGAGGCATGATGATACCAGTGAGATACCTGAACATTACAAAGCTATCCGAGTATAGAAGAGATGCACATCCAGCTTTGTATGCAAGAAAGCAGGAAAAGCTTTTGAAAACTGAGCAGCAACTGCAAGAAGAATCTCAACCTGATTGCAGCCATTGGTGTTTACCAGGGCTACCTGATACATGGAACAGGCTCTTGTATGCATCCTTGGTCGTGGACACTTCAAATTCCTAGCATTTGGTTGCTTAACCATCAGCAAGAGCTGTGCTGTCTTAGTTTAGAGTAATTTTACTAAACTCAAGTTGTAACCAAGAAAAAAAAAACAACTAAAATTGAGTTTTTCTGTTTCTTGGTTTAGAATTATCAGATCATTTAACTTGTTATTTCATTTTGTACCAGCTTGATCAGTTGCCAATCATCCATGTATCCTTCACAGAGAGTTCTCATGTGCCTTGGTTTTAGTATTATCTTAGTTCCCAGTCATCAAGGTAGCAGCACCTTCTGCCTTCAAGTAACTTCGAAAATGTAAGAACAAATTAAAAGAAATCCAAATATAGCAACTCTTGCAGCTCTCGAGAGAATCCAAACTTCATGGATTTGCAACTGTGAGGAAGGAGGAAAACAATTCCTTCAACCATCTGAGGTTTAATTTAGTTTGGAACTCAAGGCACAAAGACCATGCATGTAAATAGAACTTGCGTCCCCATAATTTGAGGACAGCATAAAATAACTATAAATAAATTCACAACTTTCATAATTATAGGGGACGATTTATCAGTATTTCTTCTCTGCCGTTTCCCAACTTCAACAGTCAACGAAAAGAGAACAAACAAAGAAAGGGAATAAGGTTTGGGCGAAACCCAGCTGCCATTATTAACATCTGGCACATCTTAATCACCCCATTCAGCAATTATATACATGTGTGTGTGAATGCATCACTAAGAGTGTCTTTCGTACTGTGATTCAAGGTGTTTTTAAAAAATATTTTTTTGCTTGAACATGTATTAAAATTATTTATTTATTTATTTAGATTTTTTATATCAGCACATCAAAACCAATAAAAACATTAAAAAAAAACACCATTTTGAAGTTTTTGTTTAAAAAAAAAACACTTTTGAAAAGCACCCAAAAGCAAAAGCAACCTCACTCCCTGTTATCTAGACAAGCTCCCACTCTGGTTCTGAAGGATCATGAGATAAGGATCTGTTTGCTTCCTTTATAGAAAGAGTTGGCATTAAACTTGTTATACTCTCTTCTTGTTTGGATTTTGAATCACTGCTGCACTGTACAGCAAGCTGCTCATATTCCTTCATCACTGACCTCTTTCTTGAACAAAAAACATCCCGAATCTTCTAAATAAGAATATTCAAAAAAATTAATGGGGAGAGAGGCACAAGGATTTGATGATGGATTAAGTAAACGGAGTCGGTGGGACAGATTACCTTGTAAGGCCTGTTTTTGCCTTCACGGGGAACATGATGAAATTCATCTACATTCACCAAAACACATACTTCCTCAAGCCTAGCCTTGTCCACTTGAATGATTTCCATACCCTCGTCAATGATTGTACCATCTTCATCCGATTCTCTTCTCCATTCATCTGAACTTCCAGCAAAATTAGGCTAACATCAGTGGCTATAAAAAGTAATAACAAGAAAACAGAAAATATCAGCATATATAGATCATAAACACAGATTGAAAATTTGATGGAGAAAAATGGGCTTTGGAAGATATGGATGCCTAAACAGGACTGAATTGAGAAGCTGTTGTTAGGCTATCCAATCCCAAGATGCATCTTCCATGCTTTAGAATTTGAGCAAACTTCGTTGTTATAAACTTCGGATTTGCATGTTCATAATGAATTTGATACTTTCAATGAAGCATCAGCATTCACCGCAAATGCTGAGGATAACATGGACATTTTTCTTTCTTATCATTCGTGTTTCCTTGAACGTCTGGAATTTAATTATAAAGAGAGACAAAATAAAGACAGGAGCAAGCTACTTTTAAAGTTAATCATAAACTGTAGTTTAGCAAAGACATTCAACTCATGCAATTGTGCTTGCAAGCCCGGGACATTACTCTTGAACTAAAGCAATGTAGCTTAACCTATGGAATTAATCTCTCTTAAAACTCACTGCTGTTGGACATGAAAGGTTAATAAAAATCAATGGTTTAGCAAAGAAAACAAGAGCTTTATGCAGTCTGGGTGGGAAGGAAAAAGGTTTATATATTTTCAGATGTAAGATCATAAAGTTAAAAAACCTTGGACATGATTGGCCAAAGAGCAAGAGAGTTAGAAACAAGCTATATCAGCAATTAAGCTTTGTCAGACAGATATACAATCCATGGAATAACACTCAATCATCCAACACTTGCACACAAATTGCAAGACTAAATTAATCAAAATACAGTTTATATCAATTAATCCATGGAGTTTGAAAATACAAATGATATAATGTGAAGAAACTTTATGCTATGATTGCCATTAAATAATAACTGATGTCCTGTTTAGGGTTATACACAACTTATTCAATGTTAAAAACTAGGTATAGTGGTCTGCATGTCTAATCCAAAGCTTCAGGAAACATAGAACATGATCAACTGCGGATACCAGAAGATTTATGTACCCTTGCCACAGCATTCTGTTTATACAACTCTACAGTAGTAATCAAGGTACAAATTGAAACAATTTTAAATAGTTCTAACAGCTAAGCTGACCAATCCTTCCATGAAAATACAACGGCCATGACTCAAAACCAATAGAGTGGCTTTGGTGCTACAGAAACAAGATACCAGAAAGAAAGCTGAAGAATACACACTATTTATTTAGCAGTCTAGAGAGTGCACAGATTGATAAGTTGATGAAATAAAATTCCAAATTGAACAACATTTTGCCAGACGCCATTTTCTGATATAATGAAATCCTCTCTCTCTCTCTCTTTTCTCATCAAGTCAGTTCCTCATTTGGCCTTTTTAGCAGTGAATTATATTGCAAAACCAAATGACCACAAATACATGTATTTTTTTTTTCCTGATTTCAATATCAAGATGATTTTTAAGTGCATAAATGCAACATATGCATACCTGAATTAGACACAAAATCCTCCTCATAAGCAAATTTGTTAGTCTGCATATTCCCATTTGCAGCAGATTCTATCATAGAAACAAACTCATTGCTTATGCAAACACCTGAAGAAATAGAAGTCAAAATAGAACACTCTACAAGTACAAAAAAAGAAAAAAAAATCAGAAGAACTGTGCAAAAAACTCACCATTTGATTCTTCTAATAGGTTTCTGCTGGAAGGTCTACTGTCTGTTCCTTCATGCCTGCCAGTTTCAGTGATATTAACCATATCCAATGATGGTTTATTGAATGAGATCTCTGGCACGTGTTTGCTTGCATTTTTTATCTCATTTTTACTTTCTTCCATGGAGAAATGATCTGTAACTTCAACACACCCTGGAGTTGCAAGTCTTGCTGTCTGATCACAAGATGCTTCCAGATTTTGATCAGAAAGTTCAACATTTGATGAAAATTTACTCGAAAGAGTGGTAGTTCCTGATATCTCATTTGGAGACACATTATTGCAGTTAGAGTTTTTATCAGTATCCAGGTTTGATTTATTGGACAGACTTCCTTTGCTATGCTGCCTTGAAATTCTTCTCACAGTAATCCTTCTACGCAGTGGGAGACAATCAGAACCAGAATCAGCAGTCATCTTTGGATCCTCGGCCAATTGCTCAGGATCATCAGCCTTTCCACATTTTTCTTCCATACCATCTTCTGGCTTCATATAGATCCCAACATCAGCTCCCGAATCTACAGGAAATTTGGAGACTGCCCCATTTGCAGGATCCTCTGAATCTGGAGAGCACAAATCTTGCATGACATCCGAGTAGAATTTCCTCACATTATTACTAACAGTCTGCATCTGGTTTTCGACATATTTTACTGCTTCCTGTCCGAAACAACAACCACAACAACCAAGCCTAAATCCAAAATCAGAAAAGTAGCCAGGGGCAATTAGCTTTAGACAGTCAACTACTCAATTCCCAATAAAATATCAATCAAGCCATCAATAATTGGATGGGGACCATAAATAGGTAATGCACAGAGTGGAATGCACACCGGATAAGAGCTCAAAGGAGATCATCATGAATCTCTTTCCATGGAAATAATTGAAACAGAAAAATGATAAATGCCAATCTCATAAAAAAGCCACAACAGTACATTTGCAACTTGGGAGGAAACTGCACTGCTCTTGCAGGCCATTCGAATTCAGCTGCCTACAAATCTGGGCAGCAGAGAGATACAGCCCTTAGCCTGGCCTTTTGAGATATGTAGGTATTAGTTTCAGGTGACATTACAAAAAAGGACGTACCTCGCGCATAATTTCTTCCACTTCCAGCAACCTAGCTTCAAATTTCAGATAAATGTCACCAACCCATGTTATACCTTTCAGGTCCATAATAGTCATAAATTAGCCTCACAGCAACAGGTGATATACTTCTTCCACTTCGTAATTTAATAGTTAGTGTGACAGCAATCCTCGCAGCTTCAATTCTCTACAGGAATTTAAACCAACATTCAGTGAATGAAAAATAATTAAAATTTCTCCATGCTCTTTTGCTGGACTATATCCTTCAGATAACCTTAATTTTAACAGAAACATAAAAAGAAACCACAGAAACAAGTATCACCGGTAAATATAAAACTGTAGGAGCAACTTTACATCAATAATTTAAGATTCTTTTTTTATTAATTTAAGCTCAAAATCAAAACTTTACATCAATAATTCATTGGACCAACATAAAAATTATATTAAATTATTGCACCCACTTGAATAAACATTATACATAAACCACAACTAAAAGTCTATAAATTTAAAATTCAGTAAAAAACTTTCAGGCAATTCATTGCATAAGAAGACAACTAAGTATCAATTTAAGACTTATCCTTGAGAGGTTCAAATTTTCCCAAGAAGAAAGGTAGTAAATTTAGAAAAAGAACCACCAAAATCCTGACTATTCTAATTTTCTTTTAACTATCTCTGCGTATTGTAAATTGGTGATCGATAAAAATAAAATAAAAATCACAGTGCATAATACGTACCTCAAAAACCAGGCTTAAAAATCATGCAAAAGAGAGAAAGAACTAAACTTTACAGCAAAAACAGAGATTGATAAAAACTGATGATCAAAGAAAAAGAAAACCCTTCTGAAGAATAGCTTTTTTTGAGCAACCCTTTGGACAAACGGCAAGGAGAAGCAGATAAAGACTGTAAATTCTGGAAATTAAAGCTATAGAGAGAACTTACGTGGTGTAAAAGGGCAAGTTAGTGGTGCCCAAAAGCTCGATCATCCAAAGAAATACTTGAATAAATAGAACTCCATATCGACACAGACTTTCATGTGGACTTCAACAGAGTTTCATGTGGACCCAAATAAAATTCTTTTTTCTTTCTTTTTATCTGCAAAAGATAAACAAAAAAAAACAACTCTAATTCTTGTTTGAAACCTACTACGAGATTAAAAAACAAATACCGAAAAAAAAAGAAAGAAAAGAAAATGGGTCCCACAGTAGCTTCGTGGTTTGGTGGGTCCCATAATAATGCCAGCAACATGTAACTTTGTCCGACAAGATAAAGAGTTGGTTGGTACTTTGAATCCAGTTTGGGCGGGTAGAAAATCTTCTGTCAAGCCCACTTCAATATTAACAAACAATAACAATAAAAAATCAATTGAGTTGTTAATTTCATTGAGAAGTCATAAGATTTTTTGTTGCTATTATTTTTGTATGTATGTGAAACAATCTATTATAATATTGCATTAAGTTTATTAATGTATGTATTTAAAAAATAAATTTATTATAATACTAATCTTGGTATTTAAATTAAAAACATAATTATAAAATATCTCCTATATTTTGATTTTTTTATTTTTCATTTAAATTTCGAGAAATTATGATTTTATAGCAGATGGTTGGACTTTGAAGTAGATGCAGGTGCACTTGGAGTAGAGCTTGAAAGCCAAATATTTGATTCATTGGTTAAAGAAGTTGTTGCTGAAATCTTGTTATTTTAGGCTCCATCGAGGGATTTTTTAATTATTGAGATGAATATAATAGAAAACCTATAAATAATCAAATGTGGTTTTTTTTGGATATTAAATGTTAGCACTTGTATAAAGTTCACAGAAGAAATTATAATTTCTCAAATATGAGATAAAAAATAAAAATAACAAGGTTTTTTTGTAATTATTACCCCTTCAAAAAATATATTTTAAAATTATTTATTTTCATAAAATTTAATTAAAAAAATAAAATGTATAATGGGTCAAATATACAGAAGTTTGTGAATCAGCAAGGACCACCTTGCAAGACGGCACCGTTTGGGAACGCGGCTGCGGCTGTGTTTCCAAAAAATTTGAAATTTTTTTTTTTGTTAAAATTTAATATAGTTTGTACGTTTTGGATCGTTTTGATGTGCTGATGTCAAAAATGATTTTTAAAAAATAAAAAAAATCACTGGCATGCATTTTGGCACGAAAAGTTATTTGAAAAGCACCCACAACCACACTGCCAAACATGCTTTTCTTGATCACCGACAACAAAATAGTACAGTGAAGAAAGGATGGAAAAAACCTTTATCATGGAGTGAAATAGAATATGAAACTATGAGTTCCCAAGTAGTGAGAGGAGCTCGGTGCTCTAACCACATGCCTATTAAAGAATGAGCCGGCAACTCATACGCAGCGGCTTGGTTAAGGGAACTCTCCAGAGCTGTAGCGACAGCTTAAGAGAGAAAACACACTACCTTCTTGTTCTTGACCATCAAATCAATCTCTTTCGTTGAAGTTATGTAATTAATTATATAAATATGAAGAATGGAGTTGTAAGGAATTTGGAATATCAGAGCCTAAAATCTTAAAGAAGTTCTTGGTGGAATGAAATTCTTTTTGCTCCTGGTAAGGAGCAATATGTTCGTTCTGAAAATGAATTGGAAAGTATCTGGGAATCTTGAACGAATAACAAAGCAGGCTTTAATAGTTTTGGGAATCTGAAAATGAAATTCTTGGGATTGTTTCTTGTCAAGCACGTCTGTGCTGTAGGTTGGTGTTGCAGATTTTTAGTTATGATGGCTCTGACTCTGAGTAATTGGTTTAACAGATTTGAACGTCTGCTTAGGTTATGTTGGATATTTTGCTCTTGTATTTTGTTCTAATTATAAATTTAAAAGTAGTTTTGTGTAAATTTTATTAAAAACTATTTGTTGAAATATTAGTTAAAAATAAACTATAATTTATAGTTTTTTAAAAATTTATTTTTTCAAATTATAAACTGCAAAAGCTATTATAATACCACTATATATTTGGTATTATGGTGTTATTATGCAAGGTGATTTTAAAAAATTAATTTTTTTTAATTTTAATAACATCACATCAAAATTAGAGCGTGAAAACAAACACAACACATGGACAACAAAACCTAGGGATTACAACTTTGGTTTTTTCTTAGGTTTTTTTTTTAATTTTAATAGTATTGGTATTTTCTAACTAATTTGTATATAATTGAATTAAATACTTTTTTAATTAAATCTTAGACAAGTATATCTACACCTTCACAAAAAGAATTCTTGAATTTAAACCTAAATCCCTATAGACACCACGGAGACAATTAGCTAGAACAATTAAGGTGTTTTGCAATAACAGTTATGTTTTAAAATATTTTTATTTGAAGATATATTAAAATAAAATATTTTTATTTTTAAAAAAATATTTTTAATATTAATATATCAAAACAATCCAAGAATATAAAAAAATTTAAAAAAAATCAAAATTTTAAAAAACATGATTTTGCAAGCGTTCCCAAACTGCCCAAGAACTACATATAGCTGGAGGGGTTAACTTTAAGAAATGAAGTGCATTGCAATTGGAGCAGTTGTTTGATTGCACATTAGCCTCTTGTAATTAGACATCGTGCTGGCGAAAAATGTAAATCAATCCCGGCAGCGTAATGCGGTCGGAAGGGTAAATCCGCTTTTCGTCATATTTACTGAATATTTCACAGAACATGGTGATCAAAATCTCATAGTTGGATCTCTATCTAAACCCTTGAGAACTCCAATCCCACAAAAGCAAGAAAGGAGGCTGAGGAATTTGATTATAAATATGTCAATTTCTAGTCCTCATCACCCAGCTGCTTGAAAATCTCCGAAATCATCATCTTGTATATCTTGTGAGCTTTCATTGTCAGGAAAATGCGTGTGTTCTGCTTCATCCTTTGCCAAGTTGGGGGATTTTTCAGTAGAATTTCCATCAAGAGTAATTTTTGGTGGCAAGTTTGATGGAGAATTCTGTACACTTGTAGCAGGTGAAGGCGGTCCTGGGGGAGGCGGAGGCGGTCTGATACTAAGCAAGGGTTCTTTTCCATCGCTCTTTCTCTCCAATGAAAGATTGTTCAGACCCTGCTCGAAAAACTTGGACTTCACACTACCTCTAGGTTTCTGTCATACAAGAGCAAATTTCAAAAGATATTAGGATGCTTAACGCATCCATTTATACATAGTTGGGAAATGTAGATGCACATGAGCTTACGTTTTTCATTTGGAGTACAAGAGTTTCCCCTTCTTTTAAACTGTAATCAACCGAGGAAGTTTCCTGAAAATGCTGTTCCATCTCTTCCGCGGTTTTCTTCTTGTCCAGATATCTTTAATAGACAACATGAGAGAATGCCTATATTAATCAATCAACTTTTTGCTAGTGGGAATTTTATCTCTATATGAGAACCCATATAAAATATCAACTAGACAATACAAAGGATACGTGGAGTATGAACTATGTAAAGAAAAGGTAAATGATACATTTATGGGTTTGAACATACTTCATGTGATCATGCAGCGCCGCCTGGAAATCATAAGCTTCTGTTCTTTCTCTAAATCCTATGCCAATAAATGCATGCCTAAGGCGACCACCTGCATAATTCCAGACAGCTGATTTAGTAACGAAATTGAAAATAAATCTAAGGGAAAGGGGATAAAAAAATGCGAGCAGATCATTCAAAGGGGTTTAATAGTTTTCATAGAGGCAGTCACATTCTGAAAAAAAAAAAGCTGGAATGATATCCAAGCATTATGAAACTGCATCAGCAGGATTAGAGATTGAAGATCAAAGGGATTATGCATCATTAAAAAAATTCTAAATAAGTTATAATCTGAAAAATTAACTGCAATAATATAGGATGGAATTCGGTAATCCATTCCAATAAAGCTAAGATTAATTCAGTTGAATATAGAAGTAAAATCTTCTGTTGAATAATGAACTTGGAGGCAGGCATGGTAGCTCACCTATATTTTCCTCTATCCGCAGAACAAAATATCTGCAAAAGAATAGATGTTTGTTTATATACCCTCAAGTCAAGACACTATTTTATGGGAATTCAGTTAGAACCAACCTCCAGTTAGGCTTAATGTATTAAATTTATGCCTATAGGGCATATATCATTACTCTTATCAATAAAACAAATGGTACAACAAAGATAAGCTTAAGATTCAGTGAGAAATAGGCTTAACCTGCTGCTATCAATTACAGGTTCCACTGGATGTAGCTCCCCCTTTCTCAAAAATGCCCGCGCATATAATTCACCTATACAAATTAAATCAAAGCATGCAAAGTCCAACAGGGAAACACACTATACCATTTTCTGCATCATAAAAATCCAAAGATAATATAACCTGTGGTTTTATCTTCAAGTCTGATAATGCACTCTTCACCCTTGCTAATGACCTTCAAAGTCCCTTCCCAGGCCCATTTGTTGACATCCCATTCATCAGCCCTGAAATACCCTTCTAAAGATATAAATATCCATATCCAATAGGTGAAAATAAGTTTAAGCAGTAGATATAATCCATAGATTCAAATATTCAATGGCATTATATGCCTGGCTGCATTTGATTGCAGAAAAAAAAAACAAAGAAAGGGTATGGAGAGACTGGATTTCATAACAGGTTGTATTTAAGAAAGTAAATTTAGATTTTAAGTTTCTTTTAGAAATCAAACTGGTTATTTGAATATAATTTTCCAAACCTATAATTCCCAAGCATATTGTAAAAAAAAATACAAGATTACTTCTGGTAGTTTGAGATGCGTTGTTGTTCTCCTGTCTATCTCCTGATTTGCAAAAGAAGGAAAAAAACCTTTTGTCAACAATTCCTATTACAAAAGCTCCTTGTGCATCTACATCCTTATTAGGTCATGAGTGTCAATTAAAGCCCAACTCGTAAATAGATTGATGAACCCTATTTCCATAATCAAGAGAATCTGAGCAACACTACAAATTGAATGAATCAACTTCTTCATATTTCAAAATAGCAATAATATTGTATGAAAGACATCATTTAGAAAATATGTCTCATCAATATCACTAATCAGGCATTAGATGACAAGTTGAGCAAGAACCTGTAAGAAGCAGCACTTTTCCTGGGTGGTATCTGCAGAAAGAATAAATGAATTAGCTTAGCAACTATTATCTTGTTTGAATTGTCTTAATCAGCAAAAAGCTACCTAGTGCATTTAGATAACAAAGAAAATAAGAGGAAAATAATGAGATGCAGCTGGTATGTAAGAAGCATGTAATCATTTGCAAAAATGGCATAAATCTGTACTCTGGGTGGTTTTTGATACAGCATAATTTGTTTTTAAAAAAAATCAAATTTTGATGGATTTGCCGCTGACTAGCTATGTAAAGAGGTGAGAGCAGAAAGTTATGCATAAATGTTAACCTATAAGATATTCAAGTTTAATGAAAAGCCTAAAAGATATCAAACAGCTTAGACTTGCATAGACATATCTGAACATGTAAGCTTTCAAACATCTGCAACGGATACACAGGCCATAAACAGATATGTAGAAGAGTTTGATGTCAAGGTAACAGTTTAAGATTTATATTAACGAGAAATTGGGAAAACAAATATCAATAACATAAAGGCAAGCATGAAAAAATGAACTTTTTACTAGCAGAAAAAAGACTGAAGTCATACACCTGTGCTTTTAGAGGATAAAATGATCGAAAACTTTCAGATTGAAACAAATTAAGGGAAAAAAAGTAAATACTGTCGGTTAGTATGGTTATATATGGACCTTAAGTGACCATAATTAATGCATGTCTATCAAAATTACTTTTAGAGCATTGCCTTCCATTATTACAAAAATGCGACCAACAGGGAAAGGACGGCAGTCAATAGCAAAGGCAGTACACTGGAAAAGGGAGAAAATAGCTCTTTCCTTGGCCCTTAATTTGACATAATCCACAAACTTATTATAAAACTAGAAATGGAAGTGTTTGAGGTGCCCACATAAAAATGAATTCTTTCCAAAAATTTAAAATTTCCTATGCCAAGATCTCTCGGAATCAGCCTTGTTTCTTTAAGTAGCAGCCAGTAATCACTTCTCGATGCAAGATCAGCAGCTTCTGACTTTTAAATACCGCATCTTGTTTGACCATGATGAGATCTCTCAAGGTAATATAACTACTTCTATTACAATCTTTAATTTCAAACATCAATGTCAATTGTAAGTTGGTCCCTTCATCAATTTTACCCAATCGATGATTATCACCATCAGTACTCAGTCCACAAGTACAAAAAAACAAGAACCCTTAATCAATGATGTTTCTTTTAGAACAATAAAGCAACACCTAAAAACCCACCTCAGAACTTCTAAAACACAATTCACATACATTTTTATTATATTTTCATTTCCTTAGAACTAATCAAAAGAAAAGGCGGGAACAGTGCTGATTGCCACTTTTTCTGATGTTCAATTCAGTTAACTACAACAATTCAAATCTAAGTTCTGTTCTCCAATCCATACAACTGAAAATCCAATTTTCTTTTAAGGACTTTTTTTTTGGAAAAGGAACATATTTTCAAAGCTGGTTATATACAAAAAACTCAAAAGATCATTGATCACTACAAATCCCAAAAACCCAATTGCAAAATCACAAGAAACATCCACAAAACATAAATTTAAAGACAGTACAATACACAGATAAAGAGAGAGAAAGTTACCAGATAAACATAGCATTCAGAGACTTGATAGAGGATAAGCTCAATGGCTTCAGTTTCTTCACTCTCTGGATCGTTTGGTGCCTTCTCTACTTTCTCCATGATCTCTAGAGAGAGAAAGATTAAATCTTGACACGGAAATTTGGATCAGAGAGCAATGGAAGTGTGAATTCACAGAGAGAAAGTTTGGGACTTTATGGGAATTCAGGGGCAAAAAAACAAGTGGGTTTTTAAGAAACAGGGACATAGAGTTTGCAGAGGGAATTGTCTCTGTCTCATTGTTTTCCTTTGCTTATACAAACACGAAATACAACGAGTTAGATGGATTAACTGAACTAACTAGTTCCTTGTAAACTTTTCACAAATTATTATAGATTCAAACAATGATTTTTCACTTTTTTTCTATTTTAATCCCCAAACTTATTGTCTTTGATTAATTCCTTTTTTTGGCAAAATTGATGGTGAATTGCTTCTAAATTGTTAACAAAAGGCAAGATTAAAAGACAAATAATCGACGTTAAAAGATGAGAAAATAAGTAGTTGTTTCAAAATTCAAGCAAAAACATCTTTGGTCCTCGTACTTTCTAAATAGTCACTTTTCGGTCCTCTTAGTTTTTTAAAAATTAATTTTGATTCAAGAATTCATTTCTTTATATTTTAGTCTTTGATTTAAGAGATATGAGAAAAAGTCATCAATTTTAAGTGGTAAAGAGTGAAAATGTCAGTTGACTCTGAATTTGTTCCAAAAAAATTGATTTTGGTGTTAATATGTTACATTCGACGAAAGGAGTTCTTTTAAGATGTTCTCTGGCTTTTCCATCACCTAAAAGAGTATATCTTATTTTGAGAAGTTTTTTGAATTAGAGTTGGTTTTGAGTTTTTTGATAAATTTTGGGGTAATTTGAGGCCATAAACAGGCTTATCAAGATTTCTATGATGTTTTCTAGATTTTTTAAAATTAAAAATGTATTTTAAAGCAAATAATGCCTATGCCTTGATTTTCTACCAACTCTCTAGTTGTTGGATTATAGAAATACAAATAACATGTTGTCTGCTTTAAGTTGTTATTTTTTTAAAAAAGAATGGATGATACATTCTTCACCTTACCTTATAGTATTGGAGAAAAAAATACCAACACGGGCCAAGCTTTTTTTCTGGTTTAGGCGCGTGGGTGGTTCATGGTATATGGCATGATTGTTAGCCCCGTTTGTTTGTTGGAAAGTAGTTTTTTTTTAAAAAGTGAATTCCAGGAAAGTATTTTTTGATGTTTGGTAGTGTAATGAAAAATAAGTTAGAAAACACTTTTCAGTGTTTGGTTATGTCATGAAAAATGAGTTGGAAAATAACTTATTAATGTTTTATTTTTCTCAAGTTTATTAAAATAATGAGGAGCAAATCTTACAAATTAAAAAGTTGAATGAGAATGAAATTGAAAAAAAATATAATTTCATAAATTATCTCAAATAAAATAAATAATAATCAAAATAATAGAGATCAAATCTAAAAAATTAAAAAAAAATAAAAGATGAAGAAATTACAATAATAATAATTAACATTTTATAAATTATTTCAAATAAAATAAGTAACAATCAAAAGAATGAGGACCAAATTTGATAGATAAAAAATTTCAATAAAAAAATGATAAGGAAAAAGCAAATAGCAATTATAAAAATAAAGACCAAAATTAATATAAAAATTAAATTTTAAGAGATGAAATTAAAAAATAAATATTCAAAACAAATTATATATAACAATCAAAATTTTGAGGATCAAATTTGATATAATCAGCAAATAATATGATATTTCTAAATTTTTCATAACTTTCAGAAAGTGTTTTCCACCCAAATTTTCCAGGAAAACACTTTCCTGAAAACCAAGTCAAATTTTTCTTTGACTGGAAAGTGTTTTCCGTTGACCAACTTTTCTAATGGCAAACAAACACAAGAAAGTTTGGAAAGTGGTTTCCTGGAAATCACTTTCCAGAAAATAAACACAGCCAAAAGGGAAAACACTTTCCTGAAAACCAAACCAAATTTTTCTTTAACCGGAAAGTGTTTTCGTTGACTAAAAATGTTTTCCATTAACCAACTTTTCTAATGGCAAACAAACACAAGAAAGTTTGGAAAGTAATTTTCCAAAAATTACTTTTTAGAAAACAAACATGGCCTTAATGTATTCTCAACCCTTAAGTTTTTTTTAAAAAAGATATTTTGTTGTTATTTGACATAAAAAAAACTCTTGCTACCAAACTTTTTTTAAAAAAAATAGGTTGTACGTTTTTTTTTTTTTTTTTTTTTTTTAAATTTGATACAAAAGAAGTCCCACACATTTGGTTATTGTGCGCTTAAATAAAAAATAATTAAATTTTTTTTTTCAAATATAGTAGAATGCATAATCTAGATTACAAATTTAGCAGGTTGATTTAAATTTACTCAGGTCTTTTTTAATCTTTCTTAATTGAATATTTTTTTTGTATTTTTCAACATCAAATTGATTAGTAATTAGACATTATTGTTTTTTATTAAGTTATCACGTTCTTATAATTCAAGTCATGAATTGGCTAGTTAACATATATTGATTTAAATTAATATAATATATTTTCATTTTAATATTTTTTTTTAAAATTCAATAAGTCGTTCATGATTACTTTTTTTTTTAGAAAACACAATATTAATGTCTAAATATTTTTCTATTAAAAAAATAACCCACAATGCTAGCAATCTATTTTTTTTATTAACATGGGTGTTCGAGTCAGTTTGCGCATACCTCGATTAATTTCACGGGTCCTGAAATTAACGACCATGTAAGTCTCTATGGTCATTATATAAATAATTATAGGACTTGAATCTGAGATTACAGAGAAAATAAACTTCTTAGTCCCATGTTTTTATTACTGAATTATCTATGGTTATGCTAATCTATTTACTTCGATGCATTGTGGTGTACTCATGAAATGGACACTTCTTTTAATATTTTTTTTGTCTTTACAGTTTTGCTCAAACTCATACTTTGCCGCTGGATAAGAAATTATAGTATATTGCAAATATCAATGATAATGGATATCACGTATCATATTTATAGTATATTCACACCCTTATCTATATTGAAAAAAAAATTATATTTTATTAATTATTTATTGAATAAAAAATTTAAATATTTATACTATATTTATTATATATAATGTTAATATTAGTGTCAGTAGTGTATATTATATTTGTGGTTCGCGCTTCTCCGTGTACTAGACAAAAAAAAAATTTCAACGTAAAACAAATGTCAACGAAATAAATTCAAGGCATGAATCATTGGTTCAATTAATAATTTAAATAATATAGTTTAAAAAATATAACAACAAAAATAAATTGACAACAAAAAAAAAATAAAAAGAACCTTTTCTAAGCCTACTTAGATTATAAAACAACTAAATATTGAAGGGTAAAATAAAAAAAATTAAAAGAAAAATTAGTTAAATCAAGTTAACCAACAAACTTCACGACCATAAATATAAGATTAATAGAAAAGAATGCAGGAAATAAAAAAAATTCAAAAACCAATTCTTAATAAATCAAATGAGAATATGATAATTCCATAAAAAAAAAATGAATCTCAATCTCTAGCAAATACACGCTGTCTAAACAATGCGAGGGGTATCCATACGCAAGCGCGTGCTACACACACCCTATCATTTTTTCAATAATATTTAATATATATCAATTACAATAATGTCCTTAAATAACCTTCAAATTTATAATAAAATCAATGTAAAATAACAAAAAAAAACCTTTATGAGAAAGTTATATTGATTTTTTTTAAGGACATAAAAATAATTATACTATTTAGAAAAAACTGAGAAGATCAAAACGCCTCAATAATATGCATTAATATTTTTTATTCTAGGATTAAATTAATAATTTTATTGTGCAATAAAAAAATAACCAATTAATAATTTTATTGTGCAATAAAAAAATAACCAATCTCACCCTATATAATTTGTAAAAGGCAATTATATCATTGTAAAAAAATCACTTTATCTACCATCCCTAGTTCAAAAGTTTAATGCCTCAAGAGCAATTTTGTCATTGTATCATTACAATGAATAATGTTTTGTCTCAGGGTGCAATAATTTCAAATAATGTTTGGCCGCCCCCCCCCCCCGCCCCAGTTTTTTTTTTTCAATGTAATAATAATATTTATATTCTATTTATTATTTATTGGATAAGAATTTTAGATATTCACTAGATAATTCCGGTGCTATACTACAGTAAAAATAAAATTTTTTAACATGTAAAAAAAATAATAGATTAAGAGAAATTTTGTAATAGTGTCATTAAACCCAACTCAATAGGTCGAATCTAAAACCTCTCAACCATATTTTTTATTTAACTTGGATTTCAAATTAAACTGTATAGAAATTGTCGCAACATGATCCGGTTGACTTGACAGGTTAGAGGAAACTCGGATGATTGGTAAAAATATGGTTTATCTTTAAAAATATTTTCAAGATAACATATTTTCTTAAAAAAATATTGAGAAGACAATATATTGAATCAATTCAGGTTAATTTTGATTAACTTGTCAAACCCATGACCTAAGTCATGAACTTCATTGAATTTAATAACCTTTTTCTAAAACTATTTTTATTTAATAATATGATAAAAAAATAGATGCTAAAAAAATTAAGCATTAACCCAATGCCGACGTGTTTTTTTAAGATCGTCCTGTAGAAAATAAATTGAAATAAATCATTAAATCTAATTTATAATAATTACATTTTTTATTTAATAATGTAATAGAAAAAAGTAAATACGTATAAAATGGAGTATAAATCCAATACTAACACGTTTTTCGAAGACCTAGTAACCTTGTGTAAAAAAAAACAGAAATAAATAACAAAGTTCAATTTGCAATGTTTAAATATAAAAATGAAAAAAAAAGAAGTTATTGTTCCAATAAACATTGATATGTGAGGAGAGGCCCTCTCAACTAATTCTTTTTAATTAATGTTAATATCCACTCTAAAATAATAATTATCCAAAAAAAAATCCACTGTACTCTTTCAGGTCGATTTAGGTGAGCATACATGGACTAAGATTAAATTCTCATCCCCCTATACCATCATGAATTTAATAACATGAAGTTGCTTGATCGCATCATAACAGCACTCGTGAAGTTTTATACATTCCAATCAAAACAAGCGTTCACAAAATTTCTGTAAAGTTTATTGACAATTGGCATCAAAGAAACAAATATATTTCATGTCTCCAATGAGCTAGCTGGTTAGAAGCATATAGAGCAACAAGATGACCGACTTTCTACTGATCTATCCATTCAGAGAAGTGCTTGGAGCTAATGCAGTGATCAGTTTATGTTAACAAGGCACGGTTGCAGTCAAGGTCCTGTGTCTTGGATCTGTGAGACCTGTTTGTACATTTATGAAGCCAGCTTCCTCCATTCTTCCTTCTAGGTCAGTCAGATGGTATTCGTCGAGAAATGGTTCGGTGCTCTTCAATAATGTAAACAGAACTGGAGACATTTCCTACAACGCATGAACAGGCAAGGGCTTCAATTTGCTTATAGCATGTTTGTGAAAATTCATGTACTATTTTATATTTGCAAAACCCTGACAGAAAGAAATCTCAAATTCCTGCCAATTCTCACCATATGTCCAAACCAAATCGATTTTCTCAAATTTTTGATTTACGACTGATATATCCATAACATTATGCACACAATTACAGAGATAAATTTATGGTGTGTTATGGTAGAATTGGAACCATACCTGTAGGATCTTTGACTTTGGCTGCATAAGAGAGCAGAAATATCACATTAATAATGATACAGCAGTAGGAGAATTATTATGTTTTTTCCAAAGTTATATAGGCATGGATGCTTACTGATTGATCCGACACAACAATTGTGCCTCCAGGACGAAGTAGCCTGAATGCTTCCTTCAGTATATTAACTATTGCTCTTTCAGGACATTCATGAAACTGCATATATTTCAGGGGGTTGAAAGCATAAGTATCTGAAATTATCATACACCAGAAGCTTTCAAAATACAATTTATTCATACTTGAATCTTGGTCAATGCTTGAATTATCACACCGATCTCTCTGACGGTTAAACATGATGTGGGGCTTCTTTTTTTTAATAAATTACCAAATCTTATACTTCAACAGTTTTATTTGCTTACTTCTAAAGCTAATTGTAATCCTGCTACTATGTTAGGGAAGTGAACTCTCTGTACTATTATTAGGAATGGATGGCCGCTAAAGAAAAGGCATCATGTTTAATCAAAACATTCCAGAATATCAAGAAGCATACTGCTTTAGAGAATAGCACATACCACATATGAAACTGAAACAAGATCGAATGATTGGGGTGGAAAGCCTGTGTCTTCTGCATTAGCATGCATCCATTTAATAGGATTCTTTCTAGGACCTATCTTCTTTTCCTTGAATTGAGCTACGGAAAGAAAGTGAGGTGACAGATCTAGCCCCTGCAGGTTGGGATCCGCATATGGAAAAAAATAAACAAGTTTCAGCCATTAAAACTGGCGAGAATATTATTTTCATTGCATTGTATCATCTGTAAAGGACAGTTGAAATGATCTCACAAAATTTGAGGATCGGACTTACAGTGACATTAGCAGAAGGAAACTTGTCAGCCAGAAATCTTGTGCTAACACCTACAGAACATCCAATATCTAGAATGTCTCTAATCATGGTAGTCCCAGAGTACTGTAGATGATGCTGTTCAATTGCCTGAAGCCAATTTCCACGCACTACTTGATTTGCTTCATCTACTGTAGAAGCATTAGGTATTGCTCTCCTCACCATTGACATGGTTGCAGCTTCAGCTTCAGCTGCAGCCTGACATTAGACATATGGCTACAATAGGATCATCCTCTCTTTCATGTTATTGTACTTAGGAAACTAACAAGACTATAACATTTAACTTCATCCTGTACGTATGCTTTATAGCATGTGATTCATGCTTGATAAATACGAGCAGGAAGACAACCAGAATCTACAAGCACTACTTGAGCTTGCAGAACAGAAAAGAATATTGGCTGTATTTTTTGCTCATTTGGGGGCAAGAATTTGACATTCAAAATAAAAACATTAAATAGTAAGCACTAAATAAATTAATCAAGAATACTTTCAGCAGAACTGTTAAATCACAGAAAGGAGATACATCCAATGATGCATACAAAACCATGTCACTGAGACCGAGTAATAAATACTTACCAGCCATGAAAGATTTCCCTCGTCGTAAGCATGGAAAGGATTTAGGTAATCTGAAAATAGAACCAGCTTGTCTTAATTAGATTACTTGATCACTGAAGTATGAAGAGCATAATAAAGTGAGAAAATAGCAAGTAGTAACCCACCAAGAAAAGGGACAGACCTCCAAAATTTTAAAATTTAACCTCATTAGTTCAATTTAAATTTCTTGAAACATGCAAGTGTTCCAATAGAGATTGCAAGCAAATATAGATCAAGATAGGGATGTTAGCAGCGGAGATTAAACTTAAATGTCATAAAAAGGTTTAGCCCATATTGAAATATGAACAAATCTAACCAGTCAAACATAACTACAAGCAAAAAAGAAAACTGACTACAGAGTGTGAGAAAGAGAATCATTATGTAAAGGAATTCAATAGGTTAAGATACCCACAATCTGGATAAACAAGTGAGGGGTTTTGAATGCTCTCCAGCTCCTTATACACATCTGATTCCAGAATCTCCTTTGTCATTTCTCTCCATGGAATGTTCCCCTTCTCTGCTGTTCTGTTCCACACATTCAGAATTCCATATTCAAGTCAATGAGAAAGCCATTCAATTAGAAAAATTAGGAAATTATGCATAACCAATGCCAACCTGCTAATTTCAACACCAGCAGTATCGAGCAGCACAAAAAATTAACGTATGTAAACAAAGGGAAATGCATGCACATTTAGTCTTGTAAATAAAGGGGAATTAAGTAATGGACCTGATGAGGACTTGTCTGGCACCAAGTTTGAGAACAGAGGAGAGAGGCTTAAAAGCAATAAGAGCTCCAACAAGACGAGAGAGAGGCGTCTGTCCTGACCACTTAGGCCTTTCTAGCTTTCCCTCTTCAAAGGCAGCTGCCATATCTGATGTTGATGCTGCCATCTTAACAACCATTCTTGCTCTCCTTCTTCCATTGCCATTCTCTATAGTTTTGCTTACTGAGAGAACAGAGAAGTTGTGGATATGTGAAGACAATGCCATTGAAGCAGAGAAAGAGAGGTGGGGGGGATCCCGTGCAGTGTAGAAACTGGCTTGGAACTTGAAGAGCAGAAAAACTTAGTTGCAGGAGCCAGGATTAATGTTGTCCCTCTCGCCATGTCATAAGCTCCGAATCTACGTTCTTGAATGATGTTCATACACGTGGAAGTAGGATGGAGCTTATCTTCTAATGCTTGCTTTCCCTTTTTCTTTTCTTTTTAATAATTCTTCTTGAGAAATTTGAATTTTAATAACCACTAAGATGTTATGACTTTTTAAAATTAATTTAAATTATTTCTAAAAAAATTAATTCATAAAAAAATGGTAAGTTAGAAATAACTTTTAACTTAAATGAAGATTTGTTAGAAAATTCAGTCAAATTTTTAATTAAATAAAAGTTAAGATTTTTCACTTTTAATTTATAAATACTAACTTATGTTATATTTCTTTGTTAAAAAAATGATTTAAATTATTTTATCAAAATAGTACTAACTTAAATTTATTTTTACCACAAATTATTTATAAAAAATAAATTATGAATCAAAATCAATATTCACTCTTCATAAACTATGCTAAACAGATTCTGATTTTATTGAGACGAATATAGTAATGGGGACACCAATAAAAATTTTAAAATGTAATTATACAATTAAAAAATATGGACCATACGAAATGCCCTATGTCCTATAGTGGCAATGGCTTGAAGTTTGTCCACATGCTGTTCTCAATTGTAATGGGCCATTGCTAAATACACTGCTTCATGCTTAACAGACGACACTGCATTTTTTAGGCTCTAAGACTGGCCCATCTAGAAAGATTGATGCTAATGGCCCATTTCCAAGCCCACTCCATATTTAAACTATTAAAGCACACTATAAAAAAGTGATGATGATAGTAAGGCGACTCTATCATATTATGATAGCTTGTGATTCTGATTTTTAGATGTTTTTTAAATGTATTTTTAACTTGAAAAACAAATAAATTGATGGTTTTTTTTAAATGATTTTGATATACTAATATAAAAAATAAAAAAAAATAAAAATAAAAAATTTATTTTAATATATTTTTAAGATAAAGATATTTTGAAACATCCTATACTATAATTTCAAATACCTTTGCAATGCCATGCTATTCAGATGTTAACCAGGTTTTTTACCCGTGTTATGTAATGGGTCAAATAATTTTTTTTAAAACTTAATAAAAATATAGATGAAGTTAAAAATTTGATACATATTGGATAACTTTTTATAAAAAATATTGATATATTGGACAGCATATTGTTTTTTTTAAAAAAATATTAAGACGTCGGCATATTAAATTACCTTGGGCCAACTATAGTTAAATTGCAAAATCCATGATATAAAGCATGAGAACATGATAACTCCATAAAACCTATACCAAACAAACCATGAAGGTCTATCGTGATGAATCAAATATTGAAGGTGAAAAATAAAAAAATATTAAATCTAAAAAACAACCCAAAAAATTTGCTTGCCTAGGTCTATCAGATTTGGGTCTAGTGTGGCTGTCAAATTCAAGTGTTTTATATTTGGTATGACCGCTAGACCTAAGATTTTTTAGTATGGTATTGTTGTCAGATGTAATTTTTTTAAAAAATACTTTTAAAAATATAAAATGTTTTTTAAAAATATAGCGCTGGTTAAAACACTAGTACATGGCGCAAGGTAAAACAATCGTGTTAACCATCCATCAACCTGGTTTCCGAATTCTTGACCTGTTCGATCAGATTCTGTTGGTATGAAATGGAACTGTTATGCATCATGGTTCCTTGCATCTCCTTGCGCAGCGGATTAGATTCGCTGGTCATTCCATTCCTAGGCATGTTAATGTGCTTGAGTTTGCTATCGAAATGACAGAAGCTCTGGCCATGGAAGATACTGAAGAAGGTGAAATAGAAGACAGTGATACAGCACAAGATTATAAGCATATCAGAAGGAATGCGAACCAATACAGCAATCCTGAAGAACCTATTTACCCCGACAGTCTGTTCAAGGAGGTTTTAATACTGGGCCAGAGATTCTCCATCATTTGCAGAACCAATCAGCTCTTTGCAGCAAGAATACTCCAAGCACTACTTGCTCGAGCTGTGCTTGGAAATATGTTCATGAATGCAACAAATGGTCCTAAGAGACATAAACTTCAGACTCAAATTGGGTTCTTTGCCTTCAGCCTCACCTTCTTGTTGTCATCCACAGCAGAAGGCCAGCCCATTTTCTTGCAAGAAAGAAGAATTTTAATGAGAGAAACCTCAAAAGGAGCTTATAGAGTTCTTCTTATGTTGTATCAAACACTCTGGTTTTCCTTCCATTCCTTTTAGTTTTGCACTCCTCTACAGCACCCCAGTATACTGGCTAGTTGGATTGAGAAGGGAAATGAGTCGGTTTCTCTGCTTCTCAGTGGTTGTATGGATGGTGGTTTTGATGGCGAGTTCTTTTGTTGCATGTTTTAGTGTTCTTGTGCCAAATTTCATCATGGGGACATCTTTGATTGCTGGTCTAATGGGCTCCTTTTTCCTTTTCTCTGGGTATTTCATAGCAAAGGATGGCATACCGAAGTATTGGATTTTCATGCACTGCTTGAGCTTGTTTAAGTACCCATTTGAGTGTTTTATGATAAACGAATACGGAGGAGAGAAGGGAAACAGGAAATGCTTGGAGATCATAGAAAGAAACTGCTATCTGTATGGAGAGGGGTTTCTGAAGCAAAAGGTGTGGAAGAATCAAATAAATGGAGTAATTTAGCAGTAATGATGGGTTTCATTCTTGGATACCGACTTCTTTGCTTTTTGATCCAGTTGTACAGATCACACAGAACCAGAATTTAAAATATTTTCAGCGGTCATATAAGAAATACATTAAAATGATATACAGATAAAGTATGCTTGTGTCTGCTCTTCTTTCTCCACCATCATCAAACTGGGTTACAGCTATTAATTAGAACCTGATAGGGCGAACATTCGATCGATCGTGGATGTTTTGGTTCACCTCTGCCCTTGAACATTTCCGAGCTCATATTTATTGCTCAGTTTCTTCTAACACATTAGATGGGGACTTCAACTTGCTGTGTCAGAAACCAGAATAAAACTTTAGTGCAGCCTACCCTGCACCACAATCCCAAATACTTGTACAGGTGATAAAACTATAGTTATCTACTATATCTTGGTTTCTACTTTCATGCCTTTAACTTGATTTATTTTCAATATTTTAATTCTAAATAGCTCTCTTGAAGTTCATGATTCAGATTTGAGCTTACAAGCTACTTCTCCGTCTTTTTTTTTTAAATGACAAGCATGCAGAAACTAATCTATTTTTCCTTTCTGTTAGAGAGGTATCCATCCTTTCAATCATCCTTTATTCATTGAAGAAACCTGCTCTCTTCGGCACTACTATCTTCTTCTATTATTTCCCTCTACTTACAAATCAGGTCTGTTGCAATTTGTATTTCAGTTCCCTCAACTCGAGGAATTTTATTGAACATTTTATGATAAGCAACATGCAACCAATCAAGATAGAAGTAGGTTTAAGCACAAACATTCACAACCAACCAGCAGTTTAAACCCTTCAATGTATACTTCAATTAATTCAGATCTGATTATCAATCTCTTTTAGTCCAAGAAAAAATGGCGAGATTGGAAAGAGATGACCATTTTCCAGAACATGAATATGCACATGTATTCGAAACGAAAGAATGCTAACCTGAAAAGGAGAATCAAACATGGAGCACTCATAGATCACTCCCAAAGGAAACAAGGAAAAGATAGCTTCTTTACCCTCTCTTTTGACTCTTTCTTTGTACACTGGCTTTCTCTATTGCGCTTTTTAACTCACTCCAAGTATTCTTCTTTTCACTCACTTCCTCCAAAAACAATGGTGTTTTTCTTGAAAATCTGTCGAGAAGCATTTCCGCCGTCAGCTCCCTTGGTCTTGGGGACTAGCACTATCAGGAAGGGCTTGCTCGAGAATAGAAGTGAAGCTTTCAGTTAAGTCAACAGAGGAAATGACGATTCGTCATTCAATTCCAAACCAAACTACCAAGGAACCTGACTCTCAATACGAATACTAGTGTGTAGAAGCTGAATCTAAGACAGATTAAAAAGCAAAACTAGACTCTTAATACAGACAAAATAACTTGTTAAATAACACTGCACTACAGTTAAATATGCAAAACTCTATACAAACATCCATAAAAATCTCACTAACTGAGAGTGGCAAGTGATTATCAGAGTTATATAATCGGTTTACTTTCCATATAAATGATCTATAAAATTATTGCATTAAATGTTATTTTCCATTAAATGTTCCATTCAATTCCAAACCAAACTACTAAGGAACCTGACTCTCAATACGAATACTAGTGTGCAGAAGCTGAATCTAAAGCAGATTTAACAGCAAAACTAGACTCTTAATGCAGACAAAATAACTTGTTAAATAACACTGCATTACAGTTAAATATGCAAAACTCTATACAAACATTCATAAAAATCTCACTAACTGAAAGTAACAAGTGATTATCAGGATTATATAATCGATTTACTTTCCATATAAATGATCTATAAAACCATTGCATTAAATGTTACTAGTGTTTAGTACAATTTTTCAGTTTGTATACTATTACTCTTAAATGACATCATGTACTGAAGCGAAAAAAGTATTAAAGCCAACTTCCATTAATTATTAAAAGGTTATGAGAAAGACAGCAGAACACAAATTCCCAGAAGAATTTGTGTGGAGATAATTAGCATTTATTATCGCATTATGTTATCAGTAATTATCATTACAAAAAGTGCAGTACACGTCTGTAACTGAATCTCTCTCATTTTCATACAGAACAAGATGAAATATCCTATAAATCAACTGCATGATATGACCACCCTCTATTATGAGAGTGGAGATACTGAACCTTATGAAAGCATCAACAATCACTAACAAATGATAGGCTCATATGTCCTGAAGAAGATGACGTGGATGGTTTAAATAAAGCTACCCTTCTCCTCTTATTCGAAATGTGGATTTTAATGAGAAATTCTGTGAGGCAGAAAATTTGTCGAGTATGGATTTGCTTCATGTTGGATGGAGCCTGCAAGAAACTGGTTTACTCCAGTATCATCACAGTGCCCTTCTTTGCAGCTGTTCGTCAGAAAAGTATTCTTCACCTTCACATAGAGAATACTGCCCTTCAATTCTGCGATGCCAAGCTGACATTCCCATTCGTCAACCCAAATCTGAGCCAAGCTGTGACCGAGTCTTCTCTTGGTTCCAGTTTGTACCCCATAGGTCAAACCAAACATTGAGTCCCACCCAAAGCTATCGAGATCAATGCCATCAATCTTGTCTGGCCAAAGACAATGCCGTAACACTCAAGTGTCACCTACTGTCATGTCTTCCCAAAATCATGTGCAACTCCCCCAAGACACACCCAAACTGTCCACATTTCGTTAGCAATCCCACATGCCAACACATCCACTCGCAAGCCTGTTTTCACAAGGTTCAGATGCAATACATGGCATCCAAGGAATCCATCCCTTTCTTCACAAGATACAGCCATACAAAACCCCCATCAAAGAACCATATGAACTCCCATACAAATACACAATTCCTCAACTGTTATATATGCAAAACCTGCAAGCATCAAATGAGACAACACAATTCGGTGATCAACAACTCTTTTGCGTAGAAGTTCTTTCAGCAAGCCAATCATCAAACCTGCCTAAGCCCACACACAAATAGCATCCCAGCATCAAATCCATCTGACCTGCTTCCCCCATACGCTACTGTTGTGTCCAAGACCCTTGTGATCAGATGGAAAGCTTCAGAAGCTTGTCTTAAATCAGACAGCATTCCAGGCTAGCAATCACAACATATAGAAGCCTTGATTAAATGGGGGGCACCATGCAAACTGCACTCTTATGCTCAACTCTTCATCAACATCCAATGGCATGAAAAGACCTTCACTACCTTCTGCAGCCTTCTTCCTGAGCTCCTTCAAGTGGTTTATATCTCCAGCAAGCAATGATGCCTTACGCCTGAAAGTTCAAATTAATAATTCAGGAACCCAAGTTAACATATAAAATCCAGCTCTTAACATATAAAAGCATAAGCTGAAAACTTGACAACAACTATAACATCCAGCTCTTACAAAACCAGTCAAATCCATATAAAATTCAGGATTTTGTTTATCAAATAGTCCATAAATAACATCACTTGCACTTGATTTATGATTAATTGCAATCAAGAAGAAGTCATGTCATCAACCACAAGAGATCACAGCACACACATATATGTTTTGGGTGATGTCTATGTTAAGAAAAACCACAGATCGAAGTGATAACCATGCGAACTATAGCAGCATAGCTTAATCAATCATCCTTGCATAAATAACTCAAGTAAACTCACAAACAAAAGCAGCACAATAAGCTACAGTAAACCAATTGGTTCTTATTAAGTTTAATTTTGAACTGTTTAAATTCAACTTTTATCCCCAAACTTTAAGAAACAATCTTTTTTAAATGATTCGAGAACTGTTTAAATTCAAAATTCAACATAATCAATCCAGCAACAAAAACCTTATCAGTAGATTCAGTACAAGGTACTAGGATCCCAAGTGTATCAAGATGTGCATTAATCCGGGCTCTATTGTTTCATCTCTGCCTAGGTATGATTTCTGAAAGCAGTAATGCTGCTTTCTCCACTCTAACAGAAGCCTCCACAAGCTCTCCTCTTTCATTACCCAAAACCAAAGAGGAAGCTTAACAAGATCATTTTCTGGTTTTTGCTTGTAACCCAGAGCTCAGCATAAACCCATCATTTAATCTCTCAAAATCAGAGCCTTACACACTTGTTCAGTCAGAAGAACAAAGTCTCATATTCAGTATGGTCACAACCATCACAAAGAAATCATACGGTCATCATAGCTTGAAAATAAGGAGAAGAGAAACATTATATATAAAAGTCACAACCATCACAAAGAAATCATACCCTCATCATGGCTTTCTCCTGAATAAAGATGACAAGGAAGGATCCCGATAGCCCGATGGACAGAGCCTGCAGATGGTCCGAGGAGATCTTCACTGCAAACCATCCAAACCATCATAAAAACATTCTTCATCCAGGCTTGCAATCGCTACATCCAAACATCCATCCTCCCGTAAGTCAACTCTTCACTTCATCAACATCACAGGGTCCGAGGAGATCCTCACTGCCCTCTACCAGCCTCTTCTTCAGCTCCTTCAAATCAGCAACCCACCTCAATAGGCCCTTTAGCAAACAACAAAAGCTAATAAAAGTCAACCTCTAATTAAATAATCAACCCAACAATTACCTAATAACGAATTAACATAGTTTATTAGCCAATCATCGCTCAAATTTTCTTGATTCTCTTAACATATAAAGAGATTAGAGATTTGCAGTGGTGTTTTATTGAGAAAAATTCTATGCTACTCCATCTTTGTTTCTCTTTCGTCGATGTTGCCAATATTATTACAGTTCAAGTGTTGTAAAATTTATTTTTATTTTCTTGTGATAAAATAAATTATACCCCGAAGGGAAAGCCCTTCGGGTATAACTTATCTGAATGACTAACTTGCCCTCCACACATGAAAACCCCGAAGGGGAAGCCCTAACCTCAAGGAACCACTAATTAATCACACAAAATATTAAAATGACTACATTGTCCTCCACCTCGTTACGCCACGTCAAAGCCGATAAATTTCATGTCTGGTGACAGTACTGGTCGTGTCCATAGATTTTCGGAACTAGTTATTGAGGGTATCCAGGTCGGGATTCGTGCGTTCGCCTTCGTAAGATATCCTTATGTTTCGGACATATTACATGTAAACCAATGAGTTGGTGTCGCCCTTCCTTTTGTAGCAACAGGCAAACCCAAAAAAATACTCCCACTGTCCATTTCCCGTAAAACTCCGACATCGTCTCCTCCACCTCCGAAACCAAAATGGCTGCTACTTACTGCTTTTATGCTCTACACAGTCCAAAACCACCACCGCCAAAATCTCTACGTAACACCTATTCACGTAATGGTCTATCTCTCGAAAGACGCAAACCCAAGCTGTCAGGCTCAACAGTAGGGTATAGAGTGCCGTTGAAACCGTTGTCAGCTTCTCTTCATTTCGGGACCTTCTACAGCAAGAAGAAGAAAGTCTCTCCTGATGGTGTTCACGAAGAGGAGTTACAATTTGAAACTCATTTTGATGCCTCTGTCCCTCTCCCTCCACTCACCATTCCTCCAAAACCATCAAAATCCGTCCATTATCCGCAAGAGTTTCTATCACGTGTCATGGCCATGGCAGCTGTTGTCTTGAAAATAAGTGAGCTGCTTAAAACTAGTAATGGTAGTGGAGGAGGAGGCGGCGGAGAAAAGGACGTGGACGGTGACGGCTCAGCTGATGCGGACCCACCACCACCGCGTGCTGCAAGTCTTGGTTTTTCCACCCACTTTGCAAGCAGGGAGAAGATCTCCCTATCTGGTTATGTAAAAGATACACAATTTGAATTGCATTGCAACGTCTCTGCTTTTCTTTTTGGTGCAAAATTTTCAAAATTCCTTAAATGGGTCTTCTTCAATCCTGTGGTTGTGCAAGCGATCATAGCTACTATTACTAAAATTCGTGGAGGTGACGGTAGTGTCCATGGCGGAAGGGGCTCAGTTGGTGCTGCTGAAAGGGTCATGCATCCGAGGGTAAAGCTTCGGACCTCTCTTGATTTTCAGACCTTCGTTTTCAAGAAGGAGAAGATCATGCTCGCTGGCCATGACAAGGTATGATTTTTAAAATTTTATTTTTTCCATTTCCTTCCCTAAATTTAGAGCTCCATTTTGTAAATTTTATAATCAAATATTAGAAACTTTAATTTAGTGTTTCATAATGGAAGATAACTATTAAGTTTCTGTCTAATAGATTGTTTCCCCCTCCAAGTTTTACTTCTTTCTGTTTGTAACTATTGGTTATTGATGATGCTTTGTTCCTATTGCATTGCAGTACATTGTGAGAGGAGGCAAGGATGTGTTTCTCTTGCTCCCAGATGCATTCCAGGGCATTAAACAGATTGGTGTTGTTGGTTGGGTTTCCCAGGTGAATACTATGAATTTTGTGCTTAGAATATGTACAATTGCCTTTAAATTTGTAGTACCTTATTAGCATGTCTTGGTTCTGCTTGAGGACTAAAACTTGTTAGTATCAAAAGCCGTCTTTCCCATTCTACAAAATCTTTTGGAGTGTGTCTGTGGAAACTGGAAACAGAGTCTATGAATGTGTGCATTTATATCGATAGCTTCATTTTATCACAAATCTTTCCTTTAATGCTATTTTTATCATGACTCTGTGTGGATTGCTAACATGCCCCTATTCATTACCAGGGTTCTGTTCAAGCTCGGAATTTAAGGGATGCACTCGCTGAAGCCAAGTCTGATATAAAAGTCAAGGCAAATAATTATTTACACCTCACTCTTATATACAGAACTTTTACCTGTTTAGGAAGTTACATGGTTACTCTGTATGATATAGGTCGGTCTCGAGAAGGATTCTTGCTCTTTTGCTGAGGCTCGTGCTGCTGGTTTTACTGAAGAGAGCGATACTTTAGGAGATATCTGGGAAACTATTTCAGGCAGTGATCTTGTGCTTCTTTTGATTTCCGATGCTGCACAGGTTTGTTTGTTCAGTACTCTGTGAATTCTGAATTTGTTTCTCTATTTGTTGTTTCTGTATTTTTCTTTCAGTTTGTAGCTACTGAGATTTAGGCCAAACAAATGACTAGATTCTTTAGTAATCTTACTCGAGTTCGCGTAAGTTGTGTGCGGTGAAAAACAAAAGAAAATAGATAGTTCTGGCATGGAGTAAAAATGGTGTTGTTCTGCTACTTGTCTTCAATGTCATGGTAGCAATTTGTTTCCTGTGACGTTCTTCAGGGGTTACTTTTCTGTGTGTACTGTTTCAATACCGATTTGCTTCCTCCCTAAATGTAATATTAAATGTAATTTTCATTCATTCAGTAGTAGTCTAGTAATGTAGGAGTAAAATATGTGTATTTATTTTAAACAAACATTTAGAAACTTCATAATATAACTTAGTTTATTCTTCTTTGATAAATAAAAATAAGAGTTGCAGCAATTAAATTAATTCTTTTGCTTCTTACTTTAATCTCTACCAACAATTATGAATTAAAAAAACCAGAAAACATATATGTCCTCTCAAAACAATTCAATACGCTTGAATAATAATCAATAACATAATTATGAACAATAAAAAATAAATACTTTAATATGAAAGAATTACAATGATAATGTTACTTCTCACAACTTACTAATGGAGATGGTGTGTATTCCTCTTGAATCAAATTTAAAAGTTTAGTTCATAGTTGCTGGAAAATTAACGAAAGCAGAGAAGAAAGGAATGTTTTTTCCACCTTGTTTCAGGTTGTGTTCTACTTTATTTATCCTCCTTCTTGGCTGCTGAATTTCCACAAGATTATTCTCTAATTAGAAGTCTTCATGATACTTAATTCTTTTCTTCTTTATCTGGTCCTTAAGGTTGGATAAATCTCTTAGAATCTGTGTAAAAAACTAACTCTGTTACTGTCATATCTCTGCTGTAATTCCAACTCTGCTGCCATTTAAACTTTGTTTCTGACTTAGTTTCTTGCAATATCCAACCATTCCAGCTGCATTCTTTAATTTATCGCATGTTACAAGCTTGATCTAAACTTTTTTTAGGTCCTAAGACCCATCGTTTTTATGTTAGACTCTCAGCCGAAGTGGAATGCTTGGCACCATTAGTTCCTCATCAAATCAGGAGACTCATCTTGTCCTTTAGACTGTATCAATTTTTGCCTTCAAAATGATTTTATTTGACTTAGAGTCCTGTATAGAAGTTATATCCCTGGATGTGTAGATGAATTTGAGCTTTTGAATTACGTGATTTTGAATATCTGAAGCTCAAGATATTCTTATTTGAATATCTAGTATGAAAGCAGAGAATCTTGCTGCTAGTAGAATTCTAATACGATTTTACAGGTCTAATTAGAGGTCCAAATGAAATCGAATATTTTTCCATAATACATTTTTTAAAAACTTGACATGTGTACTTCGACTTAGATTAAATCCACTTTCTCATATCGGAATTCTAACTTGGCAAAACACCTGTCACAAGAAGTTAGGTATAAAATATAAAAGGCAGAACTACTTATCATTTTCAATTAATTCATTGTCTCTTAAATATGTTAAATTCATAAAAATAAAATTTAATAAACTTATATAAGGTTAAAATACATTAAAAAGTATAGTATAAAAGGAGTAAAAAGATATGCATATTTTACGCTAATCAAAAAGACATTTCTGCGAAGTGCTAAGTGTATGTTATTTCTTAGTGACTACACATTTATGATACGTCTGTCTGCAGATATGTTTGTGCTTGCTTAGTTTTCTTCTGTAAAGCCGCGAGGTTGATTTTGGTTCTATCAAATTAGAATAGGAGAGGAAAATGTTTCTGATTTTCTAGCACATCTCCAGTTCATCTGTTTTCAATTCATTTTTTCCCCATAATCCATCAAGCAGAGGTAAAAGTTTTGTGGTGCATTCTGTTTGATCCAATGCTTAATAGGTCATCTCATAAATTCCATGTGTTTGGTGTTGATGAATGCCTGTTTTGGTCATAGTCTTAACCGTTCAACTTTAATATTATGATGCATCAGGCTGGTGTTTATGAGAGAGTTTTCTCTCACATGAAGCCAAACAGCATCCTTGGGCTGTCCCATGGATTTCTTATCGAGCATTTGCAGTCAAAGGGGCTTGATTTCCCAAAGCACATCAGTGTGATTGCTGTGTGTCCTGAGGCAGAGGCCCATTCTGTAAGGAGAGACTATGTTCATGGCCAGAAGATCAATGGAGCTGGAATTAATTCCAGCATTGCAGTCCACCAGGTTCTCTCTCTATCTTTCTCTGGACTCTCTCAAGGAATGCTCACACTCATTAGTCAGTAAACCTGAGCATGCACATGAGGACTTTTATCATCTCAATTAATCTTAACACATGTTGATTGCTGTTTATACACAGGATATCGATGGCAGAGGCACAGATGTTGCCTTGGGATGGTCAGTTGCCCTTGGCTCACCTTTTACATTTGCAACTACATCGTAGCATGAATGCAAAGCTTTTGCAATCTGAGCTTTATGTCAATGTATCTATGTATGTTGAGGGAGAATGTTTTTTAGGTTATATTTGTATTTTTATGTCCCACGTCCAATAAGCCATCTGTCTTAAGGCTGAACTATTCTGATACAAATCCAACTAAGCTATCATGTTTGATATGCTATATTGCGGTCCTTTAAAGACCCAACGACTCAATAAGATTATCGACACAACTATGTTGTAATTTCATTTGGGAGCAGGGCTGGGAGTTGATATCCGAATTCACGGTGATCTTCAAAAGTTCAATTCATGAAAAATAAAAAGAAGAATTTTTGGCATTTTATTTTTAAAATAAAGTTTTTGTTTTAAAAATCGTTACCTAGTATATTATACTCGTTAAGAACCTTATTCATAAATATAAATTCTATGATACAATACTGATTACATAAAAAAAATATTATCGCTCTTTAAATATCTTATCTGAAATTCATTAATTTTTTTAAAATTTTTTGATGTTTAGAAAATAAAAAAAATAAAAAAATTGGGCCCGCTAGGTTTAGCTCTAATTTTTTTTTTTGTTTTTTAAGGTTAGGTCATCTCAGCCCATACATATAGGCTGAGATGAACCCAACTAGATCAGCCTGATCACTTGTATAAACTAGTGACCCGGATAGTTACTGTTGCTGGCATTCGTGAATTATTCACCAATGCTTGTAACAGTAACAAGGTAATTATGTTGCCGTTTGAAGACGATGGCTTGAGGTGGTGCGAAGACGAAGGCTTTCCTCTCTTCGTTTCTGTTTTTCCTTCGTTTCTCCTCTGATATTCTCTCTCTCTAGTCTCTCTTTTTTATTCTTGTTTCCCTGTTTTCTCTCTGTCTCTCTCTGCGTCTGGCTCTCTCTCTCTGTATCTTCGTCCTCCTGGTTTCTCTTTTTTTCGCGTCCTTTTGTGTTGTTCTCGGGTTTCCTCTGGTCTTCCTTCCCCGGTTCTCTCGGTTTTCTCTCAGTCCCCTGGTTCTCTCGGTTTTCTCTCAATCTCTGTTCTTTCGTTCCCTTTTTTTGTTCGCGTCCCCCTCTGCTCGTTCTCCTCCGTTCGTTCGTTTTTTCCTTTTCTTTCATCCTCCTGTTGTGTTCATTTCTTCATTGTTTTGAGCATACTTTGACCTCTTGTTTCTCTATTCCACGCCTCCCAACTCAACCCAAGAAATACATTAATCTCCACCTCCATACTTTTGGCCAATACATATAATGGATAGCATCCATTATTGGACTATTAATGGCGCATCGTGGGGGAAAGATGTCACCAAGTTCTCTGTCGTTTCCGCTCAATCGGGATGAAGGAGATAAACAGTTTTCTATGAAACAGTGCCGTTTTGGGATGGGAATAGCCATTTCAATCGGGTCACTAAATTTCTGAAATTCTATAATCAAGCCCCTGATTAAATTGTAATTAGACCCTTGCATTGTATCGCCATTTAAAACATGGTCCTTGAACTTGAATTCTTGTTATTGGAACCTAAATCAGCCCCAAACTTTGGTATTTCTTCAATTAAACCCTTGATTTCATTAATTAAACTAATTTCAAGTTCAATTAAGTCTCCAAACTTATCAACTCTACAATTAGCTCTTGATTTGATTAATTAAACCATTCCAAAGTTTAATTAAGTACTCAAACTTTAAATTTATGTTGTCTTGACCTAAATTTCAATTTATTCTTCATTCATTTCATCGTTTTTATTTGTTATTTATTTCTTTTGAAAATTCAGAAATTAGGTTACGACATTAGCAGTCTTATAGGTGAAAATAGGGGAAACATTGCAGGCGTGACGGAATGCATATGGATAAGCATCAAGGCAGTAAGGTCTTGTTAGTTCGGCAGCCTCCTGACAAGGGCTGGGTTAAGCTTAATGCAGATGATGCTAGTAAGGAGATGCACGTTTCAAGTGTTTTAACAGTTTTGGGTGGTTTAGTATGGGCAACAGGGTTTCAAATCTCAAGTGGGTTCGCGCAGTGCAGCAAAAGCAGGATTATGGGCTGAGCTTTTGAGATTGGATCAGGTATGGAATGTCCAGTTGCAGTGAGAATTGGCAGCCATCATTCGGGAGCTAGGTTCTAAGATAATAGTAATTTTTTTGACTCAGAGTGCGCTTACACTGAATTGGCAGCCATCCTTGATCAAGTTCCTGAGAGTTTGTATTAATCCGAGGGGCTGATAGATTTTTCTTGCTAACTCTGTTATCCACAGTCGAGGGATTTCAAGCGCTATCACATCCTCCTGATGCTATTTTCAGTTAGCTGTAAAAGGACAGGACGTTGCAGTGGATGCCATGACTCCATTGTTTGCTTTGGGTCTTGGAGCACTCTATAGAAAAACAAACAAAAAGATAGATTGTGCTGCCTCTTTTCTTCGTTTTTTTTTTATTCTACTTCTAAGCATAGATTGTTTAGGGTGCATTGCGAGAGGAGAAATTTTTGATTTATTTCCAATCCTGGCCTTCTTAATGCGTTCAAGTTTTGCAATCATGTGAGAAAAACCCAGGTCACAGGTGTTGAAGAATTTCAACAGGGGATTGCAGCAAGCAATGATGCTGGTTCCTTGTCCATCCGAGTTCAACTACTAATCTGGAAGCCCAACTCAACATGCCACTAAGCCAGAAACTTGACAGTGATTCACAAACTGAATTAGTTCATCAAAATATCAAGAATTTATTAATCAAACAGTCCATAAATAACATCAAGAAGTAATTAATGACAACAATTACCTGAAAATTTAACTGCTATGAAAAGCTATCAGAACTAACTGATAACCAAGCGAATCATAGCAACGCAGCTCAGTCATTCTTATTCTTAACAACTCAAAAAAGTAGCACAATAACCTACAATAAATTTTCAGGATACTTTTCATTATCTCTGCTAATGCACCCTCGTGCAGCAATAACATCAACCAGAAAAACAAAAATGAATGGTTCACTTCAATTGTCATATAATTTATGATTCTTGAAGAGCATCATAAATTCAAAAGTTCGAACAAACCTAATGAGCAATTATCAAACACTCAACAACAAAATTAAACACCTCATGTTGTCAGCAGCAATTTTACTTTCAATTGCATTACCTAATGGTTTACCAAAATTTTATTCTCAAGCTTTAAGAAACAAAATTCGTAGAAAAAAAAAGAGGCTTCAAGAACTGTGATTAAACTCAAACCTCAACCTAATCAATCCTGACAAAAAACAGCTAACCTATGAGTACCGGGTACTCGCGTTTCAAGATGCTCCTTAATCTTGGCTCTAGGTTTCCTCTCTCCCTCACTAACATTCCTCGGAGCAGTAATGTTTCTCTCTGCAGAGACTGTTTTTCTATCCACTCTAGCAGTAACCTCCACAAGCTATGGTTGAGTTCCAAAATAGTAATAACTTTGACGCCAACAGGGAAACTTGTTTAAACATTGTGCGATTTTTTACTTATAAAGCCAAACTCCCATCAAGTATCAGAACATTCTGCCAATTGGGACTAAAACCCAAACCCCCATCAATTATCAAACAACTGCCAGAAAAATTTACTTCAATATAATAAACATCAATTATGCTATCAGTAATGTACATTCCAGGAAATTCATTATATTCAGCCATCTATTATGCTGGAACATTAAATATCAAGAATTTATTTATCAAACAGTCCATAAATAACATCACCTGCTCTTGATTTATCATCGGTCTCAATCAAGAAGTAATGACAACAATTACTTGAAAATTGTAAACGTAACATAAATAGTTTCCTGAAAATTTTATTCTCATGCTTTAAGAAACAAAATTCATAAAAAAAATAGGAGGTTTCAAGAACTGTGATTAAACTAAAATCTCAACCTGATCAATCCTGACAAAAACAACTAACTTATGAGTACTGGGTACTCGGTTCTTAAGCGTATCAAGATGTTCATTAATCTTGGCTCTAGGTTCCTCTCTGCCTCACTAACATTCATCGGAGCAGCAATGTTTCTCTCTGCAGAGACTGTTTTTCTATCCGCTCTAGCAGTAACCTCCACTAGCTCTCCTCTTTCATTACACACAACCAACGAGGAAGTTGAACATGATCCATTATATTCAGCCATCTATGATGCTGGGACATTAAAGCATTTTTTATCTAATCAACTCTCAATTCCTCTACTTACAAATCTGGTCTATTGCAATTTGTATTTTAGTTCCCTTAACTAGAGGAATTTTAGTCAACATTTTATGATAAGCAACATGCAACCAATCAAGATGGAAGTAGTTTAAGCACACACATTCACCGACAACCAGCAGTTTATACCCTTCAATGTATGCTTCAATTAATTCAGATTTGATTATCGATTTCATTTAGTCCAAGAAAAAATGGTGAGATTGGAAAGAGATGACCATTTTCCAGAACATGCATATACACATGTATTCAAAACAAAAGAAGCTCTTAAATGCAAACCTTAAAAGAAGAATCAAGCATGGAGCACTCATAGATCACTCCCAAAGGAAACAGGGAAAATATAGCTTCTTTACCCTCTCTTTTGACTCGTTCTTTGTACACTGGCTTTCTCTATTGCGCTTTTTAACTCACTCCAAGTAATCTTCTTTTTACTCGCTTCCTCAAAAAACAATGGTGTTTTTCTTGAAAATCTGTCGACAAGCATTTCCTCCATCAGCTCCCTTGGTCTTGGGGACTAACCCTATCAGGAAGAGGGGGGTCTTGCTCAAGAATAGAAGTGAAGCTTTCAATTCACTCAACAGAGGAAATGACGATTGGTCATTCAATTCCAAACCAAACTGCTAAGGAACCTCTTACTCTCAATACAAATACTAGTCTGCAGAAGCTGAATCTAAGGCAGATTTAACAGCAAAACTAGACTATTAATGCAGACAAAATAACTTGTTAAATAACACTGCACTACATGACACGACCACCCTCTACGATGAGAGAGTAAATAATGAACCTTACGAAAGCATCAACCATCACTAAAAAATGATAGGCTCACCAGATATGTCCTGAAGAAGATGACGTGGATGGTTTAAATAAAGATACCCTTCTCCTCTTAGTAGAAATGTGGATTTTAATGAGAAATCTTGTGAGGCGGAAAATTTGTTCGAGTATGGATTTGCTGCCTGTTGGATGGAGCCTGCAAGAAACTGGTTCACTCTAGTACTATCATCACAGTGCCCTTCTTTGCAGCTGTTCATCAGAAAGAGTATTCTTCAACCTGCCTTCCAAGGTCCAATTCCTAGGCTCATTGTGATCAGATGGAAAGCTTCAGAAGCTAGTCTTAAATCAGACAGCATTCCAGGCTAGCAATCACAACATATAGAAGCCTTGATTAAATAGGGGGCATGATGCAAACCGAACTCATATGCTCAACTCTTCATCAACATACAATGGCATGAAAAGACCTTCACTACCTTCTGCAGCCTTCTTCCCAAGCTCCTTCAAGTGGTTTATATCTCTAGCAAGCAATGATGCCTTGCGCCATGAAAGTTCAAGTTAATAACTCAGGAACCCAAGTTAACAAAAGCATAAGCTGGAAACTTGACAACAACTATAATATCCAGATCTTACAAAACCAGTCAAATCCATATAAAATTCAGGATTTTGTTTATCAAATAGTCCACAAATAGTCCATAAATAACATCACTTGCACTTGATTTATGATTAATTGCAATCAAGAAGAAGTCATGTCATCAACCACCAGAAATCACAACACACACACACACACACACATATATGTTTTGGGTGATGCCTACGTTTAGAAAAACCACAGAACGAAGTAACAACCATGTGAACTATAGCAGCATAGCTTAATCAATCATCCTTGTATAAATAACACAAGTAAACTCACAAAGAAAAGCAGCACAATAAGCCACAGTAAACCATTTGGTTCTTATTAAGTTTAAATTTGAACTGTTCAAATTCAAGTTTTATCCCCAAACTTTAAGAAACAATCTTTTTTTTAAATGATTCGAGAACTGTTTCAATTCAAAATTCAACATAATCAATCCAGCAACAAAAACCTTATCAGTAGATTAAGTACAAGGTACTAGGATCCCAAGTGTACCAAGATGTGCATTAATCCTGGCTCTATTGTTTCCTCTCTGCCTAGGTATGATTTCTGAAGCAGTAATGCTGCTTTCTCCACTCTAACAGAACCCTCCACAAGCTCTCCTCTTTCATTACCCAAAGAGGACGATTAACAAGACCATTTTCTGGTTTTTGCTTTTAACCCAGAACTCAGCATAAACCCATCATTTAATCTCTCAAAATCAGAGCCTTACACACTTGTTCAGTCAGAAGAACAAAGTCTCATATTCAGTATGGTCACAACCATCACAAAGAAATCATACGGTCATCATAGCTTGAAAATAAGGAGAAGAGAAACATTATATATAAAAGTCAACCATCACAAAGAAATCATACACTCACCATGGCTTTCTCCTGAATAAAGATGACAAGGAAGGATCTGATAGCCTGATGGACAGAGCCTGCAGATGGTCAGGTCATCACAAAAACATTCTTCATCCAGCCTTGCAATCGCTACATCCAAACCATCCTCTCGTAAGTCAACTCTTCACTTCATCCCAACCAGCCTCTTCTTCAGCTCCTCCAAATCAGCAACCCACCTCAATAGGCCCTTTAGCAAATAACAAACACTAATAAAAGTCAACCTCTAATTAAATAATCAACCCAACAATTACCTATAACAAATTAACATACTTTATTAGCCAATCATCGCCCAAATTTTCTTGACTCTCTTAACGTATAAAGAGATTAGAGATTTGCAGAGGTGTTTTATTGAGAAAAATTCTATGCTACTCCATCTTTGTTTCTCTTTCGTCAATGTTACAAATATTATTTGTAATCACAGTTCAAGTGTTATAAAATTTATTTCTATTTTCTTGTGATAAAATAAATTATACCTCGCTGATTAATTACTTTTGAATGACCAACTTGCCCTTCACACTCGAGAACCCCGAAGAGGAAGCCCTAGCGTCAAGGAACCACTTATTAATCTCACGAAATATTAAAATGACTATATTGGCCTCCACCTCGTTACGCCATGTCAAAGACAACAAATTTGATGTCTGGTCGGGTCCATAGATCTTCGGAACTAGTTATTGAGGGTATCCAGGTCGGCATTCGTGCGTTCGCCTTCGAAAGATATCCTCATGTAAAACAACGAGCTTGTGTCGCCTTTCCTCTTGTAGCCACAGATAAGCCCAAAAAAACACTCCCACTGTCCATTTCCTGTAAAACTCGTCTCCTCCGCCTCCGAGACCAAAATGGCTGCTACTTACTACCCTTATGCTCTACGCATTCCAAAACCACCACAGCCAAAATCTCTACGCTACACCTATTCACATAATGGTCTATCTCTCGAAAGACGCAAACCCAAGCTGTCCGGCTTCACAGTAGGGTCTAGAATGCCGTTGAAACCGTTGACAGCTTCTCTTCATTTCTGGACCTTCTACAGCAAGAAGAAGAAAATATCCCCTGATGGTGTTCGGGAAGAGGAGTTACTATTTGAAACTCATTTTAATGCCTCTGCCCCTCTCCCTCCAAAACCATCAGAATCCGTCCAATATCCACAAGAGTCTCATGAGTTTCTATCACGTGTCATGGCCATGGCAGCTGCTTTCTTAAAAATAAGTAACGTGTTTAAAAATAGTAATGGGAGTGGCGGAGGCGGCGAAAAGGACGTGGACGGTGACGGCTCAGCTGATGCGGACTCACCACCACCGTGTGCTGCAAGTCTTGGTTTTCTCATCCGCTTTGCAAGCAGTGAGAAGATCTCCTTATCTGGTTATGTAAAAGATACACAATTTGAATTGCATGGCAACGTCTCAGTTTCTCTTTTCGGTGCAAAATTTTCAAAATTCATTAAATGGGTCTTCTTCAACCCTGTGGTTGTGCAAGCGATCATAGCTACTATTACTAAAATTCGTGGAGGTGACGGTGGTGGCCATGGCGTAAGGGGCTCAGTTGGTGCTGCTGAAATGGTCATGCATCCGAGGGTAAAGCTTCTGACCTCTCTTGATTTTGAGACCTTAGTTTTCAAGAAGGAGAAGATCGTTCTCGCTGGCCATGACAAGGTATGATTTTTAAAAATTTATTTTTTCCATTTCCGTCTCTAAATTTAGAGCTCCATCTTGTGAATTTTATAATCAAATATTAGAAACTTTAATTTAGTGTTTCATAATGGAAGATAACTATTAGGTTTCTGTCTAATAGATTGTTTCCTCCTCCAAGTTTTACTTCTTTCTGTCTGTAACTATTGGTTATTGATGATGCTTTGTTTCTATTGCATTGCAGTACATTGTGAGAGGAGGCAAGGATGTGTTTCCCTTGCTCCCAGATGCATTCCAGGGAATTAAACAGATTGGAGTCATTGGTTGGTTTTCCCAGGTGAATACTATGAATTTTGTGCTTAAAATATGTACAATTGCCTTTAAATTTGTAGTACCTTATTGGTATGTCTTGGTTCTGCTTGAGGACTAAAACTTGTTAGTATCAAAAGCTCTCTTTCCCATTCTACAAAATCTTTTGTAGTGTGTCTGTGGAAACTGGAAACAGAGTCTATGAATGTGAGCATTTATATCGATATCTCAATCTGTGTATGATGTTTGCTAGCTTCATTTTATCACAAATCTTTCCTTTAATGCTATTTTTATCATGACTCTGTGTGGATTGCTAACAAGCCCTCATTCATTACCAGGGTTCTGTTCAAGCTCAGAATTTAAGGGATGCACTGGCTGAAGCCAAGTCTGATATAAAAGTCAAGGCAACTAATTATTTACACCTCACTCTTATATACAGATATATACAGAAATTTTACCTGTTTAGGAAGTTACATGGTCACTCTGTATGATATAGGTCGGTCTCGAGAAGGATTCTTGCTCTTTTGCTGAGGCTCGTGCTGCTGGTTTTACTGAAGAGAGCGATACTTTAGGAGATATCTGGGAAACTATTTCAGGCAGTGATCTTGTGCTTCTTTTGATTTCCGATGATGCACAGGTTTGTTTGTTCAGTACTCTGTGAATTCTGAATTTGTTTCTCTATTTGTTGTTTCTGTATTTTTCTTTCAGTTTGTAGCTACTGAGATTTAGGCCAAACAAATGACTAGATTCTTTAGTAATCTTACTCGAGTTCGCGTAAGTTGTGTGCGGTGAAAAACAAAAGAAAATAAATAGTTCTGGCATGGAGTAAAAATGGTGTTGTTCTGCTACTTGTCTTCAATGTCATGGTAGCAATTTGTTTCCTGTGACGTTCTTCAGGGGTTACTTTTCTGTGTGTACTGTTTCAATACCGACTTGCTTCCTCAAGGTTCTTCTATATGGTCTCAACTTTTAAAAAAGACATTTCTGCGAAGTGCTAAGTGTATGTTATTTCTTAGTGACTACACATTTATGATACGTCTGTCTGCAGATATGTTTGTGCTTGCTTAGTTTTCTTCTGTGAAGCCGCGAGGTTGATTTTGGTTCTATCAAATTAGAATAGGAGAGGAAAATGTTTCTGATTTTCTAGCACATCTCCAGTTCATCTGTTTTCAATTCATTTTTTCCCCATAATCCATCAAGCAGAGGTAAAAGTTTTGTGGTGCATTCTGTATGATCCAATGCTTAATAGGTCATCTCATAAATTCCATGTGTTTGGTGTTGATGAATGCCTGTTTTGGTCACAGTCTTAACCGTTCAACTTTAATATCATGATGCATCAGGCTGGTGTTTATGAGAGAGTTTTCTCTCACATGAAGCCAAACAGCATCCTTGGGCTGTCCCATGGATTTCTTATCGAGCATTTGCAGTCAAAGGGGCTTGATTTCCCAAAGCACATCAGTGTGATTGCTGTGTGTCCCGAGGCAGAGGCCCATTCTGTAAGGAGAGACTATGTTCATGGCCAGAAGATCAATGGAGCCGGAATTAATTCCAGCATTGCAGTCCACCAGGTTCTCTCTCTCTATCTTTCTCTGGACTCTCTCAAGGAATGCTCACACTCATTAGTCAGTAAACCTGAGCATGCGCATGAGGACTTTTATCATCTCAATTAATCTTAACACATGTTGATTGCTGTTTATACACAGGATATCGATGGCAGAGGCACAGATGTTGCCTTGGGATGGTCAGTTGCCCTTGGCTCACCTTTTACATTTGCAACTACATCGTAGCATGAATGCAAAGCTTGTGCAATCTGAGCTTTATGTCAATGTATCTATGTATGTTGAGGGAGAATGTTTTTTAGGTTATATTTGTATTTTTATGTCCCACGTCCAATAAGCCATCTGTCTTAAGGCTGAACTATTCTGATACAAATCCAGCTAAGCTATCATGTTTGATATGCTATATTGCGGTCCTTTAAAGACCCAACGGCTCAATAAGATCATCGACACAACCATGTTGTAATTTCATTTGGGAGCAGGGCTGGGAGTTGATATCCAAATACACGGTGATCTTCAAAAGTTCAATTCAAGAAAAAAAAAAAAAAAAAGAAGAATTTTTGGCATTTTAGTTTTAAAATAAAGTTTTTGTTTTAAAAATCGTTATCTAGTATTAAAAACCTTATTTATAAATATAAATTCTATGATACAATACTGATTATATAAAAAAAATATTATCGCTCTTGAAATATCTTATCTAAAATTCATTAATTTTTTTAAAATTTTTTAATGTCTAGAAAATAAAATAAAATAAAACAATTGGACCAACTAAGTTTAGCTCTAATTTTTTTTTGTTTGTTTTTTAGGGGCTAGGTCATCTCAGCCCATATATATAGGCTGAGATGGACCCAACCGGGTCAGCTTGGTCACTCATACAAACCAGTGACCCGGATAGTTACTGTTGCTGGCATTCGTGAATTATTCACGCATGCTTGCAACAGTAACAAGGTAATTATGTTGCCGTTTCAAGACGATGGCTTGAGGTGGTGCGAAGACGAAGGCTTTCCTCTCTTCGTTTCTGTTTTTCCTTCGTTTCTCTTCTGATATTCTCTCTCTCTGGTCTCTCTTTTTTATTCTTGTTTCCCTGTTTTCTCTCTGTCTCTCTCTGCGTCTGGCTCTCTCTCTCTGTATCTTCGTCCTCCTGGTTTCTCTTTTTTTTCGCGTCCTTTTGTGCTGTTCTCGGGTTTCCTCTGGTCTTCCTTCCCAGGTTTTCTCTCAATCTCTGTTCTTTCGTTCCGTTTTTTGTTCGCGTCCCCCTCTGCTCATTCTCCTCCGTTCGTTCGTTTTTTCCTTTTCTTTCATCCTCCTGTTGTGTTCATTTCTTCATTGTTTTGAGCATACTTTGACCTCTTGTTTCTCTATTCCACGCCTCCTAACTCAACCCAAGAAATACATTAATCTCCACCTTCATATTTTTGGCCAATACATATAATGGATAGCATCCATTATTGGACTATTAATGGCGCATCGTGGGGGAAAGATGTCACCAAATTCTCTGTCGTTTCCGCTCAATCGGGATGAAGGAGATAAACAGTTTTCTATGAAACAGTGCCGTTTTGGGATGGGAATAGCCATTTCAATCGGGTCACTAAATTTCTGAAATTCTGTAATCAAGCCCCTGAGTAAATTGTAATTAGACCCTTGCATTGTATCGCCATTTACAAATGGTCCTTGAACTTGATCTTCTTGTTATTTGAGCCCAAATCAGTCTCAAACTTTGATATTTTTTCTTATTAATTAAACTAATTTCAAGTTCAACTAAGTCTTCAAACTTATCAATTCTATAATTAGCTCTTGATTTGATTAATTAAATTAATTCAAAGTTTAATTAAATTAATTCAAAGTTTAATTAAATAATTAAACTTTAAATTTATGTTTTCTTGACTCAAATTTCAATTTATTCTTCATTTATTTTATTATTATTATTTATTTTTTTAAAAAATTCAAAAATTAAATTATAACAGTAGCAGTCTTATAGGTGCGGGTACTTGTAGGGAAACATTGCAGGCGTGACGGAATGCAGATGGATATGCATCAAGGCAGTAATGTCTTGTTAGTTCGGCAGCCTCCTGACAAGGGCTGGGTTAAGCTTAATGCCGATGATACTAGTAAGGGAGATGCACGTTTCAAGTGTTTTAGTATGGGCAACAGGGTTTCAAATCTCAAGTGGGTTCGCGCAGTGCAGCAAAGGCAGGATTATGGGCTGAGCTTTTGAGATTGGATCAGGTATGGAATGTCCAGTTGCAGTGAGAATTGGCAGCCATCATTCGGGAGCTAGGTTCTAAGACAATACTAATTTTTTTTTTACTCAGAGTGCGATAACACTGAATTGGCAGCCATCCTTGATCAAGTTCCTGAGAGTTTGTATTAATCAGAGGGGCTGATAGATTTTTCTTGCTAACTCTGTTATCCACAGTCGAGGGATTTCAAGCGCTATCACATCCTCCTGATGCTATTTTCAGTTAGCTGTACAAGGACAGGACGTTGCAGTGGATGCCATGACTCCATTGTTTGCTTTGGGTCTTGGAGCACTTTATAGAAAAACAAACAAAAAGATAGATTGTGCTGCCTCTTTTCTTCGTTTTTTTTTTTTATTCTACTTCTAAGCATAGATTGTTTAGGGTGCATTGCGAGAGGAGAAATTTTTGATTTATTTCCAATCCTGGCCTTATTAATGCGTTCAAGTTTTGCAATCATGTGAGAAAAACCCAGGTCACAGGTGTTGAAGAATTTCAACAGGGGATTGCAGCAAGCAATGATGCTGGTTCCTTGTCCATCCGAGTTCAACTACTAATCTGGAAGCCCAACTCAACATGCCACTAAGCCAGAAACTTGACAGTGATTCACAAACTGAATTAGTTCATCAAAATATCAAGAATTTATTAATCAAACAGTCCATAAATAACATCAAGAAGTAATTAATGACAACAATTACCTGAAAATTTAACTGCTATGAAAAGCTATCAGAACTAACTGATAACCAAGCGAATCATAGCAACGCAGCTCAGTCATTCTTATTCTTAACAACTCAAAAAAGTAGCACAATAACCTACAATAAATTTTCAGGATACTTTTCATTATCTCTGCTAATGCACCCTCGTGCAGCAATAACATCAACCAGAAAAACAAAAATGAATGGTTCACTTCAATTGTCATATAATTTATGATTCTTGAAGAGCATCATAAATTCAAAAGTTCGAACATACCTAATGAGCAATTATCAAACACTCAACAACAAAATTAAACACCTCATGTTGTCAGCAGCAATTTTACTTTCAATTGCATTACCTAATGGTTTACCAAAATTTTATTCTCAAGCTTTAAGAAACAAAATTCGTAGAAAAAAAAAAAAGAGGCTTCAAGAACTGTGATTAAACTCAAACATCAACCTAACCAATCCTGACAAAAAACAGCTAACTTATGAGTACCGGGTACTCGCGTTTCAAGATGTTCATTAATCTTGGCTCTAGGTTTCCTCTCTGCCTCACTAACATTCCTCGGAGCAGTAATGTTTCTCTCTGCAGAGACTGTTTTTCTATCCACTCTAGCAGTAACCTCCACAAGATATAGTTGAGTTCCAAAATAGTAATAACTTTGACGCCAACAGGGAAACTTGTTTAAACATTGTGCGATTTTTGACTTATAAAGCCAAACTCCCATCAAGTATCAGAACATTCTGCCAATAGGGACTAAAACCCAAACCCCCATCAATTATCAAACAACTGCCAGAAAAATTTACTTCAATATAATAAACATCAATTATGCTATCAGTAATGCACATTCCAGGAAATTCATTATATTCAGCCATCTATTATGCTGGAACATTAAAGCATTTTTTATCTAATCAACTCTCAATTCCTCACAGAACAAGACAATTAAATATGCTATAAATCAACTGCATCACCACCTCCAGTGCACAGTGAGGAGAAAATAGACATTACAAAAAGTCGCAACCATGTCTAAGAAACATGTGCTCACCAGGGATCCTGAAAAGGAGAAGACAAGGAAGAATCGACAGGGAAACCCTTCTCCACTAGCTTGAAAGTCTGGAGTTTAATAAGAACTCTTGTGAAACAGAAAACTTAATTTGTCAAGTGTGGATCTGATAGCCTGGTCGACAGAAACCGCAAGAAAGTAGCCTACTTATGCTCTTCTTTGCAGCTGTTCATCAACATCTAAGTAGTAAGATCTCAACAGCTGCCCTTGGTATTATCAGATGAAGGGCGTCAAATCCCTGTAAAGTCAACCTCTGAAATAATCAACCCAGCAATTAATACCAACAAAAAAGCATTTTCTTGATCTCCCGATATTGAAAAATTATGATTGTTGAAAAGAGCCAATAATTCCAAAATCAGCAAGCATTCAACCAAACATAAAAAACTAAGCAGCCCATATAATCAGAAACACTCAGTGCATCTAATTTTCAGGTTTCTAAATTTTATTCTCAGCACAATCTTTATTAAGGGACAAGAGAAAGGTCAAACTTTAAAAAATAAAGCCAGCAATGAAGCATTGATATTAATATTTCTCCTATAAAAATCTTAACATTTAGTTTTAAAGAATAGAAAGTGAACAGGGGGGTTTACCAGGACGAGAAAGACGAGAGAAGCAAACCATGCTTGTCTCTGTAAGGAGAGAGATAATAGAAATAATACGATGTAATTTTCAGACAATATTATTTTATAAAAAATAAAGCACAAGACTAAAAACCCAACTTGGCCCTTCATGCAACTTCTAATTACAGAACATACACTTAAAAATGTCATGCGCAAACACCTTTACATTAACTGACTATCTAATGATTGAGGAATTTATTAGCCCATGTCTACAAAAGGTAACATGAGAACTGGGCCTCCTTCTTTGTGCCCTGCCAATAAAAGAATAAAAAAACAGAGGATAGATTTCAGTCCATTAGATTTTCTCGAGTTAATAAATTCTCTTGTCCCCTGTGTTGGACTGACGTTATTTACCTGACTCTTGTGTTAGAAACAGACAAGCACTTTTTTCCAAATCCGTCCCAGTTGAAACCCACTCAACAGAGAAATGACTGCCTTCAGTGCTTTGTACTTCTCTTCCACTCCATCCTGTCCACAGCTCCTAAAATCACCGCCGAAATCGTTAATCAAACCCCATTTAGCCTGTTTATCTCTCCCAAGATCCAAGCAGATTAACGTTGTTGGGAGAAGCTCAGCTTTCCGTCCTAAAATGGTGTTGACGCCTGGTCCTGGTTCTGATATCAAACCGTTGCGGTTCTCTCTTGCTTTCGGAGCTTCTATCAGCAAGAGGGAGAAATTCTCCCCTGTTAGTGGTGAAGAAAAGGAAACAAGATTTGAGATTGACATTTCCACTCCTCTCCTCGCTGCTCCAAAACAATCGAACTCCCTTCAATCGCAAACATTTTGTGAGCTGTTTCCATCAGTTCTCATCCACTGTGCAGCTATCATAAGTTTTATCAAGCTGCTTAGAAATACCATTAATAGTAATAATAGTGGTGGTGGTGGTGGATGTGAAGCCAGCTGCATTGTTGGCAAAGTCAACAATGATAGGCACCAAATTGGTGCTGCAAATTCAACAAAGTTGGGCACCAATTCGGTGCCACTTGCAACACCAATTGGTGCCCCTTTGTCCTTTGCTTGGATGCTTGCCTATAAATAGGCAGTGCATCCAAGCTTATTTTACACATCACAAGAGAGGAAGAGAAGAGTGAGAGAGGGAAAGTAATCCCACAAAATTGTGAGGTATTTGTGAGAGAGTAAGTGAGGTGTTTTCTCCTATTAGTAGAGAGATTTCAGTTGTTCTCCTATTAGTAGAGAGAGGTTGTAATTCCCACATTACTTAGTAAAATCCTTCTATACTTGCCCGTGGACGTAGCCAAATTGGGTGAACCACGTAAATTCTTGTGTGTCTAATTTCTCATTTTATCTTGTCCCTTGCCTTTTATCTTGTCCGGGTTTGCATGCCAAGATCCTAACAATGGGTATCAGAGCCTTTTGGTTGGTGTTGTTAATACACAAAAGTTATTCGTGTATACGGTTACTATTCACGTCTACGGCACTATTCACCTATACGGCACTATTCATCCATACGGTACTGTTCACATACGTTACTGTTGGCGTATATAGAAAGTCAGTGCGGTGATTAAATACAGTCTAGGAAGTTCCGTCTAAGGAGATTGGGTTTTAAAGCGGGACCGTTTGTGACCCCTCCAATCTTTCCCGGGAACTTACTTAGTGAAGTATTATTCACACGATACTATTTCTATATACGTTACAGACCGTGGAAACGGTGATAGCTGAATAGATCACGGTGAATAAAATGGCAGCAAAAGTCACGAGATTGAAAGGTTCAATGGGAGCAATTTCTCACTCGGAAAATGAGAATCAAGGCAATCTTAAGGAAAGACAATTGCTTGGCGAATTGGGGATCGCCCGCGGAGATCACCGATAATGCAAAATGGAATGAGATGGATGGCAATGCTATTGCTAACATACATTTAGCATTAGCCGATGAAGTATTATCAAGTGTAGCGGAGAAGAAAACAGCTAAGGAGATATGGGAGACTCTAACAAAGCTATATGAGTCCAAGTCTTTGCACAATAAGATTTTCTTAAAGCGGAGACTTTATACCCTTCGAATGGCGTAAAACCACGGTGGACCACCACATCAACACAATAAGAACTCTATTTTCACAACTCACTACGTTGGGTCAACAAATAGAGGAAAGTGAACGTGCAGAACTTCTACTTCAAAGTCTCCCAGATTCGTATGATCAGCTCATTATCAACTTGACCAATAATATCCTCACAGACTATTTAGTCTTTGATGAGGTTGCAGCCGTTATCTTGGAAGAAGAAAATAGGCGCAAAAATAAAGGAGACAGAAATAGTTCAAACCAAACAGAGGCATTGTTGGTGTCAAGAGGGAGATCAACGGAGCGTGGCTCCAGTGGGAGTCAAAGGCAAGGGAGGTCTAAATCAAGAAGTAAGAAGACGTGAAATGCTACAACCGTGGCGAGAAAAGGGCACTTCAAAAAGGATTGTTGGTTTAAAAAGGGTATAGAGAATACCAGAGTCATCAAAACCTCAAGGATGTGTTGCGAGCACCTCGAAAGATGGAGAGGTTTTATATAGTGAAGCGGCGACAATCTCTACAGATAGAGAAGAGCTTACCGAGGTCCGGCTAATGGATTCGGGAGCAACATGGCATATGACTCCTAATCGAGATTGGTTCCATACATATGAACCCATCTCTGGAGGCAAAGTGTTCATGGGTGATAATCATGCTTTAGAGATTGCTGGCATTGGCACCATCAAATTGAAGATGTATGATGGCTTAATTCGTACTATTACAGGAGTGCGTCATGTGAAAGACTTAAAGAAAAATCTTTTGTCCGTGGGACAATTTGATAGTCTTGGCTGTAAGATCCGAACAGACAATGGAATAATGAAAATTGTCAAAGGAGCGCTGGTGGTTTTAAAGGCGAGAAAGACAGTTGCAAACATGTTTGTATTAATGGGAGAAACACATCATAGGGCAGAAGCATCAATTGCATCAGCCAGTCCTGCAGAAGAGAAGACGATGATGTGGCATCAAAAACTAGGCCACATGTCAGAGAAAGGTTTGAAAGTTCTCTCTGATCAGAAGTTACTCCCTGGGCTTACAAAGGTTACTTTACCCTTTTGTGAGCATTGTGTTACAAGCAAACAGCACAGGTTGAAGTTTGGCACATCAGCAACTAAGAGCAAATGCATCTTAGACCTGATTCACTCTGATGTTTGGCAAGCACCGGTTGTATCCCTGGGAGGAGCAAGATACTTTGTATCATTTATAGATGACTTCTCCAGGAGATGTTGGGTGTACCCAATTAGAAGGAAGGCAGATGTGCTCGCAGTCTTTAAAACTTTCAAAGCGCGGGTGGAACTTGAATCAAAAGAGAGATCAAGTGTTTGAGGACCCGACAATGGAGGAGAATATACGGTGATGAATTTGATAACTTCACAACATGAAGGTATCAAAAGGCGATTCATTAACGGCATACACTCCACAACAAAATGGAGTGGCGAGCGGATGAACAGAACTCTATTAGAAAGAACGAGAGCAATGTTGAAGGCTGCAGGTCTAGGAAAGTCATTCTGGGCAGAAGCAGTCAATACCGCCTGTTACGTGATAAATCGATCTCCATCAACTGCAATTGAGCTGAAGACACCGATGGAGATGTGGACTGGAAAGCCACTGATTATTCTCAATTACATATATTTGGAAGTCCCGGTAATGCGTGATGTACAATACTCAAGAAGTCAACAAGCTGGATTCAAAATCCAGAAAATGTGTATTCTTGGGATATGCTGATGGAGTGAAGGGGTATCGTTTGTGGGATCCCACTGCCCACAAGGTAGTCATCAGCAGAGATGTTATATTTGCAGAAGGTAAAATGCAAATGGAAGAACATAATAGCATTCCAAAGGAGACTACAGAGATCCGGATGGAAAATACTCGAATCATACTTCTTCAGAGCCGCACTGCAGCATGAAGAACAAGAACAAATAGAGTCTGAAACTCCTGAAGTTCGACGGTCAACTCGTGAAAGAAGACCACCGGCTTGGCACTCAGAATATGTTACTGAGAGCAACATTGCATACTGTCTTCTAACAGAGGATGGAGAGCCATCAACTTTCCATGAGGCTATCAAAAGCACAGATGTATCTATGTGGATGACAGCAATGCAAGAGGAGATTGAAGCTCTACACAAGAACAACACTTGGGATCTTGTTCCGCTACCACAAGGAAGGAAGGCCATTGGAAACAAATGGGTTTACAAGATAAAGCGTGATGGCAATAATCAAGTGGAGCGGTATCGTGCAAGATTGGTAGTGAAAGGATATGCTCAGAAAGAAGGAATAGACTTTAATGAGATATTTTCTCCAGTGGTACGACTTACTACAATCAGAGTAGTCTTGGCGATGTGTGCTATATTTGATCTTCACTTAGAGCAGTTAGATGTGAAAACTGCATTTCTTCATGGAGAACTTGAAGAAGAAATTTATATGCTCCAACCAGAGGGTTTTGCTGAAACAGGCAAGGAGAACTTGGTTTGCAGGTTGAACAAATCTCTATACGGTCTCAAACAGGCGCCGAGGTGTTGGTACAAGAGATTTGATTCCTTCATAATTAGCCTTGGGTACAACAGACTCAGTTCAGACCATTGTAGCGATTACAAGAGGTTTGAAGAAAATGATGTTTTCATCATTCTTGTTGTCAGACGTGGATGACATGTTGGTAATAGGCCCCAACAAAGATCGAGTCCAAGAATTGAAGGCACAGTTTGGCTAGGGAGTTTGATATGAAGGACTTGGGACCAGCAAACAAGATTCTAGGGATGCAAATTCACCGAGACGAAGTAAGAGGAAGATTTGGCTTTCTCGGAAAAATTATTTGAAGAAGATCTTGCACGCTTCAACATGCAAGATTGTAAGCCAATTTCCACCCCACTTCCTCGTTAACTTCAAATTATCCTCAAGTATGTCTCCTAGCAATGAAGCGAGAGGATGGAGATGTCTCGAGTAACCGTATGCATCAGCGAATGGGAAGTTTAATGTTTGCCATGATATGTACAAGACCGGACATTGCACAAGCAAGGGGGAGCGACTAGTCGATACATGGCAAATCCTGGTAGAGAGCATTGGAATACTATTAAGAGGATCTTGAGATACATCAAGGGCACCTCAGATGTTGCATTATGTTATGGAGGATCAGAATTTACCGTCAGAGGTTATGTTGATTCAGATTTTGCTGGCGACCTTGAGAAAAGAAAATCCACTACAGGCTATGTGTTCATAATTGCAGGAGGAGCCGTGGAGTCGGGTCTCTAAACTTCAGACTGTTGTAGCTTTATCCACAACAGAAGCTGAGTACATGGCAGCTACACAAGCTTGTAAAGAAGCAATATGGATGAAGAAACTTATGGAGGAGCTCGGGTACAAACAAGACAACATTCTTTTGTATTGTGATAGTCAGAGTGCTTTGCATATTGCAAGGAATCCCGCGTTTCATTCAAGAACAAAACACATAGATGTTCAATATCACTTTGTTCGCGAAGTAGTGGAAGATGGAAGTGTAGATTTTCAAAAGGTTCACACGAAGGAAAACCCAGCAGATGCTTTAACCAAACCAGTCAACACTGACAAGTACATATGGTGCAGATCCTCTTATGGCCTAACAGAAACGTAAGCAGCATGAAGATGACAAGTATAGAAAGGATAGAAGAATCACAGATGATTAAGTGTGAAGACTTGATTCACTCATCAAAGTCTTCAAGTGGGAGAATGTGAAGCCAGCTGCATTGTTGGCAAAGTCAACAATGATAGGCACCAAATTGGTGCTGCAAATTCAACAAAGTTGGGCACCAATTCGGTGCCACTTGCAGCACCAATTGGTGCCCCTTTGTCCTTTGCTTGGATGCTTGCCTATAAATAGGCAGTGCATCCAAGCTTATTTTACACATCACAAGAGAGGAAGAGAAGAGTGAGAGAGGGAAAGTAATCCCACAAAATTGTGAGGTATTTGTGAGAGAGTAAGTGAGGTGTTTTCTCCTATTAGTAGAGAGATTTCAGTTGTTCTCCTATTAGTAGAGAGAGGTTGTAATTCCCACATTACTTAGTAAAATCCTTCTATACTTGCCCGTGGACGTAGCCAAATTGGGTGAACCACGTAAATTCTTGTGTGTCTAATTTCTCATTTTATCTTGTCCCTTGCCTTTTATCTTGTCGGGTTTGCATGCCAGTAAGTAGTGGCAACATTGGTGGGAGAGGCGGCGAACACTCTCTTAAAACGGAGTCGCCAACGTGTGCTGTAAGTCTTGATCTTCGTATCCACTCTGTAAGTAGTGGGAAGATATCCTCGGCGGGCAACGAAAAAAAAACAGAATTTTCATTTCGTTGCGTTGTCTCTGTATTTTTGTTCAATCACGCGATATTATCGAATTTCCTGAAACTATGGGCTAGTTTTCCATCTAGAATCCTCTCCAATTTAATACCTTGGATCTTCTCTGTTCCTACGGTATGGTCCGGTATTAGTAAAATTGGTGGTGGAAGTGATGGTGGTGTGGGTGGCAGTAGCGGTGGCGATGGCATCGAGGGCTCAATCGGTGCTGTAGAAACGGGTTTGGCACCAAGTGCACAGCCTCTGGATCCTCTTGATTTTGAAACCTCAGGTTTCAAGGAGAAGATTATTCCTGGCCACGATGAGGTATTGCATTTCCTACCTCATTGTCGTTTGTTTCAAATTTATTTTCTTTATTATTTCCTGCTGTAATGTAGAGTTCAGTTTTGTGAAAGCAAAATCAAATGGAAACCTTAATTTAGTATTTGATAACCAAAGGTAGTGATTTAGGATTATTAACTCGTTCTAGTGTGGATTTTGTTGCTGGTCTTTCCCCTGTTTGTTTCTTTTAATCAGATTTTATTTATGTTTTTTTCTATTTCATCACTTAATTTGGAAAGAAAAGATAGTTATCGATGGTGACATGGTATTGGGGTGCATTGTGAAATCTTTTTTGGAGTATGTTCTTTGTAAATATGTAGGAAAATAATATAAATTATATTTGCAAACAAGATTATTTTTTAACAAATTGACTTGAGAATCAGCATGTTTGATACCTATCAGCTTCATTATTTTCACTGTTTTTCCATTAATGTGATAATTTCGGAGTTGTTCATTGAAGTTCTTCCCTGCTTGGGAAATTCCTTTGACTTGGGTGATTAATTCCTCGAACTTGACTACATAATATCCCATGGCTACTTTGTATGATAAAGGAAGGATTTGTGCTCTTTTGCTGAAACCCGTGCTACCACTACAAGATTTAGGCCAAACAGTTGAATAGGTTGCTTTAACTTGATGCATTTTGCATGTCCTTCAAACTGTGTACTTCTGTTACTTTTATGACATTCTACGTCGTAAGAAAGGAGCTTGGTACCATGCCATTTCTCGGTGACTGCTCAATGCACATTTATGATGTACGTGCATGTCTGTGTTCACTCTGCTCGTTTAAGTTTCTTTTTGTGTTCACATACTCTTTGCCCAGTAACTTCCTTTCATGGACAGCCAGTATCAGTGCTATGAAGATGAACCCTGCAGTATATAGAAGTAAGGAATTGATGATGTTCTTGCAGGGGCATTGGTTTTATGTAGCCAACATTCTAATATGTGATGAGAATTTTTCTTGTTCCTTAAGATTCATTTGCCATCATCTCACATATGATCACCCAGCAGGCACTGGAAGCAGCGGATAATAGTGCTCCTACCAGCCACGACCTCCTTGGAACTTCCTATCGGACCCAGTTCAAGGAGCCATCGAAGTCTGTGCTCAAATGAAACCTACCGCCAGCATTTCAGCTCCACCAGATGCTAGCCTGGTGTGACCTAAACGATGACAGTCTAGCGATTGATACCTTAAAACTGCTTGTTCGATGTTGTATTGGAAACTTCTGCTGTCCTATTTTCCTTGTCTTCTTGTCATTATGAAACTTTTGTTCCACAAACAAAAATATATTTGTATTTTCTGGGCTATTTGGACCCCACACTTGCCACCACAATTTCTTAATCTATGTTCCACGATGTAAAGTGATGGGAGTGACATCCAATGTTCTGTTTTCCTCCCATCATGAAATGCTTCTTCCACAGGAAAAAACTTGCGATAAACAAGCACTTTAGCTCTCCATTTCTCCAAAATCCCAGAGCTCAATCTCTGCAAAAAACCCCATCATTTGCCCACAATTCACAACCTTGTTTCGGGGTTTTGATTACTTGTTTTGCTAGAAATGCTATGTTTTTCCTTATTTTTGAACGATGGTATTCCTTTTTTGTTGGGGGGGATTATCTTGGAATCACGTAGAATATAAACAATGAAATCCTGCGGAAGAGAAAAATTATGTACTGAAGATTTATTATCCAAAATACGCATGAAATTATTATTTTTAGAGGGCACAACTCAATTTAGACGGGTCTTTTATTTGCCTTTTTTTGTAAAAAATAAAAAAATAACTGCGGTAATTTTATATTTCAGGATATCATTTGGATTCCAGATTCATCTGTTTTTCAATATAAAAAAATTTATTCAGTGATTTTTATTTAAATATGTATTTGAAATTATGATGCAAATTTATTTTAAAATAACATTTTACTTAAAGATATATTAAAATAAATTTATTTAAGATTTTTTTATTTTTAATATTAATACATTAAAATCACTAAAAAATATCAATTTAATATTTTTTAAATAAAAATACTTTTAAAAATATTCAAAAACAAATCTCAGACCGAACATGCATCCGAATGGTAATCAAAGTTTGGAAATAAGATTTTTTTTCTCTTTGTACATAAAAAAAAAAGATAAAAAAAAAGTGACGCTGGCACAACGTGGAGCTCAAAAGCACAGATGTGAAATATGGAACCGAAAACCCAAATTACCCTTCACCCATCCGACTGGCCAACTCGGGCCCCAAACAAAGATAAAACCTTAGAAGATTCTGGAGATCTACAAGTACTTTGACTTGTCAATGTGATAACGTGTTGGCGCTATGGCAAGTGTCTTGCACGTGATATTCTTACAAGTCCGCGCTTTGACAAGTTTCTTACACGTGATATTTTTACAAGCTGGAGGTAACCATACCTTAATCCCTAGGAGTTTATCAAAACTAATTAACTATCTTTCCTTTTTAAAAAAAAAAAAAACTAATTCAATCATTTTTTTCACTTTAAAGTTTTTATCTAATCTATTTAGAAAATAGAAAAAGATAAAAACTAATTTAATAATATCGAAACATTGATGAGAGAGAGGAGGTTTTTTGAAACTAAATAGCAATAAATTATGCATAGTCAATTTTGGTCAGAGCACTTTATAATTATTTTTTTAATACTATAATAATTAATTTATATATTTACCCTGATAAATTACAAGAATTGACTTATAATTAACTCTTATAAATCTGGTCCTTTACCCTCATGGTCCATAATGGGTTTCTAGTGTCAATCTTGCTTTTGTTGTTTCCTTTCAAAAGAAGGATCGGGAACTGTCATTGTTTTGGCAAAAGACATGCATGCATGCATGCATGCATGGGGGAAAGCTTTTTGCAATTTGATTATTTCTTTTACATGTTTCCTATGTAAGACATGCATGCTTCGTTGTTTAGTATAGCGTTTCAACATGCGTTAGAGTATATTTTAGTAGTGTGTTTAACATGAAAAATTATCAAATTAATTTTTTTTTAAATTGTTTTTCAATATTTTTGATGTATTTATATTAAAAATAAAAATAAAAATATTTTAATATTTTTCTAATGAAAAATACCATAACACCACAATACCAAACACACAATAATCAAACATAGCTTATGATTAGGGTTTCTATTTTCCCATTTATTAAAAACATTTATTAAAGAAAAAGCTAAAACGCGAGATTAATTCACTATAGCAATAGATACGGTTTACTGTGGATTCCTATAGTAAATTTATCTTTGTGCCCCTCGATGGAAAAGTTTGAAGGTTATGAAATGGGGGTATTTTAGTCTTTTTATGGTGGCTCGATGGCCATTAAAAGATTGAATATGGGTATTATTGTCTATGCAAATTATTTTGCACAATAAAAATACACTTCTGCCCCCAAGGTCAACAAAATTTAAACCCGCTGACTAAGGGTGTTTTTGACTTTGTACAAACTTGAAAATCAACAAAATACATCTTTGCCCGTATATAAGAAAAAATAGCTTCTATGCATGCAGAGGTGTTTTGGTACTTTCACATTGGTTTTTCTATTTATTTACAGGGTTATGAGGGGGCTTTTTAGTAATTTAATATTATTTTTAATATTAAATTTTAAAAAGTTGTTGGCGCGTGGAAAACACGCACCAACGCATTTGGAGATTTTTCTTATTCTAGTACCTATTCTTCCAGTCCTACGCTTGACTAGGAAATCAAAGTCAAATAAGTTTTAGTTAGGATTAGATCACCCAAAATAAGTTTTGGGTGTGTGGATAGTGCAGCTCAAAAGCAAAAAAAAAAAAAAAAAAAAATTTAGATTTTACTTGGTTTTCCATTGTTTTTGTTTTTTTTGTTTTTTGCTTAAATTGGTGTTTTGTTCAATCCTCACACAATCTTCGAGTTTATACACGCTTTGACAATAATTTTTTAAAAAGCTTTAAGTTCTAACCACATTATATTCCAAAAACAAGAGGCATATGTTCATGTCTCACAAGACAGAATATTTACCGGATTATTTTTGCTATATTGAATTAGACAATTGTTGACATATAAGAATTGTATAATTTGTGTTTATTTACAAGTTTGAGGGCCATAATGTAACTTTCCCTAAACTTCTAACACATTATTGATAAGTGCAAAATATACACGTGTTTATTCCTTTTACACTATGATTGTTATATATTTTGAACTTATTTGAGTTGAATGGAAGTTATTTTTATGAGTTTAGCATGTGGAAGAGACTTCGTGAATTAATCGTTAAAAGATAAGAAACTCTGCATTTTATGTTTTTGACCTAGCTTTTTGTGACAGGTTTTTTGCCAAGTCAGAGTTCCAAAATGAGAAGGTGGGCTTAATCTAAGTTAAAGTATACATGTCAAGCTTTCCAGAAAGGTATTATGGGTAAAATTCTGATCTCATTTGGACCTCGAATCAGACTTGCTAACTCGAGCCAGAATCCTTTTCGCAGCAGGATTCTCTGCTTTCACACTAAAGATTCAAACGAGAATATCTTGACCTTCTGATATCGAAATCAGGCGATTCAAAAACCTAAATTCATTGACACATACAGGACTACAAATTTCATGAAGGAATCAAAATCAAATAAAATCGTTTTGAAGGACAGAATCCAGACGCAATCTGGTTGGTCGAAATAGGTCCCTAATCTGATTTAGAAACTAACGGTGTCGAGCATCTCAATACGGCTGAGAATCTGACATAAAAATGGTGGCTCTTAGGACCCAATAAAGGTGCAGATCAAGCCTTTAACATGTCATGAATGAAAGAATATATCTAGGATGGTCGGATATTGCAAGAAACCAAGTCAGAATCAAAATCCAAATTGCAACAGAGTTGGTATTACAATATAATTGTGACAGCAGCAGAAGCAGATTTCAACACAAACTCTGAGAGATTTATCCAACCTTAAAGAATAGATAAAAAAGGAACGAATTTAGCATCATGAAGACTCCTAGTTAGCCTAAGAATCCTGAAGATTTCAGTAGCAAAGGGGGAGGATAAATAGAGCTGAAACAGGATCCGAAAAACATTCCTTTCTTCTCTGCTTTTGTCAATTTTCCAGCACCTATGAACTAAACTCCTGAATTCGGTTCAAGAGGGACACACACCATCTTCATTAGCACGTTGTGAGAAGTAACGTTATTATTGTAATTCTTTCATATTCAAGTATTTATTTTTTCATTGTTCATAATTATGTTATTGATTGTTATTCAAGCTTATTGAATTATTTTGAAATGGCATGTATGCCTTTTAGTTTCTTTCTATCCGTAATTGTTGTTAAGGACTACAGTAAGAAGCAAAAGAATTAATTTGATTGCTGCAACTCTCATCTTGATTTATTAGGAAATAATAAACTAAGTTAAAATTCTCAAGCTTTTTAATGTTTGCTTAGAATAAATATACAGATTTTATTCTTAAGACTACTGCCGAGTGAATGAAAATTACTTTCAATATTACATTCGTTTGATGGTAAGAAATTAATTAGAGAGCTTTTCTTAATTAATATACTCTTAATCTCATCGATTTCCCTCAGCTTTAAGGGATATCGAATTTATTTGCTTGACGTGAAAGAATATTTATTTTACTTCGATGACCAACAGATTTATAAGAATGGATGTGCAGACCCTTGAACTGATTTAACAACATATCAATTTATTATTTTCAGAATTATTGTTTCTTGAATTTTTCATTCAAATCCCCTGTTCTTTCTCATTTTATTATATTGTAGGAAAATTAAACGAAATTTTTCTTGGATTTGACTTAGTTTTCACGATCATACTATAAATTTATTTTGTTTGTGATAGTTAAGTCAGAATTATATTTTGGTGGTTCTGACGACCGACCAACCAATCTTTGAGCTTATACACGCTTTGATGATAATTTTTTAAAAGAGTTTTAGGTTCCAACCACATTATATTCCAAAAACAAGAGGCATATGTTCATGTCTCACAAGCCAGGATATTTACCGGATTATTTTTGCTATATTGAATTGGACAATTAATTGTTGATGTACTAGAATTGTATAATTTGTGTTTATTTAAAAATTTAAAGAGCATAGTGTAACTTTCCCTAAACTTCTAACATATTATCCATGTTTGGGGCTTTTCATTAAGAATTGCACAGTATGTGCTCAATTGTTTTTTAGTGTGTGGGTATTGCAGGTCAAGGGCAAAAAAACCAATGCCTTTTAGATTTTTGCTTGATTTTCATAGTTTTGATGTTTTGCCTCAATTTCATGTTTTTGTTTTGTCCTCACACAATCTTCAGTCTACAATTAACACCTCACATCTTATACATAATTTCACTACAGTTTTTAAATAATCTTTCAATTCCAGTCACCTAATATTCAAACATGGTCCTTTGCTTTTCCCAGACGCTTCTTTATCAACTCACTTAGCTTTTTTTTGTTGAGGTTGTTGTCATTGCTTTTGCCGGTGTTTAGATTCAAACTCCATTCTTATTGAGGGACTCCATCATGACAGGTCGTCGACAGCGTCTTCGACCAGGTCATGCCATGGAAACATATTGTTATCCTACAGGCACTGTTGGTGATGAGCTTTGTTCCCTTGACAATGAACTTTTCTCTAACATCCCTGCCTCTCCAAACACACAAAATATTCCTCAGCATGCTCTTGAATCCAATCCATGTATCCACTCACACCGTGAAGATGATGTTAGAACCATTTCTTCATCGTCTTGCTTGGATTTGCAAGATCAAATAGTTCACCTCTGCCCTTGAACATTTCCTAGCTCATATTTATTGCTCAGTTTCTTCTAACACATTAGATGGGGACTTCAACTTGCAGTGTCAGGAACCAGAATACAGATAAAACTGTAGCCCTGCACCACAATCCCAAATACTTGTACAGGTGATAAAACTATGGCTATCTACTATATCTTGTTTTCTACTTTCATGCCTTTAACTTGATTTATTTTCAATATTTTAATTCTAAATAGCTCTCTTAAAGTTCATGATTTAGATTTGAACTTATAAGCTACTTCTCCGTCTTTTTTTTTTTTAATGACAAGCATGCAGAAACTAATCTATTTTTCCTTTCTGTTAGAGTGGTATCCAATCCTTTCAATCATCCTTTATTCAGTGAAGAAACCTGCTCTCTTCTGCACTACTATCTTCTTCTATTATTTCCCTCTACTTACAAATCAGGTCTGTTGCAATTTGTATTTTAGTTCCCTTAACTCGAGGAATTTTATTGAACATTTTATGATAAGCAACATGCAACCAATCAAGATGGAAGTAGTTTAAGCACACACATTCACAAACAACCAGCAGTTTATACCCTTCAATGTATACTTCAATTAATTCAGATCTGATTATCAATCTCTTTTAGTCCAAGAAAAAATGGTGAGATTGGAAAGAGATGACCATTTTCCAGAACATGCATATACACAAGTATTCGAAACGAAAGAAGCTCTTAAATGCAAACCTGAAAAGGAGAATCAAACATGGAGCACTCATAGATCACTCCCAAAGGAAACAAGGAAAAGATAGCTTCTTTACCCTCTCTTTTGACTCGTTCTTTGTACACTGGCTTTCTCTATTGCGCTTTTTAACTCACTCCAAGTAATCTTCTTTTCACTCGCTTCCTCCAAAAACAATGGTGTTTTTCTTGAAAATCTGTCGACAAGCATTTCCTCCATCAGTTCCCTTGGTCTTGGGGACTAGCCCTATCAGTAAGAGGGTCTTGCTCGAGAATAGAAGTGAAGCTTTCAGTTAAGTCAACAGAGGAAATGACGATTCGTCATTCAATTCCAAACCAAACTGTTAAGGAACCTCTGACTCTCAATACGAATACTAGTGTGCAGAAGCTGAATCTAAGGCAGATTTAACAGCAAAACTAGAGACAAGTGACAAAATAACTTGTTAAATAACACTGCACTACAATTAAATATGCAGAATTCTATACAAACATCCATAAAAATCACACTAACTGAAGTGGCAAGTGATTATCGGGGTTATATAATCGATTTACTTTCCATTTAAACGATCTATAAAATCATTGCATTAAATGTTACCCTGCTTACATTCAGGTTGAATGGGACAAACAGAGATGATATAACTCTGTTTCTTGTAGTAGTTACAGAACTTCTTGGAACAATATGACCAAAAGCTTTACAACTAAAACACTAAATAAAACACATGTCTTTACCTTTATTCCTCCCCTGTGTTGCATAAATCACAGAAACAGATGCGCTAACATTAGCCTGATGTTCCATGACAGCCTGAGTTACAATACACTGCTCCTCGTGAAGAAATTCACTCAATCAGGTATCTAGAGATAATACAAGATAATAATTCATCAGATGAGAACGTGCAGTTTCAAAATAAAAACGGAGCTTTATCAAGAATTGATCTCTCTTACTTGTTTAATGCACTTCTTTGTGTGAATGAGAATCCACAAAGAAGCTCTCCTAAGAAAGAAAAAAATTCGTGAAAGACAGACAATCTAGCAGCCTGCTCTTGATACCATGTCAATATACTATGCAAAACCGAGAGAAACCTAAAACAGAGAGCTTTGTTTCTCCAAGAACACACCCCTTGTCAGTTCCTCTCTTTCCTTATTTATTAATTCCATCTATACATGGAAGTATAACTGATTTCTAATAATTAGCTTTTATACATGGAAAGATAATCTTATAGCTAATATTAGTAGTGTCCTAAATTTTATAGTTTCCTAAAATTATTTACGGAAACAAAAATAACTTGTTAAATAACACTGCACTACAGTTAAGCATGCAAAACTCTATACGAACATCCATAAAAATCTCATTAACTGAAGTCGCAAGTAATTATCAGGGTAATATAATCGATTTACTTTCCATATAAATGATCTATAAAATCATTGCATTAAATGTTACTAGTGTTTAGTACAATTTTTCAGTTTGTATACTATTACTCTTAAATGACATTATGTACTGAAGCAAAAAAAGTATTAAAGCCAACTTCCATTAATTATTAAGAGGTTATGAGAAAGACATCAGAAAACAAATTCCCAGAAGAAATTGTGTGGAGATAATTAGCATTTATAATTGCATTATGTTATCAGTAATTATCATTACAAAAAGTGCAGTTCATGTCTGTAACTGTATCTCTCTCATTTTCATACAGAACGAGATAAAGTATCCTCTAAATCAACTGCATGACATGACCACCCTCTATGATGAGAGAGGAGATAATGAACCTTATGAAAGCATCAACCATCACTAAAAAATGATAGGCTCACCAGATATGTCCTGAGATGACGGGGATGGTTTAAATAAAGCTACCCTTCTCCTCTTATTCGAAATGTGGATTTTAATGAGAAATCTTGTGAGGCGGAAAATTTGTCGAGTATGGATTTGCTGCCTGTTGGATGGAGCCTGCAAGAAACTGGTTTACTCCAGTATCATCACAGTGCCCTTCTTTGCAGCTGTTCGTCAGAAAAAAGTGTTCTTCACCCTGCCTTCCAAGCTACAACATATAGAAGCCTTGATTAAATAGGGGGCACCATGCAAACCATAGTTTTGAAACTCGACCCGGTAATCGACCCGGTCTAATGATCGGGTCACGGGTCAGATGGGTTGACCCGGGTTAACCCGGGTCAACCCAAAAAAAATATCATACTTTAATGTTACTGGGAGAACTTGGTTAAGAAATTTGAAATTCTAGAGGTGTGTGGGTAATCTTCCTTTTTTGGATTTCATGGACTATAAAATGACACGATGCATAGGAAGACTTCTAGATATAGATTTTTTCTTCTAATAATCAATATAAGAAGGCAGCTCCTGGAAGATTTGAATGGGACAAGCTAGCTCCTGTCTTTCCTTTATTCAAGTCGTTGTAAGCTGCTGGGGTTAAAGCTGGATATATATTGCATACTTGAAGCTTTTGAGAAGTTTCTGCTGGAGGATTTTGGAGAATATTTGAAAACTTTTGCAAGATTTTTGTTGAGATATTGAAGTAGATTGGAGATATCTAACTGTTAAAGGAGGGTTGTCTTCTTGTTTTGGTAAGTTAACTGAATATCTTTTCTTTGTCCCAAAATTCTGGTGGCATTTGCTTGCCCCAGTCATTAAAAACGAAGGAGATGATGTCTTTTATATCCCTTCTCTTCTGTTTTGAGATGGTCTTTTCTTTTTCGACCGACAGCCGCTTGAATCGATAAAAGACAAAAAAAGAAAGGTAGCCGGGTCTCAGCCGGGTCTGCCCGGGTTGACCGGGTTCCGGATTGACCGGGTTTTACCGGGCTAAATTCTATACAGGTTTTTACTTAGACCCAAACCGGTTTCAGGTCCGGATCAACCGGATCCCGGGTCGACCCACCGGGCCGGTCCGGGTTTTAAAACTATGATGCAAACGGTACTCTTATGCTCAACTCTTCATCAACATCCAATGGCAGGAAAAGACCTTCACTACCTTCTGCAGCCTTCTTCCTGAGCTCTCTTCAAGTGGTTTATATCTCCAGCAAGCAATGATGCTTTGCGCCTGAAAGTTCAAATTAATAATTCAGGAACCCAAGTTAACAAAAGCATAAGCTGGAAACTTGACGATAACTATAACATCCAGCTCTTACAAAACCAGTCAAATCCATAAAAAATTCAGGATTTTGCTTATCAAATAGTCCATAAATAACATCACTTGCACTTGATTTAATATTAATTGCAATAAAGAAGTAGTCATGTCATCAACCACCAGAAATCACAACACACATGTATATGTTTTGGGTGATGTCTATGATGAGAAAAACCAAAGAGGAAGTTTAACAAGACCATTTTCTGGTTTTTGCTTGTAACCCAGAACTCAGCATAAACCCATCAATATTTAATCTCTCGAAACCAGAGCCTTACACACTTGTTCAGTCAGAAGAACAAAGTCTCATATTCAGTATGGTCACAACCATCACAAAGAAATCATACGGTCATCATAGCTTGAAAATAAGGAGAAGAGAAACATTATATATAAAAGTCACAACCATCACAAAGAAATCATACCCTCACCATGGCTTTTCTCCTGAATAAAGAAGACAAGGAAGGGTCATCACAAAAGCATTCTTCATCCAGGCTTGCAATCGCTACATCCAAACCATCCTCTCGTAAGTCAATTCTTCACTTCATCAACATCACAAGGTCCGCGCGAGGAGATCTTCACTGCCCTCTTCTTCAGCTCCTTCAAATCGACAACCCACCTCAATAGGCCCTATAGCAAATAACAAAAACTAATAAAAGTCAACCTCTAATTAAATAATCAACCCACCAATTACCTATAACAAATTAGCATACTTTATTAGCCAATCATCGCCCAAATTTTCTTGACTCTCTTATTGTATAAAGAGATAAGAGATTTGCAGAGGTGTTTTATTGAGAAAAATTCTATGCTACTCCATCTTTGTTTCTCTTTCGTCAATGTTACAAATATTATTTGTAATCACAGTTCAAGTGTTATAAAATTTATTTCTATTTTCTTGTGATAAAATAAATTATACCTCGCTGATTAATTACTTTTGAATGACTAACTTGCCCTCCACACTCGAGAACCCCGAAGGGAAAGCCCTAGCCTCAAGGTACCGCTAATTAATCACACGAAGTATTAAAATGACTGCATTGGTACCACCAACTCGTGACGCCATGCCAAAGCCGACAAATTTGATGCTGGTCGGGTCCATAAATTTTCGGAACTGTAGAGTTAGTTATTGAGGGTATCCAGGTCGGGGTTCGTGCGCTCACTTTCGAAAGATGGTCACGTGTCCTTATGACTCGTATCGCCGCAGATAAACGCACAAAAAACACTCCCACTGTCCATTTCCCAGAAAACTCCGCCTTCTTCGCCTCCGAAACCAAATGGCTTGTTTGGCTACTTTCTGCTCTTATGCTCTACACAGCCCAAAACCACCACAGCCAAAATCTCTACGTAACACCTATTCACATAATGGTCTATCTCTCGAAAGACGCAAACCCAAGCTGTCGGGCTCAACAGTACTAGAGTCTAGAATGCCGTTGAAACCGGTGTCAGCTTCTCTTCATTTCGGGACCTTCTACAGCAAGAAGAAGAAAATATCCCCTGATGGTGTTCAGGAAGAGGAGTTACTATTTGAAACTCATTTTGATGCCTCTGTCCCTCTCCCTCCACTCACCATTCCTACAAAACCATCAGAATCCGTCCAATATCCGCAAGAGTTTCTATCACGTGTCATGGCCATGGCAGCTGCTGTCTTAAAAATAACTGATTTGCTTAAAAATAGTATTGGTAGTGGCGGCGGCGGCGGCGGTGGGGGAGGCGGAGGCGGCGGCGGCGAAAAGGACGTGGACGGTGACGGCTCAGCTGATGCGGACTCACCACCACCGCGTGCCCCAAGTCTTGGTTTTCTCATCCGCTTTGCAAGCAGTGAGAAGATCTCCTTATCTGGTTATGTAAAAGATACACAATTTGAATTGCATGGCAACGTCTCTGCTTTTCTTTTCGATGCATCAAAATTCCTTAAATTGGTCTTCTTCAATCCTGTGGTTGTGCAAGCGATCATAGCTACTATTACTAAAATTCGTGGAGGTGACGGTGGTGGCCATGGCAGAAGGAGCTCAGTTGGTGCTGCTGAAAGGTCTGATTGTGTGATTGATTTTCCTTTAACAGTCATGCATCCGAGGGAAAAGCTTCTGACCTCTCTTGATCTTGAGACCGTCGTTTTCAAGAAGGAGAAGATCATTCTCAATGGCCATGACAAGGTATGATTTTTAAAAATTTATTTTTCCCATTTCCTTCCCTAAATTTAGAGCTCCATTTTGTAAATTTTATAATCAAATATTATTTCTTGCTCTAATTTAAAGTCCGGTTTGTGGAAGCAAAATCAAATGGAAACCTTAATTTAGTATTTGATAACAAAAGGTAGTGATTTAGGATTTTTAACTCGTTCTAGTGTGATTTTGTTGCTTGTCTTTCCCCTGTTTGTTTCTTCTAATCAGATTTTATTTATGTTTTTTTCTATTTCATCACATAATTTGGAAAGAAAAAATGGTTATTGATGGTGACATGGTATTGTGGTACATTGTGAAATCTTTTTTGGAGTATGTTCTTCGTAACCGTATAGAAAAATAATATAAATTATATTTATAAACAAATAAATCCATGTGTGGATGATGCTTGAAAATCAGCATGCATGTTTGATACCTGTTAGCTTCATTATTTTCACTGTTTTTCCATTAATGTGATAATTTCGGAGTTGTTCATTGAAGTTGTCTCTTCCCTGCTTGGGAAATTCCTTTGACTTGGGTGATTAATTCCTTGAACTTGACTACATAATATCCAATGGCTCCTTTGTATGATAAAGGAAGGATTTGTGCTCTTTTACTGAAACCCGTGCTACCACTATAAGATTTAGGCCAAACAGTTGAATAGGTTGCTTTAACTTGATGCCTTTTGCATGTCCTTCAAACTGTGTACTTCTGTTACTTTTATGACAGTCTACGTCGTAAGAAAGGAGCTTGGTACCATGCCATTTCTCGGTGACTGCTCAATGGACATTTATGATGTACGTGCATGTCTGTGTTCACTCTGCTCGTTTAAGTTTCTTTTTGTGTTCACATACTCTGTGCCCAGTAACTTCCTTTCATGGACAGCCAGTATCAGTGCTATGAAGATGAACCCTGCAGTATATAGAAGTAAGGAATTGATGATGTTCTTGCAGGGGCATTGGTTTTATGTAGCCAACATTCTAATATGTGATGAGAATTTTTCTTGTTCCTTAAGATTCAATTGCCATTATCTCACATATGATCACCCAGCAGGCACTGGAAGCAGCGGATAATGGTGCTCCTACCAGCCACGACCTCCTTGGAACTTCCTATCGGACCCAGTTCAAGGAGCCATCGAAGTCTGTGCTCAAATGAAACTTACCGCCAGCATTTCAGCTCCACCAGATGCTAGCCTGGTGTGACCTAAGCGATGACAGTCTAGCGATTGATAACTGAAAACTGCTTGTTTGATGTTGTATTGGAAACTTCTGCTGTCGTATTTTCCTTGTCTTCTTGTCATTCTGAAACTTTTGTTCCACAAACAAAAATGATATTTGTATTTTCTGGACTATTTGGACCCCACACTTGCCAACACAATTTCTTAATCTATGTTCCACGATGTAAAGTGATGGGAGTGACATCCAATGTTCTGTTTTCCTCCCATCATGACATGATTCTTCCACTGGAAAAAACATGCGATAAACAAGCACTTTAGCTCTCCATGACATCCAAAACAGAAGAAGCTGAAAGTGACCCATTTCTCCAAAATCCCAGAGCTCAATCTCTGCGAAAAAAACCCACCATTTGCCCACAATTCACCACCTTGTTTCGGGTTTTTGATTGCTTGTTTTGCTAGAAATGCTATGTTTTTCCTTATTTTTGAACGATGGTATAAACAATGAAATCCTACGGAAGAGAAAAATTATGTACCGAAGATTTATTATCCAAAATACCCATGAAATTATTATTTTTAGAGCAAGGGCCTAACTCAATTTAGACGGGTCTTTTATTTGCTTTTCTTCATAAGAAACAAAAAATAACTGCGGTAATCTTATATTTCGGGATATCATTTGGATTTCACATTCATCTGATTTTTTATATATAAAAAAAATTATCCAGTGATTTTGATTTAAATATGTATTTGAAATTATGATGCAAATTTCTTTTAAAATAATATTTTACTTAAAGATATATTAAAATAAATTTTTTAAAGATTTTTCATCTTTAATATTAGAACATTAAAACCATTAAAAAAATATTAATTTAATATTTAAAAAAATAAAAAATATTCAAAAACAAATCTCATACCGAACATGCATCCAAATGGTAATCATTGGATTTCATATTCATCTGATTTTTTATATAAAAAAAAATTATCCAGTGATTTTGATTTAAATATGTATTTGAAATTATGATGTAAATTTCTTTTAAAATAATATTTTACTTACAGATGTATTAAAATAAATTATTTTAAGATTTTTTATTTTTAATATTAAAAAATAAAAATCATTAAAAAATATTAATTTAATATTTTCCAAAAAAAATTTAAAAATATTCAAAAACAAATCTCAGACCGAACATGCATCCGAATGGTAATCAAAGTTTGGACATAAGATTTTGTTTTCTCTTTGTACATTAAAAAAAAAGATTAAAAACAAAAGTGGCGCTGCTAGGCCGCGCTAGCCACATACGTGGAGCTCAAAAGCACAAATATGAAATATGGAGCTGAATACCCAAATTACCCTTCAAGAAACAACTAATGACGAACACCCATCCGACTGGCCACCTCGTGCCCCAAACAAAGATAAAAAAAAAAAAACTACATTAGCAAATCAGTTAAGTTACTATAAGTCCCTACACTTTTACAATTAAACTATTAGTTCGAGCCAGTTTGCATGTACCAATACTAATTTTATGGGTTTTGAAGTTAACGATCATGTAAACCTCCAGTAACCCTGAGGTTTGTGAGACTTGAATTAATAATCTTTAAAAAACAAACTCAGAATCTAACCAGTTAAATTATACCTCTTATGATTATATTTTTAAAATTTAATCAAGCTGCAATGACACAAATGACATTGAAAAGAATTATTTAATTTGCTTTCCCACGGGCCTCTATTTTACATATATATTTTCAACAAAGATGAATGGAATGCTCTTTAACCGGGGGAAAAGAGAGAAACCCATAGTTAATTAATGATGTTAGAGGATTGTTTATTTAGCATTGAATAATTTAAGGAATTTGTTTGATCATAGAGAAGATATGTTGTTATCTTAGTTTTTTTAATGTTTAAATCTTGATGTTTCTATTTTTTAAAAAAAAATCTTATTTTGAAATTTCGTGATTGGTATCTAAAAATATTATTAATTTTTTTAAAATACATCAAATTAATACAAGCAAGCCAAAATAAGAGATTTATTAAAATTTTTTTTTTTTTTTTACTTTTACAGAGCATCTAGAAAGAAAAGGGTTAGTAGAGTACAAAAGGTGATCATCACAAGTCTAGTTTTATTTATTTATTTATTTATTTTATTTTTCTAAATGCATCAAGGAGAGCTGACAGGATTTACATCAATAGCATGAGAGAAACTCAAAGGAACTGAATGACTAATAAATTCCTGTTTGTGATTAATTAAAAATCTATTATTAATCATCCTAATTAATAAGCTGCTAACTAGACATTCCAATGGTCATCTTACCCCTTGATCCCATTTTGATTTTATTTTTGGAGACCAAATTCAAACTATTATCAAAAGTTTGAGAATATAAGGACCAAAATTACAATACTTCAATATTTTGAGGGTGCCATTGCCCTCTCATCCCCTCCACATCATGCTGCCGTACAATATGCTCGTACAGAAGTTTGTTTAATTAGCCATCCATAGCCACTGTTTTTTTAAAAAAAACAAAATATTTAAAAAATTAAAATTTTTAATTTTTTTATTTTAAATTAATTATTTTTTTAATATTTTCAGATTATTTTGATATAATGATTTTAAAAATAATTTTTAAAAATAAAAAATATTATTTTATTATATTTTTAAACAAAAAAATATTTTTACAAAACAATGTTATCGAACTTTTAAACACTTTTATAATCATTCATGTTTCTACCTGTGTTGTAACCATAGTAATCTGGTTTGGAAAGGGATCCGAGTTATTTGGTTGTAAGATTAATTAATGAGTTGGGTCAACTGGATTTGTTATTTCTATCAAAAACAAAATTAATTTAGATTTTTAAAAAAAAATTATTGATTTTAATTTGATTATGTTTAGTTAAGTAAATTAAACCATTCATCAACCTACTAAAGTTACCGAGATTATACATGTTAAAATCATATCTATTATTTCAAAATAAAACTCGGCCCAGCCAAGTTTGTGCTGAATAACTTTGATTGTAAAAGGGCTGAAAACAATATTTCATCATCTGAAGAAGGCAAAGGGGAATTTGGGATCTCACATACGTTGCAGGGGCGGAGCTAGATTATGGAGAAGAAGAGGAATTGTCCCCTTAATCTTTGTACTTTCCCCTTTAGTCCTTGAAACTTTTTATCTTTTCAGTGTTACAGCTGCAGGGGATCAACATTGATGTATACTCACTCTATCATCTGTGAATGTTCCCAAGTTTTGAACTCGTTTATTGTGATCTCTAGGGGTTAAAATTAAGGAGATCAACAAACAGTTGATTGACAAGACTCTTTTCTCTGAAGTTAATTATCTCTCCCCTGTAAATGCTTTGTCTATTTCTTTGTTTTCTCGTTCAATCTACAGAAAAAAACTAGTTCTACCAGCCTTTTCTATGAGCAGATGATCTTACATGGTTGTGGAAGGTTGGTGACGTGTCCGATCATCCCAGCCTGCAGGAGACTAAATTATGGCATTATTCTATTTTTTTCTCCTTTTACTGCTGGCTGGTATCTATAGAGCGTTGATGATAGCTCAGGTATTAAGCTTCCCTTTTGTTAAAACTGGACCATGCATATATAGTTCATGAAGGTTTCGTTGAAACCATCTGTATTTATTTTTTGAAGTTGGAAATCAACACCCAGTTAGCTGCTTGCTGTGAAAGACATTTCAAATTGGTCTGTTGGAACCAGTGAGAGATTGTCAGTAGATGGTGTTTAAAGCCTTCGAAGTTTCCTCCATCAGTCTATTTCCTTGATTTTTTTTTCTGACATCTTTCTTTCAAATTTGGTCTGTTAGCATGTTAATCTTCTTGAGTTTGCCATCAAATTGACTAAGCCCTTGTCATGCATGTTGAAGAAGGTGAACAGAAAACAGCAATGGAGCAAGGTTATGGGCATGCTCGAATGGTTGATTCAAGGAAGGTGGAATACTGGGTCAGATATTTGGCAAATATCATTTGCAGAACCAATCAACTATTTGCAGCTAATGACCAAAGGACACAATCAGACCTTTCTTGCTGTCATCCACGACACAAGGCCTCCATATTTTCTCTGCTTTTCGCACAATTTAAGATATTTTCAGCAATCAAATTCCAAAATAAATTCAGGAAGTGTTCTTTACTTGGTTCCTTCTTCACCGGAGCCTAACTGGTTTACCATTGTTCAATGTTTCTACTTTCTTGGGAAGGCATGTTGCACGAGTTCAACGCAAGTAATCCAATTTTAGAACAAAAAAGCAGTTAAATTTAGATTAACCAATACAATAAACATATCAGACATTCAAATACTAACTAAAACTTGTTTAGGGGGAGTGATCACTACTAGAACTTTTGGTTCATCTTTGCCCTTAACCATTTTACCTGGTGTACCTTTATTGCTGGGTTTCCACTAACATATTAGGTGGGTGCTTGAAGTTGTGGGGGATAAGAGTACCACATTGCAGGTGAAATTGCGGTGCAGCTTGCCTGCACACGGGTGAAAGTCATCTAATATCTCTTGGTTTTCTATTTTAATGTCCTTCACAAATTTTACTTTCATAATTTATAAATTTTAAAGAGCTCTCCTAAAGTTCATGATTCAGCTTTCCAGTTATCAGCTCCTTTTACTGTTCTTCTTTATGAAAGGCCTGCAGCATCTAAAGTTATTTTAACTCATCTTTTTCCTTCTATTTCCCCAAAAGAAATACACGTCCTGTCAGTCATACTTTATTCATTGGAGACTATTAATGCCTATGAAGAAAGAATTAAAATGCAAGATTGGAAAGTGTTGATCATTTTCCAGAATGAGTTACATGTATGTACACACATAGAGGCGCTCTACAGCCAAAGTAGATGCTCAATGAAGACAAATAGCTTGTTAAATAGCACTGCACTACATTCAAATCAGACTGCTTACGCACTGAAGTAAGCGAAAATTAAAAGCCAACTTACATTAATTATTAAAAGTTCTGTCAAAGATTTCATGAAATAACTTCCCGAAGAAATTATATTGAGATAATAAACATTATTATTGCACTATGCTAACAGTAATTCTCGATACAACAAGAGTAGGACATCTAGCCATCTATCTAATATGCAGGCTTGAGACATCTGTAATTGTACTACTCTCGTTTTCATACAGAACAAGATAAAACATGCTATGAACAACTGCATCACAATCGTCTATTACAGGTAAGGAGATAATGAACATTATACAAGGAGCAACCACAGCCAAAAAATCATAGGCTCACCAGAGATCTCCTGAAGAAGATGACAAGGATGGTTTGAATGAGTCAACCCTTCTCCTCTTGTTCGAAAGTGTGGATTTTAATAAGAATTCTTGTGAGGCAGAAAATTTGTCTAGTATGGATCTAAATGCCTGGTGGATGGAGCCAGCAAGAAACTGGTGTCCTTTAGCATCACCACTATCCCCTTCTTTGCAGCTGCTCATCACAAAAACATTCTTCATCCTGCCTTCCAAAGTCGCAATCTCTGCCTTCATTATTATTAGATGGAGAGCATCAAGTGCTTGTCTTAAATCAGACAGAATTCCAGGCTTGCAATCGCAACATATAGATGCCCTGATTACATAAGGGGCACTGTGCAAACCATCCTCTTGCTGTTCAACTCTCACTTCATCAATATCCAATGGCATGAGAAGACCTTCACTAGCTTCTGTTGCCTGCCTCTTCAGCTCCTTCAGGTGAGCTATAACTTCAGCAAGCAACGATGCCTTGTCCATCTGAGAGTTCAAATTGATTACTAATTCAGCAAGCCAGTTCAACAAGCCCATAAGCTAGAATCTTGACAGGATCACAACAATCCAGCTCTCACAATACCAAATAACTCAATCTAAATATCACAGTTTATTTATCAAGTGGTCCGTATATAAAATTGCATGCACTTGATTTATGATCAATTTCAATCAAGAAAAGTAATGAAAACAATTACCAGAAAATTATAACAGGGAATATATAGGTCTTGGGTAATAGAGATGCTAAGAACAAACACATAACCAAGGGAATTATAGTAAGCTTAGCTTAACCACTCATTCTTATTTTAAATAACTCAAGTACATTCACCAACAAAAGCAGCACAGTAAACTAAAATAAATTATCCGATTCTTACAGAAGCTAAATCCATAGTTTCAAGATAGTATCATTATCTTTAGTGATTCATGCTCATAAAGCAAAGACATCAACCAGAAACACAAGAGAAATGCACACTCCCACTTGAAAAAATTCCCTGACATCAACAAGAGCTGTAATTATACTCTTAAAGAAATTCATAAATTCAAAAGTTAATAGTACAGACCTTGCAAACAATAAAATCAAGCAACTCGTGTTATCACAATAAACAATACTACTTTCAAGTGCATTACCTGATGGCTCGCTGAATATTGTTCTCAAGCTTTAAGAAACAGAACTCATTAAAAAAGAAAAGTAAAGAAAAAAAAAGAGAGTAGACTTTAAGTACTATCATTCAATTGAACTCAAACTCTAACATGACCAAACCAAAAACAGCAAATACCTTCCTAGTACCAGGTACTAGGCTCCTAAGTGTGTCAAGATGTGCATTAATCCTCGCTCTACGCTTCTTCTCAGCTTCACTATGATTCTTTAAAGCAGCAATGCTTCTCTCAGCCGCCACCCCTTTCCTCTCCATTCTCACAGTAGCCTCCACAAGCTCTCCCCTTTCATTATCCAAAACCAAAGAGGAAGTTGAAGATGACCCAGTTCTTGTTTTGGCTTGTAAACCAGTATTCACCAAAAACCCATCACTCATTCCTTCAAAATCAGAGACTTGCACCCTTGTTGAGTTCCAAGAACAAGGTTCCATGGCCAGTACAGCAACAGCAAGAACGACCTAGGGAAGGGTATTGGTGTAATTGCTGTTTGAGGTGCCAATAAGTGTAGCTTCCATTAAAACAGAGAAGACAAAAGTCGGAGTCTTTAGAATGTGGTCATTGCTGTGGTTGTTTATAAGGAAGGAGAGGAAAGAAAAGGGTAAGTGGTCCAAGTGGAGATAAGTGGAGACTTTGAAGAGATGGTCGGACAGTATTTTTCAAGGCACTAATCCATCCAACAATCATGCGCAAATCTCTACTTATGTTTCCTTCTTTTTTTTTTTGTCCTCATCTTTATCCATTTGGTTGCTGATAATGCAATAGGATCTCCCTTTGAATATGTAGTGATATTCAACAATAGAAGGCAAGGGGCGTAAATACGAGATGCCATTTCGTAAGGGATCTAACATTTGTTAAATGGATGGTTAAAAAAAAATTTGTTCAATGCAACGTATAATGGATTTTTGCTATCTGTAAGGGTGCTTTTCTGTTTCTTGATTATTTTTTAAAATATTTTTATTTAAAAATATATTAAAATAATATTTTTTTATTTTTTAAAATTAATTTTTATATTAATACATCAAAATAATATGAAAATACTAAAAAATAATTTGAAACAAAGAAAAATAATTAAAAAATTAATTTTTTAAAAATACTTTTAAAACACAAAAATAAACAGGATTTTAATTTTAAAAAAATACTTTTAAAACACAAAAATAAACAAGATCTTATTCATTTTTTTTTGTTAGAACTTCAATCTCATATATCCTTAAAAAAAAAAAACAATTCTTGATATGATTAGAGAATTTACACAAATTTTTTTTGTTCATGATTTGGCTTGAGATTCAAACTAGATCATGTATTCTAATATCCTATAATCATTAAGCCAACTCCATAGACTTTTTTTTTATTTGTTTGTTTTTATTCTAACAATAATCCTTCATCAAGTGTATTGAAGATCTTTAAAAAAAAATCCATATGTATGCAAATTACAAAATTGTGTTATTAATATGAATGTTCCCTTCTAAAAAAAAAATTAACCTGAGATATTTATACCTTCTCAAACTTTTAACTATTAAGATCATAGTTTTGAAATTTATCTTGTCTCGATGAGTCAACCCGACTAAGAAGGACCTAAACTGGTTTAGATTTTATTCAAAATTATCAACATAATTGATATGATTTAACTTAGGTGACTCGGTGGGTCCACCTACTTGGTAGGATAACTCGATCAAACCCCGGCTGTGACTTAATTAACTTTATTTTAAAAAAAAATTACATCATTTTACTTTTCTTAAAAAAAATATTTTATTCAAAACAATGTGTGTCATTTTGAACAAGAATTACAACAAAAAATGATTAATCTGGATCAACTAACTGACCTATAAGTTAAAAGGTCTGATCCATGGCCCATGTGGTTAGGTTTAGAACTATAATTAAGATATCCCTACAAAGATAACATGTGATAACTACTGCTTATTATCCCAGAGTATGGAATAAAAAATAAGGTAAGTAGTACAAATAACTTAAGGTAATGTGTTTGTTTTTTCGGTTATCCCACTTTTTAAAATGTTTTTTAAAGTGTTTTTTGTTTGAAAAAATATTAAATTGATGTTTTTTTGGGTGTTTATTGATGGTTTTGATGTGCTAAAGTTAAAAATAAAAATTATAAAAAAATATTATTTTAATACATTTTCAATTAAAAAATACTTTTATAAAAACACTCTACACCGCATTACCAAACATATATTTAATATGGAGGTGATAGGATTAGCATAAACTATCGCGCAAGCTACCACCAACGGATGTGGTTAGGTGGTTAGTGGGATTGGAGGTTTTCATAATTTCTTTTTATTTGCATCTTCTGTTGTTATCTAGAATTTAGTCACCATTACAATAGTAGGGAAATCTTGTGGGATTTGATTTAAAATTTATTTTTCAATCTATTTTCACATAATAAACATCAAAACATTATAAAAACTTATCTAAACCACCAAATAACCTTAAAACACCAAAAAAAAACACTTAAAAAAATAAAAAAATCAATCGAATCTCAAAAATCAAAATCGAACTTAATATATCTCCACAGCTATTTTTAGATGGAAAAACCTTTGAAACTAAATTTGGCTATTTTGATTGTTGAAATCACAAACATCGACAACTTTCTCTTGCAATATCTTTAAGTGACTTTCTCTTTTCTATTTCAATTCTAGTTATTGATAAATGAATTATTGAACCAAATAATTTAGGTGAGTCATGTATTTTTTATGTGTTTTACATTTTATGCTCATTTTTTTAATTTAGTATTTCTACAATAATTCCAAACTTAATTTCATCATTATAAAAGAATTTAATTAAAAGAAAAAAAAGTTTGAAAACTGAAAAAAACTTCAGATCTTTGAGAAAAACAAAGATTAAAAAAATAGGGATGAACCTGAAAGTTTCTAAAACTTGAGGGGCTGAAAATGTGGGTATATATGAAATTGACAAAACTGCAAACGTAGGTCAACCATGGACCATGGTTATATCAGCAAGACGCAGACATCTATGACATTGTGTGATTTTTATATCATTCCCATTCTCTTTTTCTTTTTTTAACAGATAATCACATGATTCAAAATGCATGCATGTTCATCTAATCTTTTAGTATAAATATATTTTAGTAAATAAATGAGAACGATCGATATGCATACTTCCAAGATAATGTTCAAGCTTGGGGGCATCGGAGACAAAATATAAAGATTATATAATGTGAAATGTGCTAAATTTGTCATAGTTTAACATGAAATGTTAAGATACAAGTACGTGTGACAATCTTGTATTACTTGGAGAAATATTAAAATTCTTGTAAAGTGTAATACTGATTGAAACAAGAAAAATAAATAAATTAAATATTAAACTAACACGATTTTATCCTATAGAATAATTCGTTTGTACAATATAGGTTGTGTAATTTTTAGTACAAGACACAAATAAAATCCAAAAAATATGTGAAAGAAAGCAATCTTTCAGGCTGGAATGAAATGACAGTTTGGAAGGATTTCAAGCCGTCATACATCTCGGATTAATTGTATGGGCGATGTACATTTAGCAAGTGATGTCTGCATGTTTTACGCGAAGGTCACAGTTCGGTGCAGGGAACCAAAGCTGGTGTGTTCAGGGTTTCGTTACCATGCACATCAGCAATTCTATTTCGCTTGTTTCGCATGAAAAACGAATAATAAGATTTTTTTAATTTCATCCATTTTTTATATTTGATATTTTTGAATAAATATAATTAACTGATAATATTTTTATCTTGCAGGTTATGGGACTTAGAAGTGGAGCCAAACCCAATAAAGCTTTTTATGGAAACGCATGTGCGAAGTGATGACAGCCAAAAAGAGATGCAATAGTTCAATGATAGCCGGGCTCAACACTTTATGGTATGTTGGTTTTCAACTATTTTTTTTTTAAGTTATTATTTTCTTGAATTTGATGAATTTATTTTTTCTTTTTCATGAGATATATAACAGTCGGTTGAAAGATAGATACAGAGACGATCCTTCAACCCATCTGGATATCGATTTAGATTTGTGGTTGGAGGCAGGATTGTCCAGTGGATCCGTTAGAAATTGGATATACGTACTCTCTAATACTACGATAAAAAACTTACGGACAGCCCGTAGTGTTTTGACCATTGGATGTTCGCAATCGATCTTGAGCACTTAAACTCTAGAGTTTGAGGCAATGTTAGACCAACGAGTATATGATCAGACAATTCATCTCAAATAAAAAATATGAATAACTTATTACGGATTGTCATAACCCAATTTTTGACAATATAAATTCACAAAAATGAAATAAATGAAGAAAAATTCAGTTTTGGGCCAAGACAACACAAATTAAATGTCATGAGAATTTACTTAGAATGAATTATAAGTTTGGGAGCCAATTGTGATAGAAAAAGAAAAATTGATAAATTTGGGGACTTAATTGTGCTTAGAATTAGTTTAATTAATGAAATCAGAGGTTTAATTGAAGAAATATTAAGAATTCAAAGCTGATTTAGGTTCAAATTGCAAGAAATTAAAGTCCAAGGACCGTTGTGTAAAAGGCACTACAATGCGGGGTTTAATTACAATTTGGTCCAGGGGTCCGATTGAAAAATGTTAAACCATCGAGGACTAAATTGTAAAACAGCCACCCTCGCCCTGAAACGGTGTCGTTTCACGCCCATCCATCGTCGTCTTCCTCTGGAAACAGAAGAAGCCACCGGTGAAGGAAAAAACAAAACGCTGCCCAGATGGGCAGCCCAACACAAGCCAAATTTAGCCTACCAAGGTCCCCAGTCCAAGCAGGCTTCCTCCCGGACACGCTACTGGAATCCAGGCCAAAGTCTACCACCAACAGTCCAGGCATACTGTTGGCGTCGGAGTCTTAGCAGGAAACTAACTCCCCAAGCCATTCTTATCAGGAGGAGAGACGTAGGTTGGGGCAGAGAAGGAAGATCCCTATAAATACCAAGGAAATCAACGATCAAATTGGGGAGGGAAGAAAACAAAAAAAGACGGCGGAGGAGAGAACAAGAGAGAAAGAAAAAACCAAAAAAGAAACAAAAGAGACGAGAGAGATAGAACAGGAAAGAACAACGAACAGGCGAGAACTTGAATACAGGAACGTCGCCAAGCATCTGCAGTCTTGCGCAAAGTAAGTCTTCTGTCTTCCCCCGCTCTCATTTTAATTCATTAGGTACTGTTCATTCTGCGATTTAATTACCCAGGCTCTGTAGCAAGCGTGCGTGAATAGGTCACGCACGTTTGCAGCTAGAGATTAAACCGGCCGGGTTACTGGTCTGAACCAGTAACCGGGCCAAGCTGCTGGGTGTAGCCCAGCCTATATGACTGTGCTAGATTCAGCCTGGAAAAAAAAAAGTTAGCCGGTCTGGTCCTCAGGGTCAGCCGGCCCAACCCTTATACCTTGATTATAATTTTTATGTTTTATATAAATTTTGATATTTGACAAACAAGTTTGATGTTAGAACATTTCTAAAATATTTGTAGAGCTTCATGGGGTTATTTATGTACCCTCGTGTATTATTTTATTTTATTTATTTGTGTTTTATTTTTTTTCTTTCCTTGATATATGCTCAATTTATGGACAGTATTGTAAGTGCAAATTTATTGTGTTATACTTCTTTTAAATTTGTCTAAAAAAAGTAAATAAAATAAAAATGGTAAACAAAAGGAAAAAAAGCATAGAAAATTCTTCTTCATTAAAAATTCAAAACTTTACGAATTTATTTACTAATATTAGAGTCAGGGATATTATATTTTTTGGGGTTTGTATAATATTTACTAACATTATAGTTAAAAATATTCGTAAATACTCCGACACCAAAATCAGAAACATGATAAGAAGAAGAAAAAAAACAAATTCTTAGTAATTTTAAACAAAACTATCAATGAAGTCTACTTCAGTTTTGATGTTTAATGAGTGATAACATCTTTTTTTTTTGTAATCAATCACGTACCATAAAATTTCTATTACCCAGTTAGAATTTTTAATAATCATAATATTAGATCACCACTTATAAACTAAATATTTTTTTTAAAAAAAATAAGATGTCATATATTTTTTTTTAAAAAGAAATTTTTTAATCAGTCACCTTAATCTTTAAGTTTGATATGGATTATAAAAAATTCTGACGAGTAATAATAAAAATGATTCTCATACGTAGGTCTACCATGAAACATGGTTATATCAGCAAAACGCAGACATTTATAACATTTTGTGATTTTTATATCATCATATCATTCTCTTTTTCTTTTTCTTTTTTTCTTTTTTTTTCTTTTTCTTTTTTTAATAGATAATCACATGATTCAAAAGGAAAATTCTATTAAGATTTGTTTATGCATTTCCAAATAAGCACAATAAGAATACTTCCAAGAAAATGTTCTAGCTTAGGAGACAAAATAAAAAGATTACATCATGAAATGTGCTAAATTTGTTGTAGTTTAACATGAAAATGTTAAGATACAATCTTATATTACTTGAAAAATAATAAGAATTCTCCCATGATTAACTACTTTTAATTTGAGTGTATTTCAGAAGTTAATTCTTGATTTTTAAATTATATAATATGTTCTTATTAACAATTAAATTTTTATTTTTTTCAAATTGAACATTGATTTAATCAATTTTAGTCTCTGCATTCAATAAAATTCATAATTTTCAATTAAATTTTAATATTTAAACAATTAAACTCCTGATTTGATTAAATTAGCTTTTAAAAAATACAATTCAATTCCTAAACTTCAATTTCTTTCAATTAAAACTCAAATTGAAATTAAAAATCAATTTTTTTTACAATTAAACTCTTAGTAAATTCAATTAAACCTTGAAAAAAAATTAAATTGACTTCTTAGACATCCAATTTTGAGTAATTTCATCACATGATTGATTATTATTAATAGAAATATTTGGTTGGTATTTTTATCGGAAATTACCGACAAAATAGTGTCTACGCCTTTTTTCAATTTTCTAATAATCATTCCATGGGAGCCGAAAGCAGAAATTTAAAATACCAACATGGAGTGGAAAATTCCTTTATTAGATTAATAGCGAAGAAAAGGCTGACATTGCCCATCAAGAAAAGCAACATTCATTACAGTTACAAATGAAATGTTCCCTCTTACCAAAATAAAATGAAATGAAATGTTCTTTCTTATGGATTTATTCAAATCACAATGACCATTATGCTGCAAAAAGAAAATTTAAATATTCAAATAATTAAATCTTGATCAAACAGTCATTTGCTTCACTTGCGATATTGCAGAGGACTAGGAGCAAGATGGCAGGGTCGCCGGAGGAGGGCGCATACTTTGTGCCCTTGTTCTGCCGTTCCTCACGATGAGAACTGTGTCCATGCCCCAGCTTGAGTGCTTTTCCAAGTGACAATGGATGAACCACACCCCTGAAAAATGGGATCCATGCTCAATATCGCTATACAACAAGACTTGGAAAAGGACAGTTTGTGCTTAAAATACCGGAGCTAGCTGTCTCCAGTACTACTGTTAAACTATACATACGTGGATTGGAAAACTTAAAGTACTATTGGTACGTAAGAGATATCTTCTAGAGGACTTACCAGGATTGTTGGCGACAAATCTGATGGCAGCCCACCCGCTCCGAGGAAGTGCAACAGTGTTGATTTCAGGAGGATCGATCAAATTGTAAGACTTGGGATCAGTCTCGTTGTTGAAATTACCCTTTCCATGACCAACCAGGTAGAAACTAAATCCATGTAGATGGATAGGATGGTTCATCTCAGCTAACAAATTAGTCCCTTGAAAGACTATCTCAACTGCTTCCCCATAATTCAACATCGTCACCTTTGTTCCTCTGGCCGTAGCGACATCAATACTCGTCATATTTCCAGTGAAGTTGAAATACTTTTGTGGCTCACTTGGGAAATCTGCGTCGAAAACACCATTGATACTTCTATAGTAGGCTTGCAATATATCAATTGGCTTAGCTGCAAAACTGACGTTGTTCATGCTTGCAGCTAACCGAGTTGAATTAATACATGTTGCCTCGGTGCAAGGCAAATAATTCAAAGCAATTGTAATATAAAGACGTCGGTTAATTGTTTGAGGGACATTAACAGGGTGGTCTCTGCTAGCTAAACCCCTGACACGACTGGTGTAGTTTTCTGCAGCTGTAGTATCATTAAATACTGGGAGGACTGGGAGTGGAATAGATGATGGGCGGCCATAGTTGCCAATATATTGGAAAATAGCTGTAGTAGTGGTGTTGTCAAATGCAACCCTAGCACCATCAGAAAAGGAGTAAGAAGCAATGTAATAATAGCTTGGAGGCTGATTTGCTGTGACCAAAATGTCCATTGTTTGTCCTGGGGTGATCATTATATAGTTGGTGGTTATGGGTTTTATGTATGCCGCATCTTGTCCAACAACTGTGAGGCTATGGCCCGCAATTCCGAAGAATTGTTCTTCGTTCATCACGGCATTTATGACTCGCAGAAGGTAAGTCCTGCCAGAATTAACCTTCAAACGGTATGTGTTTTCTGCACCAAATATGAAAAATGTGAGTAACTATTATAGTCATGATGATAATTGAATTTGTTTCCCCACTTATCTCCAAATTATTCAGATAGTCACGGCATGCATGGCTTACCTTCGGAGCATGGATATAGATCTCCTGGCTGGCCATTGATGGTAAGACTGTTGGATATTGCAGGTCCAACACCAGTTGCTAGAGCATCGTCAATCACCGCCTTCACATCACCCTTAAACCAAGATCCTGCAAACAATTTTTTTTTTTAATTTAAAAAGTCAGATGTACAATTTAGAAAGAAGATCTGAGACATTTGATTGGAAATTTTCTTTTTTGAACAAACAATAATAATCCATGATGGAACTCGTTGCGCACCAATAATAATTGTTTGTTCTGCATAAGGTGCGGGAAACGGATAGGTGGTTCCACGAGCCGGCGAGATGACAATGGCACCATGGACTGTGGCTCGAGTCCAGTCGCTGTGTGCATGCCACCACAGAGTTCCTTCTTCATCAGATAATATGATCTCGTATGTGAAGTTTTTTCCTGGCTGAATTGGGCACTGTGTGATATTTTCGGGGCCATCGGACCATGGATTTCTTGGTTGCTTCACCCCATGCCTGAAATATAAGAATATTAAAACAAATGTTAGGTTCGCCTAATTGGGACCTTCATGTCTAGAAAATTGATGATATAATTAATGAAATGTACAGTACCACGGTCTCCAAATTAAAGTATTTAATCTTAGCTGACCTATCAGAGTTTTTTGTTTTTTTTTTAACACCATTTTTTATCTTATTAAAGAAAGATTACCAATGAATCGTGACACCGTAATCTCCTTCATTGTGCACATTGACATAGATTGTATCGCCTCTACGAGCATGTATTGTTGGCCCTGGAAAACTTCCATTTACAGTAAGCATAGTCTTTGTCTCGCACAGTCTTGTAAACTGGGCATTTTGTAGCTGCAAATAAAGAAGAAAAAAGTATAAATTAAAAGCAATATTTTAAGCATTTAGCCGAAACAATTAATGGGAGTTTTGAATAAGCAGAGTGCATAACGTAAACTCAGTTAACAAAATGGATTAGGCTAAGTATATTAAAGAAGAAGAGGAAGAAGAAGAAGCAATATATCTGCAAGCATGAAGAAGTAAAGGCTTACAACAAAATTATAGCGGTGAACATTGCTTTGAGCCATGCAAAGGCCCTGCCAATCCATGGCCATAAACCATATCAGCCCTGCGATAAAACCCAACCTGCTTATCCCCATTTCCTATCACTGCTCTCGTAACGATATATAATCAAATTCTCTCTCTCTCTCGCTCTCTATCTCTGTATATAATCGATGATGTTCCTCAGGTCGTTCTCGCTTTGTGGTGATCATACTGGCCTGCATCCTTGGCTATTTATATAAGAAACCCTTGGGGATCCACGATATGATTAATTTTACTTTGTCAAGATATCAATAAATTAGACCTTTGAACTTTCAAAGAAAGACCTACCAAAACACATGGAAAAAAAGAGAAATCAAATTGGATAAAAACAACGGATTTTTCAAAACACGCTAGAACACCACCCTGGGAAATTGAACACGGCTAAGAGGGTAGGTATTTCCACATTCTAAAGGAAACTGTAGGCGCTGTGTTCCTTGGTTTTGCTGTTATTTTCTTTGTTTTCGCTTATAATATGATTACATGTTGGAATCCATGAAATGACTTTCTAGTAAGGAGTAGCTTGGATTGCTTCTTCGCGAATAAAGAACGCGGACAGCCAGAATCTAATTTTCAAAGCAGAATCTTCGAAGCCCTCCTCTCGGAATCTCTGCCCTCTTTATTATTAGATGGAGAGCATCAAGTGCTTGTCTTAAATCATTATTATTAAAGAGTTGATAAATATAAATAGAAAAAAAAAAAGAGAGCTATGTTCTAAGAGTGAAAAACTGGCTAAGAGTGAAAAACTAGTGAGAGAAGATAAGAAAAGGGAAAGAAAAAGAAGAGAAAAGAGGTAAAGATAAGAAAAGAGAAGAGAGTTAGAAAAAATAAGTTTAAAGATAAGATTATGTATAAATGAGTGTTCGTTAAGCTTTAAATTTCTGTTTTGATAAATTTTAGTAAGATTATGTATAAATAAGTGTTCGTTAAGCTTTAAATTTCTGTTTTGATAAATTTTAGGGTCTTGAAGATTGTGTTTTGGGTTGATTGATGAATTGATTTAAATGTTATGAGTTGATTGTTATGGGTAATGAATTAATTAGTTGATTTTGAGAGATTATAGGTAAAATGATGATTTTGAGTTATGATTTTGTTTGAATGGTGAATTTGTGTTAGAAATCATGATATAACAGTAGGTAATTTGTGTTAATTCTGGTTTTTCAGATTGGTCCACTATAGTCATGAATTTATGATATTTTTAGTTTGGTCCTCTAATTTGACAACGTTACAATTTGACCCTTAAAAATATAATAAAATTCAAATTGGTCCCTATCTGTAATATTAGTTTTTTCATATTGGTTTGATGAATAATTGAGGGTTATTTGGTAAACTATTATCAAGTCTTATTATTTGTTTTATTATAGATTAGATTTCGGGAAAACCGTTTAATTTTTGGGTTTTTAGGAAAAAATGACTAGTTTAGTTTGAAAACATATAGGGTTATGCAATATACCCTTAGTTAGATGTATTAAATAGGTTATATATTCTTTCGAGTTGTTCTTGAGTATATCTTTTTTGTATTCAGATAATCCTGATATTCTACCGGCTGGATGTTAGTAGTATTTCCTTCGGTATCTGCTTTTGAGTGCTGTTTGCTTTCGAGTCAGGTGAGTAGATAATTTTTCATATGCATGAAAAATATTATAAATATTTGAGTTGTTAATATGAATTGGATCATGCTTCTTGTTAATATATATATTGATTATTATCCTTGTTACAATAAAACATGATCAATTGTTGAATCTGAATTCTTGATATAAACCAATATATATTTTGAATTGACTTCTGAATTGATAGCTCCTCATTTGATTGATGTCTTGACTTGAGACTTAAGATATGAATATGTCTATTTGATTGTGATTATGAACCTATGGTATGTCAGTCAGAATACCCATGCTAACAGGGCAGTGTTAGTCTTTGTGCACATCATATCTGAACTTTAGTTGTGTCGAGAGATTCACCAACATGTGTGGATTGATCATCCCACAGTACGGAGCCTCATGTTCATTGCATTTTGATTTTCTGACGAGCTTTACCTTATGATATTCTTGTTATGACCTATTTGAGAAACCTTCCTATAAGAACCTAAAGCCATGATTGTATATATATTCTCATTGTTGTATTATCTCGTGTGTGTATATTGAATATTATCTACTCACTGAGTTGTTGAACTCACCTTATCATTATTTATCTTTTCAAGCTTATAGCTTGTTAGCGGGTCATTTTTGTTGAACCTTCTGAACCTGTTTTTTGGTTGTAATTTGTACCTTCCTTTTATGTGTAGTTAGTACTCCAAAACTATGAATTTATATGAACTATTGTATTAAGATAATCAAATTATATTATAAAGTTTATTTTGTTATTAGTGTTGCGTTGAACTCTAATTGAGTTTTGAAAGATAAGTTTGCATGTAAGTTTGGATTCGCATAGATATGAAACCTTAAAAGAGAAGGAACCTTGCCTATGTGCCAGTCATGGATCCGGAATTCAGATCGCGACACAGCCGCCACCCTTTTCCTCTCCATTCTCACAGTAGCCTCCACAAGCTCTCCCCTTTCATTATCCAAAACCAAAAAGGAAGTTGAAGATGGCCCAGTTCTTGTTCTGGCTTGTAAACCAGTATTCACCAAAAACCCATCACTCATTCCTTCAAAATCAGAGACTTGCACCCTTGTTGATTTCCAAGAACAAGGTTCCATGGCCAGTACAGCAACAACAAGAACGACCTAGGGAAGGGTATTGATGTAATTGGTGTTTGAGGTGCCAATAAGTGTACCTTCCATTAAAACAGAGAAGACAAAAGTTAAAAGTCTTTAGAATGTGGTCATCGCTTTGGTTGTTTATAAGGAAGGGAAGGAAAGAAAAGGGTAAGTGGTCCAAGTGGAGATAAGTGGAGACTTTGAAGAGATGGTCGGATAATATTTTTCAAGGCACTAATCCATCCAACAATCATGCGCAAATCTCTACTTGTGTTTCCTCTTTTCTTTATCCTCATCTTTATCCATTTGGTTGCTTCCTCTTTTTTTTATCCTCATCTTTATCCATTTGGTTGCTGATAATGCAATCGGATCTCCCTTTGAATATGTAGTGATATTCAACAATAGAAGGCAAGGGGCGTAAATACGAGATGCCATTTGGTAAGGGATCTAACATTTGTTAAATGGATGGTTAAAAAAAAATTTGTTCAATCCAAGGTATAATGGATTTTTTTCTATGAGTAAGGGTGCTTTTGTGTTTCTTAAATTTTTATAGTCTGTTATATTATTGTAGTTGTCATAACCTATTTTTGAATTATTTTTAAATTTATTTTTTTTCTAAAAAAAAACAAACAAACTTCACGGTGCCGTTTTGAACGGCATGGTATAGCTTCTTCTCCCCCTGCAAATGCAGAGACAAGGGAGAAGAGGATTTTTGAAATGTTTTTCCCACTTAACTTCTTCTTCTCTACCTCCTCACTTGCCTAACTACTTACACAACTCATACCCTCATCAATGGATAAACAGGAGACCCATGCCCCCTACCATGATGAAAAGCATAAGACTCATGCCCCGACCACCATGCCCTGTGCTTGTACAGGGTATGGTGAACCTCTCCTCGACTACCTATAAATACAGGGGATGAATGTGAGAGAGGGAGGGGGGGAAACCAAACAGAACAGAGAGGGAAGAAGAAGAAGAAAAAAATAGAGAAGGGAGGAACGATTTGAGAAAGAAGACAGGGGGGTTTACAGAAGAACAGAAAACAGAGGGGAGAGTTTGTTTTTGAGAGGAAAAAGCTCGAGAAAATCAGAAGAAAAGGAGCGAAAAACAGAGAAGGAGGGAAGAATAGAAAACAGGGGGAAGAGAGAACCAAACAACATGGAGGTTTTGAGAGTTAAAAGAAACAAAGAACAGCTTGAGAGGGGAGACCGAGCAGAGTGAAGGAACAGAAAAACTGAAGCTAAAAGAACAAAACAGAGGGGGAAAGCTTTCGAAAAAGAGAAGAACAGAAAGAGACGGAAAGGAGAGTGAAAGAGCAAGACAGAAGTGGGGGGAGAAGAGCCACCGTTGCACCTCCACCAGCGACTCCACCGTTCCTCATAGCGCACCCCCTGATCGCCGTGGACGGCCCCGAAAAGACAGAGAAGAGAAAGGGAAGCCATCAAAGAAGTGGGGAAGAACAAGAAGTGAAAGGGAAAAAAATACCAGAGAAGAAGAACAACCACAGCTGCCACCGTGCTTCCTCTCCACCACCACAGCGCACCCCCCTGACCACCGTTGACGGCCCCGAAGAGACAGAGGAGAAAAAGAGAAGACAACGAAAAAACAGAGGAGATGTGGTTGAGAAGAGAAACAGAGGAGACAGGAGAGAAGGAAGGAAAACGTCGCCGCTGTCACCGCCACCTTCCACCAACGCTGACGACCACAACCGTGCTTTCCTGCTCCAGGTAACTTTCTCCCCTCCCCTGTCGTTTTTAGTTTCATCTTCACCTGCATGCAGAACGTGAGCAATTCACGTTCTGCAGCAAAATGAAGATTAATTAGCTGGTTTGTGCTGTGCACAGTAACTAGCTAATTATATTTGGCACTGCCCTTTTGTTGGTTATGGTGCCGAACATCATTACCACGCCACGCCGGAGTCCAGTACCCGACGTGAATGGCCGAGTCCAGCCCACGATATGGGGTCGGGCCGGCCCAACAGATAGTGGGCCAGGTCCGGCCCAGTTTTTTTAAAAAAAAAAGAAAGGAAAATTCAAAAAAATATTTTTTGGAATTTTACAATTTTCCTGTTTATTTTTTATGTCATTTTAATTAATATCAAGCAGTATTTTTATGTTGCTAAAAATACAAAAAAATTTGAAAAAAAGAAAAAAAATGTTTTTGTACATACAGCCAAGTGTCTCAAAACTAAAAAATCATATTGTGCTTTTTATACATCAAAAAAAAATGTTTTAGCATGCATTTTGGCTTTAATAACTAGTTTATTAAAGTCAAGAAAACATTGGCTAAAATTTCAAAAACAACAAAAATTTTATTTTGTTTGTCTTTTAATTAGTATCCGGGGTACGATATTACACGTAATATGTATTTTAGATATTAAATCTTTTTCCAACGTTAGAACGGTTAGGTTCTACCCCATTAAGATAAGAACCTTCTTATTGAGGAGGGCTTTTCTTAAATCTTAGATAGACAGGACCAACAATTAAAAAACACGATCAAACCTTAGATTTTGATCAGACAGATAAAACAATGCAGCTTACCTTAGGTAGGGCGTATTTGGGGTGCTAATACCTTTCCTTTACACAACTAGTCTCCGTACCCGATCTTTGAGCCAGTTAGGGTTCCTAGTGATTATAATACCAGATGGCGACTCCATTCCATTTTTCCACTGATAAGAGACAAGAATTCCTTGTCTCCCCATATTTTCCAGATACACACACACACAATTGAGTATAGAGGACGATCGCTGCGACGCCGCTCACATGCGACAATAGTAATTGTTTTTTAATATATTTTTTACCTGAAAATATATTAAAATAATATATATTTTTTATTTTTTTAATTTTATTTTTAATATTAGTACATCAAAATAATATGAAAATATAAAAAAATAATTTGAAAAAACAAAAAAAATATTTTTTTAAAAAATATTTTTAAAACACTAAAATAAATAGGATCTTATTCATCTTTTTGGTTGGAACTTCAATCTCATATATACTTAAAAAAAATTCTTGGTATGATTAGAGAATTTACACAAATTTTTTGTTCATGATTTGGCTTGAATTCAAATTAGATCATGTGTTCTAATATCGAATAATCATTAAGCCAACTCCATAGACTTTTTTTTCTGTTTTTTTTTAACAATATTCCTTCATCAAGTTTGTTGAATATTTAAAAAAAACCCTGTAATTGTATGTAAATTACAAAATTGTGTTATTAATATGAATGTTCCCTTCGAAAAGAATTTTAACCTGAGAGATTTATACATTTTCAAACTCTTAACTATTAAGATCATAATTTTAAAATTTATCTTGTCTCGACGAGTCAACCTAACTAACAAAGACCTAAACTGGTTTAGGTTTTATTCAAAATTATCTATGTAATTGAACTGATTAAACTTAGGTGACTCAATGGGTCCACCCGCTTGCTAGGATAACTCGGTCAAACCCCAACTACGACTTAATTAAGTGTGGAGGACGATGACTTTATTTTTTAAAAAAAATTACATCAATTTAATTTTCTTAAAAAATATTTTTGTTCAAAACAATATGTGTCATTTCAAACAAGAATTACAAGAAAAAATGATTAATCTGGATCAACCAACTGACTTATAAGTTGAAAGGTCCGATCCATGGGCCATGTAATAGATTGGGTCAAGTTTAGAACTATAATTAAGATATCCCTGCAAAAATAACGTGTGATAACTAGTGCTTATTATCCCAGAGTATGGAATAAAAAGTAAGGTAATGAGTACAAATAACTTGGGGTAATATGTTTGTTTTTTTTCAGTTAACCCACTTTTTAAAATTTTTTTTAAAGTGTTTTTTGTTTGAAAATATATTAAATTAATATTTTTTAGGTGTTTATTGATAGTTTTGATGTGCTAAAGTTAAAAATAAAATTATATAAAAATATTATTTTAATGCATTTTTATTTTAAAATTTTTTTTATAAAATCGCCCTACACCGCATTACCAAACACATATTTAATATGAAGGTGATAGGATTAGCATAAACTATCGCGCAACGGATGTGGTTAGGTGGTGAGTGGGATTGGAGGTTTTCATAATTTCTTTTTATTTGCATGTTCTGTTGTTATCTAGAATTTAGTCACCATTACAATAGTAGGGAAATATTGTGGGATTTGATTTAAAATTTATTTTTCAATCTATTTTCACATAATAAACATCAAAACATTATAAAAACTTATCTAAACCACCAAATAACCTCAAAACACAAAAAAAAAACACTTAAAAAAATAAAAAAAATCAATCAAATCTCAAAAATCAAAATCGAACTTAATATATCTCCGCAGCTATTTTTAGATGGAAAAACCACCTTCATTAAACTCCTCTCGTTAAGTAAAAACCTTTGACACTAAATTTGGCTATTTTGGTTGTTGAAATCACAAACATCGACAACTTTCTCTTGCAATATCTTTAAGTGACTTTCTCTTTTCTATTTCAATTCTAGTTATTGATAAATGAATTATTGAACCAAATAATTTAGGTGAGTCATGTATTTTTTATGTGTTTTACATTTTATGCTCATTTTTTTAATTTAGTATTTCTACAATAATTCCAAACTTAATTTCATCATTATAAAAGAATTTAATTAAAAGAAAAAAAAGTTTGAAAACTGAAAAAAACTTCAGATCTTTGAGAAAAACAAAGATTAAAAAAATAGGGATGAACCTGAAAGTTTCTAAAACTTGAGGGGCTGAAAATGTGGGTATATATGAAATTGACAAAACTGCAAACGTAGGTCAACCATGGACCATGGTTATATCAGCAAAACGCAGACATCTATGACATTGTGTGATTTTTATATCATTCTCATTCTCTTTTTCTTTTTTTAACAGATAATCACATGATTCAAAAGGGAACTAAAGTCGCATCAAATGCATGCATGTTCATCTAATCTTTTAGTATAAATATATTTTAGTAAATAAATGAGAACGATCGATATGCATACTTCCAAGATAATGTTCAAGCTTGGGGGCATCGGAGACAAAATATAAAGATTATATAATGTGAAATGTGCTAAATTTGTCATAGTTTAACATGAAATGTTAAGATACAAGTACGTGTGACAATCTTGTATTACTTGGAGAAATATTAAAATTCTTGTAAAGTGTAATACTGATTGAAACAAGAAAAATAAATAAATTAAATATTAAACTAACACGATTTTATCCTATAGAATAATTCGTTTGTACAATATAGGTTGTGTAATTTTTAGTACAAGACACAAATAAAATCCAAAAAATATGTGAAAGAAAGCAATCTTTCAGGCTGGAATGAAATGACAGTTTGGAAGGATTTCAAGCCGTCATACATCTCAGACATTGTATGGGCGATGTACATTTAGCAAGTGATGTCTGCATGTTTTACGCGAAGGTCACAGTTCGGTGCAGGGAACCAAAGTTGGTGTGTTCAGGGTTTCGTTACCATGCACATCAGCAATTCTATTTCGCTTGTTTCGCATGAAAAACAAATAATAAGATTTTTTTAATTTCATCCATTTTTTATATTTGATATTTTTGAATAAATATAATTAACTGATAATATTTTTATCTTGCAGGTTATGGGACTTAGAAGTGGAGCCAAACCCAATAAAGCTTTTTATGGAAACGCATGTGCGAAGTGAAGACAGCCAAAAAGAGATGCAATAGTTCAATGATAGCCGGGCTCAACACTTTATGGTATGTTGGTTTTCAACTATTTTTTTTTAAGTTATTATTTTCTTGAATTTGATGAATTTATTTTTTCTTTTTCATGAGATATATAACAGTCGGTTGAAAGATAGATACAGAGACGATCCTTCAACCCATCTGGATATCGATTTAGATTTGTGGTTGGAGGCAGGATTGTCCAGTGGATCCGTTAGAAATTGGATATACGTACTCTCTAATACTACGATAAAAAACTTACGGACAGCCCGTAGTGTTTTGACCATTGGATGTTCGCAATCGATCTTGAGCACTTAAACTCTAGAGTTTGAGGCAATGTTAGACCAACGAGTATATGATCAGACAATTCATCTCAAATAAAAAATATGAATAACTTATTACGGATTGTCATAACCCAATTTTTGACAATATAAATTCACAAAAATGAAATAAATGAAGAAAAATTCAGTTTTGAGCCAAGACAACACAAATTAAATGTCATGAGAATTTACTTAGAATGAATTATAAGTTTGGGAGCCAATTGTAATAGAAAAAGAAAAATTGATAAATTTGGAGACTTAATTGTGCTTAGAATTAGTTTAATTAATGAAATCAGAGGTTTAATTGAAGAAATATTAAGAATTCAAAGCTGATTTAGGTCCAAATTGCAAGAAATTAAAGTCCAAGGACCGTTGTGTAAAAGGCACTACAATGCGGGGTTTAATTACAATTTGGTCCAGGGGTCCGATTGAAAAATGTTAAACCATCGAGGACTAAATTGTAAAACAGCCACCCTCGCCCTGAAACGGTGTCGTTTCACGCCCATCCATCGTCGTCTTCCTCTGGAAACAGAAGAAGCCACCGGTGAAGGAAAAAACAAAACGCTGCCCAGATGGGCAGCCCAACACAAGCCAAATTTAGCCTACCAAGGTCCCCAGTCCAAGCAGGCTTCCTCCCGGACACGCTATTGGAATCCGGGCCAAAGTCTACCACCAACAGTCCAGGCATACTGTTGGCGTCGGAGTCTTAGCAGGAAACTAACTCCCCAAGCCATTCTTATCAGGAGGAGAGACGTAGGTTGGGGCAGAGAAGGAAGATCCCTATAAATACCAAGGAAATCAACGATCAAATTGGGGAGGGAAGAAAACAAAAAAAGACGGCGGAGGAGAGAACAAGAGAGAGAAAAAACCAAAAAAGAAAGAAAAGAGACGAGAGAGATAGAACAGGAAAGAACAACGAACAGGCGAGAACTTGAATACAGGAACCTCGCCCAGCATCTGCAGTCTTGCGCGAATTCTCTGCAAAACAGGTAAGTCTTCTGTCTTCCCCCGCTCTCATTTTAATTCATCAGGTACTGTTCATTCTGCGATTTAATTACCCAGGCTCTGTAGCAAGCGTGCGTGAATAGCTCACGCACGTTTGCAGCTATACATTAAACCGGCTGGGTTACTGGTCTGAACCACTAACCGGGCCAGGCTGCTGGGTGTAATCCAGCCTATATTGCTAGGCTAGACCCAGCCTGAAAAAAAAAGATAAAAAAATTTAGCCGGGTCTGGGCCTCAGACTCAGCCATCTCAACCCTTATACTTGGCTATAATTAGAACATTCCTAAAATATTTGTGATCTTCATGGGGTTATTTATGGACCCTCATATATTATTTTATTTTTTTTTATTTGCGTTTTGTTTTTTTTCTTTCCTCGAGATATGCTCAATTTATGGACTGTATTGTAAGTGCAAATTTGTTGTGTAATACTTCATTTAAGTTTGTCTAAAAAAAGTAAATATAATAAAAATGGTAAATAAAAAGAAAAAAAACATGGAAATTTTTTTCTTCTTCATTAAAAATTCAAAATTTTGTGAATTTATTCACTAACACCAGAGTCAGAAAATCATATTTTTGGGGTTAGTGCAATATTTACCAACGTCAAAATTGAAAATATTCGTAAGAACTTTCCATTGACACTAGAGTACTTTATTCAAAACATGATAAGAAGAACAAAAAGAAAAGAATAAATTCTTAGCAATTTTAATCAAAACTAGCAATGCAGCCTGCCTCAGACAGATAGGATGCTTAAAGGCTAATAGCATTTTTTTTTGTATAACCAATTCCGAACCATAGAATCTCTATTGCCCAGTTAGGGTTTTTAATAACCATAATATTAGGTGACGACTCTTTAAACTAAATATTTTCTTTTAAAAAACAAGATATCATATATTTATTTTTAAAAACAAAACTTTTTTAATCGATCACCGTAATAGCTACTGTAATGTTCAAGTTTAACATGGATTATAAAAAATTATGCCGAATAATCATAAAAACGACTCCCATTGAATGGTACCTATCAACCTTTCAAACATGAAATGTGCTAAATTTGTTGTAGTTTAACAAGAAAATGTTAAGATACATGTATAAGAGAGACAATCTTATATTACTTGAGAAATATTAGGAATTCTCCCATGATGAACTCATTTTAATTTGAGTGTATTTCATAAATTAATTCTTGGTTTTTAAATTATGTAATTTGATACTTATCAACCATCAAACTTTTATTTTTTTCAAATTAAACATTGGTTTAATTGATTTTAGTCCCTGCATTTAATAAAGTTCATAATTTCAAATCAAATTTCAATATTTATACGATTCAATACTTGATTTGGCTAAATTAGCTTTTTAAAAATATGATTCAACCTCTAAACTTCAATTTTTTTCAACTGAAGCTCAAATTGAACTCAAAAATTAATTTTTCTTGCAATTAAGACCTTAGAAAATTCAATTAAATCTTGAAAAAAATTCAATTAAGTTCTTAAATATTCAAATTCGAAGAGTTTCTCCTCCTATATTAAATTTTTCTTGTCAATAAGATTTTTAGCAGTTAAAATTAAAATATCAATTTTTCCAACGCTGGATATTTTGATTCTTTTTAATCAGTTTTTAACTTCTTAACCAGTTTTTAACAAGTCTTCAGAAATTAAATTTTCTAAGTGTTCTTCAACGTTTTTCAACTTTTTTTTATTTTTTTTTGATATTTTTGGTTTTTTTATATTTTTTTTTCTAAGAGAGAAGTTTGATGCCGACAGATTGGACGGTCGGATTTGTGAAGGTGGTGGCTAAATTTGCTACTTAAATGAGAGAGAGAGGTTATTGATTTGAGAAAAGAAAGAATGATAGGGAAACCAGGAACTGTCATATTTGAATTTATTTAAAATCATTGATGGAATTTTGGTTGGTAATTTCAAGCAGTCGAAGGTTATTGATTACTGATAGAATTTTTAATGATTCTTTTTTGACTTTTTCAATCCCATTGTCATTTTAATAGAAACATACCGACAAAATAGTGTCTACGCCTTTTTTCAATTTTCTAGTAATCATTCCATGGGAGCCGAAAGCAGAAATAAAAAATACCAACATGGAGTCGGTGCAAATTCCTTTATTAAATTAATACCGAAGAAATGGCTGACATTGCCCATCAAGAAAAGCAACTACATTACAGTTACAAATGAAATGTTCCCTCCTACCACAATAAAATGAAATGAAATGTTCTTTCTTATGGATTTATTCAAATCACAATGACCATAATGCTGCAAAAAGAAAAAATTAAAATATTCAAATAATTAAATCTTGATCAAACAGTCATTTGCTTCACTTGCGATATTGCAGAGGACTAGGAGCAAGATGGCAGGGTCGCCGGAGGAGGGCGCATACTTTGTGCCCTTGTTCTGCCGTTCCTCACGATGAGAACTGTGTCCATGCCCCAGCTTGAGTGCTTTTCCAAGTGACAATGGATGAACCACACCCCTGAAAAATGGGATCCATGCTCAATATCGCTATACAACAAGACTTGGAAAAGGACAGTTTGTGCTTAAAATACCGGAGCTAGCTGTCTCCAGTACTGTTAAACTAAACGTGGATTAGAAAACTTAAACTATTGGTAAGAGATATCTTCTAGAGGACTTACCAGGATTGTTGGCGACAAATCTGATGGCAGCCCACCCGCTCCGAGGAAGTGCAACAGTGTTGATTTCAGGAGGATCGATCAAATTGTAAGACTTGGGATCAGTCTCGTTGTTGAAATTACCCTTTCCATGACCAACCAGGTAGAAACTAAATCCATGTAGATGGATAGGATGGTTCATCTCAGCTAACAAATTAGTCCCTTGAAAGACTATCTCAACTGCTTCCCCATAATTCAACATCGTCACCTTTGTCCCTCTGGCCGTAGCGACATTAATACTCGTCATATTTCCAGTGAAGTTGAAATACTTTTGTGGCTCCCTCGGGAAATCCGCGTCGAAAACACCATTGATACTTCTATAGTAGGCTTGCAATATATCAATTGGCTTAGCTGCAAAACTGACGTTGTTCATGCTTGCAGCTAACCGAGTTGAATTAATACATGTTGCCTCGGTGCAAGGCAAAAAATTCAAAGCAATTGCAATATAAAGACGTCGGTTAATTGTTTGAGGGACATTAACAGGGTGGTCTCTGCTAGCTAAACCCCTGACACGACTGGTGTAGTTTTCTGCGGCTGCAGTATCATTAAATACTGGGAGGACTGGGAGTGGAATAGCTGAAGGGCGGCTATAGTTGCCATTATATTGGAAAATAGCTGTAGTCGTGGTTTCGTCAAATGCAATCCCAGCACCATCAGCAAAAGACTGAGAAGCAATGTAATAATAGCTTCGAGGCTGATTTGCTGTGACCAAAATGTCCATTGTTTGTCCTGGGGTGATCATTATATAGTTGGTGGTTATGGGTTTTATGTATGCCGCATCTTGTCCAACAACTGTGAGGCTATGGCCCGCAATTCCGAAGAATTGTTCTTCGTTCATCACGGCATTTATGACTCGCAGAAGGTAAGTCCTGCCAGAATTAACCTTCAAACGGTATGTGTTTTCTGCACCAAATATGAAAAATGTGAGTAACTATTATAGTCATGATGATAATTGAATTTGTTTCCCCACTTATCTCCAAATTATTCAGATAGTCACGGCATGCATGGCTTACCTTCGGAGCATGGATATAGATCTCCTGGCTGGCCATTGATGGTAAGACTGTTGGATATTGCAGGTCCACCACCAGTTGCAAGAGCATCGTCAATCACCGCCTTCACATCACCCTTAAACCAAGATCCTGCAAACAAATTTTTTTTTAATTTAAAAAGTCAGATGTACAATTTAGAAAGAAGATCTGAGACATTTGATTGGAAATTTTCTTTTTTGAACAAACAATAATAATCCATGATGGAACTCGTTGCGCACCAATAATAATTGTTTGTTCTGCATAAGGTGCGGGAAACGGATAGGTGGTTCCACGAGCCGGCGAGATGACAATGGCACCATGGACTGTGGCTCGAGTCCAGTCGCTGTGTGCATGCCACCACAGAGTTCCTTCTTCATCAGATAATATGATCTCGTATGTGAAGTTTTTTCCTGGCTGAATTGGGCACTGTGTGATATTTTCGGGGCCATCGGACCATGGATTTCTTGGTTGCTTCACCCCATGCCTGAAATATAAGATTATTAAAACAAATGTTCGGTTCGCCTAATTGGGACCTTCATGTCTAGAAAATTGATGATATAATTAATGAAATGTACAGTACCACGGTCTCCAAATTAAAGTATTTAATCTTAGCTGACCTATCAGAGTTTTTTGTTTTTTTTAGCACCATTTTTTATCTTATTGAAGAAAGATTACCAATGAATCGTGACACCGTAATCTCCTTCATTGTGCACATTGACATAGATTGTATCGCCTCTACGAGCATGTATTGTTGGCCCTGGAAAACTTCCATTTACAGTAAGCATAGTCTTTGTCTCGCACAGTCTTGTAAACTGGGCATTTTGTAGCTGCAAATAAAGAAGAAAAAAGTATAAATTAAAAGCAATATTTTAAGCATTTAGCCGAAACAATTAATGGGAGTTTTGAATAAGCAGAGTGCATAACGTAAACTCAGTTAACAAAATGGATTAGGCTAAGTATATTAAAGAAGAAGAGGAAGAGGAAGAAGCAATATATCTGCAAGCATGAAGAAGTAAAGGCTTACAACAAAATTATAGTGGTGAACATTGCTTTGAGCCATGCAAAGACCCTGCCAATCCATGGCCATAAACCATATCAGCCCTGCGATAAAACCCAACCTGCTTATCCCCATTTCCTATCACTGCTCTCGTAACGATATATAATCAAATTCTCTCTCACTCACTCTCTATCTCTCTGTATATAATCGATGATGTTCCTCAGGTCGTTCTCGCTTTGTGGTGATCATCCTGGCCTGCATCCTTGGCTATTTATATAAGAAACCCTTGGGGATCGACGAGATGATTAATTTTACTTTGTCAAGATATCAATAAATTAGACCTTTGAACTTTCAAAGAAAGACCTACCAAAACACATGGAAAAAAAGAGAAATGAACTTTGATAAAAATAACGGATTTGTCAAAACACGCAAGAACACCACCTTGGGAAATTGAACACAGCTAAGAGGGTAGGTGCATTACCATATTCTAAAGGGAACTGTAGGCGCTGTGTTCCTTGGTTTTGCTGTTATTTTCTTTGTTTTCGCTTATAATATGATTAATTATATGTTGGAACCCATGAATTGACTTTCCAGTTTCCAGTAAGGAGTAGCTTGGATTGCTTCTTCCCGAATAAAGAACGCGGAAAGCCAGGTCCTCATTTTCAAAGGCAGAACCTTCGAAGCACACCTTTCGACAAGGGGTGTGTACCCCAGCGTCCCTAGCTAGTTAGACATGTGCTGCCCATCTTGACCATGTCTTAAACGTGAAATCAACAACCTTAAAAAAACAAAAAACACATGTATAGGAATATAATGCTACCAATGCATTCGAGAAAAAAAGAATTATTATTATTATTTTAATTGTAAATATTTGGGTTAGTTTACACGCATCTCAATTAATCTTTCAAAATTCTAAAATTAAAAATCATATAAGTTTTAAATGGTTTTAAGAATTGTAACGGGTTAAGTAAATTATAATTTTTTAATATTAGTTTTTTTTTTATTTCTTCCGTGACTGTAAAGTGTTTATGTTAATGATGTAGAAAAAGAAGTGGGAGTGTCAAACATTAAATTGATAGATTATAAATTATTGTATGTTTTATTATGAATTATATTTGCAATTTGTTTGTGTTTAGCTGAGGGGGAACTCAAGTTTCATCTTAAATGAATGGTCCACGTGCATAGCAGGTGAGGAGGAGGCATTTTCATTCATTCGTAGTACGACTTTTGTGTGTTGGATGTGTAAACATCGATTCAAATGAAAAATAATTGACAAAGGAGTGATTTGTAGAATACTAACAAACTAATTATTACAATTAATTGATTTAAAAAAAAAGATATGAGACAAAAACCTGTGTATTGATAAGTTTTTTTCTAATATTTTTTGGGTTGGGACACATATTTCATTCTTCAAGTCCCCCTTAAAAATATATATTTAAAACTTTTAGTCACTTTATGTCAATTTAAAATAAAAATTAGGTTAGATAAAAATTTATTATATTTGTAAGAAGTAAACTATAATGGATACTAATAAAAAATTGACAAATAACAATGAAAATATCGGGAAAAAAAATTATATCAATAATTTCTAATGATAATAGAGATAGAATCTTTTTCGTCAATGAAAGTTCTTCCCTTCCTTTCTTCTTCAACCTTCTGTCAAAAAAACATCAGCCCCTCGATTTACATTTTCTAGCAAATTCAGCCATCCTTTCATAAATCCGGCCACCAAAGTTGTTGCCATCGGTCTCAATTTATCAGTAGTGTTAACTTTTCTCTCTTGGACCATGTTTGTTTCTCGAAAAATTATTTTTAGAAAATCACTTTTTAAACTTTTTTGTATTTGTTTTTCATTAGAAAAGTTGATCAATAAAAAATACTTTCCAGTCAAAGAAAAATTTGACTTGGTTTTTAGGAAAGTGTTTCTTTGAAAAATTTAAATGGAAAACACTTTCCGGAAGTTATGAAAAATTTAGAAATGTCATATTATTTGCTGATTGTATTAAATTTGGTCCTCAAACTTTTGATTGCTATATATTGTTTTGAATATTTATTTTTCAATTTCATCTCTTAAAATTTAATTTTTATATTAACTTTGGTCCTTATTTTTATAATTGTTATTTGTTTTTCCCTTATCATTTTTTTATTGAAATTTTTTATCTATCAAATTTGATCCTTATTCTTTTGATTGTTACTTATTTTATTTGAAATAATTTATGAAATGTTAATTATTATTATTTTAATTTCTTCATATTTTGTATTTTTTATTTTTTAGATTTGTTCTCTCTTATTTTGATTATTATTTATTTTATTTGAGATAATTTATGAAATTATTTTTTTTTCAATTTCATTCTCATTCAACTTTTTAATTTGTAAGATTTGTTCCTCACTATTTTAATAAACTTGAGAAAAATAAAACATTAATAATTTATTTTCCAGTTCATTTTACATGATATAACCAAACATTGAAAAGTGTTTTCCAATTTATTTTTCATTACACTACCAAGCATCAGAAAATAATTCATTTTTCCGGAATTCACTTTCCAAAAAAAACTGCTTTCCAGCAAACAAACGGGACATTGGTTCTATTTCTTATGAATCTTTAGTAAGCGAGTATTCATTCATTTTTATTTTTGTATTAATGCATGATTTGTATATTAGAATTTATCTGAGATTGGAGATAAATTAATTTTATTTGTTATTTAATGAAATTGAGTTTGATTTTAATAAAAAAAAAATTTGAATTTAAGACTGATAGATACATTATTAACGTTTTACATGAATTATCAACATCGAATGTTTATGAATTTTCAATAAAAAGAATGTGTCAACATTGATTCTCTGCAAGAACAAATCCCCGAGAACTCTCGCTATAGTGCTGTTTCACGGTGATGGATGGATAACGGCATTGGACAGGGTTGAGTGGTCAAAATGAATTTGTTGACCTTAACGCTTCCAAACAAACAAACAAAGTGGTTAGAACTTAGAAGTTGTACCCTTTCTTAACTCTTTCGTTGATTCTACTTCGATATTTAAGCTGCTTTTACTAAAATACCCCTCGCGATTTGAAGGGTGGCAAGCATTTTCTCCATCCATCTCCCTATCACTAATATCCGGATTCGGATTCTTTCAAAGTTTAAAATTCCTTTTAAAAGTATGTGAATTATTTTATTTTTATTTTTATTTTAAATTAATTTTTAGATTATTTTAATATATTGATGTTGAATATAATATTTATTATTTTAATATATTTTTAAATAAAAATTACTTTGAAAAGTATTATAATTCTAAAAATATCTTGAATCCTTATCCCTCGGATGAAAACCAATTATGATATGGGAAAATTAAATCTAAAAATGATGTCCAAGTTCATAAACTTGTTGAAGAGGCGTGAGTTTAATTATTATTATTTATTTTCTAGAGATTATTTGCTGGTAATTTCATCACACGTTAAATTGATAGAATTTTTAATGATTCTTGTTTTGCTTTTTCAATCCCATTTTCATTTTAATTGATTATTATTAATAGAAATATTTGGTTGGTATTTTTATCGGAAATTACCGACAAAATAGTGTCTACGCCTTTTTTTCAATTTTCTAGTAATCATTCCAAGGGAGCACAAGGCAGAAATTTAAAATACCGACATGGAGTGGAAAAGTACACAAGTCGGTGCAAATTCCTGTATTAAATTAATAGCGAAGAAAAGGCTGACATTACAGTTACAAATGAAATGTTCTTTCTTAAGGATTTATTCAAATCACAATGACCATAATGCTGCGAAAGAAAAAATTAACATATTCAAATAATTAAATCTTGATTAAACAGTCATTCGCTTCACTTGCGATATTGCAGAGGACTAGGAGCAAGATGGCAGGGTCGCCGGAGGACGGCGCATACTTTGTGCCCTTGTTCTGCCGTTCCTCACGATGAGAACTGTGTCCATGCCCCAGCTTGTGTGCTTTTCCAAGTGACAATGGATGAACCACACCCCTGAAAAATGGGATCCATGCTCAATATCGCTATACAACAAGACTTGGAAAAGGACAGTTTGTGCTTAAAATACCGGAGCTAGCTGTCTCCAGTACTATTAAACTAAACGTGGATTAGAAAACTTAAACTACTGGTAAGAGATATCTTCTAGAGGACTTACCAGGATTGTTGGCGACAAATCTGATGGCAGCCCACCCGCTCCGAGGAAGTGCAACAGTGTTGATTTCAGGAGGATCGATCAAATTGTAAGACTTGGGATCAGTCTTGTTGTTGAAATTACCCTTTCCATGACCAACCAGGTAGAAACTAAATCCATGTAGATGGATAGGATGGTTCATCTCAGCTAACAAATTAGTCCCTTGAAAGACTATCTCAACTGCTTCCCCATAATTCAACATCGTCACCTTTGTCCCTCTGGCCGTAGCGACATTAATACTCGTCATATTTCCAGTGAAGTTGAAATACTTTTGTGGCTCCCTCGGGAAATCTGCGTCGAAAACACCATTGATACTTCTATAGTAGGCTTGCAATATATCAATTGGCTTAGCTGCAAAACTGACGTTGTTCATGCTTGCAGCTAACCGATTTGGTCCTGTGCATGTTGCCTCGGTGCAAGGCAAAAAATTCAAAGCAATTGTAATATAAAGATGTCGGTTAATTGTTTGAGGGACATTAACAGGGTGGTCTCTGCTAGCTAAACCCCTGACACGACTGGTGTAGTTTTCTGCAGCTGCAGTATCATTAAATACTGGGAGGACTGGGAGTGGAATAGCTGAAGGGCGGCGATAGTTGCCATTATATTGGAAAATAGCTGTAGTGGTGGTTTCGTCAAATGCAATCCCAGCACCATCAGCAAAAGACTGAGAAGCAATGTAATAATAGCTTCGAGGCTGATTTGCTGTGACCAAAATGTCCATTGTTTGTCCTGGGGTGATCATTATATAGTTGGTGGTTATGGGTTTTATGTATGCCGCATCTTGTCCAACAACTGTGAGGCTATGGCCCGCAATTCCGAAGAATTGTTCTTCGTTCATCACGGCATTTATGACTCGCAGAAGGTAAGTCCTGCCAGAATTTACCTTCAAACGGTATGTGTTTTCTGCACCAAATATGAAAAATGTGAGTAACTGTTATAGTCATGATGATAATTGAATCTTTTTCCTCCGCTTATCTCCAAATTATTCAGATAGTTACGGCATGCATAGCTTACCTTTGGAGCATGGATATAGATCTCCTGGCTGGCCATTGATGGTAAGACTGTTGGATATATTAGGTCCACCACCGGTTGCAAGAGCTTCGTCAATCACCGCCTTCACATCACCCTTAAACCAAGATCCTGCAAACAATTTTTTTTTAATTTAAAAAGTCAGATGCACGATTTAGAAAGAAGATCTGAGACGTTTGATTGGAAACTTTCTTTTTTGAACAAACAATAATAATCCATGATGGAACTCGTTACGCACCAATAATAATTGTTTGTTCTGCATAAGGTGCGGGAAACGGATAGGTGGTTCCACGAGCCGGCGAGATGACAATGGCACCATGGACTGTGGCTCGAGTCCAGTCGCTATGTGCATGCCACCACAGAGTTCCTTCTTCATCAGATAATATGATCTCGTATGTGAAGTTTTTTCCTGGCTGAATTGGGCACTGTGTGATATTTTCGGGGCCATCAGACCATGGATTTCTTGGTTGCTTCACTCCATGCCTGAAATATAAGAATATTAAAACAAATGTTAGCTAGGTTCGCCTAATTGGGACCTTCATATCTAGAAAATTGATGATATAATTAATGAAATGTACAGTATCACGGTCTCCAAATTAAAGTATTTAATCTTAGCTGACCTATCAGAGTTTTTTGTTTTTTTTTAACACCATTTTTTATCTTATTAAAGAAAGATTACCAATGAATCGTGACACCGTAATCTCCTTCATTGTGCACATTGACATAGATTGTATCGCCTCTACGAGCATGTATTGTTGGCCCTGGAAAACTTCCATTTACAGTAAGCATAGTCTTTGTCTCGCACAGTCTTGTAAACTGGGCATTTTGTAGCTGCAAATAAAGAAGGAAAAAAGTATAAATTAAAAGCAATATTTTAAGCATTTAGCTGAAAGAATTATTGGGAGTTTTGAATAAGCAGAGTGCATAACGTAAACTCAGTTAACAAAATGGATTAGGCTAAGTATAAATTAAAGAAGAAGAGGAAGAAGAAGAAGAAGAAGAAGCAATCTGCAAGCATGAAGAAGTAAAGGCTTACAACAAAATTATAGTGGTGAACATTGCTTTGAGCCATGCTAAGGCCCTGCCAATCCATGGCCATAAACCATATCAGCCCTGCGATAAAACCCAACCTGCTTATCCCCATTTCCTATTCACTGCTCTCGTAACGATATATAATCAAATTCTCTCTCTCACTCTCTATCTCTCTGTATATAATCGATGATGTTCCTCAGGTCGTTCTCGCTTTGTGGTGATCATACTGGCCTGCATCCTTGGCTATTTATATAAGAAACCCTTGGGGATCCACGAGATGATTAATTTTACTTTGTCATGATATCAATAAATTAGACCTTTGAACTTTCAAAGAAAGCACTACCAAAACACATGGAAAAAAAGAGAAATGAACTTTGATAAAAATAACGGATTTGTCAAAACACGCAAGAACACCACCTTGGGAAATTGAACACAGCTAAGAGGGTAGGTGCATTTCCATATTCTAAAGGGAACTGTAGGCGCTGTGTTCCTTGGTTTTGCTGTTATTTTCTTTGTTTTCGATTATAATGTGATTATATGTTGGGGTCCATGGAATGACTTTCCCGAATAAAGAACGCGGAAAGGCAGGTTCTAATTTTCAAAGGCAGAACCTTCGAAGCCCGCCTCTCGGCAAGGGGTACCCCAGCGAGCGCCCTTACCCTCGCTAGAATGACATAATGTGTTGCCCATCTTGACCATGTCTTAAACGTGAAATCAACAACCCTCTGCCCCGCCGCCCCCCTCCCCCCAAAAAAAAGAAAAAAGAAAAAGAAAACACGCACGCGCGATAATAATAATAATAATAATAATAATAATAATAATAATATAATGCTACCAATTCGTTGGAGAAAAAAAAAAGAGTTATTATTATTAGTCTTGGGAAACTCAAGTTTTATCTTAAATGAATGGTCACATGCAATAGCATGAATTATCTATACCATAAAATTCATAAAATTTTATTTGTAAGCAATTGAATTTGAAATTGATAGATACATTATTAACGTTTTGCATGAATTATCTACATCTATTGTTCATGAATTTTCAACAAAAAGAATGTGTGAACATCATGGATTCTCTGCAAGAACAAATCCCCGAGAACTCTTCACTCTAGTGCTGTTTCACGACGATGGATGGATAACGGAATTGGACAGGGTTGAGTGGTCAAAATGAATTTGTTGACATTAACTCTTACAAACAAACAAACAAACAAAGTGGTTAGAACTTAGAAGTTGTACCCTTTCTTAACTCTTTCGTTGATTCTCCTTTGATATTTAAGCTGCTTTTACTAAAATACTCCTCGAGATTTGATGGGTGGCAAGCATTTTCTTCATCCATCTCCCCGTGACTAATATCCGGATTCGGAATCTTTTAACGAATTTTTTTTAAAAAATTATTATTTAAAATATTTTGATATATGAATATTAAAAATAAAAAAAATTATTTTAATATATTTTTAAATAAATATCGCTTTAAAAACAACCACATCAGTACAGCTGTAATACAATACCAACACGCTCTTCATCTTTATCTCTCGAATGAAAACCAATTATGATTTTTAAAAATCAATTAGTTTGCTCGGTAGTGTGGTTGTGGTTGCTTTTCAAATAGTTTTTCGTGTTAAAATACATGTTAATAATGTTTTTTTTATTTTTTAAAAATTATTTTTGATATCAGCACATCAAAATGATTTAAAAACACTAAAAACATATTAATTTAAAATTAATAAAAAATAAAAAAATTTAAATTTTATCAAAAATACTTTTAAAATACAGAAACAAACCATCTTTAGACTTAAAAATCACGTCTAAGTTCATAAAGTTGATGAAGAGGCGTGTGATTAATTATTATTATTATTATTTTCTCTTTGGATTCTTGTTTCTCTGACATTTTGCTCATCGCAAAGCTCCTTTTATTATTCCTCTATTCCCTCTAGGTGTTTTTTTTTCGGTTGTCGCGTCTTTTATTATTGAACGTTGGTTATTTTTGTATTTTTTTTAAAAATTAATTTTTTTTATTTTTTTATTTTAGATTAATATTTTTTTAATATTTTAAAATTATTTTTTTCGAGAAAAAAACAGCTGGAGCAGGCTTGTCCTTCATTTTCCTGTCGCTATTTTGTTTTTAGCTCTTTTTTTCCCAGTTCCTTGATTGTCACATGTGGATGAGTTTCGTTCTTTCTACCGATTAAGAACACGTGTTATCTTCCAGATGAAATGCCAAAATGATGTTAGATAACTCGTATATTTAAATGTTTTTTTATAATTTTATTGTATAAATACATGATTTGGATATTAAGGTTTTTTTTTTTGGATTTGAGAGAAATTGATTTTATTTATTATTTAATAAAATTAAATTTGATTTTATAATTTAAATGTATTATAATTTAAAAAATAATGAAGTAATAATTATATTTTATCATTCCTTTATTCCCCCCCGCTTGGTGCTCTTTTTTTCGGTTGTCGCCTTCTACTATTGATACACGTTTGGCCTTCGTATTCCTGACTTGCTGTCGCTTTTTTGTTTTTAGCTCTTTCTTTCCCAGTTCCTTGACTGTCACGTGTGGATGAGTTTTGTTCTTCCTACCGATTAAAAATTGTTATTTCACTGTATACTAAATTAGCTACGAATTAAATTTTAAATTTATTTTTTAAAAATTATATGTTCAAATTTTATAAATTTTAAGGTTTTTAAATATTTATATAGTTATTAAGTTTAAAATTTATAGAATTAATCAAAATAAATACAAGTTAGTCTGGATATTCACGTTAATATTGTCTTTCTTATATAAAATGCTAAAATATAGTTAGGTAACTTGTATATTCAAGTGTGTCATTTCTTTTTTTTTATTTGATAATTTTATTGTGTCAATACATGATTTGGATATTAGAGTTTTTTTTAGAATCAAGAAAAATTGATTTTATTTGTTATTTAATGAAATTAAATTTGATTTTGTAATTTGTGCGGGTTATAATTAAAGAAATAATAAGTAATTTAACTGTTATCAATTATATTCTATTATAAAGTTAAAAATTAAAAAAATTGATTTTTGTAGAATTAATACTAATTAAAATGTATTAAATCAGATTGAATAAGTTTAGATTGAATAAATTATAAATAATTAGTTTAGTATCCATTATTTCTCGTTAATTTTATTGTTTAGTGTATATTTTTTTTAAAAAAATTTATATGGAATTGATAATTAGTTATTATTGCATTGTGAGTTTATTTCTAATAAAACGTTGATACTTACATTATTTACGTTTTACATCAATATATATATATAAACTTTCTGATCTAGATTAAGATTTGTAGTAAAGTAAATTATTTGGTATATAAGAATCAATGTCGACGGAATAACCTCTAAAATCCATTCTACTTATTGGATTTCCTGATTCTAGAGTGAAGATGCTGGATGAGTTTAATTATTATTATTATTATTTTGTCTCTTTGGATTCTTGTTTTTCTGACACATTGCTCATCTCAAAGCTCCTTTTATCATTCCTCTTTTCCCTCTGCTTGGTCTCTTTTTTTTGGGTTGTCGCGCCTTCTACTATTCAAAGCTGGTGCATTTGAAAAACCTTTTTTTAAAAAAATTTAATTTTTTTAATTTTTTTTAAATTAATATCATTTTAAAATTTTCAAATTATTTTGATGAGCTATTATTAAAAATAATTTTAAAAAAATAAAAAAAATATTATTTTAATATATTTTCGAGTAAAAAATATTTTTAAAAATAATCACAATTATATTTTTATATACAACTCAATTATATACAAAACACAATCATAAAAGTTATTTTTTTAATTTTTAATTTTATCTTTTTAGTGGGTTTTATGCATGAAACTCAACTTCAACCACCGAATCAAACAAATTTATTTTTACCTTATGTTGTTTTTTTTGTTTTTAGCTCCTTGATTGTCACTTTCGGATGAGTTTAGTTCTTTTTACCGACTAAGAACATGTATTATCTTTGGATGGAATGTTAAAATGTTGTTAGCTGACTTGAATATTTAAGTGTTTGATTTTTATGTTTTTTGATAATTTTGTTATATTAATACATTATTTATATCTTAAGATTGAAGAAATAATATGTAATTTAATGGGTACCAATTATATTTTATTATAAAATTAAAAATTTGAGAAAAAAATATTNTTTATGAAATTAATACTAATTAAAATGTATTATATCAGGGTGAATAAATTTGGATTGAATAAATGGTAGATAATTAGTTTAGTATTTCTTGTTAATTTTATTGTTTAGCTCATAATTCGTAATTAGTTATTGCATTATAAGTCTAATTCTTATAAAAAATTGAATTTGAATTTGATATTTACATTATTTATGTTTTACATCAATATATATATATATCACTTGTTGATTTAGATTAAGATATGTAGTAAAGTAAATTATTTGGTATATAAGAATCGATTAAACCAAAATTAATAGTGAAAATGCCGACGAAATCAACTATGCTCAAATCCATTCTACTGGCATTTTCATAGAAAATTTCACATTTATTTTGTCGAAAAATTGCAAAAGATTTCGACATTTTTGATGAAATCGAGGACTGAAAATTCCACCGGGGATTAATCTCTGACGGAAAAATATGATGTTTTGGCCAAATAATCAATCGTTAATCTATCAGTATTTGAATTGGTAATAGAAATACTAATGCAAGGACAATCCCCGACAAGCAAGTTCTGTCTCCACATCAGAAATTATGTCGGCAATTCAAATGCCGACATCCTTTTTTCCCTAATCGCCGATTCAAAAGAGATGGAGACGTACAAAAGGGTTGTTGAAAAGATGAACAAAGTAAAGAGTGAATTGAATTTGTGCTGTGAAAAATGATCCACAAAGTGACAAAGATCTAGGGATGTTTAGGCTTTGAGGAAGCCGCCCCCAGGATTCACAAAGTCTAAACAACGAAAAAAATATGATCAAAATACTCCTGAAAGTAGGAAAAGCTATGGCATGATGAACTCCTAGGAATCTCACTCATCCTAAAAACAGGAAAAAAAAATTAACAAAGAAATGATATTCTCGTAAAATATGATTAAAAATTGAATCTACGTCACAAAACTAACCATATATAGCTTGAAGTTAACAATTATGTACACTTGCAGTGATTCTGGATTAGTGAGACTCAAACTGATGATCTCTAAAAAGTAAATTCATGACCTGATCAGTTGAGCTATACCCCTCATAATTAAAAAAACAAATTTTAACATTAAAGTTGATGTTTTTTTAATTTAATCCATGTATAAATAAGATTTTATCCAATTTACTTTTTCATATCAGAGTAGGTGTCATACGGACTTGAAATTAACATTAAAGGTGTGATTGCTACAATTAGAAGTTAGGCACAAGTCATTTTGCTCAAATATCTCTTGATTTGGATTGTGATGCCTTGCTTATGTAATCAATTATAGGACTTAATTATGTTACGATATACTTGAATTCCCCCAGCTGATCTGACTGTGTTCATCCTCCTAACAATCATTAAAAAAACACACATGCATTAGCACCATTAACGAGTATTTCTTCTACCATTCAACCTGTGATAATCATTAGATTATTATTATTATTGCAATGGATTTAATTCTCTATACTGAATTACGTACCCTTGTTGATCTAGATCCATGTTTTCTTTTTTCTTCTGGCCATGAGAAAGCCTGCAAGTATCGTCATCATTTTGATCAGATATTTCTTCTACCACTTCTTTATGCTACTGTCATTGCAAAAGATTTCTTCCAACTGAAATATTGCCCCCAGCTGGTCTAACCAGACACACATTGTCACTTATCAAAGACTGCCTTAGCAAATTTTCTTATCTCTGTATAGTTTGACACCATCCAGCGTAAAAATGTTATTCTTGATCAGGAAGAATTTCTACAAATCATGATTATAAAAAACAAATTGGGATATATAAAGCTTAAATGGTGTTCAAAGGTGTAAAGATATAGGGATTACATGTTTATCCATGGAAATCTTTTAGCTCACTGCCTTGATTTTGAAATTTTACTGATTAATGTTACTAGACCTCTCTAAATTGTCGTTAATATCTTGCCTTCACTTGTAAACTTTGGACTATCATTAGAACACTTTCGAGAGATTCAATTTTTAGGGACGCTTTGGAGAGTTCTTTTTTTCTTGTTTTTTTGGGTGACATTTTTAAAAATAAAAAATGTCCCTAAAGGTCTGGTGCATGCGTATTAATATTTTGATTAAATAAATAAATCAAGTGATCATGCAGAAATGGACCAAAAAATTAGAAAACAAATCAGGGATAAGATTAAATATATAGCAACCAATGGCTAATGACTTGGATATAAATATCAGGTAGCACATGAATGCACGATCATCGATCGATCTTGCTTGTTGCTTTTGATTTGCCTTTAGAATTGCATCCAAGAGTAGCAGTACTTTTCATATGTTTCGTGTCGAAATATATATCAAAAATATTTTTTTATTTTTTAAAAATTATTTTTAACATCAGCACATCAAAACGATTCAAAACATATTAAATTATAGAAAAAAAATTTAAAATTTTTTGATAATATGGTTTGCACGTGTTTCCAGACGGTTAACCCACACAATCTGTAAAAAATTAGAAAACAAATCAGGGATAATTAAGATTAAATAGCAACAATGGCATATTGTACTTTTCATACTAGAATGCACATGAATGCACGATCATCTTGCATGTTGCTTTTGATTTGCCTTTATTAGAATTGCATCTACGACCAGCGGTACTTTTCATACTTTAAAAAAAAAGCTTATCCTTGAAATAATTGATGGGTTTAATTAATCATGGGGTCTCCATTTAGAGTTTACAAGGGAGCTCAAATGTGGTGATCATCATGGGTATGAATCCACGCATGTTGTTCATGATTTCCTCACTTTTTTTAATGACTTAACATGCGCGCACATGAATTTCTTTGCATTGATAATGCTGTCTTTGGAAAGATTGTAGACCGGAATCAAACCACATAATCTTGAATTTGACTGCTGCCCGTCCCTCCCTCTGGCAAGCATCAATAAATTAAACCAACAACAAGTGGGAATCATGGATTGTAAGAAAGAAAACAAAATCGATATTTAAAGAAACATTGATTAGAATCACGACATGGACTGCGTCCAATAATAATAATAATAATAATAATAATAATAATAATAATAAAAGAATCTCAATCAAATGTTAGATTTTATTTTTTTCTTTATATAATTTGAAGAAAAAAACATAATTGATCGATCCTAACTATTTATTTGAATTTAATAGTGTATATTTTACTTGCATGATTGATCTGTTTAGTTTTGAAAATGGTTAGTGTCGGCCAGTAAAATACTTTTACCGTTGGTGTTCTTTTTGATCTCTACGCATTTTACCGCTCCAATAAAAATTTCTTTTACCCCTACCATACTCTGACAGCTTCCATCTCCTGTCCAGGGTTGAGCCCTGGGATTTGACAGCGAACTTAAAAAGCCTATTTAAGTTTTAATCAAGATATCAAATAATCATAATCCCAAAACAAATAACTAAATTTATCAATAAGAAATTAACACATAGTATAAAATCAAGATAAAAGTCTCAAATTTATCCAAATGAATGAACACGTGGTCTTCTAATAACGTGGACAATGACTGGACCTTTTGGACGACTTGGCACTTCCATGTCGATGATCTGGATCGGGTCAAGTCTGGGCCAGGTCGGGTTGCTGGGTCGTGGATCTGGGTTTCAAGGGACACGGATGACAAGGGAGAAGGGGTGCGTGGGCATATTTCTCGATGACGAGTGGAATATTATTCACATTAGAATATTCAAAACATATTTATTTGCATCCCAAAAGTCTGATTCCATTTTTTTTTTTATTATCATGGGATGTCCGGGCCAGTTTGCGCGCACCACAACTATTCTCCATAGCCCACTGAGTATCCTGCAAGCCCAATGAGCAGGTAAGGCACCGCGAGAATGACAGGCGTGGACATAGAGGATCGAGAACATAGAGGATCGAACTCGGGACTGGAGTGGAACAAGTCACATGATTGACCACTGAACTAGACCCTCAAGTGCAGTCTGATTTCATTTATTAGGATTAGTGGTTGGTGCTTAAAATCCAGACATGATCATTTTTTAATGTGGTTTGACAATTATTTATGTTCATCCACATCTATTAATATTAAAATGATTGGTATTTTTAAATTATTTTATTATATTAATATCAAAAGTCTAATTCCATTTATTAGGATTAGATCATTTTATTGTAATAATGTTAAAAATAATTTTAAAAAATAAAAAATATTATTTTAATATATTTAAAAAATATATTTTAAAAAACAATCTCTACTATCACATCACATCGAGAAGAGTAAATAGATAACTTCGTCAAATAAGATCTTTATTTAAAAATTATATTAAAAAAAAACAAACCTTAAGAGTAAATAAGATATATTTATCAGTTTTATATTTTACAAAATAAAAATTCACCTCACTTGAAAAGATTGCTCAAGGCTCAGTTTATTGTTGCTATGGCTTCTTTTTTATTATCTCTCACGAGCTCCGACCTTCTCATCAACCACTATCAGGAACTACTGTCAAGCTATCAGAGAACAATGTTCTTTCTCACTGTATTGGTGCCTACTTCTAAGATACAGACAACCACTACTTCACCACCAAGTAGAAGTGTTTGTAACCCAGTAGACATCAATCCAGTTGTGGACTTGCGTCCTTCATGTGAGCCACCGCAATCTTCTACAGCTATAATGGTATCAGCATTTCCTCTATCTCTATACAAAATCTGTTGAGTCTGCTGTTTGGAAAGAAGTTGTGCAAGCAGAAATTACAGCTTTGAATGCTAACCTAACATGGAATCTTGCTCCCCCACCTGCCAACAACAATATTATTGCAACAAATGGGTCTACAAATCAAACAAAACCCTAATGGTTCAGTTGAGAGGCTTAAGCCTTGCCTGGTGGCCAAGGGCTATACATTAACAGTTGGGTATATGAAGTTGCATTCCTTAATGGAGTTTTATCGGAAAAATTTCCATGGCTGAACCGCGAAGGTTGGTGGAAATGAGAGACCACTAAAATAATGTCTACAAACTACGCAAGACTCCCTGTGATTTAAAATAAGCCTCTCGTGATGGGTTTCATATAATATTCTACTTACTCCTTGTTTACTCAAAGTTTTTTATGACTCCAACATTGATTATTCTTGGTTTTTTTATAAAATTCACTCCTCGAGAACTGGGTGCCTTGCACTGTTTTTCCAGGATTGACGCACGTTGGTTTTTAATGAAGCTGGCATACATCTCTAAACAAAATATTTGAAAGATACATTATATAAGAGCAAATTGATCGAGCACACGCATACCTTGTCTTCTGCAATGGATATATAGCATGTCCTCCATCGATTAAAGCTGTTGGAGAACCTCTACAAGATGCTCCGCTCTCCGAAAATTTCGTTGGGCTCTGCGAGATGCAACCTTAACAAGACCTGATTTTGGGATCGCAATTGTGTATTTAGCCCAATGCAATAAGTTAAACTAATACATATTTCCTGAGAATCATTGCATCTCAACCCAATGTGATCACTAGTAGGATCTCGAGAAGGTTGTTAAATTTTTTTTTTTACCCAATGAAATATATAATATAAACTCAAATAGTAAACTTAAATTGTAAAATCATAAAATTATAAATAAAATATTTTAATTAATTATATATTAATAATTTCAATTAAGTAGTAATTAATAATATAACACAATTAAAATAAAAACAAAATAAACAATAGAAAAATCCAAATACTTTTATTTTATTCACATCGATTCCTCTACTTCTTGGACAAATCGACCCAATTACTTTATCATTTATAATAAACGAGTCCCTTCAAATTTTGATAGACCATTTAACATTAATTACTCTAAGGGTCAAACATGTCAATTTACAACTTTTATTATATATATTTGCCAGCTAAAACAGAGTAATATATCAATTGATATGTTAATAGTTTACATATGAAATTGTGAAGAATGAATAGGTATTTTAATTTTACGGAAATGAAATTCATAAATAACTTGTATCATTAAAAAAAAGATAATAATTATAGTTAAAATCAAGCCATTGATTATCAAATTGCACAAGTTTTGCAAGATATAAATTTAAAACAATGAAAATGTTAAAGATACATATTACCAGAATACACAATTTTATATTTTTTTTAAACTCGTAAAATCGATCCGATTTTACCGATTTTATCGAGTTTGAACGAGTTTGACCGATTTTACTAGTTTTCAAGTTTTAATCCGATTTCATTAGCTTTGAAGTTTGTGAGATTCAAACTGGTGACCTCTAGCAAGTAAACCTGAGATAGAATCAGTTGAACTACACTCCTCATAATTACGTTTAATTTTTTTTATTATTAAAAAGGGTAATTGTTAAAGGCAGTACAAATTGATATTCTTAAAGGTAAAATTTATCTTCTAAACACTTTTTTTTTATCTCAAAACACATATCAAATTACTTTTTAATTGTATCGTACTTATAGTTATTAATAATTTAATTTTCTTCTTTCTATTTTCACTAACATTTATATTTTTGTACAATTAAAATTGCTTTTGTAATATTCATCTTTATTTTATAACATCTTACCAAACATCACCCAATAATAATTTTATCCAATTAGGAATTTTATTTTCTTTCCCATGGTCATTAACTTACAATATGAAGTAAGACGGCCAGGGTCAATCTACCTTATGGACAGCCTGATCCGGTTAGGTTTTAGAAAAAAATTAAAAAATTAAAAATTTGAGATGATCGGGTTAAAAACTCAATTGTGATTTGTTGATTATTTATTTTTTTAATTAAAAATATATATTTATATAAATATATTATAACTAATAAAAACATCATATTTTTTGAAGAAATATTTCAATTTATCCGCCACTAATAATACAAGATGCGGACAGCGGGAAAGGAGATATCGTAGAAGGGACCTTAGTTATATCCTATAATTAATGATCATATCACCCAACCAGAAAATTCAAGTAAAGAGCAAAACAAGTTGCATTAAATATTGACAGAAATTAAATTATCAAAGCATACAAAAATCTTATCTTCTTCTGAATATTAATGGTGGCCAGTCAGCAGTCAATGACTCATCACCATGCATGCAGAGGTCTCTATCACGACTCAAGGGTAAAGTATAGAAACTCCAAGAAATCTCTCTCTCTCCTCTCAATGAAAGGAAAAATCTCAAATTCACAGTAATCTTTTCACGAGAATTTCGAACAAAATTGATAAGAGCCTCAAAACCAATGGTTAAAAAGTCATGCAGGTGATCGAAACTGCGGCTGACTCATGTAGAAGACAATGCTACTCTTGCTTGCTGCTTGCTGCTTGCTGCTTGCATTGTTAAGCTGGGATGATCTTTTGTTGCCGTGTGTCTATATATATATATATATATATATACACTCTTGACACTCTTGGAAGCTGGAAGTCTTGGCCATGATGCGTTCTCATTCTTCTTAAATTTCTCAGATATTAATAAACCAGCATCGCATTTAGGTTCGTTTGCAATCACGTTCTCTTAAATTTTAAGGGAACTCAATCGAAAATAAAAACTTAACCGTTTTGGTTCTGATTGGTTTAATTTTGGTGCGATTTGGTTGCAGTTATGTTATTTTATATTAAAAAATAAAAATTATATTATTTTCTGGAGTTTTTTTTTTCAATTGGTTCGATTTTTTAATTTTAAAATTATAAAATCAAAATCAAACTGAATATTTTTTAAAATATTTTAATCAATTTAATCCGTTTTTTTATAATTTGATTTTTTTAATTTTTATAATTTAATTAGTTTTTTTTTCTTCTCTCACTGAGTGGTTGCAGGGCTATAACCAGTATATAATGTGGTAGTGGCCGTTAATGGATAAATTACGACTCTTGGTGATCTAAAAATAGTAAATATATACAAAAGATATTCTTCAGAGGGATAGAGACCGTGTCAAAGTAGATAGGATGTTAATCTTGATCCGGATGAAGAAATTAATTATGACCTGTGCCCCAAAGTCAGTGTCGGTCTTGCTTGCAGGGCAAGGTGTCATCTTGATCCGGATGAAGAAATTAATTATGACCTGTGCCCCAAAGTCAGTGTCGGTCTTGCTTGCAGGGCAAGGTGTCATCTTGATCCGGATGAAGAAATTAATTATGACCTGTGCCCCAAAGTCAGTGTCGGTCTTGCTTGCAGGGCAAGGTGTCCTCTTGATCCGGATGAAGAAATTATTGCCCTAGTTGACAGAGACCGTACGTGTGAAACATAAATGATGGGGGGAAGGGAAATTACGAGAGAGACTATGGCATGGCTGTACAGATGTGGTTTTGATTGAATTTCTCTTGTTTTTTTTCATAAAAACATTGTTTGTATTTTACTTTGAATTAATTTAATTGTTTTAAATACTCTGACCTTGAGATTCAATACTTGACTTTTATGTATTTTTATTTTAATATTTATTTCAAATAAGAACTTGAATGATGAATTCATAGGACGACGCTTGAAATTCTTGTAGCTGAAATAAATGAAAATGTATTTTTGAACACCTCTAAGATAAAAATGTCAAATCTTTTGAAAACCATCAAGAAGGAAATGGTTTTAACAAAAACAAATGACTTGAAAAGTAGAATTTGATGAAATGATACTCTCAAATCATTTGATGTGGAAATCTTCATTATTACAATTCACTTGTCATATTTTTATTATTATATATTTATTACTTCTAATTATCTTGTTTTATTTTATTATATTATATTATTACAAGGCTAAACCTAAGTTAAGACTTAGGTGAGGAAAACCTTTTTATCCCTTGGATACTTTTAAAGGAATATATGAAAAAGATATAGTAACCGGATTTCAAGCCAAGAATGCTTGAGAAAAAAGGATATAAAATAGAAATTATTAATAACAAATAATTATTTTTTGAAATTTAAAAAGATAACTAGTGCAATGAATAATAGTATAGAAGCTATGAATGAGCTTGTCGATGCTTCTTTTTAATTTGTACATCTTTTAATGTTTTAAATTTTAATTTATCATAACTTTAATGATAAACTAGTTTCATCAATAATATCTCGATTATTATATTTATATAAAATAAGCTATTATAAACAAAAACTATAAAGTTTGGAATCTATCCAAGATAATTAAAGTAATAATGAAATTGAGATTAGAGGGATCAATTTGTTTTGAAGTTGAATGGTTTGTAGATGATCATAATCTTTTTAGAATATTTTTTGAAATATTAAAAAAAATTAAATTTTAAATGATTGGAAAAAAATAAAAAATAGATGGTAATATGTTATTGAAGAGTTCAAGTTAAGCATAAAAGATAGAACTAATATTTATATAATTACCATAAATTTATTTATGTAATTATCAAAAACTTATTTTATCTGTATCTTTTGAATTATAAAAACTAAGAAAAGCGTTATCTTTACTGAGGTATTAACATTGTCAAGGCGCCAAATGGATCCCGAGAATACTTGCTCAACTTGTACAATTTAAATTAATTTCGGAATTCATATTGAGGAGCTCAGTAGGTTCACAATGTAGGCAGACAGCTGATAACAATAAATAATTAAGAGCAAAATAAATATAAGGGTTCTTGTAACAAAAAGATTTTTTCTTTTTGTAAAAAAAAGAAAGAATTTTTAAATTAAAGGTAAAATAATCTATATTACTAATTCAATTTATTTTTACATGTTCAAACAATATAATTAAATTCATTTAATATTTTATTCTAAATATAAAAGATATAATAAATCATTAATTAAATTCAAATTACACATATAATTAAATTCAATTCTACTACTAGAAGATAGAAATTGTAATAATTTATTAATTGATGGAATTCAGTTACACGTGTTATTTTATTCAACACAGTTAGTTTTCTTGTTTTCAAGAGACGATAAAAGCAGCCTCCTGTCTACTCATTTCCACACCATTTGAAAGGGATAACCGCCATAGCTATAACAATGAAGACTACGTTATTAGCTCTCTCCTTCCTTCTTTTCACTCAACAATGACACTATTTCCCGAAGCACTTCAAGCTTCAGGAGATGTAATACGTGACATTGATGGCGACGAGCTTTTCGGAGGTCAGAAATATTATGCGGTGTCAAGTTTGGGTGCTGGTGGTGGTGTCAGCCTAGGCAACATTATACACAGCTCCAGCCCCCGGCCGTGATGTAGTTTTGCTACGAAACCCTTCTGATAGAGGCACCCCGGTGACAGCAGCAATCACGGATTCCACCTCTGTATTCATCAGTTTCAATACCACCTCTACCTGTGCTGAATCAACCGAATGGAGGTTTGAAGAGAACAGAGGTTTCATGACAATTGGTGAAGGTAAGACCAAAACTGAATTCAGGATTATCAACAAGGGATGGAGATTTGGTAATGGCTACAAGCTCTTAGCCATGTTCTTTTCTGATTTCGGATTTGAAACGGTTTATGTTGGTGCCATCTAAAGTATTCAAAAAGAATAAATTTAATTTAAAAATTTAAGTTCATACGTGAGATTTATTTGAATAAAATTTTTTTAGACTGAAATTTAAACAAATTTATATTATCTTATATTTAATTTTTATTAAATAAATAAGAATTATAAGATTCAAATTCAGTATTCATTGATTATCAAAACTATAATATTATATTAAAAAAATTAATTTAATTTAAATTTAAATTTTTTTAAATATAATTTATATTATTTTCTAATAACTTGTAAATTTATATGTTTTTCATTATCCAATGAACATGCATTTGTGAAAGCGGCAGAAGAGAGTAACGGATTAAAAGATGAGTAATGTGATGTTCTTGTGCTTGTCATCATCCACAGAAACACACACACACTAGCTCGTAACAATGGATGAATAAGTGGAGTAATAATTAATATAATGTTGTGCTTGGAATAAGAGTTCAAATTAGGAGTGCCCATTAATTTTATATTGTACGTGATTTTGTTCGGCCTAGTACGTACCGGCCATCCCGTTTATGTGATCTTTCATGGGGTTCTGGTGTGGTAGTTTATTTTTCCATGCTCTTGGTTTTTTACGCTCTCGATGGTCTTAGAATGTGTTTGGTATTGCGATAGTTGTTGTGGTTATGATTTAAAAAAAAAAATAATTTATAAAAAGTATTTTTAGTTATGATTGGTTTGAAAAAATAGGTATTTGGTTAAAACTGTGGTTGAAATTGAGGTTGAAAAAAAAATAATTTAATGTGTTTGGTTAAGAATGTTTTTGAAATTGAAGTTATAAAATAATTTTAAAAAATATAAATTAATATTGATGGTTTTTAATTTAAATATTTTGGATTTAACTATTGCGGTAACATTATGAAATAAATCATACTTTATATAAAAAAAAATTTATTGTTCTATTAAATTATCTACAATTCCATTACGTACAAAATTTATCTGACAATAACTACAGTTTCTATAATTTTTTAGTGTGTAATAAAATTAGATAAAATATTATCATGTATAAAATTCACGCTAAACTAGTTTTTTTAAAAAAAATTAACAAAAAAAACTTAACACGCTATAAAAAAAAACCGCAGTGCAAGTGAACAGTGCAAGAAAATTGCACTATTCACTATTTTCCACATGAATAGTGCAATTTCTTGCACTGTTCATTAATGAACAGTGCAATTACATGAACAGTACAAAAAAAACAAGCAATTTTTGCTTTGCAAATACTGCGTTTCCAATGCAGAAAAAAGATAAGACCCAATAAACAATATACCATAATTTTTTGTAACCAAACGGCTGCAACTGCGTTTTAAAAAAAAACACAGCCACAGTCGCAGTACCAAACATGCTCTTAATCACTGTAATAAAAGGAAAAACCTCAAATTCACGGCAATCTTTTCACAAGAATCTTGAACAAAATTGATAACAGCCTCGAAAGCAATGATTAAAACAGTCTTGCAGCATGCATTGTTAAACTGGGATGATCTTTTGTTGCTGTGTGTCCATAAGCTAGCAGCTCTTGACACCCCTAGAAGCTGGCGAAGTCTTGGCCATTATATATATGCATTTTCATTCTTCTTAAACTTTGTATTAATAAAACCATGATCACATCTAGGAATTCCAACTTCTTACTCATTTCCAGAAATAAATTGTAAAGTGTCATCAGTATACGGTGATAGTAAAGAGTTTGAGATTTGCTCAAATTAAAAATATGCATTTTTTATAAAAATATGAAAAAATCAGGATTTTATTCATTTACCTAAATCTATAAAATATATTTTTTTAAAAGTGGGTTTTCTCGAATAAAAAAAAATAATTATAATTGACAATATAGGCTGTAGTGAAAACTTAATTTAATACACGCAATCTGCAGAAGATATCCTTAAAAAAAATGTGATGGATGCAAATGGCACGTGGTATTTAAGGAAAAGAAAAAAAAACAAAAAACAAAATGAGAGTAGGTAAAGCACCAATTATCTAGATGATGTGGAGAAGAGACAAAAATAACCGTTGGTCAGTGAGATTTTAACGAGGACTTTATACAAAGTTACTTTTAGTAACCAACGTCTTACAAATTGTTCAATATGGTCCTTATTTGCTTTTTTTTTCTTAATAAATCCTGTACGACTAATCTTGTAATATTGTAACTAATTCACAAATAATTTTAAAATCAGAAGAGTTTTTAAAAGTTTAATCTACAAATAATAAAAACCTACCTCCATCTTATGCTCTATTATTATCAACTGCCACTTGCACTTGGCAAGAAATTATAATAAAATAAATTGAAATCCAACGTTAGAAAAATTGTCTTAAAAACGTAGTTAATGTTAACGTTTTAATTCAAATTAAAAGGGAGGTGTATTTACTTTTAGAGTTAAATTAAAAATAATTTTTTAACATGGAATATTAATATAATTAAATCTAATTATGGCTAAATGATAAATTAATGTGATATGATAATTGATTAACATGTTTTTATGAAACTCAATATCCTAGATAGGAAAAATATAATATTTTCTTTTTAGTTATATTGTGAAAAGTTGAAGAGTCATGAATATTCTAGATAGGAAAAATATAATATGTTTTTTTAGTTATATTGTGAAAAGTTGAAGAGTCATGAATGAGTCTAACCAAAATGATTTCGGGCTTAATTAAGCCACATGCATGTTTTCTCAGAAGACAACATATTGTATCGACTTGAGTAAATCCGAGCTAACCTATCAAATTTGTAACCATGATCATAAGCTTATGATAACCCCACATAGAACAAAGCAAAATAAATTATGAAACACAATTCTCAATCAAATCAATATTGAATGATGAAAATAAAAATAAAATTAATTTAGAAAAATTAATAAAAAAGACTTGAGTTAACCCGTCAAACCTGTGACTCGAGTCATAACGTTAAGATAATCCCATAGAAAATGAATCGAAATAAATTGTGAAGCACGATTCTCAATCAAATCCAATGTTGAAAGATGAAAATAAAATAAAAAATCAATTTAAAAAAGGATTAAAAAATTACTCAAATCAACATGAGTTAACCAACCAAACATATAATCTGAGTCATGAGACCAGAATAATTTTATAGAAACAAGTCAAAACAAATCATAAAACTTAATTCTCAATCAATAAAAATGGAACGATGAAATTAAAAAAAAATCAATTAAAAAAATAACTGAGTCAATCAAGTTGATCTATAAAACCTACAACTCAAGTCATGATGAGGCTAGAATAATTTTATAAAAAATAAATTATAAAGTTGAGTTCTTAACAAATCAAATGTTAAAAAATAAAATTTAAATAAAAATTAAATTTAAAATAAACAGAAAAATACTATTTAAATAAGTAGCACTTTGTGAGAGGGTGCAAACATTGCCTCTTTTATTGTTTAATTAATTAATTAATTAATTAATGATCTTCTAGCCAAAGTATAATCACTTGGACATCCAAAATTAAGAAAGACATCATTTCCTATCCGAAATATCTTCAAGGGATATCCGCATCCTACTTTGGTACAAACCTTACAAAATTAACAAGCTCGGAGATGCTATTTATTCTTCGGCAGTAGATTTTTAGTTTTCAAGCCATAATTGACTTGTGGATGCTCTTTCGTTTTATTTTATTTTATTTTATTTTAAAAAAAAAAACAGCATCCAAGTGCTGAAGGACCCGGTAACTGAAAATATTGAAGTTTTGTTATCCGAAAGATATTCACTTCGGTTAAACAAGAAATTCGGAGTCTTTTTTTTTTTTGTAATTTTGTTTTGGTTTTAATCCTAATTATATCATCGAATCAATTTTAATTTATCTCATGATGACTAAATAAGCCATTCATACTTCGATTGATTTATTCGTAAAAAAAAAAATATTCTTGCAAGTTCAACCTCTACTTGATATAGCATGAGGAGCATACCCATATTTTAGGAATTATTGGATTATTGGTCTACACTGCACGCCGTGGATTGAATTAATTTTTTAAACACGGAATAGATAAAATATTCAAAATGTGTTTTATAATAAAAAAAAATTAATCATGACTCAAAATATAATGGATATTGAACGATATTTTTTATAAATATTAATACGATAATATATTAGCTGACATTTGTTTTTAAATATTGAAATAATGACATGTTGGATTGATCCGGGTTAGTTTGTTAAATCTTTAACTTAAGTCATGAGACCATGATAATTCTATAGAAAGAAAAATAAAAAGATTATGAAGGTAAATTCATAAACTTAATATTGAAGGAAGAAATTAAAAAAAATTAAATTTAAAAAAGGACAAAAAACTATTGAGGTTAACCTGTCAAACCAAAAATTTAGGTAATGAGATTAGGATAATCACATGGAAAGTAAATAAAAAAAATTACAAAACTTAATTTTCAACCAATTTAATGTTGAATAATGCAATCGAAAAAAATAAATTAAAAAAACCCAAGTCAATTTGGGCTAACCTGATAAATATGTGACCTGTGTCATAAGACCATTATAACTTCATAAAAAACAAATAAAAAAAATCAATTTTCAACAAATTCAATATTGAAGGTTAAAATTGAGGAAAATAACTCCACAAAATAAATTAAAAAATTTATAGAGTTCAATTATCAAATAACCTAATATTGAAGAATAAAATTAAAAATATAAATAAATAAAAACAAAATAAGATTGAGTTGTGGAGGGGGGGTGTTGAAATTGAAAAAAAATGTTCAATTAAGAAATAACCTAATAAATAAATAAAATCAACCCGAGTTAACTTGTTAAACCCGCGAATCGAGTCATGAAATCAGGATAACTCTATACAAAGAAAATAAAATAAAAATATTATGAAGCTAATTAAAAAAATATCCAAATAAAAAAGGACCCAAGAAAATAAACAAAGTTAACTTAGGCAATCTATCAAACCCATGTCCAAGTCATGACATCGAGATAATAAAAAGAAAAATAAAAAATAAAATCACAAAGCCTAATTTCTAACTAACATAATGTTGAATGATAAAATAAATAAAAAAATCTATTAAAAAAGACAACTCAAAAAAATAATCCGTGTCAACCCAGGTTAAGTTGTTAAAACTACAATCTGAGTTATGAGATTGAAATAAATTCATAGAAAACAATTGGAAAAAAAATCTTATTTTCAATAGATCTAATATTGAAGGTTGATATCAATTAAAAAAATTAAACGCGTGAGATTATTATATGAACCAACATAAAGAAAATAGAAAAAAATTATAAAGTATAATTTTTAAAACAATTTCATATTAAAGGATAAAAATAAAAATAAAAATTATATCTAGGTGAAATTTTAAAAAAAATAAACGAAGGCAAACATAAAACACAAAACATTAGTGTTTTGTTAATGTTAATAATAATATTAATCCTCTAAAAATAGCAAGAAAATGGTTTAGAAGTGACAAGAAGCAACAGGGATTAACTACTAGTCAACGACTACAATGTTTTCCCATTCACTATCCTTGCACAACACATGATTTGTTTCTCTGAATATAAAATTTCCGGCCCTTTGGAATGCTAAATGGTTGCGAGTAAGACAACGCAGAATTATAGAGAAGAACATTAGGTAAGGTATACTGGAAAAGGACTTATCAAGATGATCAGGAAATTGGCCAAAGACGTGGAAAATAGCAAAATGACAGTAGGTGGCAATAGTCCCAAGCTACTCTATAAATCCAAGCTTGTTTCTGCTCATTTCCACACCTCAAACAATATTACAATGAAGAATATTATGTTACTACCCCTCTCCTTCCTTCTCCTGGCTTCCACATTGACACTGCTCCCTGAAGCAGCTCGTGCTTCAGGGAATCCAGTGCTTGACGTTAAAGGCTTGGGGCTTCTCCCCGGAGTTCCATATTACATGATTTCAAGTGAATGGCCGATTGTTGGTGGTGTTGTCAGCTTGGGCAACGACATAAACGGTACGTGCCCACTTGATGTTATTCTGCTGGAAAACTTTTGCGTTACAGGTACACCAGTAACATTTTCGATTGCTAGTGGGGATCAGGAAATTTTTATCACAGATTCCACTGATTTATACATCAGTTTTGATAGCACCTCAAACTGCACTAACGAAACAATGGTGTGGATGCATGAAAGTAGTAATAGTTCATCAACTGAGCTTCTGACAATTGGTGGAGTTGAAGGTGATATCAATACCTTATTCAGGATTGTTAACGTGGGAGGCTCATTTGTGTCCAACTACAAGCTCGTTGCTTACAAGCTCTCTTCGTATGATCTAGCTCTTACTACTAGTGATGTTGGTGCTGTGTTCGACTTCACAACGGGGATTAGATACCTGGCTTTGACTGAACCGCCATTAATTGTTGGATTTCAAGTGGCTTATGATTATGATGGATTAAAAGCTGTTGTATAATGCACTATATGTATCCATGATGTAACCTTGGAATCCTTGTAACAATGTTATTGGGATTGAAAATAAACACGTCCTTGTCATTTATGATTGCACCTGGTACTGATGAAAAATTGGAAGATGTTCATTGAAATCTAGCAGGTAGCGATTTAAGCTGCCACAGCAAGCACTCACGGAGTCATGGGACAAGTAAACTTGAGCGGAAAAGAGAACAAAATCTTGATCAAGTTTGAATGTTTGTTTCGAGCCCAACCTACGTTCAACAAAATTTACATTAAGTGCATGATCTAATTAAATATATCAATGTGGTTTTCATGTCTGAATGTTAACAGGATGGTTTTTTTTATATATATATATATTGATCCAGCAATATTACTTATCCATACCCTCCATGTTTGTTTGCGGGTCTCACCTTCCTCCAGTGTTTTTTATTTATTTATTTATTAACATGAGTGTTTAGGTCAGTTTATATGCACCTCGACTAATCTTACGGATTTTAAAGTTAACGACCATGTAAGTTTCTAGTGATCATCATATTAGCAACCCAGGACTCGAACTTGATGAGACCACAGAAAAAACAAACTTTTTCATCTCAAATTCTTACTACCAAACCAAATACTAATGGTTGCTCCTCCATTGTTTTATTACAGAAGCATAATAATACATTTTGCAGTCTTTCGTAACTTAACTAGTTATTCTAAACTAATACTCTTATATAACCGGGCTTGTAGAATATCTTTATAAAATTTAAAGATAATTTAATAGCTAAATAAAAAATTATATTTTATTTTTATTTGGAAAGTTATGATTTTTTTTTTATCAAATCGATCACCTATGCATGCTATTTAAATCTATTTTTAGGCTAATCATGTCATTTCAATATCCATAAACATTCTTGCAAAATTATTCTAGGAATCCAGTTATAGCATATCCACAATTTAATGATTAGAACTACATGCGTCAATGTCTTTAAGACGGTAACAATACAAGTAATGCGTTCATAAAAACTTTATTATAGTTTTTTTTTTATTGTAAGATTCAAACCCTAAATCATTATAAAGTTATATGGATTTTTGGCACACGAAACTCACCTTCCACGATTCATTTAGGTTTGGTAAAATCAATGTATAATTCTTTTATTGGGACTAAAATGTAACTTTAATTTTAATGTTAAAAAATCGATTCAACTTACCAACTAGTCCCAAGAAAATCTTGTAATGAAATATTAATATGGCCATACTATATATCCAATCATTGTTTTTATTTGTAATGCGAAAAATATTTAAAAAATAATCGTTAGTTATTACTGTGAGAGGATAGCTAGAAATAGAATATAAAAGAGAAAAATGGGGACGGGGGACTGAAGTGCTAACCGAGGATACAAAGAAATATCACCGGAGGCAACATGCTGGCTGTTTGCAAAGCTTGCAACGAGGAAAAATGGGGGCGATTACCTTGATCACCTTCTTACACCAAAACGAGCCAAAAAAAAATCAGAGTCTTAGGAAACAAAATAGGTTCAGAAAATCGTTGAGAGGTATATTAATTAATTAGATTTTGAGTTTACCTTTCAATGATCATGAGTTCAAGTTTTCTTAAGATTATTAGAGCTTTATATAATTATTAATTATAAAATTTATAAAATTAGTCGAAATACACGTAAATTAATTAAATATTTATAATAATAATTAAAAAAATAAGTTTAGAAAAAATAATTAAACAAAAAAAACAAGATAGATCCTATGGCCAACTCAGTATTGCTACACCGTGATAATATGGCAGCATTGGCCTACAATAATGACTCTAGTATTATAGTAGAATTAAACACATTAATATTATATATAACTTGATTCATGGCGTAAAAAAAAAAAAAAAAAGACTTTCAACGCATATTTATGAGTTACATGGACGACCTATTGACTATCAACGTGTTTGGCAGTGTGGTTGTGAGTGCCTTTTAAATAATTTTTCGTGCTAAAATGCATACAAATAATGTTTTTTTATTTTTTAAAAATTATTTTTGACATCAACACATCAAAACCTTCCAAAACATACAAACCATATTAAATTTTAGTAAAAAACCAAATTTAAATTTTTTAAAAACACAACCACAAACAAGCATTGCCCCAAATATGCTGTAAGTTTATACCAGGGATGCATTTAAAGCTCATATTAGAAAATTAGGAGTGCATAGACTTTAATCTATATATTTGTGATCATATATTTTGTTTTAGCTTTTACTTGGATGATTATTATTTTTTATAAAGCATTTATTTCCATTATTTTTTAAATGTTAAAAAATAATTATATTGATACATAATTTCTTTTCTTTTCCATTCAATTTGAATTCAATGTAATTATAAAAATCTAAATATAAAATTGATAAAAAAAATTCAACATATCCCATATGTTTATTTATTGTTGCAAGGTTGAAAAATAATTATTGAAATAAAAGCTTTATTTGTTGAAATCATGTTTTTTAAAAATCTAAAAAATTTTTTGCTTAAATTTCTTTTATGTTAAAAATAATTTTAAAAATTAAAAAATTAATATTTTAATACATTCAAATAATAATTTTTTATTATTAAAACTCAACTGCTACCATACTTTTACATGCTACATTTAATTATTTTTATCTATCACAATTTCACCTTCTAATTAATAAATTTAATCGCTTGAAACTCAAAAGAAATAAATTTGTGGAGGTATAAGAAAAGAAAACTTTGTAAATCACTTTTTTCCATGGATTTTATTATAAGTTTTTTTGTTTTTTTCATGTGCAAAATGATACATATGCTGATATTCAAGTCGTCTTAAGTTCTAACTACTCAAGCAGCAATGATCCGACAAGTCGTTCCTATATGCTACAGATCATCTTTCAGAGAAAAAAGAAAAAAAAGGGGGCTCGGAGTCTAGCGACGAGTCGTTCTTATCAAATGTCGAAATACGTGTCGCTCTCTTCTCTCAGAGAAAATCTACATTTTCTTCAGTCTCTTCTCCATCTTCCTCCATTTCCGTTCAAACTTCAAAGTCATAACAGAATTCAATTCCTAAGCCAAATTACCTCTCTCTCTCTCTCTCTCTCTCTCTCTCACATTCACACACGCACTCAGTTTCTGTTTGTTTTCAGTTAATTTGCGTGTAATTCTGTACTAGAAATCGAAAATGATGGCGGAGGATCTCGGCATCGAAGCGAAAGAAACCGCCGTGCGTGAGGTGGCGAAACTGTTACCGCTCCCAGAGCTTCTTCAATCTATTGCTTCTATCAAAGCCGATTACATCGCTCGCCAACAAGTAACTGCATTTCGATCAAATTCATCCTTTCTTTTTCAATTTTTTTATGGATCGTATTTCAGTTAAATTGATGTTACTATTTTTTTTTCGTTTTGTTAGGCTAATGATGCGCAACTTAGTACAATGGTAGCAGAGCAGGTAATCTTGTCATAGAATTACACATTTAATTAATTATTGCTTGTTGATTTTATATTGTTTCTATTTTAATGTATTAATTATTTTAAATAATGTAAAAATGAAGGTGGAACAAGCACAATCTGGATTGGAATCGTTGGCCTTGTCTCAGAAGACGATCAGTCAGCTACGACAGAACTTCATTTCTATTGAAAAGTATGTCCTCATTTTGCCGATTCTTTTTTTGTTTTCTTTTTTAAAGGACAGATGCTTTTGCATTATGTTTTTGGTTTGATTTAATAATTGATTTATTTGTGTGTTAGGTTATGTCAAGAATGTCAAACTTTGATCGAGAATCATGATCAGATAAAGCTACTTAGCAATGCAAGGAATAATCTTAATACTACGCTGAAGGTCGGTGCCACCTTTTCTCCTTTAGGTTTCTTGTAGTTGTTGCTTGCAAGATTGTCAATTCTGTTCTGTTCCGTCTAGCATGGCCGGCATATCTCGTTCCAGTTTAAAAAATGGAACAAACCGGTATAGATTTTATCTTGCTCAGAATCTCGGCCCGTTGCATAAATTCCACCCAAATTCCAGCTGGAATGCTCCGGTTCCGTTCCGGCCGTTCTGTTTCAGCCAAATAATGTTTTTTTTTCTTTTTTTTTTTAAAAAAATAGTCTGGTTTTACAGAATCAATAATCTCTCAATCCGATCGTTAAATCAGACTGAAATTTTACGAGTCTTTTGACATATTGTTATATCTTAGATTAAAATTTTAGGGTAATCGGAGTTTAGAAAGGCCTTGCGAGATTGATGATGGCATTTTTGTAATTTTGTTCAAATTTGTAACTTTGTTTCGAAAAGTTTTTTTTGTATCCTTTTTTTTTAGATTGAATTTATTTGAATTTTATAATTCAACAATAGGTTTATTGAGAATTGAGCTTCATAATTTGTTTTGATTTGCTTATCTGGGGTTGTTATGGTCTCATGACTCGGGTGATGGATTTGAAAGGCTAGCCCATGTTAACCCGGGTTGATCCAATATGTTGTTATCTCAATATCTTTTAAAAAAATATGTCATCTTGAGTTTTTTTTAGTCAAAATATATTTTTATTAGTCTTTCAGGTTGTCTTTGGACTCATCGAGTCGATCGGGTCATATCGGTTCACTTCCCTTTTTTTACTTGTGTTTGAAATTTGAATTGCATAATTTCAAGTTAGTTTATCTTTGGATTTGGATTTGAATTTGAATTGAAATTATGTTTGTTGAATTAATATTTTGAAATATATATATATATATATATATATATATATATAGTACAACCCCGAAACGACACCTCGAAACGCTCTGAAACCGAAACATACTATTCCAATTGAAAAAACAGAACACCATCCGGAACGGAATTGACAATCTTGGTTGCTTGTAATTAGTGTGGCAAGTGAGAGTGTGTTATCTTTAGTTGATTTGATAGTCATTCTCTTATAAGCTGTATGCTGTATGTTCTGATGCCCAAGCTTTAGCTATTATGAATATTCTGAGTTTATTATTTTGCTCTGTGATTACCTTTTTCTTTACCTCTTGATTCAATGTAGGATGTGGAAGGTATGATGTCAATATCTGTTGAAGCAGCAGAGGCACGAGATTCATTGAGTGATGATAGAGAAATTGTTAATACTTATGAGGTAAAGCTGAATTCTTTATCTTGTCAAGTTCTAAGTTGAATATTTCTCATGTGTGTCCAGTTGTATCTTGGTTGATGACTTTTTGTTGTTAATTTCTCAGAGGTTAACTGCACTTGATGGGAAGCGAAGGTTTGCATTAGCAGCTGCTGGATCTCACAAAGAGGAGGTTGGCAGATTAAGGTATGGATCTTCCCTTTCAAGTTAATTTTGATGTAGCACAACAAATTACTAATATTAAAGGGAAGATAAATAGCAATTTAAGTGCTGGCTTGGCTATGATTACCTTTACATTTGATCAACGGTTTCATGGTGCTGATATAAATTACATGTAGTTATACATAATATTTAGAGTGTCAAAGAAATATCGTTTAACCCCTTGTGATGCCAGCCTTTGAATTGTACCAAGGAGACCAGAATTTGATGACAACCTCATTACCATTTCCCTAAAATAACTTTTTCCCAACAACTTTTCCTTGAACAAAAATGCTAATATTTGGCACTTTGGCTTTGCCTCAACCCAGAAGTTTTGTCTTGCCTGGTGGTAATTTTGATGCACTTGTGGTGCATCTCCATGTCTTGGAATTTCTTTTTTGTTACTTGTAAAGACAAATAGTTTGAGTTGAATTGCACTATACTGCAAAAGCTCGATGTCCTAGCAGCACAAATGGCCCAGAAATGTTTAAGATGAAAATGAAAGAGATGGATGACGGTAAAGATGAAGGCAGAACCTTTATAGTTGACATATTTCTTCTCTCTATATTTGTGAATGATTTTTGTAGCTTGAGGTTCAATGAGTTTCTTATGTTTTATGTGCAATGGCCAGAGAATATTTTGAAGATGTAGATCAGACATGGGAAACCTTTGAAAAGACTTTATGGGGACACGTTTCCAACTTCTTTAAGCTTTCTAAAGAAAGGTATACTCTTTATTTTCTATCAAAGTGTGTGATAATGTGCATATGAATACTTTTTCCTAATTCTTGGGGCCACATTGTGACAAGGCTCTTACCGATGTTCTCTCTCTCATTCTACCTGCATAAATTGTATGCTTAATGTGAGAAATCAATCAAAACAGTGTTGTGTAAATGTTTTATGGGAGGTGTTAGTGATTAGTGTGCCTTCTGATTATTATTTTGCAAAAGCAACCCTTAACAACCTTTTCTCCCAAGAGAAAGAAACACCACCCCAACAATCAACTAGGAGCATTGAGGTTGTTTTGAAGTAAGTTATGTCATTTTCTAAGAAAATGCCTCATTCCTTGATGGAAGCCTTTTGCTCATCGGGTTGAAACATGTTAACTAAAGCCACTCCCCTTTAGTAGAGTAGGGGTCTCAGTTCGATATGGGATCTGGTCTTGGGGGATGGAATTTGCCACCAAAAGTCTCCAAAGAACCAAAACTGAAAATGTTATCTATGGCAAATGGAACCCATTCTCCTGATATTACCACATTGTCTATTTATAGGCATTCAGTCTCAAAAGGCAACCTCAAAGGGCTAAAATTACAGAAGCTAGCGTTATGCAGTTGATTCTATTGGTATGAGAAGCAAATGTCATTTTGCCTGCTCATTAAAAATTGTCAAAATGTTTGTTGAGCAGACAGACATATGCATAAGAGAGAACTGAGTAACTGGGGCTGAAATTCTTTTACTCGGCTGAAATTCTTTTACTCGATTCCCGAGCTTCATGGTATCCTGGAAATGTCAAAATGTTTGTTGATTAGACAGACATGTGCATAAGAGGGAACTGAGTAACTGGGGCTGAAATTCTTTTTTCTCATTTCCTGAGCTTCATGGTATCTTGGAAATATGAAGCCCAACAATTTTTCTTGTGAATGTATTTAGATTTTTTGTACAATAAAATGCTCCAATTATAATTTTCAATCATTAGTTCTACTACTCTGTGCAAAAGTAACACAGTATATATATTCTTTATCGACCTTGTGATTCTTTTTTCCATGCTCAACTCTAATAACTATGCTTTTGCTTTCTACTTTGGCAGCCCACAAACGCTGGTTCGTGCTTTAAGGTACGTTTCTGACAAGCCTTCCAGGCTTCTCTCTTTTGTAATTAGGCTGCTGCATATCCTCAAAATGTTCTCGCTTTCATGTTGTTAAAGTAGTACTCATCTATTAGTGTCATAATAATAGTTACTTGTTGAAGGTTCCAATGATTATGAGGTTTGTCTCATTTGAGATGATGATAGGAGATCTAGGTAATTAGAGATAGCATTCTGTTTGTAACAGAATCCTTGCTATGATAAAAGAGTCCTTTTTGTCTGCTCTAATGCGACTAGCATGATGACTAGCATGATAAAGAGAGACATCATACTGTTAGTACTTCAGTTATGGTTTGATTTGGCATTTGATTCAACAAATGATGGTAAAAATATAAAAAGCAAAAGATCATATCCAGCATGTTGAAAATTTATGACATGCACTTTTGTCTTAATTCACTATAGACCTGAAACGCTTCTCTATCCCTTTTCCCCTCTCTAGGGTTGTGGAAATGCAAGAAATTCTTGATGAACAAGTTGCTGAGGAGGCAGCTGAGGCTGAGGGAGGTGGTGCAATGGCAACAGTTGCAAATCCTCGCAGATCTGCCAAGTAACTAGAGTCTTACCTATTTGTGTCTTTATTTCGCTTGAACTCTGAATTACGTTTTTCATCAGTGATTTTGTCTATTGCCATTTCATGCTTCATTGCACCTTTAATCCACAAAGGGAAATCACTAACAGAAAGTTTACTTGTGGATCACAGAAAATCTACCACCACAGCAGTTTCTTCCAAAAACCCCATGCAACAGAAGTTGAAGATTCAGGGTAAAGGGTTTAAGGATAAATGTTATGAGAGTATAAGAAAGGCAGTTGAAGGACGGTTTAACAAGCTACTGACAGAGGTGTGCATCTTTTGATTAATCTTCTACTCGATATAAATATTTGCTTCTGGTGTTTTATATTATTGATAATGGTATTTGTTCATCAGCTTGTATTTGAAGACCTCAAAGCTGCCTTAGAAGAAGCACGAACAGTACGTACACTATTTACTTTTCCCTGGTCTTTGAGATTTGATATTTTTATACACTGTAACTTTTTATCTAAGTTCCATGATTTTCATTTGGTACATGAAGGTCATGACTAAATAGTCATGAGATGGTTTTGGAGATATCATAAAGCTCTCATATGAAATTTGAAAAAATCTGAACTGGGGAAAGGATTGGTTCCCATCGCAGCAGTTTGTCTGTGTGGGTGAGCATGTGCATGTGATTGCCTTTGTTCTTCTGGTTGTGCATGTTTCCACCATTATGCTGGGAGTTGATAAATTGTTTATTTTATTTGAAAGAGAAATCAAACATAGTTTCTTGCCTTTTAGGATTTCATGTTTGCCATATTGTTTACTTGTTTTAATGTGCTTATGTGGCTGTTTTTAGCATTGCTTTGCTTGTAAACGAATTTTAGTTTATAATCTATCAGGAAGCTGTCAATGCTGAAACATTCATAATCGATCAATGATTTTCCTTATGTTGCGTTTTCGTTTTCTTTTTTTGACTTTTAGATCGGTGAAGAGCTTGGTGATATATATGACTATGTGGCCCCATGTTTTCCCCCACGGTAAGTTATACAGGGCTTTTGTTCAGGATTTATTTTATTATATTTGTGATATTAGGGTTACTTAATTAATCTAGGGTCATGTGATTACCATGTGACTTTATACAGTATTTCCTAAGTAGTTCTACTTGAGGATTAAGACTTGGAATCCTTTTTTTCCTACACAAGGATACGATGCTTAAACTATTATAGATAGACTGCTAGGTTATTCAGAAAATTAGTTCTTTGTTATTTTATCAATATATTCAGATTCTAGAGGTTTCTTGTGAACCCTAAATTCTATTATCTTGTTCTAACTTCAATTCTATCCTAGTTTTAGCCATTATTCTGCTGTAATTTCTGTTTTCTACTGCTTCACTCTTCCCACACTACGTCAAATTGGTACCAAAGCAAATGATCCTCAAAATTGTGTTGGGGTTTCAATCCTTTGACCATTGTCCGCGGTATTAGAGGATGTAGGTGGAGAAATCAAGATCGGCGAAATCAAGATCAGCAAACAATGTTGTTTTAAGGTTTCCCTTAACAAAACAAATAACTTTAAGAAGAGTAGAAAGAAGAGAGAATGAGAAGAATTAGAGAGAAAATGCAATTCTACATCAAACTGTAATTTTCTTATTGCCTGCCTCAAGCTTCTGTACAAACTTCTTCTGTACAAGGATTGAACTTCTAACTAACTTGCAACCAACTGCTAACTAACTGATTACTGACTGACTGACTAATTAACTAACTTTAGCCACATGTAATCCATTGGTTCTGCTGCAAAGTTAGTTACAATGACAGTTGCCATCCCTGCTAATGCACTTCTGCTAAACCTTCTCTTCTGGCTTGTCAATCTTTAATCTTGCTTGTTGCCCATGCTAATAATCACTCATATCACTAGAACTCGTAACATATTGGTTGAGATAAGTTGTATAATTGAACATTTGTTGCGTGCTATTGACGCTTGCAACAAAAGGAACTAGGGGGACCCTGAATGGAGATTTCAAGCTTGGTGCTATTTTTTCTCAGTGTATTATGCTCCAATAGTCTCCCTAAATGACACATTCATTTGCTATCTATTAGTAACAAATATATGTGAAAAAGGTTGCTTGTAAGATTCCTTTTGGTTGTAATCTGGTCCTTCGAGTCAGCTTAAGTTTTGATTGGATGGCCTAATTTGGAAGTTATGTCTTTATTGGAGAGTATGATGACTTAGATCACACACTTCATTATCTGGTAATGTGTAAATTTTCTTGATTGACATTAGCACGTCTAAGAAACTGCTTTGCCTTGGACTCTGAAGAGTTTTTTATTGCATTAATGCATACTAATATTTTTTGCCTAGAAACCTTCTCTGGAGCAGAGCATCATCTTCTTGAAATAGGTTGGTCTAAGGGTTTTCTTTGGTATATTAAGTTGATCTTTGATGTTTTGCAGATATGAAATATTCCAACTCATGGTAAACCTTTATACAGAGAGGTTTACTCAGATGCTCAGATTGTTGAGCGACAGGGCAAATGAGTTATCAAATATAGAGATTTTAAAGGTATTCACCTGGTTGATAATGTGTTTGAAACAACTCATTTCGTACTTATAAGAGCATGATATTGGAGGATGACCATTCTCCCACTGTGCAGTGCTTCATAACTTCCTTAATATAATACTATGTTCTTCTATGGGAAAAAAGACTTTCTTTTCCCCGGGTCTCATTTGTTTTCACATTAGGGTAACATTTGATGATTTCTTTCATGTAGATTGAGTGGTGTGTAATTTTGATTGCTTACAACTAGGTAACTGGTTGGGTAGTTGAATATCAAGATAATTTGGTTGGACTCGGTGTTGATGAGTCACTTGCTCAAGTTTGTTCTGAGAGTGGAGCCATGGATCCCCTCATGAATTCATATGTTGAGAGAATGCAAGCTACAACAAGGGTAATTATATGATATCCCATAGCTCTGCAATGCTATTATGTATGGAATATGTTTATTATTCGGCTTTCACCTTTTCTATTTCTCATAGCTGTTGGTTTTGCTCATGCTTTGTAGAAATGGTACTTGAATATCCTAGAAGCTGATAAGGTACAGCCACCAAAGAAAACAGATGATGGAAAGCTATATACTCCAGCTGCTGTTGATCTGTTTAGGATCCTTGGGGAGCAAGTTCAGATTGTTAGGGATAATAGCACAGATGTCATGCTATACAGGATCTCGTTGGCTATAATTCAGGCAAGTGTAGATAAATTCTGCTGAAATAAGCAACATTTTTGTTTAATTTAAGTGTAAAAATTGGAAGAGAGTTTGACTGTATTTTGAAGAATATGGTAATACAAGGAACAATCATGTTCACTTTAATCACTTTTTAGCTTGTTTTACCTGACCCTTTCTTCTTTGCCTTGATAATTGGATGACTCCTGGCATCATAAGGATGACTTTTTATTGTAATTTTGTGCAGTAGCATCTAGTTGAGTGTGTTATTTATGCTTCATGCTAGTAGTGCTTAAGTCTGTCTTCCGTCTTTAGTTTCTGACCACGTGCTTGGTGTTGTTTTCTGTTTCTAATGATTAAAATTTCTTTCACTTGTGTTTTATAGGTGATGATAGATTTTCAAGCTGCTGAAAGGAAGAGGCTTGAGGAACCTGCTTCAGAAATTGGTCTGGAACCTTTATGCGCAATGGTTTGTGTACTTTTGTATATGCGTTTTATGCAAGTAATTTATCATGTTTGGGTGTTAAATTCTATTTTGTTAGCTACTTGTTTTTTCTATGAAAATAACAAACAGATAAATAACAATCTGCGCTGCTATGACCTTGCAATGGAGTTGAGTAACAGCACCATGGAAGCCCTACCACAAAACTATGCTGAGCAGGTTACTTATATGATTACTTTTATTTGCTTCTGTTTCAATTCATCAGTTTTTCTTATAGTTAAAATGATCACAGTGCTGATGGAAACAACTTGTTTGTCTGAGGTTGGGAAAATTGGAAAGAAGTTAAAAACTTAGTGGGAATAAAGGAGAGGTTGGAGGGAAGGACTACCTTCTCTTCTGTTGCTGGGGTAATGAAAGGAAGGACTAAATACATTTTTTTTCTGACAAAAGGAATGCGTATTGCATAAAAAATTATTTCTTCAGAAAGGGAAAATATAGAAAAGATTAAAAGATTCTCTGTTCCTCTAAACCTGTCCATTTGATAGTGAGTGAAATTGACAGGTCTAGGAGGAAGCAGCATCCCATATTCTTCTTGTTCCTTCCACTCTAATCAAAGGAGGGAAGCTTTCCTTCCTGCCTTTTTCCTTGCCTGAGCTTTTAATTGATTAGTTTGTTGCGTGCAATCTTTTCATATTCATATTACCTATTCTGTGAGTCATGGCTGAAGGTCTGAGAGAAAGTCATTCTAACCTAAGTGATTTACCTGTTACTTCATGAACCTGGCTAGGCATGCCAACTTCCAGAAAAGAAAAGGCAACAGTGGTTGTGATAGGTACCCTGACAAAGATGTAACTGTTCTTTGTAACGGCTTGCCTATTTTTACTTCCACTTCAGGACAGCTTCTACGAGTTTTCTTATATTTGGGTGGTATTTTTTTGTTTCATTTTTCCTGTTTCCCTTTTCACTCTGGTCAGTATGAGTGTGTTTGTGTGCACCAATGTGTAGACTACAGCAAATAAACACCTACTAATCACAGCATTATATTTAATGCTGCTTAAAGAAATTGGTTTTTGCATTATTGTGATCCCACTTTAATAGGTAATTAAATATATATCATAAGTTAAATGTCTCAAATCTTTGCCAAGATTTTCAGTTGCATTACTTTATGATATGCTTCAGAACCACTATGCTAATTGCATAGTTGAAATACAATATGTAGGCTTTTTTTTTCCCCTTATGAAATCCATTATCCTCGTCACTTTCACAGGTTAACTTTGAAGATACTTGCAAAGGTTTCCTAGAGGTTGCAAAGGTATAAACAAATAACGACAGTGGTTCTGCCTTTCTCTCTGCCTCTTTTGTTATATTCCAGTATCCTTCAAACTTCTTATTGACCATGTATGATATCTTTTTTCATATGGAATCCAAGCTATATGCTATATCTCCATTATATGTGATGGTTTGATGAAATCAAGTACAGACCTACCTAATCTATCCGTCCTTTACTTTTCTGAACTTTGGCTTTGCTTGTTTCAAGTGTTCAGCTTGAAGCAGAAATCCTTCATCGATTAATTAGTTATTGCTTGTTATTTTTTTTTATAGATAAAAGTCTTCTGGGTGATGATTGATCTTTTGTGTGCTTGTTGATTTGGATTTGTAAACAGTAGGGATGGAAAGTTTAGAACTTCTGTGCATTGATGAAGAATGTACAACGGTAGTAATGGGGAGAGTCATTTTATTCTTTTAATGGATTGTACTTCCTTTGGTAACATCTACACTGTTGCAGATAGGATAACGATCAATTATAGGAAACCTGAATTGTGTATGCACATGTGTTCATACTTTTTGTTATGATGGCTGCTAAGTTCCAACGGCATCATCTAGCATGGAGTTTGTTCACTGCAAATGGCTATTTTCTTCCACAATCCTGATGTTTTTATTGCTATAGCTAGTGGCCTTGCTTAGCATACATTAGCATTTTTATTGGCATTCCTGCACAAATATGATATCATTAAATAAATGTTTAGTCTATCTGCTGATGGCAGGAAGCTGTACATCAAACTGTTAGGGTTATCTTTGAAGATCCTGGTGTGCAGGAGTTAATTGTCAAGCTTTATCATAAAGGTAAAGTAATGTTCAGCTTTACCATGCTCTATAATGTCATCTTGGTTAACTCTTAACATGTCATTTATGCTATCTGTGTTAAATAATTTGTACCAAGCTGACAAAATTCAAGTGCATATTAACAGGTCAATGCAATCACAATATCTAATCACTGTGATGTGGGCCTGCATAATAGCTTTTCACGACTACGTATTTTAGAAGGAAATATAGAGTTTAATTTTAACATTTTAGTTGCCTCATGTTTCTTACTTTAATTAAGACTGCCATATTCTATATGTTTGGATGCCTATAATTAAACAATTTATGCTGACATACAATTTTAATGTTAAATTATTGATGCTGCCCTAATGAAAGAATCTATTTCATTAGGGCATGATGCTACCCTGGGAGTACACCGCAAATAGAGAAAATATCTCTACTGAAAGAATCTACTTCTTGTGAAAAATAAAATGTGCCTATCTTGAAATGTTAGTGAAATGGTTTAAGTTTAATTACTGAAAGAGCTTATGTTGATTTTCATAGAATATTTTTCAGATATGTTGAAAGATATTGATTCAATTAATTTTCTTAATGCATTTGATCTATCAAATATTACCTCTAAGCATTTACCTTATGTTTCAGAGTGGTCTGAAGGACAGGTCACGGAGTACCTAGTTGCTACATTTGGTGATTATTTTACAGATGTAAAGATGTAAGTTTGCTCTTTTGTCAGTGTTTCTTCTTCTGAGTTCTGCCTTTTGGGTTGCATCTTGTGGGATGCATTGCACTATAGGTACAAGTGATGCTTAGGTACATTATAGCAAATTAACTTCATAGATCCCACATACAAGTCATTTTAGTTCATGCTGTATTGCAGCTAAAGGTACATTATAAGCTTCATTTGTTTGTTGTAGGGGCTTCTCAGGTAAACATTTTCTTTTTACTACACATTTCTGGGGGAAAGACTTGATTTTTCCAAGGGAAGTCCCAACTTCTATAGCCAAGGCCACTTAATTACATGGCAAATTGAATTTTGCATGTAGCCTGGGATCAGAAGCTTGGGTTTCAGCCTGCTATTGTTAGGAGAAGGGTTAGAGGAATATCACAGGGTTTCAGCCCGCTACCATTTCTTATTTGTTTAGAGAGATTCTGGGAAAATTTTGAAGGACTTTGCACTAACACATAAGCTATACCCATGTGATTAGGTTATTGAAATTAGGTTTTCCTCTTAGTCTGGAAGTTGTTATCTCAACATCTAAGACATCAATTGGTGTGTAAATTAGTTTATCTACTGGAAATTACATATTTTCTTGCACCCACATGCATCGTTATTGTTCTTGTATCTGTAGGTTAAACAAGAAAAGTTGTTCTTATTTGTTTTCTTTTTGTTACCTCAGGTATATTGAAGAAAGATCATTTAGGAGGTTTGTTGAAGCTTGTCTTGAGGAAACAATGGTGGTTTACGTTGATCACCTTCTGACTCAGGTTTTATTTCAAATATAAAGTTGAACCTTCTATTTTCTTGGAAGATACGCCTGCATGTATTCTCCCCGTGTCTATTTCAATTTTAAATTTACTTAATCTTTAATTTGTTGTGATTATTGCAGAGAAACTACATAAAGGAAGAGACAATAGAACGGATGAGGCTAGATGAAGAGGTTATTATGGACTTCTTCAGGGAGTATATCACAGTGTCTGTAAGTGGCTAGATGAAAGAGGTTATGTAGAAACTTGTTTGAATTATTCTATGTTTAGTATATTCGCAAGTAATTCTGTTGAGATAAACAGTTCTTGTATCATCCTTTTGTTCTTTATTAATATTTGATCAATTGACCTTTGCTTCAGAAAGTAGAAAGTAGAGTCCGGATACTGAGTGATTTGAGAGAACTTGCTTCAGCAGAGAGTTTGGATTCCTTCACTCTCATCTATACAAATATTCTCGAACATCAACCCGACTGCCCAGTAAGTGTCACTTAATATTTCTTCTTTTGAGTGACGATACTGGTCTGATAATTACTCTTCTTATACTGGATCCATTGTGCATGAGTAGATCACCAGTTGTCAATTGTATGATAGGCTAGGGCAAATTAATGGATTAGACCTTAGTGATTTCTTTCAATTCAAGTTATATATTCCATGAGAAAAGGTGCACTCTATATTTGTACGTGTCAAGATTGTCCAAGGTTTGTGCCTCTGATGAACCTGGTATCTGATTTGTGTATTGTGCTTGCGAATTGCAGCCTGAAGTTGTTGAAAAGCTTGTTGGACTGCGAGAAGGCATACCACGGAAGGATGCGAAAGAGGTACATGCAAACCTATTACATAAATCTGATGTATAAAAGACACTTGCAAACCTCAAATGCTTCTAATGTGATGAATCAACGATCCAACCCAAACCATATATTTCTCGTCGGAACCGCATGTGTTGCCGGTTCTTCTTTTTATCAGCAACAGGGGGATGGCATCACAGGGTTTAAACAAGAGCATTGGGATATATCTACAGTTGCACCATGTAGCATGTTAGGACTCGGGAAGATTTCTGAAATCTATTCTCATGTCATTCCTTTCACAGGTTATGCAAGAGTGCAAAGAGATATATGAGAATTCACTTGTTGATGGAAACCCCGCAAAGGCTGGTTTTCTTTTTCCGAAGGTGAAGTGTTTGACAGCTTCCAAAGGATCTCTCTGGCGAAAGCTCACTTAGATCAAGTGCCGTCATGGACCCAGAAAAAAAGAAGAAGAAAGTTGCTGTAAAGTCAATCATTTGTAATCGTCCATTGTAATGACCTGGTGTCTTCATTTTTATTGATGATGACAAATTTTGACCGTGTATATCCGTCTCCTATATGTATACTAGCTACTTTATCTACGCAATGTTGTGTTGGGTATATACACTATTTTAATATGTTTTTTTACATGAAGAAATTTAAAGTGTAAATCAAAAGGTTTATAAAAACATCTAATTAAAAATTATTTATGTAAATAAAAAAATCATTTATAATAAATAAAAAAGAAACTAAAAAAATTAAAAGATAAATATAGATTAAGATATTTGATATCATAAAATAAGATATATACTTGTTTGTGTTTGCTAAAATAGAATCACATTTGAATAAAACAAAAAAGAAAAATATTTTTTTATATAGAATAAAGTTTATTTATAAAATAAAAAATATCTTCAAAAATTAAACACAAACAAAATATTTTAAGAAAAAAAATTTTATTTAAAAAAGACTTGCAAAACCGATTATCTTATCTAGACCATGAGATCGGGATAAACAGATAGAGAATAATTTGAAGATAATTAAAAAAAAATATAAAAAAAAATAATATAAAATCATAAAATTATAAAAGAAAATGAGAAAAACAAAATGCATAAACTTTTCAAACTTGTTTCACTTGTCATTAGACTATGAAACTCATTCCCAAACAAATCAAACATCGAAGGATAAAAATTTTAAAAAGCCAATCATATAAAAATTTGTTATTAAAAGAATGAGAGTGAAAATTAAAATAAAAAATAAATTAAATAGCATAAAAAATTAAATTGAAAAGTTAAATTGAAAAGAAAAAAATACTTTAACAAAAGAAAAAAAGAAATCAAAAGAACGAGAACTAAATTAAAAACAATAAAACAACATAAACTTTGATTGAAGGATAAAATTGAAAACCAACAAAACTTTAATAAAAAAGCCAAGGAAAAAAATCAGAAATCAAAATAATAGGGATCGAATTGGAAAAAATAATATATGAAAAATTGTAATTTAAAGACTAAATTGAAAACATAAAAAACTTTTATAAAAAAACCAAAGACGAAAAAAAAACAATAAAAAACATAGGGATTGAAATTGAAAAACCTAAAGAAAAGAGGATAGATGTTCATTTTTTTCTAAAAAAAAGAGAAAAGAAAAAAGGGAAAAAAACAATCGTCAGTGACAAACTGCACATCATCTACTGCCATTTGTTGCCTCATAAGAAAGAGAACACGGTGGAGCATCTAAAAACACAGTGGAAGGGTAGGTTTGGCCATCATATGATGTTGCATGCACCACCCAAAAAGCATGAACGACACCCACACGTTAGCACGTCTTTATCATGCTTCAGCATCTTTTTCAAATAAAAATATATTTCTCCAAATGAAAAATACCAGAATGCTCTCCATGAACTCAAAATTACAAAAAAAAAAAACAACATGAAAGGACACAAAAGCCCCAGACTTATGCCTTGATTTTTGTCTTTTCTGAAGGTAAAAACATATTTTTGTTGCAACCAATAAGCGAAAAAATAAAAAAAGCTTTTAGTCAATTGTTGTAATTTTTTCTTATCTAAGAGTTAAATAAGTTTTTTGATATTTTTAAAGATTTTAAAAAGATAAAATAACTCTTTATCAACAACTTTAGATTGTGTTGATTTTAGAGGTAGAAACATATTTTTACTGTATAAATAAATTTGAAAAGATTAACATACCCCTTGAATAATTTTTTAATATCCAATGGACCTTTAAAAAAGACTAAATTACCCTTATACAAAGCCTCTCATTTTTTCCATCAAATGGAAAAATAGTAATTTAACTATAGTAATAAATTATGTATATAGCTGCAACGAAACTTGCACGCCCTATCCCTACAAGATTATATATATATATATATAAACATTGATCCCTAGAAAATTTAATCAAAAAAACAACTTTTTTGTTTCCGATTTCATGAACTGCAAGCTACAAACTCAACCACTTTGTATTTTGCCATAATCAAGTAGGGGTGAGGAGGTATCAACAACTCCACCAGGGTAGGTAAGGAAAACTGGAGAAAAAATTTCAGCTTTCCCTATGCTTGTTGTTGGAAGTTCCAGTTAATCACCATTGATGAGATGGACGTTTTGCCATTACTTTGCACACATGCAGCTTGATTCATAGATTGTTTATAAAAAAACATTTTGGATTTCTTAAAAAATTAAGTGAGATAGAGATCGCTAGCTAGAATATGCCAACAGGTAGCAAATGCCTCGTGGATTCCATTGATTTGTGCGTTTTGTTCAGACTAGTCGTGTCATTAGCGAGGAATTTAAGGAGGCAAAACCCTACAAACAGCCATTAGAGAAACAAGATATCATGAACATATCCATTACTTTACTCTTTGATGAGCTATGCATATTACCTGCCCCTCTTGACTACTACGAAAATATTCATAAATTAACATGAAAAGGACTTCTAATTTATTATGGCTCTACCAATCTAGTGAGGGATCAAGAGTGGATAATTTAACCAGCAAAGGCCACCTTAATTATGCAACTTAATTTGCATATAAATCCTCTCCCCTCTTTTCCCTCCTCCCATAGCCAGCTCAACCTGTAATTACATCAAGAAGAATGGAAAACTTCCCTCCATTGCTTTACAGAAACCCCAAAAGAAGCTCTAGGCAATCAAGTAGATACCTTGGAGTAAGGAGAAGACCATGGGGGAGATATGCTGCCGAGATTCGCAATCCATATACTAAAGAGAGGCATTGGCTAGGCACGTTTGACACTGCTGAGGAAGCTGCTGTAGCATATGATCTATCCTCCATCTCTTTTAGTGGCATTGAAAGAGCTCGTACCAACTTCTACTACCCTTTCTTCGCGCATCCCTCTCCTTCACAAGAGGCGCCTCCACCTCCACTGCCACCGCCTGAGATGGAGAAGGGTGATCAACTTGGTATGGAGGACGTAGGTACCACACAAGATGACGAGTCTATTGTTATTGCTTCTATCTTGCAAAGCTTTTGCCAGTCCACTAGTTATTCTTTCCATCCACAAATTTAGAATTGCTTCCTGGTAATTAACTATTTCCTTTCCATAAAGATGGCAATAACGCTCTTGAAATCCTTTTGACGGTCGGGAATGGAAAATAGAGAATTTCAGCAATGAGCATGTTTTATTCTCGTTTCCTTTTGCTTTACAAGTTAATATTATAGTTATTCGGGGGGCAAAAAACAAAAAAAGAAAAAACTATTAGAGTTTATATCATACCAAATTTTATTTTTAAAAAAAGGTAATTTTCTTTTCGAAATTCTGAGTTTGAATTTTAGGTACAAAGTGAAGTAAGCCAACACAGAGGGACGCTTTTAAGATTGTTGGGAGAGGAGACTTATCGAGTCTCAATCGAAACTCAAACTAGCTGAAAAATATTCTTTATCAGAAAAAACTTGGTCGAGGTCAAAGCTAGCAAACTTGATCCGGTTTAAAGCACGAGTTATTCATTCAATTCAAAATAATTTAATTTCAAGATTTTTAAATGAAAAATAAAAAGATATTATTTAAAAAAAAATTAAATTAAATTTTAACTGGGCCAACGTAATTTAACAAAATTAATTTTTATCTAATTTAATTTAAAACTCAATCCAAATCAAATAACAAATTAATGAATTATTAAGTTGGTCTGCTATCCCATGCTGAGTTTAATAATTCTAATAGAAGTTAGAGATTTTTTAAACAAATATCAAACATTTGATAAGGGCAATATTTCTGGATAATAGATAGATTTTTAACAATACTGGGTAAGTCATTACAAATTCTGGCGACACGCAAAGTTTCAGAAGGCAATGATAAAGCTCCCTTGCGGGAAAAAAAAGGCTTTTGCTTCTGCTTCTGCTGCTGCTGCTGCTTCTGCTAGGTTACTCCATAATTCCATCAGTAAATATTGCAATTTGCATGCATGATTAAATGACATATTGTCCAGTATGGAAATTTGTCATGTGATTTTCCAATTCAACGCTATTTCTTTCTGCGTAGGATCTATTTCTTTAATTTTTCAGAGAAGAGCACTTTTAACAATATATATGAACTTTGTCTTTTGCAACCACGCACGAATGTAAATACGTCAGAGCAACTTCATCATGGATGAAGCTAAGATACCATTCAATGGAGCACATGTGATCACCTTATAAAATATCCAATGACATGCACAACTCAAAATTGAAACCTAGCTCAGGCTCAATTATTTTTTTACTAACTATCTGAACTAACTTCTTGAGGCAGTGCTACTAATTTTAAATTGCGAAAGATTGGTTGTGGCAGTCAAAGGAGATGAATGTTGCTTCGTATGTACTCGATCGATGGCCAGCATTTTGTCATGATCAGGCTAGTATTTTTTTTTAATTGAAAAAAAAACAATATTTGAGCACTGCTAGCATGTTTTAAAAAGAAAACTGATGACTTCAATTATAGATCCTATTGGATCAAATAAGATGCTTAGATTTAATTATATGATGAAAGAATACGATAATAAATGGACCAAATTTAAAAAGAAAAGGTAATTATGTTGACTTGCCAAAAGAAAAATAAAATATGAAGCTCAATTTTAAGACAATTAAATGTTAGATGATGAAATTGAAGAAAAATAGCAAAAAAAAACGTCCAGAGTCAACCCAAGTTAGTATGGTAAACTCGCGACTCGGGTCATGAAGTGAAGCTAATCTCATAAAAAAGAAAATAAAAAAATAACAATGTCCAATTCCCAACAATCCAAATGTAGAAGGATGAAAGCAAAAAAAATCGGTTAACAAAAACAACTCCAAAAAAATAAAACACCAGCAGACTCGAGTAAGGGTAAGGTCGTCAAACCTCTCAAGCCAAATCATGTGAACAGGATAACTAATTAAAGACAAAATGATAAAAAATACAAAGCTCAATTCTCAAAAAAAATATTGATGGGTGGAGCTGAGAAAAAATTCAGTGTTAAAATAACTACCTGGAAAAAAAAAAAGATCAGAACTAACTTGGCCAAACCCATCAAACAAGCGACCTAAGTCATGATATTATGATAACATTATAGAAAGTAAAGCGAAAAAAAATAGCAAAGCTCAATCTTCAATAAAACTAATGTTGAAGAATAAAATCGAAAAAAAATAGATGAAAAAAAAAGAATGATGTGAATCCAAGTTAATATTTCATACATGTGACACAGGCTACAAGACCAGGATCACTATGCCAAAAACAAATAGCAAAAACCTAACTCTCAATTAATTTAATGTTGAATGATGAAATTGAAAAAAAAAATCAATTCTAAAGTAAAACAAAATAGCAATTAAAAGTATGTGAACCAAATTTAACATAAAAATAAAATTAAACAAAATGCTAAAGCATGAAATTGGAAAAAAGTCAATTAAAAAAAGGAAAAAAAATAAATAGCAATCAAAAGAATGAGGACCAAATTTGATATAAGAATTAAATAAAATCAAATTCTAAGTGACAAAATTGAAAAACAAAATCAATAAAAAAACATATTCAGGATAAATAAATAGTAATAAAAGAATAAGAACAAAATTTAATACATTTGTTAACAAATGAGATAACATCTTTCAAATTTTGAAGGTTAGTGTAATTCCTAATGAAAGGAGATAGAGAAAAGGGAGGACAAGAAAAAAAGCTCATGAGAGCTTAACCATCATGCGAACACTAACACACACCACATCATTAGGAAGAGTATAGCGCGACACTTCCAATGCCATCGTATAAGTCACGTTTGGCCATCATGGTGATCCTCATACGCCTCCTGAAGACCATAAAACCCTTCCACCTATTAGCACATATGTTACATATGCCACCCTATTTTCCCTACCCATTACCTAGATTTTCGTACTTGTTTCAATTTCAATCTTCATCCCTTAACACTTAGTTTTTTTATTAAAAAAAATAGCTATCTTCCATTTTATTTTACAAAATTGAGCATCGACTAACCATTGAAAATTTCCCTTGATATTGCATGTTCATCATATCAAGACAACCAAAATAAACTACCAAACCAAATCTCAAATAAAGCTAGTGCAATGAGATCAAATTGAAAATAAAAAGTTAAGGAACTAAAAAAAAATACAAAAGGTACATGAACTTGCCCTTTGATAATGCGAATTTGTCCCTAATTTTAGCAAAAAAAAAAAAAGAGTGGACATTTCTTTAAGTTTCAAATTTAGTCCAAGATGCTATAATTATTGTAAATCAATGAAATTGACATTTGTTTCACAAAATTGAGATTTAATTGAGGGACATAATATTCTTTTGATGCATTGAGATCCTCGCATACATGGAAAACAAATTACTAAGATCAATCATAAATTAAAGCAATTTTGAATGATCAAAATTTAAGACAAAGAAATCGAGGGATCAAAATATAAAAAAAAATAAGGACTAAAAAAAATGCATTATTTGAATGAATAGTGCATCTCCTCACACACCATAGTTCTTAGGTTTTTTATAATTGGGAGAAAAAGCAACAAATTTTTAGACTTATAGACTAGTTTTATTAAACTTGACCTAGATGATGGGGTAAATCTAGTGACCTACCAACCTGGAATTTGGCCTGAATTAGGTTCCGAATTAAACAGGGTGAGATTTGACCTGATCAAACTCTATCAACTTTATAGATCAACCCACAGCCTAGTCAACTCGGCCAAAACTTAGTTTAACTTTGCTTTTTTTGAAAAAAATGATAATGATGTCATTATAACTTTTCTTAAAAAAATCTTCAAACGACACCATTTTAAATCAATTTGAGTTTACTTATTCATCTTGTGACTCGAGTCTTAGGCAGGATCATGAACCGAGCTGGGTATAACAACTTTATCGGAGATCTTATTTTCACCTTAGATGGAAGGAAACTTAAAATGGACCGCCCCTCTATGAACCTCTACATTGATATTTGTGGGAGGCTCTTGTAAAGTTCATACATAAGAACAAAGATTATTTGGCTTGCACTACGGTACAGGTTGGAACAAATTTTTTTTAACATAAAAAACATATCTAGATATTACTAATATTTTTTTCTAGTAAAAAAAAGTCAATTAAAAAGGAAGAAAAAAACTCGAGTCAACCAAGTTAACTCATCAAACTCGGGGTCTGGTCATGAGTATAGGATAGCCTTATAATAAATAAATTATAAAAAAATATGAAGTTCGATCCCTAATAAATCTAATGTTGGATGATAAAATTAAAATTAAAATAATAAAAAAAAATATTATTTCAATGAATAGTGTGATGTGAGGAGAGGGGTACAGTAAAACCCCCTCCCCCTTTAGTTTTTTTGTTAATAACAAATAGAAAAAAAAAATTGCAAATAGAAAAAAAATTGAAACAAATTATAAAATTCAATTCTCAATCAATCATGTGTTGAAAGATGAAATTGAAAAAAATAATTGAAAAATGACATAAATAAATATTTGAGTCAACCAGGATTAACCCGCCAAACCCACTACCCAAGTAATGGGATGGGAATAACATCATAGAAAACAAATCAAAACAAATCACAGAGCCTAATTATCAATCAACCCAATGTTGAAAGATGAAATTGAAAATAAAAAACTTGATTCAACTAAGTTAACTCATCAAACTTGTAATTCAGGTCATGAGTATGAAATAACCTCATAAAAAATAAATTAAAAAAAATTATAAAGTCCAATCCTCAATAAATCTAATGTTGAATAATGCAATTAAAATTGAGATTGAAAAAAATAATATTATAATAAATAGTGTTATGTTACAAGGGATACCCTAAAACCTCATCCTCCTTTAGTATTTTGTTAATAATCAATCAGAAAAAAAATGAATCAAATTATAAAGTTTAATTCTCAATCAACATAATTTTAAAAGATAAAATTGAAAGAAGAATAATTAAAAAAATATATAAAAAACCTCAAGTTAATTATAATTAACCCGTCAAATATGTGACCTGAGCAGGAAATGTGTATAACTTTATAAAAAGTAAATCAAAACAAGTTACGAAACATAATTATCTATCAATTCAATATTAAAGGATGAGATTGAAAAAAAAAATTCAATTAGAAAAGTGAGAAAAAAATTATTAAAATTAATTTTTAATAAATCTAATATTAAATAATAAAATTAAAGCTAAAAAAACGTAGATCAGGAGGAAAAAATAAACAAAGGATAGGAAAAACAAATTATATCTTTGAATAGTGTTCTGCGAGATAGAATTACAGTAAAACCCCTCAATGTTTTTGATAAATAATATTTAACCCCAAAGGGTCAGCCGAAGTGGTTGTGACATCATGATTCTGCTGGGCTTTTTGTTTGGTCTCGGTACAGCTTCGACCTTGGGCCATTCCTTTATTAATATTAATCTCATCTCGTTTATATCTTTTGAAAATAAAATAATATAAACAATGAAAAAGAAATAAGAAAAATTAAAAACATAATATGAATTAATTATTTAATTAAAAAATAATTAATCATTGTTTTTTTGGATTTTAACAAAAATAAAAAGTAAAAAGAATGAAAAGGAATTTCAAGATTTATATAAAAAAAATAGCAAATTTTGTTTAATAATTTCTTATGGTTTCTTCCAATTTATAATGGATTTAAAAAAAAATGAGACCGATAAAGAATTTGACATGTGTCCTGCATGTCTTTAATAATCAAAATTAACGAAAAAGAAATTAGATTAATAATGAATTGAGGGACCTCCTTGATCTAACAAATCAAATCATAGGGTTTTAATTAATTAAAATAAAACCACAAACATGTATACCATAGAAAAAATAAATTGTATAGTTAAACCATCAGCTGGTACTAATATTTCAAAGGTAGAATTAAATGACCACATTAATTAATGAAAGACTTGTAATTATTTTTATGTCTGTTTATTTTTGTATTTCAAAAATATTTTTAAAAAAATTTAATTTTTTTATTTTTTTATTTATTTTAAATTAATGTTTTTTTTTGTTTTTAAATCATTTTAATATATTAATATCAAAAATAATTTTTAAAAAATAAAAATATATATTATTTTAATATATTTTTAATAAAATATATTTTAAAAACACTTAATTCTTTCTCTTCTATGATGTGCTTTTAAAAAAATTTAAATTTTTTATTTTAAATTAATTTTTTAAATCATTTTAATATGCTAATATCAAAAATATATTTTTAAAAAATAAAAAAATAATATTTTAATATATTTTTAAATAAAAATTATTTTAAAAAATAATTATTACTATAATATTAAATAAGCTTTAAATATCTCACGTATGCAATATGATATTGCAAGATTCCCTATGTATGACTAAATTATTGTTTGGAAATGCGCCTTAAACAGAGATTGATTAAAATATAAGTTTTTATTACTTAAAATTAATATTTTTATATATTTTCCGATCATTTTGATATATTAGTATTAAAAATAAATTTTAAAAAATATATATATTATTTTATTATATTTATAAGTAAAAAATACTTTAAAAAACAATAATTACTACATTCTTAAACACTCTTCAAGTAAGTAAAATTATGTCATTTTTTTTTTTACCCAAAATTATGTTTTTAAACCTGGATAGACTCAACAGATTCAATCAAAACATGATCCACCTAGTTTATTTCATAAAAAATTAAAAAAATTAACTTGGTGTCGTCTATTTAAAAATCTAGATTAAAAACCGAGTAAAACCTCACACGTTTTGATCATTTGAAAAAATTAAGGTTGGGTTGGGTTTAAAAAACTCTGCACAAAATATATAGAAACAAGTCCATTATTTCAAGCCTTCCATTGTAACCCTTTGCTATCCTAAAATTAAAACCCCTAAATAAGAACCTTAGCATATATCATACTCGTATAGTGAAAATGGTATTAGATTTAAGATTTACAGACCTTTCTATATGGCAACCACAAATCCTCGCCACCCCAGTGAGAGAGAGAGACACAATCCTAAGCGCGCACAATAAATACGACTAGTCCTGTCATCTACAGTGAAGATGTTTTATTGATGGACTTTAGCAAAGCTAATTTGGCAGTTTGGTGTGGCCGTCAGATTTCTGAGCTTGAGATGTTGAATTAGGATGTGGTGGTATTAGTCTGCCCCCCTCCCCCTCTGCTTACTGGTGGAGTCCGTATCGCAAGAGCGCTTACTGCTGCATCTGTAGAAGGATCTTCCTATAAGCACATAACAAATCAAACAAGACATTGATCAGTATATAATACTTTCGTCGAACTAATAATCATGAGTCCGTATCTAGAAATGGAAGATTATCACCACCATGAATGTTTAGTTTAAGTGATTTCAGTATAATGTCACGCTTTCCCATTACTGGGGATTTTCATTATGAGATATCAGGATCGATATTGGGGACTAGAGAATTCCTCCATTTGTGTAGTCCGAAAGGGTTAAGAAAAAAGGTTTAATATCACACTGATATGTGATAAAGTCGCATTACATAGGCCAGTGAGACTGTAGTACTGTACTGGTATTCCTCCATTTCACGAGAGGTTTTGAACAGTTGGAACCTCTTCTTTATAACAAAAAAAAAAGTCATGTTTTACAGGTTGAATTCATCATAAGCTAGGGCAAAAACATAGCTAGATTTGCTCGATGCATGGGTTGTGTACCTGTTTACTCACCTTGGCTCAAATTAACAGCAATATATTTGCATTTTATGAGTCTTAGAAAGACAGAGTTGTACATGTGTGTGTGTGTGTGTGTGTGTGTGAGAGAGAGAGAGAGAGAGAGAGAGAGTGAGGGAGAGAGATTACAGAGGTATCTGTGGGAGGATCAGCTTGTGGGTCTGAAGCACTTGTTGGAGGAGGATATCGTGGGCTTTCTTCAGAGGCTTTTTCATCATCTTCTTGCTTTGAACTTGAAGTTGATGAGCTTTCTGGGGTTATCCTTTGGTGATCAACAGTACCCAGTCCCAAACACCTGAGAAGAGCATTGAAAGCTTCAACAAAAATGGAAGGGCTATGAGAGATTTGAAGAACATCTCCCTGTATCTCCTCCTTTGTTGACGACCCTTTATCCATTTTGAATCTCCTCTCCTCTCCTCTCCTCTCCTCCTTGTTCTTTGATCTACCTCAACAGCTAGCCTCACTTCAGTAGGTCTCCCTAATGGCTGTCTGGTGTATATAATGCGACTTGATAGCCGTTGACGTCAAGTACGAAACAGTCCCCGGTTCTTGTCCCTTCAATTTCACACGTACGTGGTGGGTGCCTTTTATGACCCAGTCTAATGAATTTCACGAATGAGTCATTGGAAAAGATTTCAATTTGTATGCATGAGGAATTACAAAGTAAATTCAACAATCCACATCATGAGGCTTATGACATGGTTTAATTACCACAAAGTAAATTCAACAATCCACATCATGAGGCTTATGACATGGTTTAATTACCTACAAAGTAAATTCAACAATCCAATTACCTCAAAAGATGCTCTAATAGAGAGTTAATTTGAGTGGAACTACCTTTCAGTACTTCCAATTTCCATATCATACATGTAGCACCCTTTCATCTATAGTTATTAAATCCAAGTCGAGGTTAAACTGGTACAAAATACGGATTATAGGTTTAATGAATTAAAATGATATTATTTTTAAAAAATTAACTGAAATTTTTTTATGTTTTGATTAGATTACAAGTTGAGAGGTCATGAAACCTGGAAAAACCGAAAAAGAGTTGCCCATTTGAGAGAAAACTTAACTAATATCAGCAAAACTATAACCAATGAACATGGCAGTAACAGGTTGGGAAGGAGACAGAATGCTAAGTGCCAAAGGGCAATAAGTATTATTAAAGAGGCATGACACAAACGAAGCTACCCCTTACCTACTCCTGGGAAGGGATGTCAGACCATACAGCTTGTTCAATTCATTAATGTCGTTCTCTGTTTGTCTTCTAAAACCTACTCTGATCATATATACATGTATTATATTCTGAAAATTGCTCTAACTGGGATTGCAGGTCTGGCCATGAAGAATCTCTCCTAATAAACTATTTTATTACGAGTCTGGATACACTGCATGCATGTATATTTTATCCCATTAATTGTAGGCATCGAAGTTTCAATCTCACCTAACATTCGATGATCATAATATGATAACACGAACAAGTATATCGATCATCGTAGCTCATATCGAAGCATTCCTACGAATGAAGTAATTGTTCGTACTCCACCTGCACTTGGCATGATCGCTCGTATATGATTTGATTGCCTTCTATTCTTTGGATATGGATCATCTTCAATACTGTAAGGAAATAACCCAGCAATCGGTACTTGATACATACTTTTATATAGGGGGAAGATAAAATCAATATCAGAATTAAAGGAAAGTCTATAAACAGGGGCGGAGCTAGGAATTTTTTCTATTCTGGTCTATGATATAAATATACATAAATTATTTTTTAAGATCAATCATTCACTTAAATATATAAAATTTTCAAGTTAATAATAAAGTTTTAATTCAAATACATAACATAAAATATATAAAAAATAAAATTTAAAGTACATAAAATTCAAAATAAAAATAAAAATAAATTATACTATCAAAGCTGCACTCTTCGATGTTTTGTAGAATAGAATTCATCTATGATCGAATCCGAATCAATATCTTCAACAAGCTCTCGTTCAATGTAAATCATCATAGAATCTGCTAAGAACTCCTCTTCCATTTTATTGCGAAGCACAGTTTTAACATGTTTCATAGCTGAAAATGCCCGCTCTGTAGTGGCAGTGGAAACAGGCAAAGTCAAAACAAGACGAATCAACCTGTCAATCAAATGATAATGCTGCGACTTATTTGTTTCAGCTAATCCTCGACATAATTCAGAAATGGCAGACATATTCTGAAAGCTCTCATGACGAATCACATCAATCTGATAATGCTCTAGCTGAGATCTCAAATAATACATCTCTTGTTCATTGAAATCTTCAGGATAAAATTTCTCAGCAAGCTTGTAAATAGCATCAACTTTAAATGATTTAAAGTTGTCTTTATGTTCTAAAGCAGAGCTAAGTACAAGGAGTTCCACTGTCTCATCATTAAATCTAGAATTTAATTCTTCCAACTGAAAATCTATTGTTGAGTTAAATATATCATAATGATAATGCTGGTAAACTGTCACTGAACCTTGTTGTTGACATGAACGACCTGTAGCATTTTTGTACGAAGCATTCATATATGGTATGTCAATCTCATATTTTGTGCAAACAAATTGCACATTTGCAAGGAGAAGATCAAATCCGGCATCTCTCAAAGTTTGAAGCAATGCTTTAGTAGTTGATACAAGATCCATCGCATTTAAGATGTCAAGAGATTTTTGCTGCAAAGCTCGACAAAGTAAATCAGTAATCCCCATTATTTTATGCATCAAATATAAGATGAATATAAATTCAAAAGATTTCATCACAATCAAACAACCACCAGCTTCTCCACGTATAGAATTAGAAGACCCTTCTTGAACCATACTTTCAAGCACAGTAATAGTTGCACCATACATATCTATTAAGCTGCAAATAGAATCAAAATGAGAGCTCCAGCGAGTAGTTCCACTTCGATGTAAATTACCAATTTGATTAGCCCCTCTACCGGGCCTCACGTTCTCCGAGAGCTACCATATGTGCAATTTCTATAGCCTGAGCATAATGTAACTCGGTATGACGTTTGGGAGAAGCACAAATAAGGTTGATAATGGTTGTCAATTTTGAGAAAAATAACCAAATAGAAATCTCATTTCCAGCTGCTGCAACTAATGCCAGTTGTAGTCGGTGAGCAAAACAATGTACATAATATGCATAAGGACAATCTCTGAGAAATAGAGCTTATAGTCCATTCCATGCGCCACGCATATTGCTAGCACCATCATACCCTTGACCTCGCATATTGAAAATATGCAAGTTATATCGAGCGAGCACATCACAAATTTCTTTTTTAAGTGTTGAAGAAGTAGTATCTGAAACATGCACAATACTAAAAAAAGGCTCTCGTACAAAAACCCCCGAATGTCAACAAATCTCAAAACAATAGCCATTTGTTCTTTATTTGATGCATCTTTGGCCTCAACCAAAATACAAAACTTTGCATCTCTAACTTCTTCACAAATCTTTTTCCTCACTTTGTTCGCAAGAATATGCAAAATCTCTTTTTGAATAGTCGGCGAGGTATACTTTGCATTTTTCGGAGCTTTTTCTAAGACAACATCATCAATGTCAACATTCAGTCTCCCCATAAGTCTTATCATCTCCAAAAAATTACCTCGATTATTAGAAGCCGAAGATTCATCATGACCTCTAAATGCACATGCTTGTAAGCTAAGCCAACGAACACTTTCAATTGTTGTCATAAGTCTTAACCGATTTTTCTGAACTTCTTCAACAGTTTGTGCATTCAACACTTTATCAATATGTCTACTTACTTTCATTAAATCTTCAGCAGATTTCACAGCATTATTATGTGGTGAAGTGGGACTTCCCACATGCATCAAAAGTGCACATCTAACCCCATCATTAACCCTCTTCCAACTTCTAAAGCCTCCAGTGGTGAATGTGAGATGACGAGGCACTTTGTTTTCAAAGATAAAGCATGGAAAACAAAATACTGCATCCTTTGATGGAGAGTACTCTAGCCAAGGAAATTGATCAAACCAAGTGTACTGAAATCGACGATACTGTCTCCCTGATTCAGTCCTTGGATACTCTGCTAACTTAGGTTGATATGGACCCATTTTGATATAAGCTCTTCTAATTTCATCTTGTTGATTAATAGGATGTCTCCACACTGGAATTCGTAACCCAGGATCTCGTTCAAGAGTATTAACATCAATTTCAACTCTTTGAGATTTGGAAGGGGGTTGTTCACTACGATTTGACACATCAACATTGGAAGGAGAATGTCCTTTACTGGTTGATGTTTGTTCGTTTGGTTTAAAGAATGAAAGCATAGTTTTTCCTCTCTTGTTTCCTTGATTTTCCATTATAATTTATAACCTATTCAAGTAAAAAGGATTAGGAAAGTCAAGTGCAAGATGAAAAGATACTAATGCCACAATAGAATATTCATAAAATACAGAATATACAAGGATAAACTAGAGATGCAAACTACTGGGAGATTTGAAGAACTTAACTTTGAAATAACCAGTAAATTATTAGTCCTGAACTACTAGTGTGTTAGCATGCATCCATTTCTAGGGTACAGTCTCATTGTTACTCTACTAATAATTTACTGTAATGAAAATGAAACATTGAATTCAAAATGAAAAGTCATGACTTGTAAATTCTTACCTGATGATTTTACACTCTTGCGGCTCTCTGTATAGATTTTTCTTCAAAATCCAAGCTAAAATTATATATTGTTGAGAAGAAAAATAGCTAAAACTTCAAGTTATTTAGAAGATATGTAAATTAATTAATTATTTATATTTAAATAGACTTGCTATAAAATATAATTAATTAATTAGTATTGAAAGAGAAGATAGGTGGCTAATTAATTAGCATTGCTGTGGAAAGTAAAGTGGCGGCTGATGACAAGTAATTAATTTTTATTGCAAGGAAAAGTGGGATATTAGGTTTGTTGTAAAAGATGTGAAAAGTGGGGTGGGATATATGTTTGCTGTGAAACTGTAAAAGAGAGGAAAAGTGTGGGACATAGGCTGTGAAAAACTTTAAAAAAAAAAGTGGGTTATTAATTTTTTTAACCTGGGCTACAGCCCTTCTTAGCCTTGTAAAAGGCTCCGCCCCTGTCTATAAATATACCCTTATTATGTCATTTATTAATCCTATTGTAGAATGTTTTTTGTGGGGTTAATTACTTAATTACCTTTGTTTTCGTATTAGAATCTCCTATTTCAACCTTCCAGTAAAAACACCGCATTTCTCATTATTTTTATAATTTTAGACACAAATTTATTCAAAAATTCCCATTCCAATTATGATTTTGGATAAAAAAGAATTCAGCAGAAAAGAAAAATGAATAGCAATTAAAGAAAAATACATTTTACATAATTAAGTTCTGAATTTATATATAGAAAGTATAAAATTTAAATAAGAAAAAATGAAATTACCAATCATGTATTATCAAAACAAATTACTATCAGTGCATATATCAATTAATTTAATTAATACACGTCAAATAAAAATTTTGACGAAAAAGAAAAAAAATAGAGTTTCATTTTATGAAAAATAAATTTGTGATAAGTTAGAAAATTATGTTTACAAATTATAAGTAAACGTCTTGAATAAAAATAAAGAAGAAAACAAATAAAAATGGTGGGAAATTTTTATATTTCCTTGTCTATTACTAATTACTTCATGGATAAGTATAAAGTCCAACATCAAAAATTAAAAAAAAAAACCTAAATTCATCTCTAACTTTTTTATTTTTTAATTTAAATGGGTAAAATTACTCCCTTATACATTCATTACAACCAGCTCGGTTAGTTAATGAGGAAAAAAAATTTAGGATTTAAATTCGCAATTATTTGACTAATAATGTTATAATAGTATTTCGAGGAACACTCAAAATTAAATTGTTAAATTGTTAGGTGAAATTTTATTAATGATTTAGGGTGATTATGTAACAACGCAAACTTTGGAATTAATTAACCATTCCATATCTGAGTGTTTTTAAGCATTGAAAAACTGAAATTTAAAAATAAAACTTAATTTTGTGTTTGAAATTAATTTTTGATATTATAATATTATTTGTGAGTTTGTAAAGATTGTTTGCATAGTTTTTTAAGGAGATTAATGTTCTGAAAGTAGAAAACAATAATTAAAAGAGTAAATTATAAATTAGTTCTAGTTTTGTAAAATAAATTAAATAGTCCCTCTTGTTTTAATTAAATAATTCTTTGATCAGTGTTAACCATATTTAATTTAATATCTTTTATTTTAAAAAATATATTTTTTTCTCTTCAATCTTTCCATGTTATCTATTTTTTCACTTTTTTGTTTTTCTAAAACAAATAAATGGAAAAAGACCATGCAGTTAAAGAAAATAATAAAATTACAAATAGATTTAAGAATATAGAGACTAGTTAGTTTTTTTTTTTAACTAAAGAAAATATTTAATTCATTTTGCAAAACTACAAGGATTAATTTATAATTTACTCTAATTAAAAGGAGTCCAATTCAAACACTAAATACATAATTGGAGAACTAAAATAAATAAAGAAACAAATTATAGCAGTTATTTGTCAAAACTGGACATTTAATGAAGACTATTCATTGAAATAATATGTTGAATAGCATCAACTATTATTTTTTAAAATTATAAATATCTATATAATAAGATTATGAAACATACGAGAAGAGCCAATTCACCTTGACTTTTATTTAATTCATTACATAATAAAAACTCATACTTATAAACATTTAGAAAAAAAAATATTTTTTTAGTGTGGAATAAATATTTTTTTTATTCATTTACAAACAACACCAACAAATAAATTTATATGATTTCTTGTATTTATAAATATCACATATGATCACTAAGAAAACAAGCTCATACAAGTTCACTTAATTCTATTACTCTTTTATTCTATACTGTTCTCCCTAGCATATATTATCTCTTCACACATCTATATTTTATTCCTCTCCTATTTACTAACTTAATTATGAAAGAGTCTCGTTTAATGACAAGAAATTTATTCTGCAGGTCAATCATCAACCCAGGACACGGTCAAGGATCGAAAGCTCGGATTCAGTCTGAAGTTTATCACAACTTCATCAGTACAATTGTTGAAATTAATCGTTAATGGAACTTCGTGAGTCAATCGAAAAAATAATCGAGGTGGATGGAGATTCAAATCTTAAAATGAATGTGCGTTGTTGCTTTTTTATATCTAGTGCGAGAGGGAGAGCTGGAGAGATTGCAAAGTTTCCTTCTCTTGTTGCTGTAGAAACTAGCTAATGATTACTGGAGCTTCATGAATCCATAAGAAAATAAGATTATTCTTGCTAAACAAATTCAATTTGGAATGAAGTTTTCTGTTGTTAATTAATTGAATGATAAAGTGTGTATAATGCAATACTGTTTCTGTGCCCTAGTATCAATTTCACAATGATATTTCTCCCTCGGTTTTTTTTTTTTTAAATTACCATGGATGTCCGTATTAGTTTGTGTGTATCTCAACTAATCTCATGAGTTTTTAAGTTAATGATCATGTAAGCCTCTAATAACTTTAAAATTCATAAAAATCAAATTAGTAAATTCTAAAATAAATTTATAATCTAATTAGTTAAGTATGCCTCTCAAAATTTTAATCTGTCAACTTTTTTTATCAACAAAAGCTATCCATTCATAGAATAAAAAAAAAAAGAAGGGAACTTGAGAATTTGGGAGCCCTACAGCATTTGTATCTCATGAAAGGATCGTACATAATATCACGTTGATATGTGAAATTAAGGATCGGTTCATGATAAACTAGCTAGGGCTTGCAGAAACATTGCTAGATGTTAAGGCTAACTATGGAAAGTGTCGAATAGTGGCAAAGATTGGTTGAAATCCCATTAATTAATTAAGAGATGGTTTGCTGTATCCTGATTAGAGCAGGGCGTTGCCTCAAAATTTATTTTTTTATTTTTATAAAATAAATTTTTTATATATTTTCAACCATTTTAATATATTAATATCAAAAATAACTTTTAAAAATAAAAATAAAAATTATTTTAATATATTATAAAAAAAAACATTTTAAATCTCACTGCTGTTATAATCTCAATCAAACCTTAATCTGGTTTGTGAAATTAAAAAAAAAAAACTGTCAGGCTGGATTACGGACGTTAGCTAAAAACCACAAAGCGGACAAAAGATAATGATGCGGGCTTCTCCTTGTATGTATCTGATCCTAGGCTGTCAGTTTTTGCTTCTCTTTCGATCTGAGCACAGGCAATGGACAAACATGTCCCCACGTATGAAGCTGCCCTTCAATAATGTAAGGGATCCCTTTTATTAAAACCTTAAACTAATCACATGATTACAGTCGGTAAGACGCAGTACCTAATCTACCACTTCACCATAAGAATACAAGTAGATGATTCACTCACGCTATACTACAGGTAAAGTTAAAAAAAAAAAAAATTAAATGTGAAAATATTTTTTTAATAAAAAAAATTTATGTAAAAATTTAATTAATATAACTCGATTGACTTTACTAGTCCAAAATAACTCATGAAATAATACTTGATTAAACAAAATTTCAAGATAATATTTTTTTTAATATTAAAATAATAACATATTAGATTGACTTAGGACAACCCGGGTTGATGTATCAAATTTGTAACCCATGTTATGAGACTATGATAACCCTATAAAAAAAAATCAAAATAAATTATGAACCTAATTTCCAATCAGCCAAATATTAAAAGATGAAATTAAAAAAAATATCAATTATAAAATAACTCGAGTTAACATGTCAAACTTACAGTGACTAGAAACAACCTTCCTTGGTTTTTTTTATTCATCACGATGAGGCCTACTTTACTAGGTGGCATGTGTGACGTCGCTCCTTCTGGTTTGATGTTAGTTTGCTTCTTTTTTTTTTCTTATTTTCTCTCTTCTTAATTTCTACACTTAACCTTTAAAATTTTGTAGTAGCTTTTTAATTTGTTTTTCTTCCTATTGGTTCATATTTTTTCGATTGATATTTTTTATTTGAATTATTTTATAGATTTAAATTTTGTTTTTAATTTCGTCATGCTTTAATCTTTTAACTTATCATATTTTCTCTTAATTTTTTTGATTGTTTTCAATAAATAATTTTTTATTTGGATTATTTTATGGAATTAAATTATTATTTTTTAATTTCATCCTCTTTAAATTTTTAATCTATTAGATTTGGTTCTCATTTTCTTATTACTATTTATTTTATTTGAGATCATTTTTTAAATTGTTTTTTTTTATGATTTTATCTTCTTTTATTTTTTATTTCTATTTTTTTTACTTTGGTAAATTTTTTCTAACTTCATCTTTTAACATTGAATTAAATTTCTTGATTGAGCCTCAATCTATGATTTAATTGGTTATAGATTTTGGAGATTAACCCAAGTTTATGAGATTTACCCGTGTTGGTTTTTTTTTTTAAGTTCGTGTTTTTTCAACTTTATCCTTAAGCATTTGGTTTAATTGGAGATTGGCTCTTTGTTATTGTTTTTTTTTTTCTTTCTATATAATTTTTCATTAATTTTAAAAATAACTCAAGTTATCTCAAGTCTTTTTATTTGTTACTCTTTGTTAAATTTAGCTTTTAAAAAATAGTTTTGAATTAAATTCATTGCTTAAATATTCACATCATAATATTATTTTTTGCTTATATATAGCTTTTTTCTGGGGTTTTTCTTAACTGAATATTTCTTTTTCAATCTTCAATACCCCGTTGATTAGAATTGAGCTTTCTATTTTGTTTTGATTCAGGTTTATGAGATTATTATAATTTCATGTTCTGGATCGTAAATTTTACAGGTTAATCATGATTAGTCTAGGTCAAGCTAATATATCTTGCAATTAAATTGCCTAGACGAGATTAAATCCTATCTTGTATATGCAATTTAAAAACAGGAAGACTAACTAGAATATTTCAATAAATAATATGAAAATGGTTTGAATTCCTCTCAAACTCGAGTAATAGCTCTCATACTTCGGGGTGCCTGGGATTGCTATTAGATTTTAGTTTTGAAAATTTTTTATTTTATTTAGCTTAAAATTAGTTTTTCTTTTGTTTCTCAAAGTGGTATCAAAAATAAATTTAATAAATAAAAATATATTGTTTTGATATATTTTTAAATTAAAAAAATACTATAAAAAATAACATTTATTATACTCCAAACAGAAATTTCATTAATAAATTCTTAATTACACTCTCCCACCCAAAAATCCTAGCCACAATATTATCCATGCTCTTCCCTGTTCTATGAACATGTGTTTTCCCATTAAAGAACGGGGCTGTTTCCTATAAACTATTATATATTGTACTAGATTTATTTCCCGTGCGTTATTGTTGTTGCAAGCCGAATAATTCTTTTTTACTGTAAAAAAAGTGATGGGTTAAAAAAAATTAAGTCTCAAGTGATTGGATGAATTGACAATTTAAATATTTACACACAAAAAAAACTCATATAAAAAGAACAACACCCTGGACTATTCAAATCATCAAATAATCCAATATTAAACAATTCAATATTAATTTTGACAAGAGAAAAATCTTAAAAAAAAGAGTCGAACTTCAAAATAAAAAAATATCAATTTAAAAAAAAAGTGGTAAACCTCCTAAATTTAATCTAATATAAAAAACTTACAACTTGTTAAATCATGAACCTAATTCCAATAAAAAAGTTTAAATATCATGCAATTTAATCATGAATGATGAAATCTATAAAAAAAAACTATTAATAAAAAAACTTGTAAAGGAAAAAAAATAGGGTTAAAATCTAACATAAAAAAACCTAATTAAGATGAAATCTAAAAACATATTATCGCAAACAAAAAGAAATGCAATTAAAAGAATTATGACCAAACTTGAAAGATTAAAAAAATCATAGGGGTGGAATTAAAAATTATTTGTAATATGATAAATTATTTATATATTAAAAAATATTAGGGTGAAGTAGAAACAGATTGCTGAGGACTAACCTAATAGAATTAAACAGAAAAAAATAAGAAAAAAAAAGTTAAAAAAGATAATTAAACCACAAAAAAATAAAAAAAATAAAAGTTTTAAAAATGATAAAAAAATAAGACAACATCAATTTAGAAAAAGAGAAAAAGTAGGGCAAACTTCTTAAATCTGGTCTGATATCTAAATGCCACATCCTTTGAAGTTTTTTTACGGAGATTCAATTAAGAAGTATAATTTTCAACAAATTTAATTTTAAAAAATAAGATTGGTATAAAAATATTAATAGAAAAACATGTAAAAGCAAACAATGTCAAATCTTAAAAAGCAAGCAGCCCATGAAACCCTAAATTGAGGTCCTTTCAGGAAGTTTATTATAAGTCAATTTAAAAATATAAATTTTAAAAACTTGTCAAGGAAAAAAAATGACAAAAAAAAAGTCTTGAGCGAACCTAGCAGCCAACTCAGGTTAAGAAATTAAACACATGATCTAGGAAATAAAATTAGGATGACCATATAAATAGGAAAGCAAAAAAAATACCGTCAAAAAATATTTGAAAAAAAATGCTTTAAAAAAGATGGAAGCCAACTCGATCTAATCCTTTAAATATATTACTTGGGTCATGAGACTTGAGTGACCTTATTAAAGGAAAGTCATAAAAAACAAATAAACAAGATTCTTAATCAAACAAATATTGATGGATGGAATTGAGAAAACAATCAATAAAAAAAATAATGCAAAAAAAAATAGCAATTAAAAGAATTGAGACTAAATTCGATATAAAAATCAAATGAAATTAAATGTTTAGGGATGGAATTGTAAAAAACAAATCCACTGAAAAAATGATTTAAAAAATAACAATTAAAAGAATTAGAACCAAATTTGACATAAAAATTAAATAAAAATAAATGCTAAGGGTGAAATTAAAAAAAAAATCAATCAAGAAAATAATTCAAAACAAAATAAATAGCAATTAAAAGAGCAAGTACCAAATTTGAAAACAAATTAAAAAAATCAAATGATCATGAATGAAATCAAAAATAAAATCCAATTAAAAATAATCAATGTAAATAAAACAATTATAAACAAGAGAAGATGGACTGAATCAAAAGAAAAAATAAATTCAAGAGCTGATATGATTTTTGGCATGGCTAGTACACAATTCGAAGAAGAAAAAGAAGGATAATAAAGAAAGAAAATAAAAGCAATTTTGAGCTTAATCACGTCAAACCACCATGCATGCACCTCCCAAAGAAAAGAGGATGCCGAGAAGAACTCATGGTTACAATTACTGGAGCCAACTGCATGTGCCGCCAAAAGACGATGGAGCGGCTGACACGTGCGACATACACGTCAATAGCTTTTTTGTTTTTTTTATTTGTACAAAATAAAAAATTCCATAGGACTAAAGACCAATAACAAACAAACCATGATGAAATTACAACCAAGCTCCTGAAATCAAGGCTAAAAAATTTGAATGATAAGGGTAATGTTGTAATTATATTATTCTATTAAATATAAAAATATAAAAACACCTATGTTCAAAAAGCATTGTATTGTTCTATTTAAGGGTTATACTAATAATTTTAATGTGTATTGAAAATATAATTATTAAAATAACCCCGTATAATTTTTGAAAAGTATTTATATTACATTGAAAAGACCATCTTATTTTTTTTAAAAAAACAAAAGATAAAATGATAAAGAAACAAAATAATAATTACAGTATTATAATAAATAATAATACGTCTCTCAAAGCATGATAATATTGCTAGGGGAATTATTATTATTTGATAATATATGAAATGACTATGTTTTTTTTTTTTTAAAGATTTAATAAAACACACACACGGGGACACATCGCTGTCATGCCAAAGACAGCTTCACTAATGCCACTGTCACGTTTTGTACCCAATATCTGACGTGGCAAACCAAAACATCATGCCAAAAGTATAAATATAAATATAAATATAACCCCCACATAAAATATTCTATCAATCGTACACACACTCAGGCAGGAGATGTTGTGATCTCTTGCTTGTTAGCACGTCTCTCTCTCTCTCTCTCTCTCTCTCCCCCTCCCCTTTCGAGTATGCAGCACTTCTCATCATAATAAATGCAGAGTTATCAGAACACTTCCAAGGTTTCATCTGCCACATGATTTCCATACCTTAATCCAACAAATTCTAAACATTAATTATTTTAATTTTTATTGTTTTGAATAAAAAAACAATAAATATTAAAGTTAAATGTTTTTAATCCAACATTTACCTTGATTAATTAGGTTATGAAATGATTCTGAAATGATTCATCTAATATCAAGTCAATATAATATATTAAAAAAACACCTCAAATTAGATTAAGTCTTAAATTTATAAATCAACAGATTAATCTATCATGCCATATTTAATAATTATAAATAAATATGTCAAATGAAAAGAGTAATATGTTAATTTTATTATTGATTAATAAGCTTTTAAAAGAATAAAAAAAACATGCTTTTCATTGATTATATCTAAAAACATAGTAAAAGCAATTATAATGTTTTTCTCCTACAATAAATAAAGTAATTCTTTCTTTCTCAACTATATTGCAGTGTTGCGGTGATTGATGCTATTTTTTAAAACAATTTTTATTTTAAAATATATATTTTTAAAAAATTTATTTTTCACATTATTATATCAAAATAATTAAAAAAATATAAAAAAATTAATTTAAAATAAAAAAATTCAAAACTCGGGCTCAACACCCCTTTATATAATTTCTAATATATTATTTTAATTTTTTTTTATGATATGAATATGATTTTATGATACCATTTATTTTTTTGTCGCGAAATCTACATCTTAGCAACGATTTATAGCATCCCACTTGATCAAGGACAAGGAGTTTTTAAGCACGCATCCACCGCGTCACATCTCTCTTTCCTTAGTGAGGTAGTATTTCACTTGTTTTTTAAAGTTTCTATTTTTTTTATAAATATATTAAAATAATATATATATATATATATTAAAAATTAGTTTTTAATATTAACATATTAAAATGATTCAAAAATATATAAAAAATAATTTTAAACAAAAATAAAATTTTAAATTTTTACCAATTAGTATTTCGACAACACTATAGGCACTATTAAATCCCTTTCAGAATATATAATCATTCAACTTTTTTATAGAGGTTGTTTAAAAGTGTGGTTGTAATTATTTTTTTAAAATATTTTTTTACTTGAAGATGTATTAAAATAATATATTTTTATATTTTTTAAAAATTATTTTTAATATCAATAAATCAAAAATGATTTGAAAATATCAAAAAATATTAATTTTATAAAAAAAAATTTAAATATAAAAACATAGTAAAAGAAGCAGTAGCTTAACAAATAATGAGCCTTTGGGTTCCATCCATGAACCTCACTCGTATCCGGAAGCAGTCATTCTTTATCATTTAATAAATATTTGATTTAAATCAAAGAGAATTTAGCTTGTGTTTTCTTAAGGCTAATTTCTTTTTTATCATTTAATAATCTTTAAATTATAATTAATTGTTTTTGCTTAAGGACCAAAATGTTATGACCTTAATAAACCAGGGACAAATTTATACCTTACCCCAAAAATAAATATTGACGGTCGGTCCCACAAGTTTTGACCTGGAAACGGTGTTTTTTGGGGTCACGTCACTTTCCACGATATAGCGCGAATGAGGTTTTTGACTGCGCTCGGGCAATGGGCAGCTTCAGCTTCTTGTCCGGGCAGCCTTACACATCTCCCTCGTAAAAAGAACACTTGAAAAAGAAAAATAATAAATAAACATGGATAAAGAGGAAAGTTCTTTTTTTAGTTATTATTACAAAAAAGAAAGTATAGTGAACTGAAAATGCTTTGAAAATTTTCAGCCTTGTTACTTCTCGCTGTTGTGTTTTTTGTGGTGGGTTTTGAGTTTTTGTCTTAAAGTTGTGAATTTTTTGAAGTGAGGTATAATGGGGTGTTAGAGATCAGGTTAGTTTCTAGAGGGAGATAAAAATGGTGGGGTTATTAGTGTTTTTGGTGTTGTGAGAGAGTTGAAAGAGAAAGGGAAAGCCAGGGGTTTTGTGGGTTTTTTTTATTTTTATTTTTGGTCGGCTATGTAATGGTGAGTTGGGTTTTGGTCTGTTGTTGTTTGGATCTGAGGAGATTGAGAGGTTAAATTTAAGAGCTTTGGTGGGTTATGGAGAGGAAAGTTGGGGACCTTCTGTTTTTGTGGTTGTTGATCTTGGTGTTGCTGCTGCATCCAGTATGGCTGGTTCTGGGTAACATGGAAGGTTGGTTTTTTTATGCTCATTTATTGGTTTTTTTGGTACTGTATTTTTGTTGGTTTTTTTCTTTTTGAGAATTTGAAGTTGATCTTGGTTTTTGCTTTATTTGTTCATTTGTGAAAAAGGGTTTTTGTTTTTGGTTTCATTAATTGTTTGCTGCAGTGAAGAATTAATATTTGCGGCTGAGTAAAGTATTTTGATAATGGGTACTGGTAAACTTATTGGATTCTTCAATTTATTGCTTTTGTTGGTGAATTTGAATGTGATGTAAATTTGAGGTTGTGTATGTTGATCTTTTAATGTAAGAACGAGAGTATGTTTGTTTGTACTATTTATGACTTAGAGATGATAGTTAGAATGGCTTTATTGCACCTGAGAATTTACCTCGTAAGACGTTGCCTTTTGTTCTCCATTTTAAAGCTTCATAACTGGATGGATTTATCAAATAATTTTAAAAAATGTACTTGGTTTGAGATACATTTGTTGTGGATGTATATCCTTCCCTCTATGTTATATATAATGAGTGGATGATTTCTGTGAGATGATTCGGGTCTTGCACATTCAGTTAAGTTCTGGTATCACAAGAAGGCCTTAAATCCTATACTTTTTTCTTTTCTTTTTTTGGGAAAATAATCTCATCTTTTTTCATCATTAATGTCTATGGATGAAATGCCATGAATCAATGTCAACCTCGATGTTCCTGCACCTCATTGACACATCTCTGTCTATTTTGTGCCTTGATAGTTGTCAACCCCTAACTTGAATTTGCTTGCTGGAAAACAGGTGATGCTTTGCATAGCCTCAGGAGCAACTTGAATGATCCAAACAATGTCCTGCAGAGTTGGGATCCTACCCTTGTCAACCCTTGCACATGGTTTCATGTCACATGTAACAATGATAATAGTGTCATACGAGTGTAAGCTTCTTGCCCTTTTGATGCTCCTCAAGAACAAGCTTTTGATGTAACTTATAACAGTGTGTATTAGCTTATATAAGCATTCCTGAGGAATACAGTATGTGATATTTCTTCTTGATTTCACAGTGATCTTGGAAATGCTGCTTTATCTGGTCAGCTTGTTCCACAGCTTGGCCTACTTAAGAATTTGCAATACTTGTAAGTCCTGCTCAATGATTTGAATGCATCCATCTAATTCTTTTGTTAAATGGTTGCATAATGGTGCACTGCACCAGTTCTCTTGTTCTTGTAAAGGGAATTTTGAAATGTAATGTTATACATCAAGTTGCATGTTGGAGACAAATAAATGCTCACAAGCATTCATTTCTTTGTCGAAATGAATAATAGTTGATTCCCCAGAAATACTTTTCGTTGTGAAATCATCAAAAAGTTCATTTTTTTCTTTCTGGAAAAAATATGATTTGGAACTAGTGCAATTAAGTGTAGAATGTGTTTCCATGTTTTAGCAGTCTAGCTAAAAGGATTATATTTGCACTTCTAAACAAATAGAGCATGTCTTTTCATAGTTAAATAGGATTCTTGAATGAAATTGATAGCGAGTGCCTCTTGTGCTATTATATCCTCACTGGGGTAAACATGGATCTAGTTAATGTCAGAGGCAAGGGTTAGACTAAAGCTCATAGGTCTTTTGGAAAGGTCTGACAATGTTCTCTGCAGGGACTGATTCTCCCCAAAGAGTTTAGATTATAAGGATGGGGGATTTGGTGACATTAAAGAGAACAGTTTTGGATTTTCATTCTCAACACTCTTCCATGGGGGAAATGATTATGGAAATATTACCAAGATTGTTTATGTTGGCACGTGTTTTACTCACTTCCAACCATGCAGATTATGGTCCTGACAGATTGTTGTCGGCGAAAGATTTTCCACTAAAGCAATGAAGCCCATGAGACAGAACAATGAATTGTGAAAAAGAATTGGAAATTTCTGATTATGTTAGCATTTCCTGTAGTCTAACCAAATCTAACACATGTATTTGCTGTCTGGTTGAGTGAAACTTGTATTTTCTATTGAAAGTCAGAAACTTGTTATGTTAGGGGCCTCTGCTCTCTGTATTGGATGACCCATCACTTAATTATAACTCCATTCACAATAAGTGAAATGCCATGTTATAAAGAAAAAAAAGAGAGAGGCATTGCTCTGTGTTTTTCCACCGAAGTGGTATCCTGGAAGAAAGAATTTGAAGGCTATCTTAACATTTCACATTTAGTAGCTGTTCTCAAGATTCAAGCCCTGCTTCTCTGTGGCTACAATTCCAAAAGTTTCAACACTGTACCAGGCAAAGGCTCCTCGGAGATATTTGCAGAATGATCTGACATGTACTGGAATTTATCCTAGAGTGTGGGAAAGTTGAAATAATCTAAGGTTTCAGGAAATGGATGCTATGCTTTTCTGGTATTAAACTGTGTGCTTGTAGCTTTGGTCAGTGGTAAAATTGAATGTGGTCTAGTAGTGACTTCCACGACTGAAAATTTGTGAAGTTCAATGTTTCATAAACTGGAAGCACAATCTCTGCTGCTCAAACCACTATCTTGTATTGGCTCCATACATTGAGGTTGTAGTTGGTTGTAATGTAACAGCATCTTGTGTGGATCAGGTCAGGCCCAGGAGAATCGTTTGGTAAATTTTAATTTCACCACTTGGAAGTTCCTTCTAGTAGTGATGTGTTTGTTTTGAACAGATGAAAACGTATATCATGCTTGATCTAGTCCCTTGGCAATCTGTTAATTTTGTTTTGTGAGTTTATGGTTGACACATCTTTTGTTTTTTAATCATTTCTTGCATGATTCATTAAGCCATATTGTTTACAACAGGGAACTCTATAGTAACAATATAAGCGGACCAATTCCTAGTGATCTGGGAAATTTGACTAACCTGGTGAGCTTGGATCTTTACTTGAATAGTTTTACTGGTCCCATCCCGGACACTTTGGGCAAGCTGTCAAAACTACGATTCCTGTAAGTATGCTCCTAAAATATTCAGTCTCCATCTTTGTGATGTAGTTTCCAAAATTGTTATTATATGCATATCAATTCTTTATTCTTGTCCATTACTAGTCATGCTTCTTGATGTGTGTACCTTGTTATAGGAGTTTTTATACTGCACAGGAAAAACAAAATGAAGTTATTAGTTGGCTCTTGGCTCTACTGAATTGCCAGAATCTCTAATCTTCAGCGATCCCTAATGATCCATCTAATGATAAATTGCAATTGCTGCGTGTTAGACATGCACATGAGTGTTGCTAACATGCATCTGCACGCACATGCCAAATCAATGATGCAATTTCTTTATTTAATATGGCTTTTATATCCTTAGCCATAATATACTGTTATGGCATCTGCTTATGATGGTAATTTAAGCTGCGTCTCTTGATTGATTTTGGAGCTTAACTTTTTTTTTGTTCTTGCCATGTTTGGTGCAAGGACAGTCGACTTAATAACAATAGTTTGGCGGGGCCCATTCCAATGTCATTGACTAATATCTCAGCACTTCAAGTACTGTGAGTGCTCAGTTACTTACTATGTTTCATGAAGAAATCTCTCTTTAAGAAATCGTGTGATACAAAAGTAAATTTTTGCATTTTGCATTTTGGAACACAGGGATCTTTCAAACAACCGCCTCTCTGGAGTGGTTCCAGATAATGGTTCCTTCTCACTGTTCACTCCCATCAGGTTTGATAATCATCAGAGCATTACCTGCCCTTAATGGAATGCTTTTGAAAGCGCTTCTGAAATTCTTCCTTTTCCCTTTCAGTTTTGCTAACAACTTGGATCTCTGTGGACCGGTTACTGGTCATCCCTGCCCAGGTTCTCCTCCCTTTTCTCCTCCTCCTCCATTTGTCCCACCGCCTCCAATTTCTACACCAGGTAATCTGTCACTCATTCTCTGTTTGAAATTAAGAAGTGCAGATCATGCTCTCACATTATAGTATTTCTTAAGCCTTCAGCACGGTCGGTCAATGTTTTTGGCATGTGAGCTGACCTGGGTTTTTATGAGCGAAGTTCTTCCTTCTATTATTGCTTGGTCAATATGAACTGTTATGTGGTCCAAGTTATACATCTGTTATGTGGTCCAAGTTACAAATGTACACATGAATTTTGCTTCTGCTGATCTATTAATATGAAGGCATGTTTTATTGTCATTATTATGTTGTTCACACTGGCTGGAATATTTAATATGTGATGTAGTAATACTTGTACAAGAATATATTGCAACACATTTTAACTTGTAGAACTTAAATTAATTAAAATTGATTTAATTGATTCAATTTTGTTTCCCTGGCATAGGCTGAATTCCCATGTCAGGCTTCATTAATTTTGATCACTATTTGGTTTATTAGTGAATATTTTGTCAAGAATTTGATATCCTGTTCTGCTAATCTTGGTATTTTTTTTCTTTGCATCTAACTTCAGGAGGTAATAGTGCCACTGGAGCAATTGCTGGAGGAGTTGCGGCTGGTGCAGCCTTACTGTTTGCTGCCCCTGCATTAGCATTTGCTTGGTGGCGTCGGAGGAAGCCTCAGGAATTCTTCTTTGATGTTCCTGGTTAGGGTTTTAACTGAAGAAAAAAAAAAAAACCAGATTTAGACTTTGTAGGATGTTTTGATGAAATATGTTTGTCTCTTTGCAGCTGAAGAAGATCCCGAGGTTCATCTAGGACAGCTTAAGAGGTTTTCACTGCGAGAATTACAAGTTGCAACAGATAGCTTTAGCAACAAAAATATTCTGGGTAGAGGAGGATTTGGGAAGGTTTACAAAGGACGTCTAGCAGATGGCTCATTGGTGGCTGTAAAAAGACTTAAAGAAGAGCGTACACCTGGAGGAGAGTTGCAGTTTCAAACGGAAGTTGAGATGATAAGCATGGCCTGCATCGGAATCTCCTCCGCTTACGTGGCTTTTGCATGACACCAACTGAAAGACTGCTTGTTTATCCCTACATGGCTAATGGAAGTGTTGCATCATGTTTGAGGGGTAAACCTTGTTATCGTTGGCATTTGTCATTGATATTTCAACTGCCTTGACACAATTTGTTTTGATTATCAAATAGCTCGATCATTCTTTGTGCCTTCTAATACTAGCTTTGTGCCAGTTATATCATTGTCTTAATTGTTTTATTGATGCATGTTTTAGAACGCCCACCGTCACAACCTCCTCTAGATTGGCCAACAAGGAAGCGAATTGCATTGGGATCTGCAAGGGGTTTATCTTATTTGCATGATCATTGTGATCCAAAGATTATTCATCGGGATGTTAAAGCTGCAAATATTTTGTTGGATGAGGAATTTGAGGCTGTTGTTGGGGATTTTGGGTTAGCAAAATTGATGGACTACAAGGATACTCACGTCACCACTGCTGTCCGTGGTACAATAGGGCACATAGCTCCAGAGTACCTATCTACTGGTAAATCGTCTGAGAAAACTGATGTTTTTGGTTATGGAATCATGCTTCTGGAGCTAATTACTGGACAGAGGGCCTTTGACCTTGCTAGGTTGGCAAATGATGATGATGTCATGTTGCTTGATTGGGTATGCACACTTTACTATGTTATTGTATTTTATTTTTTTGTTGAAGTCTTGTCTTTTTGCCTGTTTCACAAGGCTTCGGAACAATGACTAGTTCGAATATGTAATGGAATTGATGTTGTCTCAGGTAAAAGGACTTCTTAAGGAGAAGAAGTTAGAAATGCTAGTAGATCCTGATCTCCAAAACAAATATGTGGAAGCAGAGGTGGAGCAACTAATCCAGGTTGCGCTGCTTTGTACGCAAGGCACTCCGATGGAGCGGCCTAAGATGTCAGAAGTTGTGAGAATGCTTGAAGGTGATGGTTTAGCAGAGAGATGGGATGAGTGGCAAAAGGTAGAAGTTCTTCGTCAGGAGGTGGAATTATCCCCTCATCCAAATTCTGATTGGATTGTTGACTCGACAGAAAATCTGCATGCGGTTGAGTTATCTGGTCCAAGGTGACCATGGCACAGTTACAAGAGAGGAAATACTACCTATTTTTTATTTTTATCATAATTTTGCTACCCTTTTTTTTGTCTTTTGATTTGATGAATGTATCCTGATTTTAAGTCTCATGTAAGTCCATTCTGCATTGTATTCATTACCTTTGTGCATACGAGTCGTGTTGTTGAGCTGCAATTTGTGTCATCAGCTGCCAATGGAGTCTGATATTTGGATGCGGCCCCAGCAGTTCAGTCTTGCCTACTGCAATTTTATGGAAGAGTAGGCCTGAGCAGTGAATTTTTCAAATTGAAGTACATAGAGGAACCCCCATGGAACGCTGGTTACTAATTTAAACATTTTTTTGTGAGAAAGTTGTCTGGATGGATTATTTGTTACTGAACTTGTGCCATCTTTGGTTTGCAAACCGACTGTTCTAATTCTAAGTGCTCAGCTCACGTCTTCAATTAAACTATTTTTCAGAAAATTATAGTAAGAACTAAAACGATTTAGTGTACTGGAATTGATTCATTTCACTGTTGATTTTAGCTTACAGGCCCAGCCCCAATGTACCCTCCTTTTCATTTTGTAAAATTATTAGACTTTTTAAGTAATTAGAGTTTAAGTTTAACCTAACACTAACAACTTACATAAATAATATTAATGCTCTAATTAATAATATACCCATTCTACGTTTGAACAGTTCCATACCATTCACCACAAAAAAATAGGAACACTCGAAAAATGCAAATCCGAGCCGTAATAGACGAAAGATTTAGATTATTATTGGGTAGGGGCCGCGACTCGCGCAGCCCCCTCTGCCACAAATTTTGACGTAGGCTCTCCCTCTTGGGGAGACCTTAGACCAGCACCCCTCCTCAGTGCAATGGAGGTCACTGACCTAGACCATGGGCCTTCATGATCACCCATTGATCCCGTCCAGGTAAGTATGTATAACGTTGCTGAGGCCTTCTAATTTATACCCACACGCCTCATGTGACTTCTTGTGTTTCTTCGATGTGGGATTGTTAGTTAAACGCCAGACAGGTCATCACTTTCTTGGAACAGCTTCTTTAAGTCAGTACAGTTCTAGCACCATATTTACGCAAAACTCAACGAAGCAGAAACTTGATTGATACTTTGGGAATCAAAGCCAGTATCAAATGAAAAGTTGGAAAAACATTTCCATGGAGGAAACTTTTCAAACCCTTTTTAAAGCTGGTTGTAGGTTGAATCTCTAGTTTAAAACCTACAGCCTCTACCAATAGAGAACGAACAATGGCTATGAGCATGGATGGATTCTTGACTTCAAGTGCTTGGAAACAAGGTAGAGGCAGAAGTCACAGTGGTTGTGACCTGGAGATTGTTACTAGAGAATAAAACTTGCAGACCTGAATCCCTCTACTAGGAAAAACCTCTTATTGTCTTAAGTTGTTGGACTAACAACCAAGAACTGGATTGATGAAATATCTAGTAGTTTTTGCGTTACTGGCTTATCAACTATGGTTTGAACGTAGCTAAATCCTGTTGTTGTCATGAGCGGTTGCTGAATATCCATCACATTCATAAAATGAACTCGGATGGAAAAATAAACAGGCACAAGGTTTTGTTACACCTGTTTAACAAAATTACAAAGGCTGGACAATTGAATGTCAAAATTCAAGGAAAGATGAACTTCATTACCTGCGACAGAATAAGGTTTCTTTACATGAATCCTATAATTGATCAACACAAAATACATAAACTCATCTGAGATGGCTTCTCTCAACTACAATAAGCAGTTGAAATTTCCTAATGATAAAGTCTCATTGAACATGTAACAACTAGTAACCTTGTACTCTACAAATAACAACGAAAATGGCTCACCCCAAATTGCATGGATGACTGCACGGCACTAAGTCAACTCTCCACAAACCAATGCACAGGACCCAAAAATCAAAGGTCATGGATTGAATTGGAATGATCTGTAGCAGATAGAGCACTTGATCCAAGATTTGAGTTCTGTGATGTGAACAAATTTGGGTATGAGAAGTATGGCTCATCATCCATTGAAGGCAATCTCTGTGGCTGGTGACTAGCAGACCCTTGCTCAACAACATGATCACTACGAGGAGAATCATAATCCACTTCGAGTTTCTCAAAGGAAGGAATATCCAACAACTCTGATGCCTGGTGGCCCTCATGAAGTCGATGGAAGTCTTTATAACTTGGAACATTATCCCCGTCACCAAAAGATTGTTGGTGAACAAAAGGTGGCTTATCAGCAGAAGCTGATAGATCAGGAGTATCCACAAAAAAGGGGTTATCATAGCCACTCTCATGTAACCTCTCACTGTTTTTCTTGGTTAGCTCACTAATCCTTGCCTGTGCAAGAGTTGCTGCTGAGCGAGCTGCTGCTGCTGCATGTTCAGCAGTCTCAGCAGCAGCATGCGCTGCAGCTAAAACATCTTGAAGATCCACATTAGCCTCGGTTCCAGTCCTTGTTACATGGGGTGGTGAAGTGCTTGGTATTGTTGCATGCTTAGCAGTCTCCACAGTGCCCCCCACAGTAGCTGAAACATTCTGCAGATCCACATTGACCTCACTTTTGGTCCTCGGTGCAGAGGGTGGCGATGAAAATGATGGAGAGGATAGTGAAGGGGGAGTTATGGATGACAGAAACTGTTTTTTTTCCCTGGCACTTGCCGCGGTGCTTGAAATTTCATCCCTGGTAGCTGCTGACTTTTCTTCAATCACATCCTGATGTACTACAATATGAGGTTCTTGTGATAGATCTTTGTTAGTCACATAGTGATTTGATGATTCATGATCAATGTCAGGGTGTAGAGCAGCTTGTGCAGGTGGTGCTATCCCTGGTGCCGAGGCAGAATTTGCACTTGGCAGCAGCGACACCTCAGGAACTTCAGAAAAATCTAATGGGTCAAAGCCTGTATCAGAATCAGACTGTTCATGCTTGGCAAGATCAGGAGCGACATCATGCTTCTCTTTTGGAAGAGGCAATATAGTGATATGTGTTGGACCACTGATATGTGTTGGACCATTCTGACAATGAGAACACGTGTAAGACAAGGAAAGATAACAAGAATTGAGGTAGTTGCACCATACTACTCACCAATAAATCTTCATTCTTTTTTAAAAGCTCGGTTTCAGATGCAGCTGGGTCCCAGTCTAACTCATGCTCTTCAGCAATTTCCTTCAAAAGCTTCAGCTTTGCTTCAGGTGAAGGCGCACAAACTGAAAGGAGTTGTATTAACTGCAGGATTTCAATTTGAAAAATGTCAGAAGAAAAGGAAACATAAGCATAAACATAAACAAAGGAACTTGTTGCAAGAAATAAATCAAGGCATAAGATAGAGATTCAAAAAAACCTGGCGATTAACACCACAAGCTGGCCTAAGCTCTGTTGCAGCAGCTACAAATTCCTTTCCATATTTGGAAGCAAATAGGGTTTGAACCTGCAGCAGCTCGGGTAGATCTCCACATCTTGGTGCCGCAAAACAGACACTGGATATTGCTTCTTTCAAGTCTAAAGGACATTCCCTGAAAAATAAAAATAAAATGTCATTTGAAAAATACAACCTATGAAAAATGAGCGGTGTTCTTAACTCCAAGTAGCTATGAAGATTCTTCAACTCACTTTGCATAGAGGTATAAATTTAGTACAAGCTGGGTTAAACAAATAAATTATCAGAGCTACACACAGATGTTGCCATTCATGAAATTGTATAACCATAAAGAAAAATTGACAGGATATGGAACATAAACAAATCGACTTCCCAACCACATTGGAAATCCAATATGAAGAAGATAACAGGTTAGATTTTTGTAAGACTTAACTTGGGGGTCTATAAGAAGGCTCTTAATGATGATACTATCTGCAAACTCATCAGTCTTGACTGATTTTAAGACAACCCACAACCATAATGGCTCGAGAAGGTAAGGCAGAGTTGAAGCTTCACCTGAATTATCTGCAGGTTCGCTACTCAATTAACATGTCATAGCAACTCTAGGATAACAATCACCATTGAACCTCCTAATTGTTTGTCTGGCAACTTTGACCCAATTCTCAACTTTAACAGTTCATATTATACTTGAGCTTAAACAATTATTGCAAATTCAGCATTTAGACAACAGCCTAGAGTTTCTAAGGTAAAGCAGAAATATCAAAGACTGTGACTTGCACTGCTCCCTCCAAAACAAGTCTGGAAAGTGATCAGGATTTCATCCTAGATCATGAAACGGTGAATCTCCAGAGTTAAAGCTGGACAGCCCAGGGCAGTGCAAATATATCCTACATTATGATATAGCATGTCTGTAGTAATGTGGTGAAACATGAATTGAGTAGAAAACTGGAAAAGTGAAAACATATAAAACCATCCTATGTTATGCTACTCTGATCCTTCTCCACATATATAACTGAATATCAGTACCCTGATCAGTGATTACTTCTTTCTCCTTCGATTTCCTCAACCTTCTGTTTCTCTGGTATTCAGGAAAGGGTTTTTTCTTCCTCCTTAAGGCCATGTTTGTTTCCCGGAATTCACTTTCCGGGAAACCACTTTCCAAACTTTCTTGTGTTTGTTTGCCATTAGGAAAGTTGGTCAACGGAAAACACTTTCCGGTCAACGGAGAACACTTTCCAGTCAACGGAGAACACTTTCCGGTCAACGAAAAACACTTTCCGGTCAACGAAAAACACTTTCGAGTCAAAGAAAAATTTGGTTTAGTTTTCAGGAAAGTGTTTTCCCTTTGGTTGTGTTTGTTTTCCGGAAAGTGGTTTTCGGGAAACCACTTTCCAAACTTTCCTGTGTTTGTTTGCCATTAGAAAAATTGGTCAATGGAAAACACTTTCCAGTCAAAGGAAAATTTGGCTTGGTTTTCAGGAAAGTATTTTCCTGAAAAATTTGGGTGGAAAACACTTTCCGGAAGTTGTGAAAAATTTAGAAATGTCATTATTTGCTGATTATATTAAATTTGATCCTCAAACTTTTGATTGCTATATATAATTTGTTTTGTATATTTATTTTTCAATTCTATCTTTTAAAATTTAATTTTTATATTAATTTTGGTCCTTATTTTTATAATTGCTATTTGCTTTTTCCTTATCATTTTTTTATTGAAATTTTTTATCTATCAAATTTGGTCCTTATTCTTTTGATTGTTACTTATTTTTTTTGAAATAATTTATGAAATGTTAATTATTATTATTTTAATTTATTCACCTTTTATTTTTTTTAATTTTTTAGATTTGATCTCTATTATTTTGATTATTATTTATTTTATTTGAGATAATTTATGAAATTATATTTTTTTTCAATTTCATTCTCATTCAACTTTTTAATTTGTAAGATTTGTTCCTCATTATTTTAATAAACTTGAGAAAAATAAAACATTAATAAGTTATTTTCCAGCTCATTTTTCATGACATAACCAAACACTGGAAAGTGTTTTCCAACTTATTTTCCATTACACTACCAAACATCGGAAAATACTTTCCCGGAATTCACTTTCCCGGAATTCACTTTCCCCGGAATTCACTTTCCAAAAAGAAACTACTTTCCAGCAAACAAACGGGGCCTAAACCTGCTACTTTAAGGAAAACAAGCTATATTACCAGTAAACCTTTCATTAGATATGATATACAGTTAATGAACCTATAAAAACTCATGTGCAGACGGTAATATCTATAGTTAAGTAAATAACAATATGAACAAAAACAAACTAATAAATCCAAGTTTATGCCTTGAAGAAGGCATCATCATAGTTAAGACAAGTATCCAACAGGAGAGTGCATTAACAAACCGGAAACAAACATAGTGAAAGCCAGATAATGTAATGTGAGGAATAACCTTTGTGTTTCAATAATTGGAAGGCGCACAGTAATAAGCTCACTGAACAATTCAATGATCTCTTGAGCAGCCATCATATTCTCCTCTCTTATAATATTCTCCACCTGATATGTAATTATCAACAACACCACAAGATCATTCCCTTTTCAGGTATCTTAAGAGACTAAAAACAAAAAACCTGTTCATACTATTAAAAATGATTTCAATAAGAGAAGTAGCAATACCCGAATGCGGGAAGTAGCTTCTTGACCAGTCTCAAGAAGCTTAGCAATGTCGCGGCGCATTTGCTTTATCTGAATCTCTCTCCTGTTCCTCAACAACTTTATCCGGGGTATTGTCAACTTCAGTAAGGTTTTACTGTATACAAGAAGAACAAATTAAAACAACAATAGTCCTCATCAAATCTTTAAACCCCCAAAAAATAGTCAATGATAGCATTTAATCAAAACATAAGCACTCAAAAAAAAGTATGAACCCTTCAAATCCTCAATGAATTCTATTTACTCTACATTAACCAAATATCTACAGCACACGAGATAAGTACCCAGATTCTTAATTCTCAACTTTTTATAGTCTCTTATTTCTTTAATTTATGCAAAGAAGAACAAATTAAAAAAAGAAAAGATTGCACATTGAGTTAAGTCACTTGATTTTAATGAAACGTTAAGTTCTGAATTTCCTTACTGAAGTTAACATTTTCTCAGAAACCAAACAAAACCCAGAATTCCAAATCCAAATTGAACCATGATTAAAGCAAGAAAACAAAAACCCAAAAACAAAATAGAGAAGGATAGAATGAATTACCATTTGGCAGCTTTAAAGCCTTTGTCGAAGAAGGAATCCAGGATCGACATGATTGCTTATTTTCGATAATAATATCAGAGACCAGATAAAAAAACTAAACACTACATATGGATATAAAGAAGATAAAATCTGAAACACGAGCTGCTCGGTCCACTAATGAGAGAAGACAGGTAGTTGAAGTATTATAAATAAATATGTGTAAATGAGTTTGGTCGTTTTCGTGCTTTCTTAAGATGTAAGATTTCTATGATTCTTATTATTTAATGTGAAAATATAAAGTAAAAAGTTGATAAGATATATTAAACACAAAACAAAAGGTAGAGACCAGACCTCATAAGCATTAATCCTAATTACAATTGAGCTAGCTTGCTACTCCTGCAATGTATCCACAGCATCGTGTCACAACCAAAACTTAGAAGAACTCTAATGAAGTTAATTACATATAAATACATTCTCTCACTGAGAAGTTAATGGTGGAACTCAAATTAGAGATTTCAAGTTAATGGAGTTTTTTGTTCATCATTTGAACCAATCTATTAGGGCTCTGGCTAATGGGCTCGCAAGATTCTAATTTTTCTTCTCAGCAATGGTCGAAGTTTAGTCATGGCATGTTGGGGTCCAAGATATTAATTTGGCAAGAGCCAATGTTTCTGACATGTGCGCAAGCATTCATGTTAGGATAACATGGAAGCACTGATCTCTCTTCTCCATAAAGATTGCCATGCTCGTTCTGCAGACAAGATCTGTAAATTGAAATATTGTTGTGTGAACCTACTCACCTTCGGTGACCAGGGATGAGAGAACCCCATCCTTCTTAAGCAGAAGGTTGCAGCTACTAAGGTACCATGATCAAACTGTGTTAGAAACAGAATAATAAATCATATCATATAACTCTTAAGAATTTCACTTCAACATCTTCTTTTTCTTGCTACCAGGCCAACAAATTCTTCTTGGTGGAGCCTGTTCCACCTTCCTTAATGAGGCTCCATCCAAACAAAAATTAAGTCCTTTGTTCATGCTCAGCCCTATTTAACAATTCCATGAAAAAAAATCCTCTCTTCAAAGCAGAGACAACCCTCAAATTCGGATTCTCTAATCAAAGCATCATTGCCAAATAAAAAAGAAGCCAAGCCTCAAAATTGTTGCCAAAAGACAGGAAGACATTGAAATACATTCCATTCCAATAATAACTCTATTACAAAATCCATACTACAACAACAATTAAATCCCAAAAAAAAGAAAAAGAACCCACATAATTTACCAGAAAAGAAATTAAAAAAAAAAGTGTCTAAAATCAAGCAGCCAGTTCAATATCACTCAAGTCAAGCTGAGCAGTAATCTCCTCCAACTGTTTCTTCACACTCATATCAATCATCTTAGACCCTGAGCTCCCATACCTTACAGTAAACCCAGCAACCAAACTTGGGTCAATCACAGTCTTAATCCTTACATTCTTAGCTCCAGTCAATTTCTGCACTTGTTTTGCTATCTGGGCCAAATGCTGTGACTCCAAAGCCACAACTGAACTCACCACAGCAAGCTGTGTATCTGTCATCTTATTGTAAACCTTCTCGAATTCCACCACTATATCTTTAACCAGATCAACCCTTTTGGAATCTATAAGGATGTTAATGAAGTTTGCCGTGAGGGGTTGGAGAGCAGACGACTTGGCGAACTCATCAATGACTTGCCGTTTCTTTTCTAAGTCTATTGTTGGGTTAGTAAAGAAGTCATTCGCTGCTGGGTTTGAAAACAGCCTTTCTATTTTGTCGATGTCGGACGCCGTTGCGTCTAATGTGTTGTTGGATTTTGCCACGTCAGCTAGTGCTAATGCGTAACTTCCTGCTGCTGTTGCTGACATTTTGGTCCCCAGGGCCGAGCCACCCCGGCGGCGGTTTGTAGTGGTTGCGGTGGTGGAGAGGTTGAGGGATGGGAAAGTGGCGGAGAAGGAGAGGTTGAGGGGCTTTGGGGAGGTGAAGTTGGTTGGGAGTCTAGCTGATGGTGGGGTTTTGGATTGGAGTGAAGCGGTGGCGTTTTGGAGTGCTGATGCCATGTTGCCAGCAATAGTGGAGAGAGATGGGGCGGTGGAGAGTTTTTTTCTTCTGTTGATTGGTGAAGTGTTTTTGAGAGACGGGAGTGGTGGAGAGGGGGGTTTTGAGAGGAATGGACGGTGGGGATTGGTGGGAAGGAGAGAATGTAGGGTGGTGGAAGCGGGGGTTATCTTGTTTGGTAGAAAATAAGATGAGAGCCACTTATCTGTGTGTATTGAGGATAATGGAGTTGACAAGTGGAGGACGTTGATGGGCTAATAGAGATTGAGCTATCTGTGGTAGTGTGACTCTAATAATAATAATAATGTGTATTATTTTACTTTATTTTTATTATGGATTATGGAAAATATTTTTTTTATTAACCTAAGAATTTTATTGTTATTTTTATTATAGAGTATCAGGAACTAGTTTTCGATTTTGAAAAAAAAGGTGGGTGTATTTATGAAGGTGAGCACTCACAATAAAAAAAATTAAATCACTATATATATATATATATTTGTTTTTTTAAAAAACTTAAGATTGCGTGGATGAAGTTTATTATATCTCATCAAAAATATTTATACTTAAATTTAACTATTTAATTTAATTAAATATTTATTTTATACAAATCTTGAAATTAAATCTTCACATATACTCAAAATACATATTTAGCTATAGTTTTTAAAATCGAATTATAATACATATAAAAATAATAATAAAGAAAATTTAATACACTTTGGAATATATATAATCCTAGAAAAATCATGTGATTTGAAAATAAAAAAAATTAACAATAACTTAAAAGTATAATTAATAAATTTGATTTGAAAATCAACTTAAAAAGAATTTAAATTACTGAATCGTCGTAAAAACCCGCCAATTACCTAGCTAAGCTTAAATCGATTTTATTTGTTCAAATAATTTTATCAAATTAATATTTTATTATATTTAACTAAAAATAATGTTCCACCGGGCTACAACCAGGCCAGCTTTAGACTACGCTCAAAAGAACCACGTGTAACAATCAACTGGAAAAAAAAAAAATACTAGCAGTACTTTCACGCGCCACTCCAATCAGCAACTGCAATAACGAATATAGGAATAAAACCCTAGCTAAAACCTCTCTTTCTTCTCCAGCAGACGACGCCAAGGAATCGGCAAACACAGAAATCGAAATAAAAAACACAAAAATGAATAGTCCAAATCGATCAGTACACGACGAAGAAGAAGACGATCAAGGCGAAGTTTTCCTTGACGATTCCGATATCATCGACGAAGTCGCCGTCGATGAAGAAGGTATAACTAAAAACATGCATGCTCTATTAATTTATTTATTAATCAAGCTGTGATTTGATATTAAATTGATATATAATTCACTAATTCGTAGATCTTCCTGATGCGGACGACGATGAAGACGACGACGACACGGATGATTCTATGCACATATTTACCGGCCATACCGGTAAATTTTTTCTTTTTGGAATTCTCCATCTTTTTATTATGCAATTAGTTAATTAATTATTTTTATAATTAAATCAATAGTTGTGAATTACTGGCTAAAAAACGTATTTATAAAACTTTATTTTGTTTTAATTTGTTGGACTAATGAAATGGAGCATTTGCATTTGCTCAGGAAGACAAGTAATGGAGTATTTATTATTATTATTATTATTTGCATATAGGTGAGCTCTATACAGTATCCTGCAGTCCAACGGATCCTTTATTAGTGGCGACCGGTGGAGGAGACGACAAAGGGTTTCTTTGGAAGATTGGTCTTGGAGATTGGGCATCTGAGCTCAAAGGTATAGTTGAGTTATGAGAGCTAAAATGATCCCAGATATCATGGGGATCTCTGTTAGTCGTCGGAATCTTTGTTGTTAGAAATTGTTCATAGTTTGCTTTGTAGCATGATTGAGCAACCTGCTATGTTTCTTCTTTTGATTAGTGATATAATCCCTCATTCATTGAAACTTTCTGCGTGTCCTGATACTTGCTATAATGCCTGTCAATGAAGCTGAGGTCTTTTTCTGCACCTATATCTGTGCTTGTATATGTGCATAATTTTGATCTTGGGTCCTTATTACTTAACCTTCTGGAAATATTTACAGGTCATAAGGATTCCGTGTCTTGTTTATCCTTTAGTAGTGATGGACAGTTGCTTGCATCTGGAGGGTTTGATGGACTTGTTCAAATTTGGGATGCTTCATCGGGAAACCATAAATGTGTACTTGAAGGTCCTGATGAGGGCATTGCGGTGAACTTGCTGACCGAATTTAGTGGAATTAATTTATTTTGTTTTATGTTTTTAAATCTGATTATCAACCATGTGGTTTCTCAGTGGGTCAGATGGCATCCAAAAGGGCATTTGGTGTTGGCAGGTTCTGAGGACAAAAGTGTCTGGATGTGGAATGCTGACAGAGGTGCCTATCTTAATTCATTTACAGGACATGAAGCAAGTGTTACCTGTGGTGATTTTACCCCTGATGGTATCAAACTACTCTTTGTCTTGAAACTTTTTTTTTGAAGAACTTTCTTTTAGCTTGCTTTTCATCTATCTCTTTCTTTTTCATTTTTCTTTTTTCAAATCTATCTGCTGCTTGCTTCAGGTAAAACAATCTGTACTGGTTCTGATGATGCATCCCTGAGGATATGGAATCCAAAAAGTGGCGAAAACATACATGTTGTGAGAGGTATTCATTTAAAATTCAGTTTGTCATTATCTGAAGTTATATCCTGCTCAATTTCATCCTGTGAAAAGGCTATTTATTTGGATATTCGATAAATATACTTGGTATTGAAGCCATCAATAAAGGCCATATTTAAATTCTCCCAGGCTACATATTCAAATTCTAGCTTACCTTCAGATAATGACAAAGTGAATTTTAAATATACGTAGTATTGAAGCCATCAATAAAGGCCATATTCAATTTCTCCCAGGCTACATATTCAAATTATCTTACCTTGAAAATAGCTACCATAAAAATCGAAGGAGCTTGCTTTGTTTGGCATCTCTGACAACTCTGCTCTTCAGGTCATCCATACCACACTGATGGACTGACATGCTTGGCATTGAGCTCAGATTCAACTCTTGCTATTACTGGTTCAAAGGATAATTCTGTCCACATTGTGAACATAACCGGGGCAGGGTTTGTTTCTTCTTGCATTCCATGATATTCTTATAATTATGTTTGCAATTTTGGATATATTATTGAGTTGTGCCTATTTAACTGTCGCACCTTTGGCATCAGTGCCTTTGGTTTCTTTGACATGATGTGCATTGGCGTGCTCCATTTTAGGCCTTTCTGGTTATTGAGGTATCTGGACAGCCATAATCATTATAGTGAAAGTCATGATAGAAAACATGATAGTTAGTAAAGATGGATTAGTATTCAAACGTTACTTCAACAACTTCTGAAATTCCAGCAAGCTTTAGCATGCTGGGTTTAATGTTTTAGCATTTAAGGATTCTTTGCATTTTGACGTAGGATGGGAAGAAAAATCAACTCGATACAGCAAAAAACAGAAAATTGTTGGCTAAAACTAGAAGAAAATTGAAGTTGGAACTTGGAAAATAGGTTTAGGGTCTGTACTCTGTAGAGAACATCCAAAACATATAATGATTGATAATAACATAAAAGATGTCTGAAAAATAAGCTAGACAGTCCTATTTATACTAGTTCCTCCTTATTGAAAGTTATATAGCTAGTATAGAATCCAACTAGCATTAGAAAAATAACTTAAGAAAAAGATTTAATAATCCAAAAGCTCCTGCATCACATTGTCATATGAAATTCAGCAAGTTGGATTGAAGTGTAGTTGCTGAATGAATGAACAAGCAATCGTTACCCAATCTTTGACAATAGGGCTGACATTCTTGAATGTGGTCTATGTCACTGGAGAGATTAATGCCTGGAAGTTTAATGCCAGTGCAAATTCCTGGAAATTCATCTGTTTTAAGATCTTCCCTTGGGTCCTTTTATTGAGATTCTTTCGATTCTGAAACAATTAAGTTAGTTGTATGGTTAACATGTGCTCAAGTTCTGTTCTTCTTTAAGAGTTATTTGATTGGTCTGGAATTCAGCTAAGGTGTGTGGTTGAATTGAGCTAGTTTTTTGTTTAAATCTTCATCCTGCTAAGGGCACTATTTAATTGTGGGCTATGCTTAGTCTTTCATGTGGCCTGCCTGGCATACCTTTCGCTAACTTGTAGCTCTGAAATTTTATAATGAGGGATATGTTGGTTCTCATGTTTCTATCAGCATTTGAGTGGATTTTAAATTTCTAGCCTCCTTTTATGTTACTTGTCATATTCTTGGAAATTTTCTGCTACATTTTTTTTGTTTTCTTGGAATGTTTGGATATGCTGTTATCATCATGGATATACTTGTCAATGCAATTGCTTTTCAAATGTTTGCTTGTACGATTTGATCAGATTGGTAGTCTGTTTAATAAACACATTTCCCTGCAACAGGTGGTTAGTTCTCTTGCTTCTCACTCTGATTCTGTTGAATGTGTTGAGCTTGCACCAAGGTAGAATTTACAATCTCTCTCTCTCTCTCTCTCTCTCTCTCTCTCTGTGCCCATGCTTGGCTGTGAGACAACAGGTTACATGGTAGTAACTGGGAGAAATTGGACGCGCTCTAATGATTAATAAATTTTAAAAGGTTGGCAGTTGACAGAAACAATTATTTAGTGAAACTAGGAAAACACAAATGTGGACATTAGCTAAGCTTTGGTGTGGTTGAGAAAAAAAGTTCATTGAATGTTGCAGGTTTTCAACAAGCCAATAACCTTTACTCTGTTGCAAAACTTATAAGACTCTGCTTTTATCGGAACATTATCTTCAATTGAGATGTGTCTACTTAAAAAAAAGGTTTCTAGATTTGGAATGGATATAGCCATTGTTTAGAAATTGTGTTCTGCATATATAAGAGTATCTGACTTCATCATGTAGTCGGATTGCCATATTGGTAAACAAATGAAGATTCTATGTATTTCTTTATTTTGACAATGATATGAATTATACAGAATTGTGAGTGAAGATCTACAGACATGTGATGATGTAATTAATTTGTGCAAGATCAGATTCCATTTCATGAAATATTGGCTCCATTTTAGAGGAGCGCTTGGCAAAGAGGAGTGCAACATAAAAACATTTCTGCCAAGTAGCCTTAAACTATTCCCATACTGATAAATCTCAACCATACCATTTACTGTTGGTTTGAGGCTGCATGAAAGCAATTAAACCCTGTCTGTTGAACTTGACTCCCCCATCAAATAGTCTCCTTTTCTCTCACTCAATTTAATAAATTCATTCCCATGAATCATTTTTGTTTGCTTTGTTGTAAGACATGAATGGTTCAGTTTCCCTAAATATAGTCATTTGGGATAAGTGTAAAAAGGGAAAGCTGTAAAATCTCAATAGATCAATAAGACAATGTCCTATTCCCTTCTCCAAGGAAAAGAGCGGGTGGGGTGAACAAAGAAGACAAGCAAATTTTGTGTAATCAATTTAACTTTGGATTCATGTGACCTAGTTTAACACTCTTGCTTCCTACCATGTGCACGGCAGCTCCCCTTGGGCTGCTACGGGAGGCTTGGATCAAAAACTTATCATCTGGGATCTGCAGCATTCATTGCCCCGTGCTACATGTGAACACCAGGTCCGTTGGAATTTTGTTTTTGTTTCATTTTAGTACTTTGCACATCTCAAATGATGACCAGTTTAATGCAGAAGCCCTCTGAACAATCAGAATTTCCTAATCAGAATTGCAACTAGCCCAAGAATCATAAAGCTGAAACAATAAGATGAATTAACTAAAGCCATATTTATTGAAGTTAGCACTTCATATATACAACACTTGTATTAATTAACTATCATCCAATAATGTTTTGGCTTGTTACAAGGGCATCAAAATCCCATGTCTCACAAATTGAACTGATGGGCAGGATGGAGTTACATGCGTGGCATGGCTTGGTGCATCTAGATACGTAGCTACAGGGTGTGTGGACGGGAAAGTGAGACTATGGGATAGTCTCTCTGGTGATTGCATAAGAACATTCAGTGGCCATGCTGATGCCATTCAATCTCTATCAATATCTGCTAATCAAGATTACCTTGTCTCGGGTTCAAGCGATGGAACCGCAAGAGTGTTTGAGATTGCAGAGTTCAAGTAAGCTAATAGTTGAGTATCAATATAAGGTGTTCAAATTTTCATGGTTGAAAAAGCAACTCAATTTTGAATGAAACACAAAATTTATCCACTAGGTCTATATGACCACTTCTGTGCTTATTTGCAATTATAATTTGATTAATATATGTAGTTGAAACAGTTAAAGAGGTGATCAGCATTTGCTTTTTAGGGATTGAATTTATGGAAAACAGGAAAGAAACTTTACTGGAGAGAGTAATTAAAGGATTTGCTCTAGTGAAGAACCTCTTCCGGAACACTGGTTCGCATCCAATGTGTTAGGTTCTGTTTATTTTTGCTTTTTAAAATTGTTTTTAAAAAATTTAAAATTTTTTATTTATTTTTTTTACTTTAAATTAATGTTTTTTTTTTATATTTTTAGATCATTTTGATGCGCTGATATCAAATATGATTTTTAAAAAATAAAAAAAAATTGATATATTTTTTGGTGTTTTACTTCGGATTGATTGGTAACAAATATTTGTGAAGAATCTTTGCCCTTCGATGGAGAAGCCATGGCAGAATACAAGGCAAATGATTTTGAATTATGAATTGTATTTTAGCCGGAAAAAATCATTTCTTTGAGGAATTTATGGATTTCATTCTAACACTGATCTGTATGGTCGCAATTTACTGAACATCTAGAAATGGTCTTGAACATTAAAAAAGAGTTAGGGTTTTTTTAAAAAAAATATTTTACAATATTTGTTGAATAGTGCATGAAACATATGATGGTAGCAAAAAATGGTGATCAGTGATGAGGTGGTGGATAACGATGGCTTTTAGACAATTTTAAGTTTATAGATTAAAATAAAATATTTTATTTTGACTAATTTTTGCAAATACTTAATGCTTGATTGGTATTTAGTTTTATTAAATATGTTTTAAAAGTGAATTTATATTGAGAAAATATCAAATTAATATTATCTTTTTGTTTTTCTAATGATTTTAATATGTTATGTTAATATTAAAAAAATAAATTATTTTTATTTATTTTTTAAATAAAAAAATACCTTTAAAAATAATATGTATCATAATAATACCGGAAAAAAGAGAGTAAAAGTTTATACACATTATTAACTCAAAAAAAATTATATAACTTGTTGACTTCTATTTGTCTCAATGTCTCAATTTGTGCATGCATCAACCATTGGCAAAGATCTTACTCAAAACTCGAAAGCTTCAGATAACACCTGGAAATAGAATTAGGCGATGCTTTCATTTAATCTTTTTTTTTTTTTTAAAAAAAAAAAAAGGGGGTCAAATTGTAAGATTACCTGTCGCTGTTGAATTAACTTAAAAATCCAACGCACAAGATTCTGTTCTACAAAACTAATGGCTTAGGTTTAGCCACATCAACAAAGACATTATAATTCTAAACTTACGGAACCTTAAATCAGTCACCCAAGTATTACTTAAATCTCAATTGAGCTCCATAAACAAATAATATTATCAATTAGGTCCCAAATGCTTTAGATATTTCTCAATTGGATCTTTATGTTAACTTCCATAAGTTTTTCCACAAGAGCAAGATCATGGGTTAAAGTAGGTTAACCTACTTTTTTTAAGAGTTCAACATATGTTATTTTGGTTTCTTAAAAAAAATCAATGATATTTTTATTAAATTAATCAATTTATAAGTCAACCTGAGTTTTTTTATTGAAACATGCTAAGTCAATTCCTTTTTTATTTATAATAAAACTCGAATTGAGATAGATTTTAAGTCGACCAGATCCCAGATCAACCTCCTAAGCTTTTCATGGTTAATAAGCTGGCATAAAATATGGAAACCTGACGGAAAATACTAATAGATATACTGAGTTGAATCGAATGAGCTCATTTGATAAAATCTTTATTGTAGGACTTAATTGACAATAAGTGTATACATTAAGGACTAAACAAGAGGCTTCTCCATATAAATACAGTACTCTGTACCTGCCTCTACCTTCTGATAAATAGAGCTGCGAAAACCTCAAGCCAAAAACCCTAGCCTCCTGCTTTACCTTCACCCGAGGCAGAGTCTCCATCCTTGATTGAAAAACCCTAAAACCAAAATGGTATTTAGTCCCTCTCTCTCATTGTTCACGAAAGAATTCGTTTTGATAACTAGAAAATATCTCATCTTGTTAAGTTTTGTTTGGATTTGCAGACAGTAGAAGCAGTGAATCCGAAAGCATACCCACTTGCGGATGCCCAGTTGACCATAACAATACTTGACCTTGTTCAGCAAGCTGCTAATTACAAGCAACTCAAGAAAGGAGCCAATGAAGGTTAGCTTTGTCAAAACTAGTAGTTATTTGCATGGTATTTTGCTAATATAAAATCCGGGGTTTTGATAAAGTCTTGATTTTTCAGCTACCAAGACACTTAACAGAGGTATCTCTGAGTTTGTTGTGATGGCTGCTGATACTGAACCACTTGAGATTCTTCTCCATCTTCCTTTGCTTGCTGAAGACAAGGTTATTTATTTACTTACTAATACTTTTTGTTGAAGGGTTTTTGTTGTTTTGGATGCAATTTCTGTTGTCTGGTAAATTGGTTTGTTGTGTTTGGGATAGTATTAAAAGAATGTGACTTTAGGGTTTTATGCCATTAAGCTTATTTAATTGGTTTTCTTCTTTTTTTCCCCTGGTTATTACTATACAACTAGCTTTGTGACTTATTTAGTTTTGGATGCCTTTTCTTGGTTATGTATTACGTTTCAACACATACGCTTGTCTTTAGTATAACGACTTCAATTGTATAATCTGAATAAATGTGACTAAAGATGAATAAATTTCAATGGATTAGATTATGCTTTTGTGACCTTTTTCTAGGCCAAGCTATTTGCTTTTGAAAATTTATGAAGACTTGATTCCCCCATTCTACTGCAGACATGCAATGCTACTTCTTATTCACTCTGGAAGTGGTGGATCTCTGTGGGATGATTGACAAATTTAGGTCATGTATATCTAGAGGTTGTCACAACCTTTGGTAACAAAGGATGGATAGATAGATTTAAAAAAAAAAATCTAGGACACTGGCGAGGGAACATAAACCCCCTTATATCCCCCTGCAGAAAGCTAAGACCATCATGAGGAGTTGCATCTTGAGTTTGAAGTATAATTGGAAGTAAAGTGAGGAGTATCACACAACTTAAGTTCTTTGTGAACCCAAGTTCCAAGCTACTTGTAATCATTCTTAAATACCCCACAATTTTCCCTGAAAAAAGTGCACGCACACAACTTAGTTCTTTGTCATATGATTGATGGAGAAGCTGACTTCACAGAACTTGGTCCATGGACTTGTGACAGGACAGGTTGGATTCAACTAGTTTTGCTTTTTCAATCTTGAAAGAATAATTGAGAATGTTCCCTGGACCACTCTTTATGCAGAGGACATGAGATTGAATCCAGGAGAAGCAAATTTAATTACAGAGCAATGATGATTTATTATGTTTTGTGCTTGTGCTCCTCATTTCTTTAATGACTTTCTGAAGGCACAGATCAATATCATTTTTTTTTTTTTTTGAATTGGCAGAATGTCCCCTATGTATTTGTCTCTTCAAAGCAAGCACTTGGCCGAGCATGTGGTGTCACAAGACCTGTCATTGCTTGTTCAGTGACAACAAATGAGGGGAGTCAATTGAAAACACAAATTCAACAACTCAAGGTATTTTCTTTCTGTCATGTTTCTGGAATTCATGCAGTGTTAAGCTTGTTAAATTCAGCTCATTATTCGTTTTTGCCCCTTTTGAAATTCAGGATGCCATTGAGAAACTTCTGATCTGATTTGTATGGATGCAATTTCGGCGTGATGGGCCTCTTGGATCATTGGTGGTTGCTCCTTTGGAGGCTTTGACTGATGAAGTTGTACCCTACCGCCAGCATGCTTTTTGTTTCTTACCTCGTTTAAGATTTTGTCTTGTCTTTTTTTCACTCAATAACTGCTAAAACTTGAGATGAATCATATAAAGTTCAGTAATCAGTATGAGTGTTTTGTTTGTTTAAATATTTTCATTAAGGTTTCTTTACACTGGATGGTTTGTGCGATGTAAGCTCGAGCTCAAATTACAAATTGTGGTCGCTTGATGTGGTCTTTGTTGCATGTGAGTTTCTTCAGTTTAAACATGAAAATCTGTCATCTTATGGTGCAAAAAATGTTCTAATTAAAAGGTAAATTCAGATGGAAGATTAGGGCTCCTTTTGGATAACTGCAAGCAAGAGTTTTTTTTATAAAAAAAACGATCGAATCGTCCCAAAAAATTAATAAAAGAGAGGATTTTTATAATTTTTCAAGGGGATTAAATATTATTTTGTCTCTGCTCTGTGTATATATACTCATTTTTGTCCCTTTTATTCTAAGATAGTAAAAAAAATGCTCAGAATTTTTAATGGGATCAAATATAATTTATTTATTTACATAATTTTAAAGATACACCAATATAATCAAATCAAAATTCATACGCCTTTGTCTTTAGAACTTCAATCAACTCATCTTAGCTAGTACATAGAATTTATAGATCAAAACTCCTTTGGAAGCTCTGGGCCCACAGTACAATCTAGAGATCCCAGAAGCCCAGCCCATGAATAGTAACATGGACTCCACCTGCTATTTTCTTCTTGTTTGTTTGGTACAACTACTCCTTTTGGCATTCGAGAACGGTCCACTTTTTTCATGGAATAGATTGAGTTTAATGCTGACGGTGCATGATTTTTTTAAAATAATTTTTTTATTTTTAATATTATTTATCAAAATTATTAAAAAATATTTAAAAATATCATTTTAATATATTTTTAAGTTAAATATACTTAAGGATGTGTTTGAAAATTGTAGCAGAAGTTCAAAGTATTTTTCGTTTAGAAAAACATCAAAATAAAGTTTTTTATTTTTAAAAAATTATTTTTAATATAAACATATCAAAACAAATTAAAAATATAAAAAAATTAATTTTAAATAAAAAAATAAAATTTAAAAGAAAGCGATTTACACTGTGGTTCCCTAACACACTTAAAACAAAAACAAAACACTCTCAAGCATATGAACGAATTCTTTTTTTTCGGAGAAAATTTAACTTATTTGTTTTTATATTTTAAAATTATTTTAAAAAATAATTTTTTTTAATTTTTCTTCACTCCAAATGTGTTCAAAAGTAATAAGAAGTAAGTTGAAATTCAAAGGATGATGGGATGCCAATCCAATGAGCAGGCCCCGATGTGTTCAAAGTCCTGAGTTCTTCAAGATGTTGATATTGCCTGCCATTGACTTTAAAGCTTGGTAAAGAAAACATTATCCTTTCTTTTTCCTTAAGAAATTTGGATTAGTTTCGCTGCAATAAGACAGGCCGCCTGCTTGCCTTCGTCTTTCCATGAGGAGGACGACGACGACGACGTCAGCTGAAGCTGTTCCCGTTGAGCCTGCCTTGGTGAAGACCTTGTGAAAAATAATAATTAATTAGTCCTTTTAATATTAGAAATTAATTCATCCTCGTCCTCGTCCTCGTCCTCGTCCTCGTCATCATCGATTTAATTACTAGTTTTTCTATTTAAAAACAAAAATCATATTATAATTTCTCCATTATAGTTATCTCTCTTTTCTTTATTCTAACTCTTTTGAAAGAGAAAAAAACAAATTCAAAAGAGGGTTTCAATGAAATGACTAAATTGTAATCAAGTTTTAAAATAAATAGACAATCAATTAACTAATTAATTAATTTTGTTAAATTAAAACAACTAAGTTATAATCTTGTTTTGTCCATTTCTCTAGAAAGAAAGGAGATTTCTAGTTCTATCATGTTTAAAAAATTAAATTATCGAAAGCTTATTTGGTATTGTGATAATGATTATTTTTTAAAGTATTTTTAATTTAAAAATACATTAAAATGATATATATTTTTATTTTTTAATATTTATAAATTAAATAAAATTTAAAAAAAAAACTAACTTAATCTTGTTTTGTCCATTTCTTTTGAAAGAACGAAGCTCCCTGCTAGCATGGTAGCTGGCATTTGGCCTTGTTAAAATTCTCGGTGCCTGGAGGCCGGCGTAAAGTGCACGTAACGTGTTTGAGAATTTCCACATCGTTTTACTCATGAATCCATTCTATCCCAAGACTTTTCGAATTGAATTATACTCTCGAATCATCATGGTATTTGACAATATAGTAGTTATTATTTTTTAAAATATTTTTTTATTAAAATAATATTTTTTATATTTTAATAATTATTTTTAATATTAGTATATTAACATTATCTAAAAACATAAAAAAATATATGAATTTAAAGTAAAATAAAAAATAATATTTTTTTACTGTGTATATTTATATAATTTACAGTAATTTTAGCTATCAAAAGAAGAAGCGATTATTATTATTTTTTCGTTGAAATCGGGGATTAGAGCACAAAAAATACACTAGACAGGGGTAAGAAGACCTTATCCAGATCATCAAGATTAGCTAACCATAATTAACTGAAATTGTACATCACTAGAATTTTAATTAATTACAATGTCAAAGTACTATCCATTAGACAAGTATAACGTAAAGAACATGCATGGTTGACATGGGGGAGAGCTGTGTTAGGTTTGAAGCTCCTTCGGCTGCTGTTTCCTTTCTCTGGTTTCGTTTTTCTCCAGTCTCTCTTCAAATAATTCTGCAATGAAATTATGAAAGTGACAAGTGCGGCAGCAGAGAGGCATCTGCCATGGTGAAACGTCATAGCTTGTGTAAATTTCTATCCACAGAGCATGCGTATGGTATAAACACGACTTAAGTGGACAATACTATTATTACTTAATCGCAAGTTGACTATAGAAAAACACTAACGACATTTATGTTTGCCTTTTCTTCTTGGTGTTCTATCTCGGACTCGGAGAGAGAGTTGCCGGGATGGATAAGTTGTATGAAATTGTGTTAGTGGTTGTTTTTTAAAATATTTTTTTATTTTTTAATTATTTTTTATATTTGTATGTTAAAATAATTAAAAAATTAAATTTTTATTAAACATTGTTTGGAACGCGGTTTCTGAAATATAAATGAAAAATGCTAATGTACGAGATTTTGGAGAAATTATTGGGATGTTGTATAAAGTAGAAATTAAGTTCTTTCTAAAAGGAAAAAAAAATTAACCAAGAAATGAGAATAAAAGGTGGAAAATGATGTAGCCAAGGAAAGTGCATGCTACTTTATTATGTTTAGACCAAAATGGAACTCTCACTTCCTTGATATTGTATGGTTGCATTGCATTCATACCCCCTTCCCCCTTATAATTTTCATTTCCATCCCTAATTTATTGCTTAATTAATTCTCAATCATGTCTCAAATTAATTAATTCCATCAATTTGACCCATTATATCAAAATCTCAAACGAGTCCTTCCATCCAAGATAATCACTTTTTTTTATAACTCAAATGTCATATTCTTAAAAAAAAAATCATTTTATTAGATAAAAAAAAACATCAATCAACATGGATAGGACTCCAACCAATGAAAAAACAAAAATCAAAGTTAGAATGTAATATTTATGTCTGCAATTAATGACAATTAATAAAATTAGAATAAACAATAAAATAAAATATGTTAGATGCCTCTTCCTTTATGAAAACATTACCTAGCTACAAGATGGTATTTTATATATATATATATATATATAAAGAATATATATATATAAAGAAATAAATATGAAAACACTAAAACAACTCAATCTTCCCCTTCAAAATGAATAGTTTTCTGTTTTTTTTTTAATTATTAATTTGACCACCCTTTTAAAGCTTTAACAGTCATGATCATGAATCTTAATAACATAATCTTATTTTTATCCTTTTATCAATCCTTGAGAGGCTTTCCTTTATATTTCTTCAAATTAATCAAAACGAGAAATATGATGTTTCAATTTCCAATTAGATTTTATTACGTGTTTCGAGTATTTTGTGAATCTAAAATCAACTTATGAACATTAACTGATTAATGTTAATTTTGCAGTAATTTAATTTAACTTTTCTAATTAATATTCTACATGCCCTTTGACTTTGTAATACAATTTATTTAGTATTTAATGTTTTTAATTTTAGCTATGACGAAGTAGAGGATGTTATTTTTTACCAGTAAGCATCAACTGAATTTTATTTGAATTTATTAAATTGTTCGAGTCACATCAAATTAAAATAATTTTTATATAATTTAATTTAAATTAAAACTAAAATTAAAAAAATAACTAGTTGGCATATAAATTTTTTTATTCAACACTTAATAAATTAATTAGTACCACTATATAATTTTCAACCACATCGAAAAAAGTCGATGTGTATTAAACCACAATTTATAACGCCATTAAACACCTTTAATATTGTTTAGAGCACAACTAGTGATTAATTAAAGCTGTTAGCTCAGCATATTAAATTAAATCAAATGCAAAACCTCACGAAACAGATGAATTGAAAGTGATATGTATTAACTATATCTTGCTAATAATATAAAATTATTTTTAACACCTCATTCAATAATTTAAAATATTATATTAAGATTGTTTTTTTTTTATATGATATCAGCGTGGATCTGTATAAATTTAAAAATTTCAAGTCTAAATTATTTTTATTTTGAAATAAATTATTATTAAAATATCATTTAACAACTTAAATTATTGTGCTTTTTCCTTGCCTTGAATTTTGTTGGGAGGATGTTGACGTGTCCCTTTGATGGTTTTATACGCTATTTTACAAGAGATTCAGAGAGAGGCTACCTAATTTTCAAGGCTGACGGTACCAAACAGAAATGCTGGGCTTGGTCTCGGGGGAACTTGTAGGGTTCTAATTATCAACTTGAATTAGCGGTCTGTGCCAACAGAATGATAAAGACAAGGAGATTTTCCTTTTTCCTTGTCTCTTCGTCATTGGCTGCTCGTAACCCACCAAGAAGTCTTCTCTACGTTGTACTAAAAGTCAGGTTAGGAAACGAGGACTGACATGCTCATGAAACCAGTACGTTCCTCTTCTGTAACAGAGCGTTTCGAAACGTGGATAACCCATATTTTATATATATATATATATATACATATATTTGTTAAAAATTAATTTTTTTATATATTTTGGATGGTTTTGATGAGTTAATATAAAATATAATTTTAAAAAAATAAAAATACATCAAATACTATTTTTTATATTGTCCGCTTACAAGGTAAGGCTATCTTTTTTAATTAATTTATTTATTTTAAATTAAATTATTTATTTTTTTATTATTTTATTTTCTGATATTAAAAATAAAATTTAAAAAATATTATTATTTTATATAATTTTAAATAAAAAAAATATTAAAAAAAACAACAATCATAATATTAAATATTATCTTATTAATAGTCCTCTAATGAAAAGGGCTGAGAGAAAAGATGGTTAATGAGAAAAGTCCTTGGTGAAAGACAGTACAAACTAATGAGTTTTGTCACGTTATACCAGAAAACAGTAATAAAAACTTCGCTACAAGTAAATTCCACCACCAAGAAAACATGACCAAACGTAAAACATTAATTTCTGCTCGTAGAATTATATTTGCGTGGCTTGAAGCCTTGGATCTTTGAGTTTGCAAGCAAATTATCATGGGTCCCTTCTTTATATATATATATTTCACCCTTTATATCAAGATTTTTTTTATTAGCGTGAATGTTTGAATCAGGTTGTGCATATCTTAACTAATTTCACAAGCCCTGAAGTTAACGATCATATAAAACTCCAATAATTCTAAGATTTGTAAAATTTAAACTGGTAACCTCTAAAAAATTAGATTTTTATTTGCTCTTGTGCTAGTTACACAATGGGAATGTAAAAATATATATATACACCCTCAAATTTCAATGATATTTTTATTCCTATGACTTTATGGCACTTGGAAACAAACAATTTGATATCCAATTGACCACGCTAATTTGAAGGTCCAAAATTCAATTTCTAATTTCTTGGTATATTAAAATAATTTGGATAATGCTCTTGGCTAATTACTATGCATGGCACCAAACGGACGTTTTCCCATGCCGGCAATCCACGGCTAGCTAGGTTACTTGTGAGCATATTAAAATATTTTTCAAATTATAAAAATAAAAAGCAAATCGATGACATGAATTATTTAGCCTAGAAAACGACAATTCAACCAAGCAAATGTTATATTGAACGTGAAAAAAGATTATTGAGATCACGTTATTGATGTAGAAGACTCATGTATTTATCATGAAACAATCATTTTCGTTGGCCTTTCCGAATGTCGCCCAATATTATCAAAGTAGTGATTGTCTAGCGTGTTCTTTTCATATCTTTTTGTTTTTCTATATTTATTTTAAATACCCTTGATTTATTATTAGAGAATATTAATATGTTATTTTTTAAAGTGTTTTTTTATTTATAAATAAATTAAAATAATATTTTAATTTTTTTTAAAAATAATCATTATTGATATCAATAAATTAAAATAATCAGAAAAAAAAAATAATTTAAGTAAGAAAATAAATAAATAAAATTTATTTTTATTTCAAAACCATTTTTAAAACAGGAAATTAAAAGTGCTCTTGATGTGATGAAATTTTTTTTTTATTAATATGAAGTGTCTGAATTAGCTTTCGTGTACTTCAATCAATTTTATGGATTTTAAAATTTATAATCATGAAAGTATTTGGTGCTTCTGAAATTTACAAGACTTTAAAGGAAATTTGAGGGCTACACTTAGCAAGATTAGGGGGATTAAGCTCAGTATTTACTTCCCAATCATTAGTTTAAGTATTTTTAATTTTTATTGATTGTGCCTACTGCCTCGGCTTAGGTTGTTAAAAAAAAACCCACCCAAATCCTTTTCAAGTAAAATTAAAATATACGGCTTGAATGATCCAAGTGGAAACCGCGCCAACAACACAGTTCTTGTCTTCATGTTACGATATAATGCAAGTTTACAAATACAGCTGGACATGAAGAATTTACAGTCGGTTAAAAAAATAAAAAAAAAAAATGTACGGTTTGTTCTATAGTTATTACGAGACGCTGCTCAACCTAGTGTGCCATTCCAATAATTTACTAATTTAGGATAATTTCCAGTAAATATCCAACTTTAAAGTTACCAATTTGAATATTATAAACCTTAAAGTTACTGGATATTTATCTGGTTATTAATTTTATAACCCGTGGGATTAGTTGAGATGCGCGTAAACTAACCCGAACAGCCGCGTTAATAAAAAAAATACTCAATTTTTTCTTATAATAATATTGTTTTAATTTGATTTTTTTAAAAACATATTATTTTAATTATATTGGATAAATCCCCCCTCCCCCCCTCTGAAAATGTCAAATCAACAAGGTAAGAAAACCGAATAGATGGAAAACAAAAGAAAATAGACCAAGAAAATAAAGTTCCCCCTCTTTCTTGGACGTTGGTCAAATTTTGAGATAATTTGTGGGTCTTCCATGGGACACAAGCCGCGTAAAATTAAAAAAAAAAAAAGGACATTGAGAATTTGAACCACAAAACCATAATTTATTCATTATTACCACCGCACATGTCGTTGAGAGGAGGAGCCAATTTTGATACTAGGTGCCATTTTCAATGTCATTGGTACGAAATTCAAAGTTCAAACACAAAATGATGTGATCATTTGCTAAAAAAAAAAACCCTATTACACGTGGCACCACGAAGTGCTATTTCAATAGAATAATGCTATTTTTTTTCGTATTGAATTTATGAAATTAATTTTCCAATCGGTGGTGAATTGGATTGTATGTAGCTAAAACACCATAAAAGCAAGGAAAAAAAATCATTAAAAAACTAATTTTGATAATTAAGAAATCATTAGGTGTTCCAATAGCACTGCTTGTTTTGGTAACTATCAATTAATTCCTTTTTAAAAAAAAAAAACGTGAATGGAGAATCATTGCTTTAAAAATACCTAATAATTCCTCATTTTTAATATAGTTTATATTTTTTTTTACTCACGTAAGGTGTTTGAATTAGTTTGCATGCATCTCAATTAATTTTTACGGATCTTAAAGTTAACAACCAGGTAAACCTTTAGTAATCATTAACAGCAATAATCACATGACTTAAACATGAAATTAAAAAATTACAGGAGATATTATTTATTTTTGCTAGATAATCTAAGTATTAATGAACATTGATATAAAAAATTAAAATAAAAAATCATAGTCTTAGGGATTAAGAAAATTATAAACATTGAAAGTCGAGCAGGAAGGCAGAAGCAAAATTCACTATTCTCTTTTTTTTCTTTTTTCTTTTCTGGTTAGGTTGTTTTTGAAAGTTTGAAATTTAAGTGAAATTCACTATTGAGAGACAATCATTGCTTTACGTTTAATACACGGACCCGCCTTCGATAATCTATACTATCCACCAATCACAGCACGCCCAATCACCGGCCACAAAAGGTTCCCCCTTACACCACGGAATAAGGGGCAGTTTAGTGATTAGCTGCATCTATAATTACTCTCATACCCTCCTTCCGCCACGTGGCGAGCATGCAAAGCAATAGTTCAATCATTGGAAAGTCCGAACAAAATTGCTGATCATGGGTTATGGCCGCCTTAAGCACCAAGATCCTTACATGTGGCACTAGAGATTTCCAGGGAGATATTTTATACGTGGCATATTGTTAGTGGTGGTTCTACAGTGCCGTTTCTGCAGCTAGAGATTTCCAGGGAGATATTTTATACGTGGCATATTGTTAGTGGTGGCTCTACAGTGCCGTTTTTGCAGTTGAGTTTTTTTTTCATAAAAAACGAAATCTAGTTTTTGCACCGAGATTTTTTTCTTTTCTGTTTTTTGTCAAATCCATGAAGGGGAAAGGAGTCAAACGGAATTTTCAATTTTGAAAAAAAAAAAAAAACCAGGTGGTGATAAAAACCTCGTAAAATGCTCAAGATTTATGTCCATGTCCTGAACGACAAAGCTGTCTTTTTTTCTTTTTCTTTTTTTTGTCTAGGACAACTGGATTTATAGTTTTTTAAATTCATTGATCCATTTTGCATTCCTGCCCTTGTTCTTTTTGTATTCTGAAACGAGCCTGCACGCCACCTCTGCAGCCTTCATTTTTTACCATGTTTAAAAGACATGCCATTAAACTGTTTGTTTTTATATTTTAAAAATATTTTTTAAAATATTTTAAATTTTATTTTTATTTTATTTTAAATTAATTTTTTTGTATTTTCAGATCATTTTGATGCGCTAATATTTAAAATAATTGTTAAAAAATAAAAAAATATTATTTTGATATATTTCTAAGTCAAAAGTACTTTCAAAATCAACTGCAATTATATTCCCAAATAGACTAATCCTCACTGATCTATTTTTTTTGTTTAAAAATATTATTATTTTAATATATATTTTTAATTAAAAATTATATGCATTGAATTGCTATTTAAATAACTTTTGTTGTCGCAATTTAGAAAAAATAGACCTATAAAAAATTATAAATTATTTTTTATTGTAATTAAAGTTTTAAAAAGGAGTTTTAAATAGAATCTATATAACATTATAATTTATATTAATTAATCAAATATTTGTAAAACTATGGCAAAGATAATTTTAACCCCTCTCATCGGGTACAGAGTTATGTTGAATGGAGGATGCCATCCTCAACTCCATGCTCTGCTATAAGAATTTTTTTCCCTTTTACCTCCATATCCATGAGATTTAAGAACTTCCATAGCCACCTCTGTTTAAAAATGTGGCTAGCCATGTATTTTTAAAATTTTTGATTTTTAAAAATTATTTTTATATATATTTTTAATTGTTTTAATATCCTTATGTTAAAAATAAATTTTAAAAAATAAAAAATACGTTGTTTATAAGTATTTTTGAATGATTTTTTTTTAAACAATCTCTATGACAACATCAAACAAATTTTAAATAAATAAAAAAGTTATATAAAAAAAATATGATAGCAATTACTTTTTAAACAATTGTCCATGAGAAAAATATTTTAAAATTTTAATAATACAAATCCATGACCTGAACTTTGAAATAATCTATAGCTATCTGGTAGCATCTGTCCATTTCATCCAACAACAATTTAAGAATTTAAACTTTTTTATTAAAAACATTATATAAATTTTTATTTTTTTAATTGGTGTTTAGAAATATGTTAGCAATTATTTTTTAAAATATTTTTTATTTGAATATTTTTTAATTTTTTAAAACATATATAAAAAAATAATAATTTAAAATATTTTTTTTATAAAAAACATATTAAGGGCATGTTTGTTTCCGAAATTCACTTCCCGGGAAATCACTTTCCAAACTTTTCTGTGTTTGTTTGCCATTAGAAAAGTTGGTCAACAGAAAACACTTTCCGGTTAATGGAGAACACTTTCCAGTTAACGGAGGACACTTTTCCGTCAACGAAAAACACTTTCCAGTCAAAGAAAAATTTGGTTTAATTTCCAGGAAAGTGTTTTCGCTTTGGCTGTGTTTGTTTTCCGGAAAGTGGTTTCCGGGAAACCACTTTCCAAACTTTCTTGTGTTTGTTTGCCATTAGAAAAGTTGGTTAACGGAAAACACTTTCCAGTCAAAGAAAAATTTGGCTTGGTTTTCAGGAAAGTGTTTTCCTGAAAAATTTGGGCGGAAAACACTTTCCGGAAGTTGTGAAAAATTTAGAAATGTCATTATTTGCTGATTATATTAAATTTGATCCTCAAACTTTTGATTGCTATATATAATTTGTTTTATATATTTATTTTTCAATTCCATCTCTTAAAATTTAATTTTTATATTAATTTTGGTCCTTATTTTTATAATTGCTATTTGCTTTTTCCTTATCATTTTTTTATTGAAAATTTTTTATCTATCAAATTTGGTCCTTATTCTTTTGATTGTTACTTATTTTATTTGAAATAATTTATGAAATGTTTATTATTATTATTTTAATTTATTCACCTTTTATTTTTTTTTAATTTTTTAGATTTAATCTCTATTATTTTGATTATTATTTATTTTATTTGAGATAATTTATGAAATTATATTTTTTTTCAATTTCATTCTCATTCAACTTTTTAATTTGTAAGATTTGTTCCTCATTATTTTAATAAACTTGAGAAAAATAAAACATTAATAAGTTATTTTCCAGCTCATTTTCCATGACATAACCAAACACTAGAAAGTGTTTTTCAACTTATTTTTCATTACACTACCAAATATCGGAAAATACTTTCCCGGAATTCACTTTCTCCAGAAGTCACTTTCCAAAAAAAAATTACTTCCCAGCAAACAAACGGGACATAAAACTCAAACACAAGAATTTAAAAGCTTGTTATATTTTGGCGTACCTTTCATAAAATAAAATATATTGCCAAGTCTAACGAAGATAGAATACTGTTGAGTCTAGGAGTGAAAGCTGCACAAAAAATTTAATATTTTCATAATATAATAGAATAAAGAGTAAAAAAAACTTGTCTACTAAAAGACACGCAATTCTTTTTTAAATTTAGTAAATAAAAAGCCATTTTTTCGACTAGTGTGGCTAATAGATGCTTTTAAATCATATGTTAATAATCATTTGACCTTGCTGATTAATACTATCATATACAATAAAATGAAAAATAATAAAGTTTAATAAATTCATCAGATAATGGCCAGCGTTAGCTTTTGCATCTCAATCAAGTCAAATCATACGTTTTAAAGCATCCTGCGTGGAATCTCTTAAATGTAAATAGAAAAAAAAATTATTGAATATTTAGGTCTGTGTGGAGATATATATATATATATATATATATATAGAGTTTTTTTTAGAGGGTGATAAATATTATTTTTTAAAATATTTTTATTTAAAAATATATTAAAAAATAAATTTTTTATTTTTATTTTTGATATCAGCACATTAAAACTATAAAAAAACACTAAACAAATATATTAATTTAAAATTAAAAAAAACCTTTAAATTTTTTAAAAAACACGGTTGAATTGTAATGTCAACTAGTGTTTTTTATTTGTGTTTAATAATACAATACAATATGATTTTTTTATATAAAAAATACTTTTAAACTAAAAATATATCAAGGTAATATCTTTTTAAATTTTATTTTTATTTTTATATCATTACATCAAAACTATAAAAAAAAACACCTGAAATTAATTTTTTAAATTAAGTAAATAAAAAGTCATTTTTTCGACTAGTGTAGCTAATTGATGCTTTTAAATCATATGTTAATAATCATTTGACCTTGCTGATTTATACTATCATATAAAATACAATGAAAAATAATAAATTTTTTTTTAAAGCATCCTGCGTGGAATCTCATAAATGTAAGATATTTTACTCGGAAGAGTTTTATTGTGGGGTTTGTATAAAGGAGACAAAGGAAGCCATGCCATTTATAGAATAAATAATTATTGAATATTCAGATCTCAGTAGAGATTTCTAGCTTTTTTTTACAGTGCGGTAAATATTATTTTTAAAAATATATTAAAATAATATTTTTTAATTTTATTTTTAATATCAAAATATCAAAATTATAAAAAAAAATACTAAAAAATATACTAATTTAAAGTTTAAAAAAACTTCAAAATTTTTGAAAAATATGTTGAATTGAAATGTTAAACAGTGCCTTTGTAAATATTTAGTAATGCGATGTAAAATATTTTTATAAAAAATATTTTTTAACTGAAAATATATTAAGATAATATATTTTTAAATTTTATTTTTATATAGTCACATCAAAATTATAAAAAAAACATCTACAAATATTAATTTGATTTTTTTCAAGCAAAAACAGTTTTAAAATGTATTTTTGATATCATTACCTATTAGTAGTCAAAAGGAAAATTTTCAATTTGTTATCACCGGATATTCATCAAGTACAATGAATATTGCTTTCCAGAGTATTTTTTCGTTTTGAAATATATTAAAAAAATATTTTTGATATCAAAATATCAAAATAATTAAAAAAACATTAAAAAAATAATTTTATACCAAAAAAACAATTATCAATTCCTTTACAAATCCCATTGGAAACGCAATTCCATACATCTTCGCCCAGATGAAATTTTTCATAATCTTTTAAGCTGGGCAATCTCTCCTTTATTAGGCACATTGCATACATGAATGCCCCATAAATTTTAATGTCTAAATATTAATCCAACCTTGTACCTAGATATTGTTAATGCCTCTCTCTCTCGGTGATTCCGTGACAGCATTTATCCGATTCAATGTTCCGAAAATTTCACCTTCCCTTACTAATTTCTCTCTTTTATATGTTATAATATCTAAAATAACTTAAAACATATTAAAAAGGATATTTTTATATACGGATGGAGTAATATTATAATTTATGAAAATTAAAGAGTAACAATAGAAACTTTTAAAGTATATACACTCAAGAGCAGAACATCAATGAATACCATTAAAGTTTACGGTATTTGTATACTTGCATTGAAAAATATCACCTTTAAAGAAGAAAAAAATAATATATATATATATATATATATATATATATATATATATAAATCCCTAACCTATAGGGAAAACCACATTTAGGTTCCCAATCTTCTAAGGGTTCTCAATTAAGTCCTTTCATTAAAGCTGTTATGCAGTCATGTAAAACTCAATTTTTTTTTGAATAAAAAACCCATGAATTTACTAAAATTCTCCCAACATTGATAATAGACCATATAAAAAACACAAAGACCACGAGCCCGTTATGTATTGTGGCAGTGATTGTTTTTTAAAGTATTTTTTGTTTGGAAATGCATTGAAATAATATATATTTTTATTTTTTAAAATTTATTTTTGACATCAACATATCAAAACGATATCAAATAAGTTCCACATTACTACTCATCAATTTTGTTAATTTAAACAAATAGAAGGATCTGATTAAAAATAAATCAACACAAGAAGGACCCAATCGAGACAAAAATCTGGTTGGGGGGTTTTGCGAGGTTTGACCAAAAGGAAAATGTCACATAAGTGGATACTGTTAAGTTAATTACTATTTTTTGATCAACAGTATAATTTTTATTTTTTGGAAAATAATTTTATTTGTCAATGCATTAAAATTACTATTGAGAATCTTACTTAAGAACATGTTATTTTCTTAATTATTTTTCTTATTATTTCTAAGAAACCATATTTTTTTAAAAATCTGGATTTTTTTAATTTTTTAATATTTTAATGTATTAATATAAAAAATAATTATAAAAAATAAAAAAACATTATTTTAATATATTTTAAAATAAAAACTACTTCAACAAATAACCGCTTATGAATTCAAGGAATGCAGCCGGTGGTTCATCATTTGGTTCTTTTAATAATTTGGAAGATGCAGAAGGCACCTATTTAATTATCAAAAGTAATTAAGACAAAATGAGATGCCAAGGGACAAGAAATATTAAAACCATAGGGGCCTAAAAGCAAAATATATTCAAAAACATTAACTATCTTCATGTTTCTTACAAGATTCAGGATATCTAGCCTTGTCCAAAGCCTTAATTCTTCAGACAAATCTACGTCAAAAACAATACTGTAATAAAATAAATAAAAATAAAAATATCCAAAAAAGAAAAGAAAAAAAAACTGACTGTGTTCATACCACCACGGGGACCCACTCTAAATACCTTCCTTCCATTTTCTTCTCTGCTGCTGCCCTTATTTCTCCTCCTCCATTCTCCCCTCTTGTGACCCCTCTCTATTTTGGATGTGGACTTCACAACAATTCTTTTCTTTCTTCTTTACTGTAAAAGAACTTACAGATTTTGCCTTCAAACGTTGTGGAAGTTTTTAGTTTAGTTTAGTGTTTTTGCTTATAAAGATTGAAACTTGATCATTGAAACAAGAAACAATAACCATATCACTGTACCCTTTTGGTTTCTTTAACAGTAAGTCATGTTCTTTGCTTTTTTTATTTCATTCTTGATGGTATTTCTTATTTGGTTTTGTTTTGACTGGTTTACAAGACTAAAAAACGGTTACTTGCCTCTGAAATCTCGATTCTGTAATGGATAATGGTCCTTTAAAGGTATTATTTAGTTGCCATTTCGGGTTTTGAGTACTGGTTTGGAGATTATATTCAATTCGTAGATCAATTTTCTTACTTTGTAAGTATTGTGGGGAATTGCTTTTTTAAAATTTGGCATTCAAACTTGGTGTGTTTTCTTCAGACCTTTTTGATCAGTTTTCTTGGTAGTGTTGGTGGATTTCAAGACATGAGTAATGTTTTCTGTCTTTTTGCTGATTTTTTTTAGTTTTCTAAGATTGGCGTTTTAACGGGTACTAATTGGATCCTTTATTTTCTCATTTCAATTTTGAACTTGTTTCTGATCAAGTTTCTGGTTTTGGAGTTGTACTTCAGTTTCTGAGGAACCTCATTTGAATCCTGGTTTTATTATACTGTTAGTGCAGAACTTTGAATTATTATTTTTTAAATATTTTCAAATGTTTCCTCTACAGTTTCTGGCAATTGTAAAGAAAACATCATGTAGTAAGAACTTCACCTGGGACAGCTTGATTTAAAGGATATTTCTGCCTTTTCATTTGGTATAGAATTTGGGTTCACCCTAACAATGTGTTTTCCTTTTCCCTCCTAATTTTCCCCTCCGAGGCCCCTGATGAAGATTTTGAGTCTGTACACCCTGTTGTACGCACAACCTTTTGGTTCATGTTCATGTTAGATGAGAAGTTTTTCTCATAAATTTGAGATTTGGTGGAGTAAATCAATATTTTTTAGGTTTTCTACGAGAGTTTGTTTTTTTTTTATCTTGGGTAGAAGAGATCTGAAATTCGTTGGTTTTTAGTTGAAGACGAGGAAACATCATTTATGTGTTTCTTTCTTGTTTTTCCTTTCCTTTCCTTTCTTTTTTCAATTCACGTTTTTGTTTGAACTACTGCTTTAATATTTTAAAGTGTCTTCTATCCCAGGAAAATAATTACTTACTTTGAATTAGTTAATTTTGTGATTGAGCCTATAAGGTGATCGAGGGTGTACGCTATTTGAAATAGACTAAGCCGTTTTACTCCTTTTGGATTTGGATGTGTAGCATGTGTCATTATTGTGGTGCTGATCGGACTAAGTTGAAGGATGAAAAGAAGAAACTAGAGAATGGAGGTTGTTTAAAACCAAATGGTGAAGAGCCCATTTGGTCTTGCCGACTTTGTCAGGAAAAGCAGGAACCAGATTTGGTGAACCGTGATGGTTCGAGTCATTCTATATTACCAATGATCAGTCCACCTACTACGTTGCCTAGCAGTGATAGATTTATGTCTAGCTGCAGTAAATTTCTGCCTTTCATTGTCATTCATCTTATTTATTTTTGTGATACACTTGCATCTTGTTCTATGATTCTTAAGCTTTTTTTCCTTTTGTTATCTGTTTGTTTAGGCGATCTTTATGTCGATGTAAACTCGCATGACTGGTATGTATCACATCTTTGAAATGTAGTGCAGTTACATACTACTAGATGGTTGTTATTAAAAACGATTTATCTTCTGACTTTTATTAGGGCTCATCAAGAGGAAGAAGCAGCACGCAGTGCTCAGAAGGATCTCAGTTATGGGATGAATGACCAACTGCACAACTCAAGATTGGAAGCTCCTTTAAATAGAGTGGATGGATTACTTAAAGCGACAGAAAACAACTTGAAGGATAGTCATAACGGAACTGATAGAGAGACAGTGAGAGATGTAGAAATTGTGGAACTTCTTCACGGTCAAGAAGCAAAAGATAATGCTTTTGAGAAATGTGCTGGATCTTCAAACGAAGGAAATGATGTTTCTCAAATCAGTGATGATGAAGTAGATGCGCAGGTTTGGGAGCCTCCTGAAGCAGAAGATCCAGAGGATGATTTGGATGGTAGTGTGGCTTTTATCGATGACGACGACGATGAGTGTGGTGACGGCACAGAATGGGGTAAACCTAGTTCTTTGAGTTACTCGAGGGATGAAGGCAGTCGGAGCTTCAAGTTCAAAGAAGAAAAGCAAAAGGCAATGGACGAAGTAGTTAGCGTGAAATTCAAGGCTGTCGTGAGTCAACTTCTTAAAACTGCAGGTGTTGCCTCTCTGATGAGAGATGGTGAAAGTTGGGTGGATATTGTTACTTATTTATCATGGGAAGCTGCTTCGTTTTTGAAGCCTGAAGCAATAGATCGGAAAGCAATGAATCCAGATGGCTATGTGAAAGTGAAATGCATTGCAACTGGTTCTCGTAGTGAAAGGTGATATCTCTTTGATATATTAAAGTTTATTATTTTTGTGCATTTTTAATGCCTCAGCCTCATATAGTCTCTTCTACTTATTGTACCTATTCATGCCAGTCAGCAGAGTAGCGTTAACTTTTATACACCTTCCAATCCCTGAGTAAGTTTTTTCATTTTTGTTTGTATTTTCTTGCAGTGAAGTAGTGAAAGGCTTGGTCTTTAAAAAGCGTGCTGCTCACAAGCACATGCCCACTAAGTACAAGAACCCAAGGTTGTTGCTGATCCAAGGTGTGCTTGGTCAGTCTTCAAGTGGATTGTCATCGTTTAAATCAATGGAGCAGGTACTTGGTCCATATCTATACTCCCATTTGTTTTGATCACATATATATGCTCCTATTTGTTTTGATCATTTTCTCATAAACAGGAAAAGGATAATCTGAGGGCTCTCATTGAGATGATAGAAATGTGCCATCCAAATGTAGTTTTAGTAGAAAAATCTGTTTCTCGTGATGTCCAAGAGTGCATCCTAGCAAAAGGAATGACACTGGTCTATGACATGAAGCTCCATCGTCTAGAAAGAATTGCTCATTGTACTGGTTCGCCAATTTTATTATCTGATGCTTTAATGAATCAGAAGTTAAAGCAATGTGATTCCTTTCATATTGAGAGATTTGTTGAGGAACATGTTGCGGTATGCGAAGGAGGAAAGAAGCCAAGGAAGACATTGATGTTCATCGAGGGCTGTCCAACATGTCTGGGATGTACAGTGAGTCTATAATCCTTCGCTTCTTATTTACTTTCCCCCCTAATTCTCTGTTGTGGAGTGTGCACACATGCATCACTTTTTTAGCACCAGGAGTGTCTGCACGTAAATGAACCCTCAGTTGCTTTCTCCTTCTTTCTCAGATACATGAACATGTCTGTGCTCTTGTAGACCTGGCTGGTCAATTGAAATCTTTCACCTGACCTTTCTGACATGGTCAAAATGATAGGTGAATGTTGGCTTTGCAGTTATATATTATCTTGCAGGCATTATATAATGGTTTTCTCTGATCAACTCTGAACGCTATCTATTCTCAAGTCTTACGAGTTCGACCTAATCATGGAAGCTATCTAAGTTTAAACATAAGTTATTAAAGTTATTTGTGTTTAGTTTTTTACATGAAATTTTATGTGGTAAACTGGTGATGCATCAGTAAAACTTGGAAGTCAATAGCGGCATAGTACTTTAAATATAATCACATTTTTCTAGTGCAACATTGCATTCTTTGCTGCGGAAAGAGAAGTTTCTCTTTACACGTGTATGCTATACTTTATGCAGCTAATCAAGTGCTTTATTGCTTTCTATCCTGGATGATATATGTTTCTCTTCTGTATTTAAGAGGCTGCTGAAAATTTGATCATTACCACTCAGAATATTTTCTGTTCTTCCTTTCAATGTAAAGCAACCATAATTACCTGTACAATATAATTGTGCAGATTTTGTTGAAAGGAAGTCATAGTGATGAGTTGAAGAGGGTTAAATATGTGGTCCAATTTGCTGTAATCATGGCATATCACTTGATTCTTGAGACATCGTTTCTTGTTGATTGGAAGGCAATGTTCTCTTCAGAAATATTTGGTGGAGTAGTTAATACCTCATCAATAGATCAGCACTCTTCTGCTTTAGAAACTAGGATTCCTTGTGTTGAGGAGTCTACAACTGAAATTGATTCATCTATCATTGATATTCCCATTTCTAATGGATTTCATGAAGAAGGTTCCCACAATATAAACATAAGATTAGAGGGATATGATCCTGCAGCTTTTTCTGGATTTTCCTCTCTTTCAGCCTCTCTGAAGAAAGTTATGGGGGACAGCTTTCCTCTTGTCTCCTCTCCTCCTTATCGGTCCTTGTCTAATTACTTTGGCTTCAATGGACAAGAAACTAATGGTCAAATCATGGAAGAGGTTCCAGTTTTAAAAACTTTGGAAGCTTTTGACCCTAGTGATATGGAAGGTAAAAAGGATTCTGATGAAGAGAAGTCTGCCAATGATGGACAACCTCAATCTTTGTCACCTTACTCTGTAGCCACTCTGGACAGCGGAAATGATGTTGGAAATAAAGAAGATCAAATCCAAAGTAAGGGTGATGCCAATGCAGTGTTGGATTCTCAGAGTATTTTGGTTTTGATGTCTAGACGGAATGCCTTGAGAGGGATTATATGTGAGCAAAGCCATTTTTCTCATATAATGTTCTACAGGAATTTTGATGTTCCCCTTGGAAAGTTTCTTCGGGATAATTTACTCAATCAGGTTATTTCAAATCTCCATTTATCATGGAATATTATATTTTATGTTGTTATCATCTGGATGTAGTTCTAGATTGGCCATACCTTATGGGAAATATTTCTTATTGAAGGGCTTTTGTTATCTTTTTAGAATTAGGTTTATCCTTTTGCTTCACTGACCTAAGTATCCATCATGTCCACAGCATGGTACAATGTAATTGGTCCTCAACTGTTTTCTAGATTTAGATTGCAATGTTTAGAAGTTTGCATTGATAGAAAAACTGCTGCATTTTGCAGAGAAGCCAGTGCAACACTTGCGGTGAGTTGCCTGAGGCTCACTTTTACTATTATGCTCATCATAATAAGCAGTTGACAATTCGAGTTAAAAGGCTTTTCAAGACTTTGCCTGGAGAAGGTGAAGGAAAACTTTGGATGTGGATTCGCTGTGGTAAATGTAAACATGAAAGCAGATTACCAAAATCTACTAAACGAGTCTTGATTTCAACCGCTGCGCGTAGTCTGTCTTTTGGAAAATTCTTGGAGATAAGCTTTTCTCACCAATTTTCATCTGGTAGCTTGTTCAGCTGTGGCCATTCGCTTGACAGAGACTTCCTCTACTTCTTTGGGTATGGGATATAAAATCCGGTCCTCTTTTAAATTATTGAATTTGTTGTATTGAGTAAGATTGTGCAAATAATCTCTATTTTCATGAAAAAGTGATAAAATGTGTCCAGAGAGGAATTCCCTGGCCTTGAGCTCACATTTCTTACCTAGCCAGAGGATGGATGCTTTAGGATTTTTCTGGAATATTGTGGTCAGATTTTTGCTGTGAGGGACCATGTTTACTTTTTGAGAAACTTCGATGTAGATTAAGTTAATTAACTGGTGTCTGCATTTCCATTCTCTACATCTGTGTGAAATCTTATATTTACTTTTTGTGCTTTATCCTTCATGGTATACATGTATTTTGCAGAATGGGTCCGATGGCAGCAATGTTTAAATACTCTCCAGTGACAACCTATAATGTGTCTCTCCCACCCCAGAAGCTGGAGTTCTATCATTCAATCAGACTTGATGGCCTCAAGAAAGAATTCCATGCTGTATGTGTCCCTCTGATCCTATCTTCTTTTTGATGTTTGATGATGCGTTGATGTTTCTCTACAAATGTTGGAAGATATTTGTCTTCCACACTCTCTTTTAGGATATCTTGAATTACTGTGAAGTGGAATTGATTTTTCTGTTGTTTTTTCAAGGTTTATTCAAAAGGGATGCTGATCTTCAATGGGGTTGGTGAGGCGTTGAAGAATTTAAGATCTCGATTTGCAGGGTCAGTTCTGAACCTTCAAGGTTCATTGAAAGAATTCTCTGATATTGAAGATATGTTGAAGCAGGAGAGTTCTGAGTTTGAGGTTAGTTTTTGTACGTATTTTGTCATTTACCTCTTCCTAGGTTCATGCACGCGTGTGTATATTAGTTGCAATTTTACAAGGAACTCTTATTGCAATGACATGACATGGCGGTTTCCACAATTTCATGTTATACCTATACTTATGTATTTCATTAAGTGCTTTGTTTCAGTTCGTGGTTGCTAAGTGTTTCCTTTTTCCCATGGTTGCACTGTTGCAAACAAAATCAGTTAAACATTCAGAATGCAGTTGCTAAGAATGGTGATGAAGCTGTTTACAAGCTTCTTAGTTTGAATCAGTTATCGTGGGAGCTTCTTCTTGAATCATGCATTTGGGAAAGACGCCTGCATTCATTGCTCTTGCCTGATACTTTGATGTTAGTAACCGGTGCCAGTAAGAAAGAATTGCAGGAACAGTTTGAGTCGCAGATGACTGACACTGCTGATGGAAAAATCCAGTGGAATGATAATACTTTGGGAAGCAGTGATGACGTTTCTGACAACAGTGGCAATTTAAGGGACATGCTCAGTACAACTGTCGAGGCAGGTGAATTTTCAATCAAAGAAATTCCAGTTGATGATCATGTTCATGAATTTAGGAAGCAGGATAATCTTTACACCTCATCTGCTGTGGCTGAGGATATTGAGAGGTCAAGAGTGAGTGGTCTGAGCCAGAACAGATTTATCAACCAAGAACTATCTGTGAAACCTAGTGGCTCTGCCCACCAGCATTCTGATGATGGAAATTGCCAAGCAGACTATTTATCTGATGTACAAGTTGAAAGAACCATTCCAATTACTACAAGTATAGGGAGCAGTGATTCTTTTGTTGATTCTGATTCAATTAAAAAGGGTACGTCTGCACGTTCTTTGGCATCCAGCTTAGAGAACTCAAATGGATGGTTCTGGATGCCATTTCCAGAAATCCGACAGATCTACATGAAGGATCTTCAGAGAGGTTTCATGCCAAAATTTCAGCCTATCAGTAGCAATATTCAGGAACACATGTCTGCAGCCCATCAGCTAATCACCGAGGAATGCCGGAGGCTGCACATCCCTCTTGGAACTGATAATTATATGGTGAAAGATTATGATGATGAACTCTCTAGCATAATTGCCTGTGCACTGGCATTTTTGAAAGGTCAACCTATTTCAACAGAGCTTTACAATGAGGATGATAGGAAAGAGGGTGGCATGTCTTTTAAATCAACTGATAGTTTAGACATGCTGACTCGAATTCCTACAATGATCTCCCCACATTGGTCCTCTAATGGTTCTGATTCAGATCCTGTCCATTCTATGCTAAACATTTCTTCAGACGAGTCGTGCTTGTCCAGCTTTGATGGGCTGAATTTGTTGGAATCACTTGTTCGTCCAGAAAATCTTAGCCCTGAAGTCACTTTTGGGCGGTCAAAATCACTTGGAAAGGGTAAATACTCAGTAATTTGTCTATACGCTAAGCAGTTCCATGATCTTCGGAATCGATGCTGTCCATCTGAACTTGATTATATCGCTTCCTTAAGTCGTTGTAAGAATTGGGATGCAAAAGGTGGAAAGAGCAAATCCTTTTTTGCAAAGACACTTGATGACAGATTTATTATAAAGGAAATCAAGAAGACAGAATTTGAGTCATTTGTGAAGTTTGCTCCACATTATTTCAAATACATGAACGAGTCATTTGAGTTAGGAAACCAAACTTGCCTTGCAAAAGTTCTGGGGATTTATCAGGTTTGGTTTCTTGATTTCGAAACTTTTTATCCTTTTAGCTTTGTTCTTCAAAAACTCAATTATTTCTATGCAATTTTTCAGGTGATCCTTAGACAGAAAAAAAGCGGGAAAGAGATCAAGCATGATCTAATGGTCATGGAGAATCTTACCTTTGGTCGAAACATTACTCGCCAGTATGATCTTAAGGGAGCTTTACATGCTAGATACAATTCAGCAGCTGATGGTTCAGGAGATGTTCTTTTGGATCAAAACTTTGTTGATGACATGAATTCCTCTCCACTGTATGTCAGTAATACAGCAAAGCGTCTCCTGGAACGGGCTGTTTGGAATGACACAACTTTTCTTAACGTGAGTCTTGACATCAATTCTCTCTACTAATTAAGCAGATAGCCATAACCAGATATCTTCAATCTGATTTAGTTTCTGGATCATTATTTAAATTTTCTAGATAATAGGAAGTTGATGTACAAGCCAGATACTTACTAATATAGAAGCAGCGCTGCTTGTGGTCCCTCCTGCCCTCTTTGTATTGCTTGGCCTGCAGTGCACCCTTTCTCTTCGCTTTGATCAATATGCTAAACGTTTTTAGCTAGCTCTTGATTCTCTGTTTTTTTTTTTAATTACAATTCATAATTACTATTTGGGCTGATAATTACAAATCTTAATGTTATTTTTCATGTTAATTTTTCAAAATGCTCTATAGGATATGCTGTCTGACACATTTCTTGTTTGTTTTTGCAGTCAATCAATGTAATGGATTATTCGCTACTGGTCGGAGTAGACACCCAGCGACGAGTGCTTGTGTGTGGGATTATTGATTATCTCAGGCAGTATACCTGGGACAAGCAGCTGGAAACATGGGTGAAGTCTTCCCTTGTTCCTAAAAATCTGTTGCCAACTGTTATATCTCCTATAGAGTACAAAAAGAGGTTCAGAAAGTTCATGACTGCACACTTCTTGAGTGTCCCGGATAACTGGTGCTCACAGAGTTCCTGTGAACTTTGTGGCACCAGAGATGATGATCCATCCCAATCCACGTCCCGAAAACAAGGAGGGCAGAATGGGCTTACTCATTAGTTTCAACATCTGGTTCATGATTCTTTGAAATTTGTTTTTGGCCAGTTCATTTTACTGTACATAGATGTCACAGCTATATAGCCAACCCTATAATATCAGCCCATTTTTAGCAAATTTATGGGGATAGTTTTGTTTCTACAGGTCTGCCAATGTCACCCTATAGCAAAATGCTTGTAATTCTGTGAATGTATTGAGAAAATTGTAGAGAGCCATGAACTGGTTATTTCAAATGAATCCAAAAAAGAAAACAAAATGCAGCTATTGTTAGTAGCTTTCTTGCATCTGCTGATGTTCGTTGTATGTTTATTTGAATATATAGCTTTCTAATTCCTGTTTCCATACGACACAAGAAATGTTCTCTTGGTCCCTTCAACCGAGGCAGGAAGAAATCGAAGCTGGCATACCAAGACGTTAAACTATGCTAATTCAGGACTTGTGTTTTCCTATGTATTTAGTTAAGGTACTATATAGTGCTTGTCTGTTTCCTGTTCGAGTGAGGTTTAGAGTTCTATATAAACAGATAGTAGCAAGCTCTGTTACCACTCCAAAATTAGTAAGATTTTCTCTCCAAAGTTTTTCTTTGCCAAGTTTCGATTCCAACTACGGCTTGATTTTGGCTATGGTTTAAACCGCTTGGCGGAACACTCGCCAAGTGCAATGGCTTCCAAAGTGGTGGATACCTCTTCTTTTTTCTTCCCTTAATGTTTCGTACATCGTCGTTTAGTTTAAAACTAGATAGATGTCTTCTGGGTTTGGTTAAATTTTTTTAATATAAAAAATAATTTATATGATATCAACATTTTAAAATAAATAAAAAATCTAAAAATTTAGTAATTAAAAGAGTGTACACATGCTATCAAAGCAGTGACCCTAAAAATTAAAAAAAAAATACCATGAAGTGAGTATCTTATGCTTACCCTTACATCGTTAATTTAATTTCATTAAAAAACAATTTTTTTTTAAAAAAAAGCTAGATTCAATAAAGGTTGGAAAAAATAATCCAATTTAACCCTTGTTACTTTCAAAATGACAGAAAAATCCCATAGAAAACGAATAAGAAAAATAAAAACATGTTGGTTGATGCAAATGAAAATAAGAAATTAGCTTAAAAAAGAGAAAAAAACCAAGTAAACCTAGATGAACCCTGTAGACTTGAGTTAAAAATAAAATTTTTTTTGAAAAAGTTAAATTTAATAAAAACAAAAAAAATCCGAGGTAACCTATGTTATTTTTAAAACGATTTAAAAATTCAATAGAAAACAAATTAAAAAAAAACAATAACAAAATGATGCAAGATGAAACCGAAAAAAAAAGCTTAAAAAAAAAACCAAGCAAGCTCGCGTAAACCTCATAAACCCAAGTTAATGTCCCAACCCTATAATCCGCTAAATCCTAGACCCCGAGCTTAACTAATATGCTAAACACTCGACCAGTAAAATGTTAGGGGGATGAAATCCATTAATTTAATTTAATAAAAAAAATTATTTAAAAAAAATTGTAGAAACCTGTTTTATTTTCAAATTAACTGAAAAATCCCATAAAATGAATAAAATAATAATAAAATATTGAAAGATAAAAAAAAACTTTTTAAAAAAGAAAAATACAAAATAAGCCTGAGTAAACCTATAAATTCAAGTTAATCTCTTATACTTATATTCCATTAAAAAGAAGAAAATATCTTTCCTACCCCTAAAATCAAATTGAATGAGTTCTCTCTGTAAGAATAAAATAATAATTTAACTTTACAAATCTACATTTAATTCCGAACACTCATCTAACTAAAATTACAAGTTTGAGTTTTAAATGAAATAAACCTAACTAAAATCTTAACTCGTCTAGATCTCGAGTTGATCTACCGGGTCAGATAACTATGCCCTCGCAATCGACAATGACTCTTCTTTTTGGCGTGAAGAATTTGAAAACATTTGAACTCTCTTCCAGGTTTTTTCTCTCCAATATATGCATGCTGTTTTTTCATCAATATAGAGCAAAAAGAATTAACGTATTATTTTTTATACTGATTTACCTTTTTTTTGTGATTATTTTTTAGGGGTACACTATTATATTGACGAAGATGGAGGGAAAACATTTGTTTGGGGCAAACATGACCCAGTGAAGAAACTGAAAAAATCCATCTGCTTAATTGCAGATTCAGCTGATGAGAGATCAAAACAAGCATGAACTTAATCCAGAAAGCTTTCACCTTGTTCTTCTATATTACATGAAGAATTCTCTGCAATTTCTTTTCCTTGTCAGGTTTTACAAGTCAAAATATAGGAGAGTACTTACCATATTATTTTGAATTTGAGAAAAAAAATCTAAAACTTATTTTTTATGTACAATTCGTCTGGTTTTATCCTATTAATTTGAATGAGTCAATGGTGTTTAGTTAAACATGAATATTCACAAGAATTGCTAACATGATTCAAAATTTAATATTATTTAATATACTTGATTTTGATATAGAATCTGAAATAAGTATTTTTTTTCAAATTTAATGTTTAATTACTAATAATCTTTCATTTTTTTTTTTAAAAAAACCTTTTATATTGGTGAATGTTTAAGCTTACATCATGATAAATAATTAGTTTTGTTAATAATAATAGTGAGTATTTTTAAAAATAATAAATAATCTGCAATTATGTCAACTTGAAAGAATAAAACTTCCTGATGAATCTCGTTACCTGCATCTAATCAATGCAGTCCTCGGTGGCACTGCTAGGCTGAACAATCTCTCGCCCACTGCTACAATCCTTGCCTTGACCATTTTGGCTCCTCTTCCGACCACCGAAGGCATATGCACAACCTTAAATCGCCGGCTGATGAGTGTCTTGTGGGCCCTTTCGGCCGCCTCCTGTGTCGTTTTCACGTTAACCGATAGCTTTCGTACATCAACCGGTAGGTTGTATTACGGGATGGCAACATTCAGAGGGATATGGACGTTCAATGGAGGCAGGAAGAAACCAAGTGTGCAGTCTGATTATAGGCTGAGATGGGCTGATCTCCTTAACTGGATGCTGTGGGGTGTTACTATCAATGCTTAGGAAAGTGATCACTACCGTTCCTTTTTGTGGTTAGTGTTTTGTTTGTGTTGTGGGGGTGTTGAAAAAAAACAATTTTGTTAGCTAAATTAGATTCTATTTTTTATATCAAACCCTACATATAATTACATTTTAAATTTTAATTTTATAAAAGTTAAAATAATCTTTTTTATTTATTTGTAAATTTTATCTCACTATAATTTTAACTAAACAAATATATATTTTTTTAAAAAATATTTTTTTAACAGAAAATGGGTTATATTCTAGATGCTAGGCATTCTCTTTTCTTTTCACAAACCTGTAAAGTACTATATGTTCCAAAAAAAAAAAAAACCTCCTATACAACCATGCATGCAAGCCGATTCACGAATTCAGGTGCCACTGAGTTCAAATTTTTAAAGAGATTCTTAAACTAAATTGCTATATCCATGGCCACTGAAGGCAGTGTGGGAGCAAATACTGGAATTCACACAAGTAATGACCAGACACATGAACTGTAAAGTTTAACCAGGATAAAGAAGAAAGAAAGAGTAGACAAAATGGCAAATTTCAGTAAAGTGCGCTGTTTATGGATATTTTAACAAGCCTGAAATTTACAAATATCGAATCAAGGGGAAAGGAATGAGCAACTCTTTTTTTTTTTTTTCCCGAGAGATGAAATTAAATTGACTTTGTAGAATAATGCATAGTGTCAAAAGCTATTAGAATTACTTGATTTGGTTCAGGAACAATGGCAACGCAAAGGAACTGATACACCAGGTGGTTTTCTTCTCTCTCGAACAACAGCTTCCTTAATCGCAGGCAATTTTTGAAGTACCTTTTTCCATATGTGATTCACTGCACCATCTGGAGAAATAGGACCAATACCACCTGGATGACCATTATCATACTGAAATATCGGTTGAACCTTAGCCATATTTCTACGGAATTCATTCCTCTGCTTCTCAGAAATGCTTCTGAGACGATCCACCAGCCATCTGGGCTTCAAGGCATCATCAACTGCAACGAAAACTGTGAATTCTGTGTAATCTACCATGCCTTCAAATGGCAGCTCAATGTTGTCACTTACAACAACAGGTATACACAGGCTTTGGATGGCATCGAATAGCCGGCAAGAAGAGGGGGTGTCCCCAGCTGGGTGCAAACAGAATTCTGATGATCTCATCCCTCTAATGGACTGCTCCCTCCCAGTAGCATTAGGGAATCCTTCTTCAATGATAACTCCTGGCTCATTAACCAGCAAGTCCCACAATTTTTCTCGTACTATGCCTCCCTGTCAATGATAATATTAGCAACATCAAAAACATGATCAGGCAGTACTGTAATGCATTCAGATATACTTGATTGACATGAGATTGAAGTTAGCCCCAAGAAACTCTTCTGAACAACCTTGTATAAAATAATACAGCTCCTAACGATCACTAATCAAATAGAAAACAAACCAGAGAGACCTGCCCCCAGGGCCCTCCAAAGACACCATTCTCATACACAAGGTTAGAAGTCCATGTTAATTTCTTCCAAAGGATTGCACAATCTACAAAGTTAAAAGAGAAAAATGAACAGGGGTCCCCAATGAAGAGCTGCCTATTTATCACACAAAAAGGGTGCTCACTCAAGGGAAAAGTCCAAATTTAATTTCCATTGCACAAGTTAAAAAAAATAAAAAAACCAAACTTGAGAAAGATAAAAAGAAATGATGATTAGCTGCTGAGTTATCACACGAAAAATGGTCCTTCGGTGTATGTGGCGCCAAAGCAAAGCTTGATTACTTGAATCTTTGACAAATTAAATAGGGGGGAAACATGAAAAATAGGATTACTATAAGTTAATTTGTTCCATTTTTTTTTGTTTTAAGCACATCTATGAGAAAAACAGGAAACTGAAACAAATACAAATAATTTGTCAAAGATAACATCCAGTAGGGTGTAAAAAGTATGACACAAGAACTTAAGCATGTTATTGCAAACACAGAAATTGGCTCTTCATCCAATACAAATAAAAAGTTTCGGCAGGTCAAAATAAATGCCAAGCCAAATGACCATATTATGTTTGATGCTTGAAAAAAAACAATGTAATAGTTTTTCAATTGAATACTGACCCGGTGCCTATGTTTGGCTCCTTTAAAATAAAGAAGGGTGCTGCGTTTCTTGTTCTCTGATAACTGCAATCTAGGAAGTAGATGTGTGTATGGAACAATCACATCTTTCAGCAGTGAGACTTGGGTATGCTGTATCATATCTGACGAACTACCATTGGATGACTTCGAGTCAAGCCTATACCACCCACCAAAGTCTACCACCAGTAGAATAGCTGGGGCTATCTCTGCTCTTAAATGCCACATCGCAACTGGGTCTGCCAAAGAATGCTTCAAGTTTTAACATAACCTGACAATCCAGAGACTAAATCATAAGCTGCTAAAGTATGCATAGCACTTCTACTTCTTGCTTCATTATTTGTTATGGCAAAAGCATCATTATCTTTATCAACCTTATTGCAATGACAATAATGTCATACATATGAGATCAACTGAAACCAACATAAACAACCACTTCAAACTCACTAGCAAAGTAGCCCGCTGCCAAACAACTCAAACGGCAAACCAAACCAGCAAACCCCACAAAAAACCCAGATATGAAGTTGCATTTTCCGAATACATATAACCACTGACTATAGCAATCAGATCATACTCAACAACTAAAACCAACATGAAATACCAATGAATAAAACTCAACAACATAGAGAACATCAAAACAACTCTAAAGCCAAAAACAACAAAAGCCCGTTTTCTCAAATAAATAAGAAACACTACCTGTAAGAACAAAGACATGATCTTTCCCGCCAGATCGCTTCCACGCATCCGAATTTCTCACAATATCCACCACTTGCTTCTGCCTTCTATAATCCTCGTTCCCTTCTTTTCTCCTAAAACTTCCCTTTCCTTTTGCAAGCTCCATTTCAGCACTCAGTGTAGCAAAAAAAGGCACGAAAACAACATCAGCTTCATTACAATCAAACACCCTTTTAGCAAAAGATTGAAACTTTAACTTCTCTGGTGTCATTAAGTCACCAGTGATCCAGTACTCAGCACTGTACTGCTTAATCAAAGGATTCTCAGGGTAATCAAGAAACTTTTGGTTCTTGGTGGGTTTGGGTCGGATCTGATGATCTGGGTCGGAGCTAATACGGGTATCAGGTATAGAGGAGGACCAGTATTGGTCAAGGAGGCCGTAGTTGAGAGATCTAGGGAGGTCAGCTACATAGATTTTGATGGAATTTTGAGAGGTTTGGAGGGTGGCTTGGGGATTAGGGAAAGATGGGTTTTTGTTGTAGAGGAAGAAGAGGGAGAAACAGAGGAAAGAGAGGGTAGTGAAAGCGAGGAAGAGAGTTGGGATTGAGCATGGAAGTGTGGTGGTGGTGGTCTTTGGTGGCGGCATTTTTTTGTCTGGCAATTTTGCTTTCTGCTTTGACAGAGTTGGTTTTTGCAAAGGTGGTGGAGTTTTCCAGATTTGGTGAAGAAGGGTACTGTGGTCATTTGAATTTCAATATTTTTTTCTTTCTTTAATTAAATTTTCTTATGATATGGGTCTGTTTGCTAAATGAAAAATGCTTTGAATTTTATAACTCTAATTTTCGACCTCATTTACGGTTGTCATTTAATGTAAGAAAATTAGAAAACATGTTAATTTAAATAATTTATTGATAAATCAATTGAGAAAATTGAAAAATGTATTTAAATTATAATATATTCTATAAAACAATAGAACAATCATAATAATGATCACAATATATTTGTGTATTATTGTTATCATAGTTTTGAAACCGGTCCAGTTCGGTGGGTTAACCCAGAACTTGGGGCTGGAATCGAGCAAGATTGAAGAAAAAATAGAAAAAGAAAAAACCCAGTGTAACTTGATGGGTTGACCAAGTAATCCGGTTGACCTGACAAGACCCAGTTGCAACCCATTTACTTTTTTTTTTTCTAAAACATCATTTTGATTTAAAACAAAATTAACCCGGTGATCTGGTCAAAATCCAAAACCCGGGCCTTGGACTGGGCGAGCCACCAGAAAACTATGGTTGTTACATAAATTTCTAGGGTGTTCTATACATCATGAAAATTAATTTTTTTAATTCCTAGAAAGAGCAACAAAATGGCATAAAAAATTATACAAGATGAAAAAAAAAATGATAAGAATATTTTTGTGTGATAGTAGTTTTTACTGGCAATATTATCTATATACACTGAAATTAGAAACTTTTTGTATTTAATTATATGATAATAAAAATAGATTAGGATAGGAAATATATTAAGAAAAAATATTTTTTTGGTCAAAATTGTATTTTTTTTATTCATGTTTTTTTTTTGTTTTGACAATAAAATAATTTTTTTTTATTAACACTATGGTTTATAAATGATTTGAATTAAGAAAATACATTTTTTAACCAACAAGTTTTTTTTTTTTATTTATGTATTTGTTTTTTGAAAAATTATTTTATGAAAAATAAATAAAAAATTATTACGACCATGAAAACAAATTTTAATTAAAAATAAAAATATCATGAATCAATATTTTAATGCACTTATATAGAAATATATAAGACAGTATATCTAAGAAAATAATATAAAGATTTTATAATAAAAAATAAATATTTTATTTTCATGAACAAATTATTTAAAAGATATTTTATATTAGATTAATACATAATTATTCATGAAACAATTGTTAATACCATTATAGTTTTAATCTTCTTAAAAATAATAGCATAATTATATAATATCTTAAATATTATTTTAATAAAGTAATTTAAAAAAATATTTAAAAATTAAAAAGATATTTAGCAAAAACAAGTGATTAATCCTCCAAAACCCTCTGATCACTCTAAAACTCGAAATCTAATTGATTAAAAAAATAAATTTATAGGTCCTTATTTATTTTTTTATGACATGTTCAAAGAAAATCATCATTTCTTTTAAACTCTTTCTAAGATGAACGAATTGATTAAGATTGATGAACGAATTGATTAAGATTAATAGTTTAAAATATGATTAATTGAATATCATTTCTTTTTTATCCCTTTTTCCATCGACTTTTTCCCTCCTAACTCAACATCTAAAGACTAACAGTGTAGTTACAAGTGTTTTTCAAATAACTTTTTGTGCCAAAATACATACCAATGATGTTTTTTTTATTTTTTAAAAATTATTTTTGACATCAACACATCAAAATAATCCAAAATATACAAACCATATTAAATTTTAGCTAAAAAAACAATTTCAAATTTTTTGAGAATGCGGGTTGAACTGTATTCCCAAACGCTTCCTAAGATGTAAAAAAATAAAATTTAGAACTAAAATTAAGAACCTAAAACAATAGTGATCAAACATACAAAGTTGAAAAATTTAGGAACTAAATTGTAGTTTTCCATGCTCTTGAACAATTAAAAACAAAAAGGATTTTTTTTTTAGTGTTAACTTCAATAGATGTTGTCTCACTTTTCTTAAAAAAACAATATATAAATTTACAATCTAATTTATAATATTAATCTTTAATTTAATATAAAAACATTCCTTGCCACCTCGATTATACTTGAACATGAAAATTAAACATAAATTATAAAATTTAAAACCATGTTAACATATTATAGAAAAATAAAATTGAAAAAGGAAAAAAAATTAGGAATCGTGAATGTGTAATTTTTCAAGAACTAGAGAAGGACTGAAATAGTTATAATAGCATTTTAAATTTAAAAACAATGCAATATCTTATTTCACAATATTTTTTTTTATATTACAGAGATATATTTAAATCAACTCCAATGACATTATAATTATAACAATTAAAAATATTATCTTTGATATTTGTAAGGATCATGTTTTAGAATGGAGGTTAACAAAAAATACTTTCTTTAAGTGATAACTTTTTTACATGTTTTTTCATTTATTTTAATTATAAATTAAACTCTATTTTATAATATCAACTTTTAGTTTAATACCATGATATTTCTCACCATCATGAATATGTTAAGAGTATACAAATCAAAATAAATTTTAAAATTTAAAATAATATCAAAATAACATGAGTAAATAAAATTGAAAAGAAAAAAAAAATAGTGATCATAACAATGTATAGAGAATTATTACAGGATAACTTGAAAATATTAAAAATATAATTTTTAAAGAACTAAAAATAGAATTTTTAAAAAATGGATAGAGAATATATATTAAAAAAATATAATTTTTAAAGAACTAAAAAACAGAAAAGTTGAAAATGCATTATTACAAAATAACTTAAAATGGATAGAGAATTCACTATGCACTTAGATATAGATTATTATTTACAACAATATAATTATCATTTTTCCTTTTCAAAAAATAAAATAAAATGTAGCCTTAGAGCTGGGGATAGAATGGTCTTTTTCTAAGGGTGGGTTAGTTATTATAAAATTAATTGTAGATATTTGTTTTTACCTTCCAAATACACAACGTGATGATTGTTTTGTCTTAAAAAGCAAAATATTTCAAAATGTTGCCCATGAGCAATTCATTTTACGTATCTAAGGTACAATATAGAGTTTAATTCTTTTTTTTCCATATTAGTTTTTTTTTCAATAAATAATTGATAAATGGGTGATTTGGACTTTTGAATAGTATAGATATATTTTTTAAAAATTGTGCATGATCGACACCCTTACCCTTCGGGTGGCAAGTGTGGTGCCGGCCCACCTCTAAGCATTGCCTTTTGAGACGGGGTTAGAAGCGCCTTACCATCCTCTTTCCATTAATGCCGTGTGTGTGCATAAAGACGCAATGATTGGGTTCTGGTGTATTTTTTTTTTCTTCTCCTTCTTTTCTCTCTCGTTCCCTTATCAAAATATAAAGGTATAATTTAATTTGTTTTCAATTTTTAATTTGATCTTTATTTTTTTTACTGCTATTTGTTTTTTTTCAATCTTTTTTCAGTGGTTTTTTTTTAATTTCACCCCTCATCATTTAGTTTAATTTAATTATTATATCAAATTTAATTATCATTCTTTTGATTACTGTTTATTTATTCTTAATCATTTTTCTAATTAAATTTTATTTTCTGTTACTTTTTCAGCATTTGATTTCAAATTATTTTTATATTAAATTTAATTTTCATTCTTATAATTATAATTTCTTTAGTTTTGGATTTTTTTTATTTTATATATATATATATATATATATATATATATATTAATTTCATGTATTTTATCTCTTAGCATCTTGAAGATTTGAAGTGTTGCTTCATTATTTTTTAGGATATACCTTCTTTGAGGTTAGGTTCTTTTTTTTTTGTTAAAAAAAATAATTTTATTATTTAACATTTGATTTATTGAGAATTAGTCTTTGTTTTTTTTTTCAATCTTTTTTCTATGAGATTATCTTAATTTCGTGTCTATGACTGTGAGGTTAATGAGTTAACTCGAGTTGACTACTCTTTTTTTCATAACTTTTTTTTAATCAATTTTTTTCTAGTTTCGCACTTTAGTATTGGATTGTTTAATAACCGAGTTTCATAGTTTTATTTAGTTTGTCTTTGACAGGATTACCCTGGTATCATAACCAAATCACAGATTTAACACGCTAACCCGAGCGGGACCGAGTCATTTTTCTGGGTCTTTTTACATTGCCAATATTTTTAATTTATTTATTGTTTTTATATTTTTTTGTTAAAATTATTTAAATTAATTGAGTTTATTAAACATATTCAAGTTAATGACCTGCTTTAGTGTGTATGGTATTGTGGTAGCTGTTGTGATTGTGGTTTGAAAAAAATTATTTTATAAAAAGTGCTTTTGGTTGAGGTTGATTTGATATTTATGTATGTTTAGTTAAAACTGTGGTTGAAATTGAGGTTGAATAAAAAATAGTTTAATGTGTTTGGTTAATGCTTTTGAAATTGAGATTATAAAATAATTTTAAAAAATATATATTAATATTGATGATTTTTAATTTAAATATTGTAGATTTCACTATTATTATTATATCATGAAATAAATAATACTTTATATAAAATATTTTTCATTGTTCCATTAAAGTATTTACAATTTCATCACGTATGAAATATATTTGACAAGGACTACAGTTTTTTTTTGTTTCTTAAGCGCGCGACAATATAAGGTAAAATATAATTAGGAACAAAATTGAAATTGCAATGAAATTCTACAAATGCTACGTTATCAAGCGATCTCTGTCTAATTTACGTAGTGTTATTGAATAATGTCAAATACTAGTTTTTCAAATAAAATACAATTAAAAAAATTAAACATAATTTTTATTTTACTAGGTTGGACCCAGTTCAATGCATGATGAGCTTTGGACCGAACCTGGTCCGGCCGGAACTGGTCCGACCGGAACAGTGTAGCATGCTACACTATGCATGCTAATGGCATTGTTCACTGAACAGTGCAATTAACATTAACATGAACAGTGAATGAATGTACAATGTTCATGCTATTTGTATTGTTCAGTGAACAATGCAATTAACATGCATAATGCAAGAAAAGCAGGAATTTGTTGCTTTTCTTTACATGCGTTTCGGACGCAAAAATCATGTGGGACCTATGAATAGTAAATCATTTTTTTTTATTATCAAACGGCTGAAAACTGCTTTTTAATTAAAATGCAGTCCGTGCCGCGTAAACAAACGGCCTCTTAGTGTGTTTGGTATTGTGATATCTTTTGTGGTTGTGATTTGAAAAAAATTATTTTATGAAAAATACTTTTGGTTGAGGTTGGTTTGGTATTTATGTATGTTTGGTTAAAATTGAAATTGAACAAAAAGTAATTTAATGTGTTTGGTTAAGAATGCTTTTGAAATTGAGGTTATAAAATAATTTTAAAAAATATATATTAATATTGATGGTTTTTAATTTAAATATTATAGATTTAGCTATTGCTATTACATCATGAAATAAGTAATAATTTATATAAAATATTTTTTATTATTCCATTAAACTATCTACATCCGACAAAAACTACAGTTTTCTTAGTTTCTTAAGAGCACAACAACATCAGGTAAAATATAATCAGGAACAAAATTGGGATTGCGATCAAATTCTGCAAATGCTATGTCATAAAGCGATATTTGTCATTGAATAATGTTTAACACTAATTTTTTGAATAAAACACAATTAAAAATAAAAAAACAATTTTTTTTACTAGGTCGGACCTGGTTCAATGCATTTTTAGCTTTGAACCAGATCCGGTCCGGCTGGAACAGTGGAGAATGTCTCCACTGTTCACGTGAACAGTATAGCTATGCTCCACTGTTCACGTGAACAGTGGAGCACAACTCTTTGCTGCTTCTTGCGCGGAGGAATCACATGAACAGTGAAGCATGACTACACTGTTCATGTGATTCATCCACGCAAGAAGCAACAAAGAGCTGCTTTCTTGTGCTTTTGGTAAACCTACGGCACAACCACAGTTTATGGTGAGTCCTACCAGTAAAAAATTACACTTTTGCTTAACCAAACAACAATATATGTGGCTGTGGGTAAACCTCACCCGCAACCACAATATCAAATGGTCACTATATATGTTTGGTTAAAACTGTGGTTGGAATTGAGGTTGAATAAAAAATAATTTGATATGTTTGGTTAAACATGCTTTTCAAATTAAGGTTATAGAATAATTAAAAAAGATATACATTAATATTGATGGTTTTTAATTTAAATATTATAGATTTAACTACCACAATTACATCATTAAATAAATAATATTTTTTATTAAAATATTTTTTATTGCTCCATTAACTTATCTACAATTTCATCACGTATGAAATTCATTCGATAAGGACTACAATTTTCATGGTTTTTTGAGCGTGCAACAAAATCAGGTAAATTATCATCAGAAACAAAATTGGAATTGCAATCAAATTCTGCAAATACTACATCATCATGCGATCTCCTTTTAATTTATGTAGTGTTATTGAATAATATTAAACACTAGTTTTTCGAGTAAAACACAATTAAAAAAATTGATTTTTTTACCGGGTCGGACACGGTTCAATGAATAGTGAAGACACTGTTAACATGAACAGTGCCACGTGAAATTCACCTGTCACTATTCACTTCTTGAAGTGAAACAGTGCAGGGTGAATTAATTCACGCTGCATAGACGCAGCAAGAAGGAAGAAGCAGATCGATGTTGCTTTCGGCTAACCCGTGTTTGGAACGTAAATTATAGTAGATCCCACATACAGTAAATAACGTTTGCTATTTTACCAAACATTTTATTTTTATAATTTGCTTCAAACACATAAACAATCACGAAAACAAACACCTTCATGTTGCCTAAGCATTTATTTTTTACATGGGAATAAATCTGGGTTGAACTGCAGTGTAAATGTTGCCTAAGCATTTATTTTTTACATGGGAATAAATCTGGGTTGAACTGCAGTGTAAGGCGGCCTCCATTCTAATCTAGTTAAAAAAACTAAATCAAAACATGATCTCACTATTTCTTCTATTGTAGATATAGAGACAATTGCCTTGTAGCAATTTCTCTTTATCCACGACAGAAAACAATGGAACAATATTTTAATTTAGTTTTATTTTCTTTAGAATCTTATAAATATATTTAATGTTAATGAATATTGGAGAAGCTTCAACTTTTCTGGGAAAAAACGTTTTTCCATATTTTTATTATATAACATATTGTATTCATTTTTAGTTTCATTTTTAAAATATAGATTACCAAAAAGCTATATCATATTTGTTAAAAACTAATAATTTCACTTTTCTAATTTATATGAAAAAAATAAAGCATGCAGAGAAATAACCTGGAACCCCTCCGATCACAGCAGCGACAACCAGATCAGAAAACGAAACAGACGAAGATATAACAGATAAAACTTGATAATCAATGAACTGATTGCCTTGAAGAAGCAAGACAGGATGCGGGGAATCTGTGCTAGCAGGCGATAGGAAACAATACAAACAGAAACACTGAATTGATGCTAAGACATACCTGTGAAGAGACCACACCACAGAAAATAGATAACAGCTGCGAGCAATCAGTGGAGACCAAATAAGTGGGAAAATGCAAGCATGTGGAGAAGGAACCCATGAAGTCGTTTCTGCAAAAGGGGAGGGGGGGAATGCAAAATATGATGAGACAGGGGAATTGGAAGAAGAGAAATCAGGAACAGTGTAGCTTAAACTTAACTGGTTTGTACAGTGAGATCGGGACGAAAGAATAATAGAGGGGAAGCTGCTGTCCTTGAGATAGAAGGCGCAGGTCAAGAAGTCTACATGAAGCTCCCATGGCGAAAGCCAAGCCAATTACGCAGACCAGAAGGTCTAGTCCAAACGTACAGGTGATGGGTCCACAACCAGCGGAAGAACATGATGATGTTCAGCCAAAGGAAGTGCATTAACCCAAGCTGAAAAATAATGGAGGGATGAGAGGAGGAGGGCGGACTTGAGAAAAGAACTCGACAAAGCAGTACACAGAGCATTAATTGTGTCAGCTGCAAGTTCAGGCTTTTCCAGGACCGTGCTGTGAAGAAGAGACGAAGGTGCTCCCTGAAAACAACCACAACTCAAAAATGGTCCCCATATTCTCTGCTTTTGTTTATAGCGTGCTCAGAGCTGTTATCACAAATCAGCATTGGCCAAATCAACTGCATATCAACGACGACAACGATCTAACATGGTAGCGGAAGTTGAAGAGAGAAATCCCAGAAGCTTACAAATCCAACAACCAAGCTTAAAAGGGTGGAAAAGATAAATCAACAGTATACAATGACGAAATCGACAGAGGTAAGAACATTGGAGGCCGAAAAAACTTAAAAGTGAAACACAAAGTGAAAGAGCTGTTCGGCTGGCCCAGCAGCACAGCACCCAAAAACCTACAAGGACATGAAAGACCCAACCTGACACAATTTGTTAAGGTTTATGGGTATTTTTTAAAATATTTTTTTATTTAAAAATATATTAAGAAAATAAAAATAATAAAATTCTTTAAAACACACGCCACCCCCGCATAAACAAACACACCTACGTGTATGGCGATAAAATTATAACTGTATTAATTAATTAATTAAATATTTTTAAAGAACAAGAGACATTTCAACTATACTTTACCAAACTATCACTAACATGTATGGCGATAAAATGCGTCGGAGCTGTATTTTATCTCATTCACCTCCGATATCCAAGATGTCTGGATACATCGATATCTACCGTTGCCTGAAACTTGGCGAGATACCCTACTTAATCCCTTTTTCTTTTTTTTTAATGTTTTTAAATCAATTTTAAAAAGTTAAAGCAATCACATCTACATAACTAATTTGCTAGAAATGTGATGTTATCCACTATAAAAATAATAATTTATACTTAGATGATACACAGATTCTTCTCGTAATTGAGAAAAATACACTGAAGTACGTATAAAAAAATATAGAGTTAGGAATTTTATGATTCTAGTCCTGATTGGGAGTGCTTTTTAAAAGCGTTTTTGAAAAAATTTGAATTTTTTTTTTGCTTTGAAGTAATATATTTTTAATATTTTCAAGTTATTTTAATGTGTTAATCTCAAAAATAATTTTTAAAAAATAAAAAATATTTTTGGCACACTTTTCTGAGTAAAAAGCATTTTAAAAAGAAACCACAACCACACTCCCAAACACCCTCTTAAGAGGCCAAGATGCAACCGTGAATGTTTATTTTTATAAAAAAATATAACTGTTTGTTTTTTGTGTTTTAAAAATAATTTTTAAAATTTTTTTAAATTTTAAATTAATATTTTTAAATCGTTTTGATATTTAAAATATTTTTTAAAATATTTTTAAATAAAAAATATTAAGCATGGGGTGGTGGATGACCATTTTATTTGGGCCAAGCCCAAAGGTTATTTATTTATTTTTTTAAAAACTTGTGCACTGTGAACAGCCATTGGCAATTGACCAGATGAAGAATGTGTTTGGTATTGCGGTAGCTGCTGTGGTTGTGATTTGAAAAAAATTGTTTTATAAAAAGTACTTTTAGTTGAGGTTGGTTTGAAAAAATAGGTGTTTGGTTAAAACTGTGATTGAAATTGAGGTTGAAGAAAAAATAGTTTAATGTGTTTGGTTAAGAATGCTTTTGAAATTAAGGTTATAAAATAATTTTAAAAAATATATATTAATATTGATAGTTTTAAATTTAAATATTATGGATTTAACTATTGCTATTATATCATGAAATAAAAAATACTTTATATAAAATATTTTTTGTTATTCCATGAAACCATTTATAATTCCATTACATACAAAATACATTCGACAAAAACTACAGTTTTTATAATTTTTTGAGCGTAGATAAAATATTATTAAGTATAAAATTGATATTACAGTGCAAATGAATTTAATTCACTCTATACTATTTTTTTAAAAAAAACCAGTTAAAAAATTAACACACTAAAAAAAATATCACGTGAAGAATATAATTCACATATGAAGAGAATGGCAATGTTCATTACTTTTTAAGTTGCACTGTTCACATTAACAGTATTCAATATATTAACAGTATTCAATATATACTATGCATGTTAATTGCACTGTTCAGAACAGTGCAATTAGCATGCACAGTAAGGCATGCACAGTAAGGAAGAAGCATTATTTTGCTGCCTTTTCTTCTCCTGCATATCAAACGCTAAAATATATAGGTCTCATGTATAGTAAAATATGTATTTTTTTTAATCAAACAGTTACAAACTGCATTTTAATTAAAACACAACCACAGTTACGTAGCTAAACAGGCTTGAAAAAAAAAAAAAAAGCAGCAGCGGCAAGGCTATAAGCCAGAGAAAATTCTACGTACACGGACACGGGACCATTATCTACCGAAACTCGAGCTTCATTGGCAAAAAAAAAAAAAAAACCCCACTTAGCTACAAAATTTAAGATCACCAACGGCAGATCAAAAGAAAAGAAATATGAACAAGATTTCGCATTTGATTTTCCTAAGATGGTCACAAACGCAAACTCGTCAAGTGGAAAAGTGAGCTTAACTGCATCCATAACAAACAAAGTCCAAGGAAAGACAGCAAGATAAATCTCTAATGCTATCATACGAGCAAAGATTACGGTAGTCTTCCTTCTTGAAGTAGTTAACGCTCCATCACAACCCCATCAAAATTCCAATCTCTTACAAGGTCTCTTCTCACAGCACGACTGCGTACTAATCGTGGGGGTCCTGTCATGCTGTCATTACTTGGATTAAGTGGTTGTGGGGTCACTTTGGATGATGATGATGCAAAAGAAGAGTTTGCTCTGGGAGGAGGATGAGATAGCTTCCTGGTTATGCAGTTGGCAATGGCTGTACATCTTCCTTCATTGTCTGAGCTCGAGACTGAGTAGCTTCTAAAGGAGCGCGATGGACTTTCTACGCTGTGGCATGCAAGACATGCTAGACTCATATTTTGTCCACTATTTTCAGACCAAGGATACGTCTTGCTGCAATGTATATGCCAACACAGAAAAAAGAACAAATCAGTATTTTGATAAATAAATACGGCATGTAAAAATGAAAATCCATGAATTTGCTACAACCAAAATGTACATTCACATATTCTTGCCTGGTACAGATGCAGTTCCCATCCCTCAAGAACAAAATTCAATGTATAGTTGGATTTTGATTATAACTTTTAATTATGAAGTGAAAGCTGACAACGCAAATCCTCTAGCTCTCCAATTACATATTCTAACTATTCTTTATTAAGTGGACGATGAAAACGCATTCAAATAACTTGCAATAAACTAACAGAAGCAAAAGTAATTTGACTTCCAGACATTGATCAGTGGGCATTCATGGATACTGATTGGGGGTATATAGTGGGAACAATACAAGGTAGGTAAGAACACTAACAACAACAGAGATTGGCTGGGAATGCAAAGAGTCAATCCTTGCTTATAACAATTGAACAAATTATTCCAGCTAGCCTGAATAGAGTATAAAATATTGTCTCGGTAACTATTAAGGTTTTCTAGTTAGATAGTGATACTGACACCAATGATCTATTTATATGTGACTACAGTTAACCATGGAAGGAAGTAAATTATTAATGACATGATACTTTATTCCCCAATGAGATGCTACTTGAAAAATGAACATCCCATCTCATGTACACTACAACTCGAATCCTCAAGTGGATCTTGTATTGCTCAAGGCACGAAACTGCAGCACAAGGTCAGAAAATTCCAGCCCAAAAAAATAACTAAATTCCTTAATCACTTGACACACCTACTTCTATCACAATACAACATGAACAAACAAACTAGGGTTCATCTTCTTCAATGATAATGCCAAAGGAAAGAATACACCTTTATAATTAGTCATATTAGACCTGAGTCAGAATAGTGTTGAACCCCTGGACTTGATACTAATGGTGCTGATGGCATTCCAGATAATTGCAATTGATCATGAATTAATTGCATGCAGGGACAATGGTGCATCCTTTGCATTTTAGGGTGATGACCCCTATTGCAGTCTTTGCACTGCAATCCAAATGTGCCTTAAATGTCATCCCGTTCCTGAATACAGTTTTCAATGTACTTTCAACAACAGGATTCTCCAAATTTCACATCCACAAGCTAATCATCTTTCCTTGCATTTGCAATACACACCTCTAAAACCAGCAACAACTAATCAGCATCTCCAAATGCCACCTTTTTTCTATTACTCAATATTTCAAAAGGTTATCTTTTATTTGCAGCCATACAAGACTCAAGACACCATCATAATACCATACAACGGGCTGTTCAAGGAACAGAAAGAAGATCAAGCAATTTATACAGGATCTTTGCTAGGAACAACCTGCTTCTAATGTTTCCCCCACACACAAGAAAGGATCCAACAATCACAGACAATTCAAGTTCACAAACAAATCCCTTTGACACATTCCAATTTTTCCCCATATTCTCACGTGGCACAATCCATTGAAATTTAGAGGTTACACAAATTGACAACTTGGGAAAAATCGGCAGCAACATGGACACCAAAGAGCATGTGTCACAGAAGTTAGCATTGATAAAGAAAAAAAAGGGGCTAATTTCATATACAATTTCCAATCATGCTTGGGGTAGAATAGCCCCAAACACCAGAACCTATAGACACTACAGTTCGACACAAAGATTATCTATGATTCACAAAACATGTAAACAGAGAAGCAAAAGAGAAAGAAACTCGTCAGCACTATGCTAATCTTATAAACCCATCAACCAAAAGAAACTCCCACTTCAGCACTGTCAATTAACCACTTAATCACTAAAACTAACCTCTCCAAACAAAACAAAGAAAACCCATCTCCAAAATCATAAATTTATCCCCATATTAGACAGGCAATTGAAACACAAAACAGATTAAACCCACCAAACAGAAACACATGCAAGCACACAGTAATAAAAATAGAAGAGATCCAAAGAAAAGACAATTACGTTTAAGTGAATGAGATCCAAGACAAACAAACCTTAGAAAAGAAACCGGTGTCACTCTTGTAGTGGTACCTTGCTGTGTTGAGAAGATTCCTGGGTGTAAGATGATCCGAAATATTAGAGTTCAGCTGTCTTTATATCTTAAAGAAAGACTCTGAATTGGAAAAAAAAAAAATTTACTGATTAGTTTGGATGTGGAGGTCCGAGTCCTAGTTGAAGAAAGTCTTCACTTTTGATGTATAAAATTATTTCAAGAAATCTTAAGATATTAATTTTTGTTTTTTATTGATTAGATGTTTTTTTTAAGTAGTTTATGCGTTCCATCAATTAACAGTTTCATTTAATGTTTTTTTAAAATTAAATTAAGAAGATTGATTAGGAATAACTTTTAACTTAAATAAACAATTAGTACGAAACTGAGTCAAGATTTTACTTCAAACAAAAATTAAAATTTTATTAATTACAACTTATTCCACTTTTATTTTTCAAAAAAAAATTAATTGGAATCAATGTTTATCAAACATGTTTTTAATTTAATTTATTTTTATCAAAATTCATTATTTACTTAGGCTAAAGAATTATTATAGTGTGCTGGAAAAAAAACAAGAAAAAAAAAAACATGAACGTTTCCCACAGGGCTGGATTGGACTAATAGGGGTCGTACGTAGAGTAAGTGGGCCCAGGTGGTGGACTTGCAGTCAACTGGTAGGAGTAGAAAATTATTAAGTTGGGGGGGGGGGGGAGTAGCAGGAGAATTTATAATTTAATTAAATTTTAATTTTAATATTTTATAAATTATAAATTTAATTTTTTTTTTCAGATCCGAAGGGATTAGATATATCGAATTGGACTAAAACTGTTATAAATATTATAAATATTCGTACGTAGAGTAAGTGGGCCCAGGTGGTGGACTTGCAGTCAACTGGTAGGAGTAGAAAATTATTAAGTTATTAATTGGGGGGGGGGCGTTTTGATGAATATATTTAAGTTGGATTTGAATTTATAATTTAATTTAATTTTAATTTTGATATTTTATAAATTATAAATTTAATTTATTTTTTTAAATTTTAGCGATTAGATATATCAAGTTGGATTAAATTTTTTATAAATATTCCGTGAGCATATAATTTTTTATTTTATTTTTAACCATTCTAAATAAAATACTAAATCTTTGGTTATTCTTCCACAATTTATGATTTCTAGCATCTTCACTGGCAAAAGCTAAATTATCAGTATTATATTTTAAATGGTGTAAATATAGCTTTTATTATTATGTACACTCTAATAACGAAGCTATTTAGCATAGTTTTTAGATCCGGTATGGTGGCCAATTTGGTCTAAAATCTGGGTTTTAGATTTTGACTGGATCATTGGGTCATCCGGGTCAAATTTCTTTTAAATTAAAACGAAGTTGTTTTGGTAAAAAAATAAAAGTCAACGAGTTATAATCGAATTTTTGACCGGATCTTACCGGGCCAACCAGATTTTTTCTTCTTCTATTTTTTTTAACTCGACCTGGTTTCAGCCTCGGATTGACCGGATTCTAGATCGACCCCAAGTTGGACCGGGTTTTAAAATTATGCTATTTAAAAGACTAAATTGTTAATAAGGTATTTTAATCCAAAATTGTGATAACACAAAGCTCAGAAACTAAAAAAACATGTGCATTGAAAACCCAAAACTCAAGTACAATACGAGGCCAACTGATTTTTTTTTCTTTAAAAAAAAAAACATGTAGGAATAGCTTTTGGCCAAGAAAAAAGCTATTTTACCTTCTCTTTTAACGTTTTTGTTGGACCGAGCACAGTAAAAAAAGCTATTTTAACAGTTATTTAGAATTTGATTTTTATGGTCAAGAAGTATATGATTATTTAGAATTTGACTTTTATTGTGAACATTTTTATGCTTTTATTGTCAATATTACTAGTGTTTTTTTTTATAAATGCAATGATAAATTATATACTTTTTAATTATTTACAATTAAATATTTAATTGCTATAAATGAGATTAAAATGAGTAAATGAACTAATCAAGTAAGTAGTTTAAGATGATCTAAAATTAGGAGATGAAGTTTGTATTTCTAATCAATTTGTAGTTAGTCTAATAAAAATATTTGAGGAAAATTGCTTTTGATTCTTGAAAACATTACTTTTCATAAAGATTTGGTTCTTGAAAATTGCTTCGTTCGAGGAAAGTAGTTTTATATGATATTTTTTTAATGGCTGAATTGTTTTGTGTTAATCCCAATTAGTTAAGCTCTCTAATCTATCATTAACAGCAAATTTTGACCAGTAAAAGCTTTTAAATAGCACAACATCTAGCAAAATAATAATTAACTAGAGATTAATCATAGAGAAAACAAGGTAAGAGATTATTGTACAAAATCAAGAAGGCATTAGGCTATCTTTGGTAATGCGGCTGCGTTCTTAAAAATTTTGAATTTTTTTTTACTAAAATTGAATATGTTTTGTTTTGGACGATTTTGATAAGCTGATATCCAAAATGATTAGGCAGACTCTTTGACCAAAAGTTATTTGAAAAGCACCAATAACCCACAAGCAGGTTCTTAGATTAGTACAAACCTCATGGTGGAACTCTTTTACTGCTGAGTGTAATCTTTTTAACCAGAGGAAGGTTTGAGATATGTAAGCTCTCAGGGCAGACTCTTTGCCAAGATTTGATCAGCTCAATAACCCATAAGCATTTTGAAAATATTTATACTCTAGGGTTACACATATTTACACTTATTTAGGGCGTTGTTACCGTTTGATTCAACTAGTTTTAAATATTTTAACCTGCACTTAACCTATAATATCTATTTATTATGTTTTTATTTTTATTTATTATTATTTGTAATATCTATACCATTCAATTTTAATAAGTTAGCTAAGTTGGGTTAGATCGATAATACAAATATTATAGACGATGAAGGTTTTTTTTTTTTTACGCCCTTAGATAGACATAGGTTGATCCAACATTCAACAACACACATTGTTGCTTTCATACTTAAATATATTCAAAGGATTTTATTTTCTGTATTTCGTTACCAACTTTTTTCTACCCCCCAACGTACCAAGAAGGATTTTTATTATTTTTTATTATTATAGATAATTTAGACTCTAAAAATAATGCTATATTAATGATGTGGTTTTTAGTCCTAAAATGAAACATATATGGAAGGGATATAAACATGTTTAGTTAAAGAAAAAAAAATAGAGACATAAAATAAACATGTTTCTTAAATAATTTTGGAACGAATGTTTGTACTTAAAACACAAGGTGTCCCCTTTATCTTCATTGTTTCTATTTTTATTTATTTATTTTAAGATAATAATTAAATACTATCTAAGCATTTGAACTTTTATGATTTTTATAATTAAGTGTTATAATTTTTTCATTAGCTGAGTTATTCATCTATCAATAATAACCATGCAATAAAGTTTCTAGATGTATTTCTATTATAAATTTGCTGATATAGTTATTAAATTACATTAAATGATGACATGAATAAAAAAAAACCAAGATCCAAGTTATGGGTCAGAAGAGTCAACCTTGATTGATTAATTTTTTTTTAAAAAAATTAAAATGATTTTATTTTGATAAAAAAAGTTTACCCGAATCACGGGTTAACTCGGGTTTTTGACTTGCTTAAGCTAGGTTACTCCTTCTTTTATTTTTTCTTTAACCGAACTGGTCCAAATCCTTAATTGGTTGAGTCCCGGTCCAAATTTTATAACCAGGCTTACCAAATATCTTAAAAGAGGAACTTTTTTTTTTCAAAATTAAGAAAAAATCTTAGTAAAAGAATTCATATTTTATTCTCATGCTCATAACATTAATGAATTTTCTAGTAAGATTTTGATATATGTATGTCATCATTTTATGGTTTCGTCAACAAATTCCTAATAAATAAGCAACTCAATTGTTAAAAAAAAATTAATGTTGAGACATTTAATTATAAATATGTAAAAAGTTCAGTCATTTAGTATATCATTTTCCCTAATAAAACATAGAATAAAGATATTTTACTCAAATTGCACTAACCTTTATAATTAATTCTTATAGCATATCTATTAAAAAACTAACTAAGAAACGTGTTTAATTAAAAGAATATAAAAACTAAAACATAAATACAAAACAAAATTGGAAACTAATATAGATGTTTGTTGTCTTCATCAAGAATAGTACAATATATTTTTAACTCAAATATATACTTTATCTACCTCGATACTTGAATAAATCTCTTTAGAGACAAAAATCTCTTCATGCTCATCTCAATTCAAACAAATGGAGGAAGAAATTTATGCAAATGAGTTCAAATTAAATCCTCATAATGCTTAATTTATGTATTTTCAAAACCCTTTTGGAAGTCTCTTAATTTATAATAAATTTTCGAATCTAAGTTAATTGTTTCAAGCTATTCTACCTCGTATCGACAAAGTGGGCATGATGTGGACTTCTTCAACCAGTCGAAGATGCATTGTTCATGAAATATGTGTTTGCAAGGTAACCTTGTAAGTCCAACCCTAGCAGAAAATCTTTCCAAGCAAACCACACAAGAATCACAACAAGATTCATCACCATCGACGTCCTGCGTCTCCTTCATGTGAAACCTCTCTTTCTTGAACTTGTTCAACGTTGATATTGATGCACCTCTTGACACAACCGCATGATCTTCTTCATCAAAATCAAATATTGGCACGTTTATCCCATCCAAGTTCACTTCCTCAACAAAATCCTCGACAATCACTACATGAGCCAACACGCAAAACCCTTGACGACCAGCTCGTTCCTTAGCAAAATCACTAACAAAAGAACCAATGTTTGAGGCAACATCATGGCATAAAGAAACATCATCAAGATTAAGCATATCGGAGACAATGCCGCACATATAACTAGTGCAAGAATCAGGTAAGGAAACAAGTTGAGGAGGAACTAGGCATGACCTGTGTGAGTCCGGGCAAGATGGGTGTTCATTTTCTAGCAACAACTCTCCTGATCTAGAGTCTTTCCATGTCACTTTGTTCTTTCGTTGTAAGAGAATTGAGACTTGGAACAAGGGTTTAGCGTTACACGAATCATGCATATTGGTTCTTGATATATTTAGGGGTGAACCAAAATAAAATCTTCTACCCACTGGATCTAATGAAAGGGACAAAAGGAGAGGCATGTTGATAGAAACAGATCGATTGAATACGTATAGATACAAGAAAGTTCTTCTTCCTTTTAATCTGTATTTTTACATAGAATGAGTGATGGAACTATATAGGGTTTGGGTATTGGAATCCTTATTCCTATAGGAGATGTAATACTTTATATGTCGGCAGAATTCAGGCTAATTATGGCTGCCATGTGTGAAAAGAAAAGATTAGGGATGATTAGTGGCATGATTTCAAAGACTAGGAAGAAATCAGGGCTTTTATTTCTTAACTGCGATCAAAATCATACAGAGAGAGGCCCGCTAGCCCAGTTGAAACAAGAATGAAAAAATCTGCTCCTTGATTAATTTTACCGTCACGGCTATGGAAAAGTGTCCCACCTTTCTCCCATGTGTTCTTTCATGTTCCTTATTTCAAAAGGACTGGACAGCAGAGACCAAAATTTGTTTCCTGATATGATACGGATGAAAGCAGTTCTCTCTGTATCTCTATAAATGCAAGGAAAATATACGTGGGCTGTTTCCACTAATCTCTTATTAAGTTTACTCTCTTGATTGCTCTTTCAGTTCGTGCGTGCGTGCGTACGTCTTCTTGTTTGTGTATTGCAAGTAGCTTCAATGGAAGTTACAAGAGTTGATGTTAACCTACATACAGTGAACACAGATGTGTTCGATCCGGGGAATTATGATCCTATGTTCCTTGTTCAAATTACGTTACAAAGAAAGCTTGAAATGTGGTTGAGTGTCATAGACCAAGAAGAATTACTAATGACCGGTCAACACCAGATTGATTCAGAGTCAGGCTGTGTGTTCGAAGTTCCTATTCAAGAAGTTGCCGTGCCTGCTTCATTCATCCATTACCTTGCCCAAAGGATTTCTGGTTTCAACCTTGATGCTTCCCTCTGTGTGGATTTAGCCTCATTGATTGCTTCCCATGCTTACCATATAGAGGGACATTGTAGAGGATTCTATGTGTCAGCTCATGTAGACCTTGTTGATGTAGATGTAAACGAAGTTGCGGCCTCGGAGATTAGGCCAATATTAGATAGCGAAGGTTTCACTCTACCAAGGGGTGCATCGGAGACAGTGTTGAAGAAGGGGAGGCTTTGTAAGAAGCAGGGGGGTGCTGATTCTTCTTCGGGTAGTACTTGTGTGGTTTGCTTGGAGGACTTTTCTAGTTCAGTTAAGCTCACAAAGTTACCTTGCTCTCACGTGTTTCATGACAAATGCATCTTTCGTTGGCTGCTATACTCTAAATCCTGCCCAATTTGCAGAACAGAAGTGGAATAGGTCAATAGCTCAAAATCGACATTGCACAGTCCATGCAATTATTGTTTTCGTTTAGAGGATTAGTTTGTTCCTTCTCTGTTAATCTGAAAATTTGTTGTAATTAATTTGAATCTAGTACTCAAAATTTTGTTCATTTAAGCAATGGCATGCATTATTAGCAATACTCTTCTGGGTATATATATGTGTGTGTGTGTGTTCATGATGGTAGTATACTGGATCTTGAGTTAAACGAAGATGGGTCACCACCTTCCTTGTTCTTAATCTTAATCCCTCTTATTTCTGCTAAGTGGATAATGGAAATATATAGGTGAAATTTACACTTTCTCTCCTAATGACATCAGATGAAATTGAATTATTCATTACTGAATTGAAATAATGAAACTTAATTATGCATTAGTGGCTGAGATTACCAGAACATGCCTTGTGGATCATATGTTATATGCAGTACAGTTACGAAAACCAAAAGAACTATTGTTGACATATAACATGTAGTAAAACCAATTTCTCTTGTTGATTATCCAACAATCCTTCATAATTATGAAGGAAATATCTCATCAGGAATTGCCAGAGGATGTGTATGGTGCGTGGAATCCTAATTAGCTGAAGCCAAACTTTGTAAAGCAGACAAGGAGTTTTAGCCAGGTGCGGTAGACAAACATCATTAAACTTTGTAAAGAATCCTAATTAGCTGAAGCCAAACTTTGTAAAGAACCCTAATTAAATAGTTTTTCTTTTCTCTAAACTTTCCAGTTTTTTTCTGGAAATTTCACCCTTTTATTTTAATTGAACTGAAACCATGTTCTGTTTTCAATAAATTGACCAGGGCCTAGTAAACACCTAATTTTCTACTTTAGTCCTTCTCATTAACTATTTTTGCCTGATTGGTGAAGACTTGTAACACAAAAGGCCACTCTTCCCCTGATTTTTGGAGACAGACATCAATGCTGAGGGTTCTCTGTACCTGAATGACCATGATTTTATCAAGAATTTTGTCATGAAGTTAATAATTATATAAATTTTTAGTGGTTTTGAAAGGATTTGAACTTGTGATCATTAGAGAACAAACTCAAGACTTGATCAATTAAGTTACCCCTCAAAATTAAAAAATATCGTTTTCTTGGATGGACGGATATTGCATGTCATTAGTTAAGAAATTTGGCCATGCTTTTTCTGGGTCATCAAAGCCTTGGTCTCCATGTAAGTACAAGCTGAATTTGAACTTTCAACAAATTTGATCAACACTGCTTAAAATTATGATGCGCAGGATCATGTTTAACAACTTTAGTCAATAGATCGTTGCTACAGAAACTATACAGTTTAGAGGGTAGCAAATTTGTGTTGATGGCAAGTTTGTGTTGCTACAGAAACTATACTTTAATCCAATTGGGTGCCGCGGGTCATGGCCAACGGACCGACCAGTAATGGCGGCATTCAAGGTTTGAACAAGGCAGCTCGCCTCTTCAATGCTTACCTGAAGTCTTTAGTAGATGTCGGCAAGCAAGAAATGCCTGGCTCTAACCTTGTCTGTCAAGTCATACAAGATGATCAGAGGTATTTTAGAAAATCCTGTCTCGAGAGGTACATATTTCCTTTTCATAACCATTCATAACTAAAGACATTAACCTACTAAATGATTCTTTAATGGATGACAGGGAAGTATCTGCTTCATAGCTGGAATGATTTGACTAGTTTTAGGATCTCTGTGTAAACAGGATTCAAAGACATAAGCAGTGCTTGCTATGTCCTTGAATGGAGGAAATGGCATCCTATGCAAAAAAGAAGGGCAAACCTGTGAAGACAGGAGCATTCATATTAAACAACTGTCCTCGCTTTAGTTTAATTTCTCTCTAAGATTATTTTGTTTTTTAAAAGTGTTATTTATATATAAAAAATATTAAAATATAATATTTTTTAATTTTTAAAATTTATTTTTGATATTAATATATCAAAACAAATCTAAAACATTAAAAAATTAAATTTTAAATACAAAAATTAAAATTTTTAGCAAACAATCAGCAATTGATAATAATTTATAAGTTTTCTTGGTAATACAATGATTAATTTTTGTCTACTAAAAAAAGGTTTTATACCTCATTTTAGTATTTGTTTGAAAAATACTATCTCCATGAAATATTTTTTGACATATTATAAATACCACCAAAAACAGTTTCTCCTGCTCCTTACCCTCAATTGCTCTTATAATAAAATTGAGAAAAATCCCATTGGGAATTGCTATCTATGGTTCATGGACAGTGAAAATTACAATTAGTTATTTAGTGTATTGTTAGTGTTTTGAGAGGAAAATTCATATTTTTTTATTTTTTATTTTTATTTTAAAATTATTCTACAAATAGATTTATTTTATATTATTGTAAATTTCTATCTTTTCTAAAATTTTGGACAAATAAAAAAAAACACTTTTCTTAAAACAAACCATTGGTTGCACAAATCCCACTTATAAATTTCAAAACCTAGAACAAAGCAAAAAAGAAGAGAGAATGAAAACTCAAAATCTCCTCGTCTGTCTACTTCTCTTCTTCTGCGCTACAGCAACATCACAAACAACGATCCAACTAGGCGCCACTCTATCAGCTTCAAACCCAAACAAAACCTGGTCATCACCAAACAACTCATTCTACATTGGATTTTCCCAAGTGGGCTTCTCTTCTTCTTACACCTTAACCATCAACTACAATGGTGGTGTCCCAATTTGGACAGCAGGCAATGCCACCACCACAGTTGACTCAAAGGGTTCCTTTCAGTTCCTGTCCTCTGGCAACCTCCGCCTCCTTAACGGCTCTGGCGCCATCGTTTGGGACTCTAACACTGCTCGCCTTGGTGTTACCACTGCTTCACTTGATGATTTTGGTAATTTAGTGTTAAAGAATGGAACTTTTTTTGTTTGGTCTTCATTTGATAACCCAACTGATACGATAGTGCCTAATCAGACTTTTACTGTGAATCAAGTTTTAAGATCTGGGTCTTATTCTTTTAGGTTTCTTAGTACTGGAAATCTCACTTTGAGATGGAATGATAATATAGTATATTGGAATAAAGGGTTGAACTCTTCTGCTGATGCTAATTTGACTTCACCTGCTTTGGGGGTGCAACCAAATGGGATTTTGACAATTTTTGATGTTGCTTTTACAAGTGGGTCATATATTGTGGCATATAGTAATGATTATGCTGAAGGGAGCACAAGGTTGAGGTTTCTGAGGTTAGAAAAAGATGGGAACTTTAGGATGTATAGCACTGATATAGGTAGCGGAACTGCAACTATGGTATGGTCTGCTTTGACTGATCAATGTGAGATTTTTGGTTATTGTGGGAATTTGGGGATTTGTAGTTATAATGACTTGAGTTCGAGTTTGAGTCCGACTTGTGGTTGTCCATCTGAGAATTTTGAGCCTGTTGATGTGAATGATAGTAGACAAGGGTGTAAAAGAAAAGTTGAGATTGAGAGTTGTGTGGGGAGTGCTACCATGTTGGTGTTAGATAATGTGAAATTCTTGACTTATCTGCCTGAGACAGTATCTCAGGTTTTCTTCGTGGGGATATCAGCTTGTAGGTTGAATTGTCTTTCTCAAAGTTCTTGTATTGCTTCAACATCTTTGTCGGATGGAACTGGCTTGTGTTACCTGAAAAATCAAGGTTTTATTAGTGGATATCAGAATCCAGTACTTCCCAGTACTTCATATGTGAAAATTTGTGGGCCAGCACGACCAAACCCTCCACCTGGTGTGCAGATTGCAGGGAAGAGCAAAAGTTCGAGATTGCGTGTCTGGGTTGTTCTTGTTGTTGTTGTGATTACCCTTTTGGGTTTGATTGCTGTGGAGGGTGGTCTGTGGTGGTGGTGTTGTAGAAACAGTCCCAAGTTTGTCAGTTTGTCAGCTCAGTATGCACTACTGGAGTATGCATCTGGTGCTCCAGTGCAGTTCTCATATAAGGAGCTGCAGCATTCGACAAAAGAGTTTAAAGAGAAGCTTGGAGCAGGAGGGTTTGGAGCTGTTTACAAAGGGGTTCTAGATAATAGAACAGTTGTTGCAGTTAAGCAACTTGAGGGAATTGAACAGGGTGAGAAACAGTTCAGGATGGAGGTTGCAACTATTAGCAGCACTCACCATTTGAATTTGATCAGATTGATTGGTTTTTGCTCTGAGGGTCGTCATAGGCTGTTGGTTTATGATTTTATGAAAAACGGGTCTCTTGATAATTTCCTTTTCACTTCAGAAGAGCAGTCAGGAAGATTGTTGAGTTGGGAGCAGAGGTTTAACATTGCCCTTGGGACTGCAAGAGGAATCACATATCTTCATGAGGAATGCCGAGACTGCATTGTTCACTGTGACATCAAGCCAGAGAACATTCTCTTGGATGAGAACTACAATGCCAAGGTGTCTGACTTTGGTCTTGCAAAGCTTATAAATCCTGAGGATCACAGATATAGGACACTGGTCAGTGTTAGAGGGACAAGAGGATATCTGGCACCAGAGTGGATTGCAAATCTTCCAATAACTTCCAAATCTGATATCTACAGTTATGGGATGGTTTTGTTGGAGATAGTGAGTGGCAGAAGGAACTATGAAGTCTCATCAGAGACAAACCGTAAAAAGTTCTCTGTCTGGGCTTGCGAAGAGTTTGAGAAGGGTGATGTTAATGCAATTTTGGACCAAAGGCTTACACACCAAGATTTGGATCTTGATCAAGTGACAAGGGCTATTCAAGTGAGCTTTTGGTGCATCCAGGAGCAACCATCTCAAAGGCCAACGATGGGGAAAGTGGTGCAGATGCTGGAAGGAATTTCTGAGATTGAGAGACCACCAGCTCCAAAGACAATAACAGGAGGTTCTTTTGGTGGAAGTAATGTAAGTGTGAGTAGCAATGTCAGTACTCTCTCGACTTTTGAGGTTTTAGCACCCGCTCTCTCATCTTCCTCATCATATCAGACTATAGGAATTTCACCTTTAGCTTCAGCAAGAAATATAGAGAGGACTTCATCACTGCTGCATTCAGACTCAAACTGAAGCTCATCTTCACATTGTCCTTTTGCCTACATTACTGAGGAACTTGTATGCACATGTTTTTGACAAAATACTATACAATGTTATGATAGACATAGAACCTTATAAAAATTATTTTTAACTGCAGTATATAGATTTATCAAGAATGACCTTTTGCCATCATACATTAGGAGATGTTTATATAAACCAGTTCATTCAAGAAAGGTCTAATTACTATCCTCACACGTAAATGCTATATCAAGGTCCAATAAACTGGATATTATTATGCTTTTGCATTTTCCTTTTCCTTCTTGCCTTGAATGGGAAGGTGACTGCTGGACTTCTACCTGTGGTGTATTTGAGTTTCGGGCTTGGAGAGATGTTTCCTTTGTACGTGTATTCCCACCTTTTTGATCAGTGAAAGTCTTTGATCTGTCTTTGACCGTGGGATAGGCTTTAAGCTGAATCATGTAAAATTGTCAGGCCTTTCTCCTTCATTATGCTTTGAAATTCCCAACAATTTTGAAGAGGTCTTGGAGTCATCAGCGAGCTAATAGTGTTTGCTCCAAGGATACGTTTGTTTATTTATTGAAAAGTAATAAATTTTAAAGAAAATAAATTTTGAAAAAGTATTTTCTGTTTGGTAGTGTAATGAAAAATAAGTTGGAAAATACTTTTTAGTATTTGGTTATATCATGGAAAATGAACTGAAAAATAATTTATTAATGTTTTATTTTTTTCAAGTTTATTCAAATAATGAGGAATAAGTCTTACAAATTAAAAAGTTGAATGAGAATAAAATTGAAAAAAAAAATATAATTTCATAAATTATCTCAAATAAAATAAATAATAATCAAAATAATAGAGATCAAATCTAAAAAATTAAAAAAATAAAAAATAAAAAAATTAAAATAATAATAATTAACATTTCATAAATTATTTCAAATAAAATATGTAATAATCAAAAGAATGAGGACCAAATTTGATAGATAAAAAATTTCAATAAAAAAATAATAAGAAAAAAGCAAATAGCAATTATAAAAATAAGATCAAAATTAATATAAAAATTAAATTTTAAGAGATGAAATTGAAAAATAAATATTCAAAACAAATTATATATAGCAATCAAAAGTTTGAGGATCAAATTTGATATAATCAGCAAATAATAACATTTCTAAAGTTTTCACAACTTCCGGAAAGTGTTTTCCGCTCAAATTTTCAAGAAAAATATTTTCCTGAAAACCAAGCCAAATTTTCCTTTGACTGGAAAGTGTTTTCCGTTGACCAACTTTTTTAATGGCAAACAAACACAAGAAAGTTTTGAAAATGATTTTCTAGAAACTATTTTCTGGAAAACAAACACAACAAAAAAAACATTTTTTTAGAAATCAAATCAAATTTTTCTTTGACTGTAAAGTGTTTTCTGTTGATCAGAAAGTGTTTCCGTTGATCAACTTTTCTAATAGTAAACAAATACAGAAAAGTTTAAAAAGTGATTTTTCAAAAAACAAACATGACTGAAATGAATTTCATCCATTCTGTAGAGTTTTTCATCCATTATGTTAATTTTAATAACTGAACATGCAATACATGCCATCCATATCTACTGTGCTATTACTTTAGTCGCGAGCTCTTTTTCCCTGCTGCAACTTTTTCCTTCCTTGCCATGGTTACCCCTTCCATGGAGATTCTTGAACTTAAGATACCATTTATTTTTTTATTTTAAAAGTTTTTTTAAAAAAATTAATTTTTTATATATTTTTAATCGTTTTGAAATGCTAATATTAAAAATAAATTATTTAAAAATAAAAAAAATATTATTTTAATACATCTTCAAATAAAAAATATTTTAAAAAATAACCGCTGTTATAATAACAAATGAGCTCTAAAATCTAAACAAAACTCTGGAAATTTTTGGCTTAATTCTTTTAAATCCTGCTAGATGGCATCTTCCACAAACATGTTAGACCATTGAATAAAACCCATTACTGCTGCCTTGCTATCTTTTTCAGAGTTGTTTGGGATTGTTTTTCAAACAATATTCTATTAAATTAAAAAAAATATTTAAAAATAATTTTTTTATATTTTTAAATTATATATACTGATATCAAAAATATTTTTTTTATTAATGCCATGCTTTATTGCTTAAATGGGTGAAACTTCACATACACATAAATATCTTCTGTGACGAATTCTTTTTCAGTCTTGTGTTCGTCTGCCACATGTTTCATTCTATTCTCGGCTATATTCATCTGTCCTTGTAACTACATATCCATATTAACCTTTCTGGAGCTTTTCCCACTACAACCACCAAACTAGCTTCCTGTGGTGACAATTCCATGTTAGAAGGTGGAAATCCAGAAAGAGCTTGAAAAGGAGTCATTTTAATGGCAGTGTTGAAACTTGTATTAAACCACCACTACGCTAACGACAACCACTTCAACCATCTTTTGGGATTATGCATAGTTATGTATCTCAAGTAAACCTTCAAACATTGGTTCCCTTTATCGGTTTATCCATCTAATCGTGGATGACATGATTAACTTATACGTAACTTGACTTCTAATTTCTTGAGTAGTTCCTGCAAAACAAGCTAATAAAAACTGTCCCTGTCATTCAAAATAGCAGCTGGAAGTCCATGGAGTTAGTAAAGATGATCCATGAATAGTTGTTCTACTTCTTGAGCTGTAAAAGGGCGAGACTTGGGAATAAAGTGTCAAAATTTAGTGAATCTAACAAGAATTACCATTATAGTATCCTTGCCCTCTAATTTAGGAAGCCCTTCAAAAAAAATCCATAGAGTTATCCTTTCAGATAAGGGTAAGTAAAAAAATCAAAAAATCGATTAAATAGAAAAAATAAAAAAAAACCGAAAAAACCGAACCGAAAAAAAACCGATTAAACCAATTAAAATTTTAAAAAAACCGGCCGGTTCGGTTCAGTTTCGGTTTTATAAGCAAAAACTGAAAAAACCGAACCGAAACCGAAAAAAATCAAGCCAAACCGGAAAAATCGAGCCAAAACCGGAAAAAACCGAGCCAAACCGGTTTGAACCGGTTTTATCCCTAAAAAATCGAACCGAAACCAGTCGGTTTGACCCGGTTTCGGTTTTTTAGGGAAAAACCGATTCAAACCGGTTTGGCTCGGTTTTTCCGGTTTGCCCGGTTTCGGTTTGGTTTGGGTTTTTTAAAAAAAAATTAGTTTGGTTACCTTTTTTTATAAAAACCGAATCGAACCAACTTCTAGTTTCAGATCCCTTCTAGTGTTGCTAAATGTTGCAAAAGTCCTAGATAGGGAGGGAACCTCTCCAACTTAGCATGTTTACAAACATTACATTTGTTGACAAACTTTTCCACCATTACAAACATTACAAGCATCGCTCTCTAACACGAATACCTTGTTAAAATCAGGGAGTGTTAGAATTAGTGTTGTGCATAAGGTTATACTGTCTTTTTTCTTGACCAATAAGACTGGAGGTGCAAATGGGCTACTGTACCTGTGTTGAATGATCATATTTTCTGCATTTCTTTCACTAAGTTTTTCAATTTATTCTTTTTGCATGAAAGAATTGGAAGAACTCTTGAAAGGTTTGATGTTAATCTGCCTTGCTCCTAGAATTAATGGAATTCTATGATCCAAACTCCTAGCTCGTGGTAGCTGAGGTTTTATATATGAACACAATGTGAGATTCCTTCAACAATGCTCCTTCCATTGATATTAATCATATTAAAATAAAAATATTTTAACAAAATTCACACTAGCTAATAACCTAATTAAGCTACTACTTTGATCAAACTGATTAAATTAATATATAACTTAGGGTTCCTTGTAGGGTTTTGAATGAACCAAGTTAAGCTTAAATTACAAAAACTATTAGACTAATCTACGGCTTTGGATTTATGAAGCTAATAACTTAAGATCTTTGGGATTATAACTTTTAGAACAATTTCTTGGTATTTTAATTTTGTGATTTCCAAGTTATATTTAATAAACAATAATTTCTTCCTGTTTAAATTAAGAAAAACTACCTCTAGCCATGACTACACGATACACTCTATGAATATTTGTGTATTTTAATTTTATTTAATTTTAGTTGATTTTGAAGTATTTCTTGGTATTCTTTTGGAGTTATTTATTGGAACTAATTTTTTTTAAAAATCAACCGAACTAATAAAAACCTAATTTAATTATTAAAATAATATTATTTTAAATTAAATTGGATTAACTCCCGTTAGAGAAACCATTCATTCGAATTTGTATACCAAATAACCTTTCCAAAAATTCTAAAATAAGAATAATTATCATTCGATGCCTTGCCTCCAAATTATAGGGCCAGTCATCTGGGACTTACAATCTTCAGCTACCTTTCTTTCAAGTGGCCCAAAGAGACATGAAAGTCAATTAGGGAGCCTTTTAACAACCACTAATACTAGTGATTGGTGCACTTGAAGGTGGCTCCCTTAGGTTGCTCTGCGGCAGGTTTGTTTTTGTATTTTAAAAATATTTTAAAAAAAATTTAGTTTTTTTATTTATTTTAAATTAATATTTTTTATATTTTTAAATTATTTTAACGTGTTGATGTTAAAAATAATTTTAAAAAATAAAAAATATTATTTTTATATATTTACAAGCAATAATTACTTTAAAAAACAATCACAACTACAATCATCTCGGGCATATGCATGAATGTTGGTGGTTGGGTGATAGCCTTTGGCTCCTTGAAATGGCTAAGGTCTCCATACCATGAGTAGCTTAAAAGAGTCCTCAACATGGCATCCCAATGCATGTCAAAATAAGCTAACCTTTCTGCCTACCCCCATTAATATTTGATGCACCATAGGCCATAGATTACATTTTATTCGTAATAAACAATGTTTAGGTGATATAAATGAATTTTGAAAAAATAATAAATGATAGAAAATAAATGAATATTTAATTAGATAAAAAAAATGAGATTAGGTTAATCACATGGCTTGGCTTTTGAAAATCTCTCCCAAATTGCACATCTGCTTTTCGAGATGGGTGAAAAGCAAAGAAGTATCCTTCTGAAATTTGTTGTCCCCCATGAGGTTGGAAAGTTGTTGCAGCAACTTTCTTTTTAATGTTAATTTATTCTGGGATTTTCATGTATAGGTTTTTTTTTCCGATTCTGTAATAATTTGATGCATTGATAAAAAAAAATATTTTATTTATTTATAATCTCATTTACATCAATTTAATATCCAATGATAACATGCCTAGTAGATCTCACTTATCATTCAAGTCAGTATTTTAAATATTTATATTTTTTTTATTAATGTAGGGTGTCCGGATCAGCTTACGCGCACCTCGACTAATCCTCACGGGTCCTGAAATTAACGACCAAGTAAGCCTCCAGTAGCCATCAATATTAACAATCACAGGACTTGAATCTAAAATCACAGGGAAAGCAAACACTTTTGTCCAAAATTCTTACCATTAAATCATCTACTATATGGTTTTATATTATTATTTATTGCATACACTAGTCGAATGCTCCATGTCTGGGAATTATATAATTTTAGTTATTTGATTATTTATATATATAATCAGTTATCATTATTATAATCATATTTCTGCTTTATCATATTCATTTTAATTATTTGTATTTGAACAAAAATATTATCATATATTGTACCTATAAAAATATTTAAACTAATATTTTAATATTCACATAAGTTTTTTTTTTCTAACTTGGTATCGGTTTTTTTATCGATTGAAATTGAATTTAAGAAATTTATATACTAAAAATAAAACCAAAAAGTAATAATTTTTTTTAAGAAATATAATATATTTTATCTTTTTAATGCATAATGAATTTTAAGTTTTAATTATTCTTAATTTTTTAAGAAAATATTATTGTATCATTTGATTTCATAATTTTATTAAGAAAAAAATGGTTAATTAAAAAATAACAAGGAATTATCTAATATACTATCATAAACTAGCAACTTGAAGAACCTTGATACGGATGGATCTAGCATAAGTGATGAGTTTCTTGATTTATTTTTTGTTTTATATCTTTGTGAAAAACATTCAATATATATCTCAAATTAAAGTTTATTATACAAGCTTTCTATTTATTTAGAAATAAAGGATTTACAATAAATCTATGTGAAGAAATTATGATTAAAAGTATTTAATTAAAATTTTTTTTCTCATTTATTCTTTTTTTCAAAGATGGACCTGTATGTTTAATTCTTTTAATAGATGTTGCAATTTTATTGTTATAATTTAAATATATTGTTATATAAAGAAATCATATATTATAACCAAGTGAATTATATTCATTTTAAGAAATTGTATACGAGACAAAGAAAAAGAATAAAAAATTATATACTTGACATATAAAAAAAAGGATGAGAAGCTTGTAGGTAAATATTATAATTTTAAGATTGATTGATTGAAAATGATTGAATATGACCATTAGTGTATTTGTTTTTGTATTTGGAGTTGAGGTTGAAGTTGAATATAATTTAATTATGCATAAAAAAATATTAGGTTTTTTTTTATATAAATCTCATGCATAAACCTTAATTTTAACCATAAAAACAAATAAACTCTGTATAATTAAAATGTGGTATTATAATATGGTAGGGTTAGATTTATGGTTACTTGACACATGGCTCATAAATCAAAGAGTTTGAGATTTTGGTTGGAAAGAATTAAATTATTAATATTAATGGTGTGAGGTTGACCCAACCGACCTAATAATTATCCGGGTCCAAAAACAATAAAGATGACTTGTAAAAATATAGTTAAAATACAAAAAAATTAAAGATGATATCTTTTTTTCTTAAATATTGAGACAACAATATATTAGATTAACTCAGGTTGACCTTTCTAATTTATAACATTAATCATAAGACCATGATAATCTTATATAAAGTAAATCAAAACAAATTATGAAGGTAAATTCTCAATCAATCAATGATGAAATTAAAAAAAAAAACAATTAAAATATAAAGGAAAAAAAAACTACTCTAATTAACCTGTCAAACCCACGACCTAAGTCATGAGACCAAGATAACTCTATAAAAAAATAAATCAAAATAAATTATGAAGTCCAATCCCAAATTAATCCAAAGTTAAAGGATGAAATTAAAAAAATCAATTAAAAAAATAAAATAGTAACCTGAGTCAACATGAGTTAACATGCTAAACCTATGACTCGGGTCATGAGATTATGATAACCTCATAGAAAGCAAATAAAAAAAACTTGAGTCAACATGTGAAACCCATGACTCATGTCATGAGACTAGAATAACCTAATAAAAAGCAAATCAAAACAAATTATGAATCTCAATTCTTAATCAATCAATTGTTAAAAGATGAAATTAGAAAAAGCAAAAAAATAAAAATAAAAAAAAAGACAATAAAAAAATAGAGTCAATCCAGGTAATTTGCCAAACCCTTGACTTAGATTATAAAATCAAAATAAATTTATAGAAAACAAACTGAAATAAATCATAAAACTTAATTCTTAATCAATCCAATAATGAGGGTGAATTTGAAAAAAAAATATACAAAAAAACTTGATCAACTGTATTAATCTACCAAACCAGCAACAAGAGTCATGAAATTAAAATAACCACACGGAAAACAAACCTTAAAAATCTTGAAACCTAATCTTGAATCAACAAAATGTTAAAAGATAAAATAAAAAGGAAAATATAGATTTAAAATAAAAAGAAAAAAAACACTAATATAATTAATAGTGTTTTGTAACGTGGTGCACAATAAATACACCACACAAATTTAAAAAAAAAAAATAAAAAAACACTAATAAAATTAATAGTGAGGTAATGTCTTTTAATTTTAGTTAATAAAACAAAATAATTTAACAATATAACATATATAACATTAAGAATGTACAATTTTTGCTTTTTATTCTATTATATGAATAATTGTCAATATAGAGAGTAATCCCTTTTCACTATTAAATTATTTTCTTCATGTAAAAAAGTTTGCATAAGGAATATGAAAAAATAGATTATATTTATGATCTAAAATGTAAAAATTTACTCGATAAAAATACTTGAAGATTTTAATAATCGAAGCAACACGAGAGCTTATAACTAGTAGCTCTTCGATGAATTTACTGCAATATTGCATTCTGTGTGCTCTTTCTTCCTAGAAAGACAAACTCGTCACTGAGCTCCAATCTTCGTCTTTTTATAGCAGCAATGAGATCATATAAACATATGATTTGTTGTCAAAACTCAAACTACAGATACAATTTCTTAAATTTCAATGCTTGCTTAGTTACAAGTTGGCTGAACAAAAATTGGACTAGTAAAAACCATGAATGCTAACGAGATTTAGTTTGAAATGATCCTAAAAATGATGAAGATTGCTTCTCCATAATCCTCTCTGAGATGAAAGGCGATATGCCTGCAGTTTGAAATGATGAAGATGAAGAGGGAGGTGGAGCCGAGGCTTCATAAGTAGAGTGAGCACCATTTTTACCGCTCAAACTCATACTTGTTCCACAACTAGACCCTTCTGTCAAGGCCTTGGGTGCTGGTGGCATTGCAATCTCTATAATTCCCTCAAGCATCTGCACTACTTTTCCCATTGTTGGCCTTTGAGAAGGATGCTCCTGAAAGCACCAAAAGCTAACCTGAACAGCCCTCATCACTTGTTCCATGTCCACACCCTGATCAGCAAGTCTTTTGTCAACAATTGCCGCCACATTACCCTTCTCAAACTCCCCATAAGCCCACTCTGAGAACTTCTTTTCATTGATTTCTGCTGAGACCTCAAAGTTCCTTCTCCCACTCACTATCTCCAGCAAAACCATCCCGTAACTGTAAACATCAGATTTTGATGTTATTGGGAGGTTTGCTAGCCATTCTGGTGCCAAATACCCTCTAGTGCCTCTAATGCTTGTCAAGGACCGGTATCTTTGGTCCTTCGTGCTGATAAGCTTTGCAAGGCCAAAATCAGATACCTTGGCATTGAAATTTTCATCCAACAGAATGTTTTCTGGCTTGATATCACAATGAACAATGCAATCTCGACATTCCTCGTGAAGATATGTGATTCCTCTTGCAGTCCCAAGAGCAATGTTGAACCTGTTCTTCCAATTCAACAATTTGTCTGACTTATCTTCTGTCCTAAACAGGAAATGATCTAAGGACCCATTTTTCATGAACTCGTATACTAAAAGCCTGTGACGGCCTTCGGAGCAAAATCCAATCAATCTGACCAAATTCAAATGGTGAGTACTGCTTATAGTTGCAACTTCCATCCGAAACTGTTTCTCACCTTGTTCAATTCCCTCAAGTTGCTTCACTGCAACCACTGTTCTGTTAGCTAGAACTCCTCTATAAACAGCTCCAAACCCTCCTGCTCCAAGCTTATCCTTGAACCTCTTTGTCCAGCGATGCAGATCCTTATATGAAAACTGAACTGGAGCACCAGAGGCATATTCAAGAAGTGTATACTGAGCCCACACACCTCCAAATTTGGGACTAGTTTTACAACAAAACCACCAAAATAAACCCGCTAAAGCGGCCATAACCAAAATAGTGACCACAACCACAACACCGACAACCCAAACCCGCAATTTCCAGCACTTTTTGTCCCCTCCACTCTGCTGCAAAGGCGAAGGATTTGGCTGTATTGGTCCACAAACCTTTACATAAGATGTACTAAGAAGCACTGGACCCTGATATCCACTAACAAAATCAGGTGAGTTTTTCATGTAACACCATACATTTGTATCTGAGAAAGAAGTGGAAGCAAAGCAAGAAGTACTTGATAAACAATTCACTCTACAAGCTGTTATCCCAATAGAAACAATTTGCTGAGCCTGGAAAGTAAAAAATTTGGTCTGCTTCAACTCCAGCATTGTTGCATTCCCCACACAATCCTCAACCTCCACTTTTCTCTTACACCCCTTTCTCCTATCATTCACATCTAGTGCCTCAAAATTCAGAGATGGGCATTTACAGATCGGACTCGAACTTGATTCGTTATAACTACAGATCCCCATGTTTCCACAGTATCCATAAACCTGACACTGATCCGCTAAAACAGCCCATGTCATAGTTGTAGTTCCACCACTATACATTCTCAAATTCCCATCACTAAACCTCAAAAATCTCATTACATCAGCCCCTTCTCCATAATCATTGCCAAAAGCAACATTCTCTGATCTCCTCAAACTAGCATCTGAAAGAGTTAGGATCCCATTTGGCTGCAATCGCAAGGTTGGAGAAGTCACGTTCAAAGCAGAAAGAGAGCTCAAGCCTTGATTCCAGTACACAACACTGTCATTCCATGTCAAAGTAATATTTCCATTGCTTAGAAGACGGAAAGAGTAAACCCCAGATCGTAAAGTTTGGTTTACTGTTAAGTTCTGTGAAGGGACAAGAGTGTCGGTTGGGTTTTCAAAACTGGACCATACAGCAAAAGAGTTGGCTGCCAGTACTAGATTTCCCGTGTCATCAAGGGAAGCAGAAGTGACACCAAGTTTGGCAGTGTTGGAGGTCCACACGGTGGCACCTGAACCGTTGACGAGGCGGAGGTTGCCGTTGCGGAGGAACTGGAATACTCCACCGCTGTCAACAACAGCTGCAGAGGCAGTGCCACTGACAACACTGTCGGTTGTCCAGATGGCAACTCCCGCAGCGTAGGAGATGGAAACAGTGTAGGAAGTGCCCACTTGAGTAAAGCCCAGAAAGAAAGTGTTGTTTGGAGATGACCAGGTTCGGCTTGTGTTAGAGGCATAAAGAGAGGAGCCTGGTGGTATGGTTGCTGTTGACTTAGTGGTGATGAAGAGGAGGAGAGGAAGGAGTAGGAGAAGAGAGTGGAGGAGGTTCATTTTTTTTTCTTCTTTTTTTGACTGAGTGGTCTGCTGGTTTCTTGATGTTGAGAAGATTTTAAAGTTACTGCCTTTTCTCAGTATATTTATTTGTTCATGTTCACTAGTGGCATTCAACTGTTTTTTTCTCCATTGGATTTGACTTTTGTGCTTGAAGATGGGCTTCTTTTCATTGTTTAGTCAATGTTTAATCAACTTTGGTCTGGAAAATCTAGACGTGCTCGCTCCGCATAAAGTTAAAGAAGAAGAAGAGGAAGAAGAAGTGAAAACCAAGGGATTTTCTTTTATAACCTTGAGAAAATTCATGGCGTTAAAAAGTTGTGAAGGAGAATTAGGATAAATTCCCTTTCACGTGGATAAAGATAAACCAAGGAAAGAGAATTGAAATGATCTCTCTGCCGTTGAAGCTTATTTATGAGTTCACATGTATTCTATACAATACCTTTTTGTACATTTTTCAGTAAACCCAAGCATTGAATACCGTGGATTGAATCTAAGGTGACTGAAAAACTAATTAAATTAAGAAAATTTAAAAATAATAATTTAAAAAAATTAAATCATGAAAAAAAACCAATTAAACCGATTAGAATTTTTAAGAAATAGATCGGTTTGGTTTGGTTTGGTTTCGGTTTTTTAAGTCTGAAATCGAAAAAACAGAACCGAACCGAACTCAAACCGAAAAAACCGAGCCAAACCAGAAAAAAACCAGGCCAAACCGGAAAAAACCGAGCCAAACCAAAATTGATTGGTTTGAATCGGTTTTTGTTCTAAAATAACTGAACCAAAACTGGTCGGTTTGAACCGGTTTCGGTTCGGTTTCGAGTTTTTTTAAAAGAAAAACCGGTTTAGTTATTTTTTTGATAAAAATCGAACCGAATCGAAAATGATCATCCCTAATTGAAAGAATACTCCTATTTTTCCATCCTCATTTTTTTTAATTTTGCCTTTATAAACCAAATTAATGATCAATTTCTTATAATTTGTTGTTGCAAGGAACAATTAAAAAAGAAAGAACTAAAGTATCAAACACGGCCAAATAATAGCGTGACCAGACTAGAATTTGTGCAAAAAAGTTCATTTCATCCCTTATTTTTTAATCTTTTTATACGATAGTCCCTATAATTTTTTGAACTTCTGGTTTAAAACTTTATTTTACTCATTTTCAATCTTTGATTTGAAAGTGAAAAGAGAAAGTCATATAAAAATAGAGAAAATCATTACATTGCGACCATGAAAAAAATTATTTTTAATATTAACAAGTTTTATCCGACAAGAAGAGTTATATTGAGGTATTTTTTTCCTTTTATATTACCAAAAAAAGGAGATCGAATTTAAGAGAAGATTTTATTTTTGGTTTAATTTTATGTTTTTAGATGAATTTTAGAGTGTTTTGAATTAATTTATTGGTTTATTGACATTATAAGAATTTTTTTTGTGTTATTAGTTGAAAATTGGTTGAAAAATGATGTCTTGGGTAAAAAAAAACCCTTACCTGATTTTTCAACCACCTCTCTAGTTGTTGGAAACTAGACAACAGACAATGCTTCATTTTGTTAGTCGCCTACCTTTAAAAAAAAAAAAGACGGGCGACATGCTGCCTCTTTTTTTTGATGGGCCAGCCATGTTAGGTCAGCAGGCCTAGACACCTAGCCTTTTTAAATTAATTTTTTTAAATTTATATTAATTAAATATATATGTGAGATACCTCAACTATATTATTTAATTTTAATATGAATTAATTGACATAGATAAATTGAATTTGCTTTTATTTGGTTTTTTAATAAGATCACAACAATATTTTTCTAATATCAGTAGGTAGGTGTTTTTTTATGCATCCCCTATGCATGATTTTTTTTAAAAAAAATTATTCAATCATTTTTTCTGCGCGTCTATTTTTATTATTATTTGATTAGATAAAAATTGGTTAAAAAAATTATTAAACACAACCGAGTTCATCAATTGTATTGCGAGGTTAGAAATCTGGATCTATAAATGTGTGGATTATCTTTTTTTATTTACAATTATCTTTTTTAATTTAAAAAAATGCATTGGTAACACATATATATTCATTTTTTTCGTGTTTTTTTTTTCCAGCCCGCAAGGAAACATGATCCAACTAGCTAGTATTAAACTAGAGATGATGCAATAGCATTACACATCTATTAAACTATGTGAGAGGTAAACACCAATAACAGAATATTCAAAACAAAACACCACACCAAGATTTCTGTGCATAGGCATGGATGACATCAATCACAGTCCCTGTGCGTGATCAACAACAAGATTTCTGTGAGTAACAAAGGAAGAATTTTATTTATTTATTTATTCAAAATACAGGCTCGTGCATTAATTAATAACAAAATACACAGCTGTCGGAGGATCGATTATGATGATGAACGTCCCTCTCCCTGATACACACGAAAAGTCCACACCTTGTTGCTTCAACAGGAAGAACAGATTGATGTTGCTTCTCGTCGTGAAAGAAGCAGCGGGTACCATGCTATGCAGCTGAGCCACTCTCAACGGTCACGACAGGCTACCATAAGAGACACTGAAATTCTGAGGCAACACCTTAAATGCAGCCATTGCGATGGTCACTTAGTTGATCAACGTTTCTACCTGCATGGATTTCCAGGTGGTCACAAATTGCATGGGAAGAATGTGAAGGCGAAGGGAAAGAAATCAGCTGCATACAATACACAAGCTAGCACACCACAGCCATCCAAAAGAACCAGCCACAGAACAGGCCACGTTTACAGTTGATTGCACACTCCTGTCAATTTGCACAACAGACATTACCCTCTGAAACATGTTGGATTGTGGACGGTGCTGCGACCATGGGCGGAGCATAGAAGACTGAGATGGGCTGTAGCCCAGGTAGAAAAATAGATCTTAAAAAAACGTAATATCCCATCTTATAAGTATAGCCTTTTTATTTATCTTTTTCCAAATCCACATATGTAAATATTCCCTCTGCATTATTTCTTATTAGCCTCGTACCTTTTCATTGGCCTTCTTAGCCTTTGGCATCCCATTAATTTCTCTTCTTACTCGTTGAATAAATCTCTAGGATTTTCTATTCCGGAGAAAAGAACCCATTTTATATATATCCCAATTTATATGTATTTGATTGATAGAAAAACACTAAAAAATTTAATTTTTTTAAAAATAAAATTATGTTTGGAACTGTGGTTGCGGTTGCTTTTTTAAAGTGTTTTTTCGTGCTGAAATATATCAAAATGATGTTTTTTTATTTTTTAAAAATTATATTTGAAATCAACGCATCAAAACGATCCAAAACATACCAAAAAATTTAATTTTTAGCAAAAAAATGAATTTTGGAGGAATGTGGTTTGCACCGCGTTCCCAAATGCTCTTTACTCTTTAGCCCCATCTCATAGCAGCAAATAAATACTCAATCAACTATGAGGAGTGTAGCCTAATTGGTCAGGCTCTAGGTTTGATCCCTAAAGATTACTAGTTTGAATCTCACAAACCTCAAAACCACTGAAGGTTTACATGGTCGTTAACTTCAGGACCCGTGGAATTAATCGGGGTACACGTGAGCTAACCCAGATATCCACGTTAATAAAAATAAATAAATAAATAAATACTCAATCAAAATTCATGATATTTCACGCAATTACCACATCTTTTACCACTTGCTTAACTCCCATCGGTATAGAGTATGGTTTCTTAGCTCATCCTTCGATTTATAATGCGAAAATTTCCATGCATCATTAGTGAAGTGATGAAAAACAAAAGGCCTGAAACCATAGTATCTATTTATGATGGATATTGAAAAACAATTTATGTTTATTTATTCATAGCCCAGGATAAAAAAAATTCCTAGCTACGCCCTTGGCTGCGACTGATCATATCACCAACACACAATGAGATCACCCATCGTGATTATGTGACCTTGCCTAACAGTGACCAAGCTGAAATAGTGTTCACTGGTTCTACCAAATTTACATCAGATTTGATTCTCGATGGAGCTCTCTGCGTGTCTCAAAGTTTCGAGCAAATTTGTTGTCAGTTAGCGAACTTACTCAGGCACTGGAATTCAATTGGGCACAGAACCAGCACAATACACACAGTCACACACCATCCATTCAGGTAGTCACCGCCAATTGACGAATTGAAAAGCACCTAAGAATGCCATTTTTGGCCACGATAAGTCGCTGGACAGGCAACTTGAATGTGATGGGGTGGCTTACACACTGGCGCACGCGTCCTTGCTGAACAACGGACGCACACTATTGTTTATGTCGCAGTGTGTGAGGACCCATGTATTTTCAGCAATATACCATTCATTTATTTCCTAAATCATATATAGACAGCATAGACACAAAACATAATAACCCAAGAAGCACTGTGCTAAGCATAAATTCATACCTATTAATTTGTAGTGAAATCCCAGTAGCTTCAGCTAGCATGGTATATTTTCAAACAGGACAACATGCAAGTCATTTTGTGGCTAGGACGGCGGAGAGTCAATGAAGGAGTGGACTCTTAAAAAAGTTCAATTAAGTACTTATATTTTTTAACACAGTTTTGTATCCATCTGCTAAATCTGAGGCATCTTCTCAAGTCAACCGGCGGCCCTCTCCCTGTTTTCTCTAACTCTGCATGAATCTTCAAAACAGACCCTGAAGATGTTCTTTTTTTTTCAATTTTAATATTTTCCTTTTTCTATGATGTATTATTATTATGTAATATTACCGGATTAGATTTTTTTATTTTATTAACATGGATGTCCAAGTTAGCTTATGTACATCTCAATTAATTCACAAGCCCTGAAATTAACAAACTTGTAAATCTCTAATATTCATCGAATTAGCAATCAAAAAACTCAAATGTAAGACTCCAGTGAAAACAAATTTTTTAATCTCAATCTTTTATTATTATTAATTTTTTAATTTAACGTGGATGTCCGGACTAGCTTGCGTGTACCTCGACTAATTCCACGGATCCTGAAATTAACAACTATATAAACTTCTAATAGCTATCATATGAGCAACCAGTACTCAAATCTCAAACTATAAAGAAAGTAAATCTTTTAATTTTAAGTTCTTAAAGCATGACGTTGTCCAAGATATTCGAGAAACAATTAAAGCATGACGTTGTGGAAGAAACCCACGTATGGAAGCATACAAGCCTCGACAATTTCTGTGTTTAGGATACTCTGTCGTGGTTTTAATATGTTGGAGCGTTATGGAAGAAACCCACGTATTAAAGCATGACGTTGTCCAAGATATTCGAGAAACAATTAAGATGCAACTCTATTTATAAAATTGTGTTTGCTTTGATTAAGTGATTATTTGTTTTTGTATTTTAAAAATGTTTTTAAAAAGTTAATTTTTTAATTAATATTTTAAAATTATTTTAATGTTTTAATATTAAAAATAAATTTAAAAAATAAAAAATAATAATTTAATATATTTTTAAATAAAAAATACTTTAAAAAATAATCTCTACCAAATTCTTTATCCTACACTTACCTTTCTTTGCCATGCTCCAAAACATGTGCTTGCTTTTATAACTTTCCAACAATTAACACGTGTTTTCTATTAATTGTTTGCACGATTACTAATATTTTGGGATTATTGCAACAGCAATTTATTGAGATATCAGATATGGCATTTTTGGTTAATTGCCAAGAAGCTCTTGAGTGAGTAGGACCATTACGTGTTGTGTCATGTTGTTAAGCGAAAGTAATGCACTCAGCATATTTAATTTTGTATTTAATATATTTTTATTTAAAAATTACATTGAAATAATATTTTTTTTTATTTTTTAAAATTTATTTTTATTTCAAAACAATCTAGAAATATATCACGAACTCCCCGCTGTACGGGTTGGAAAATTCATTTTTCAAACATGTACTTCTAAGTTTTACCCACCACACACATTTGAAGTTGGGGAATCCATTTTTTTAAGCACGGTTTAGAAATGTGATGTAAATTATATTTTTTTATTTTTTATTTAATTTTTTTTATATAAAATTAATTTTTTTTTAGTATTTTGAAATCATTTTAATGGGTTGATATTAAAAATATTTTTAAAAAAATAAAAAAATTATTTTGATATATCTTTAAATAAAAAATATTTTAAAAAACAATTATAACCATAACCTCAAACTATTTTTAGCTGACCTATTTATTTATTTATGATTTTAGGGTATAATTGCCAAGAAGCTCTTGAGTGAGTAGGACCATTACGTATTTGTGTCATGTTTTTATGCGAAAGTAATGCACTCAGCGTATTTAATTTTGTATTTAATATTTTTTATTTAAAAATATATTAAAATAATATTTATTTTTTATTTTTTAAATTTTATTTTTATTTCAAAATAATCTAAAAATACAAGACCAACCTTTCCGCCGTGCCATTAGGGGTTGGAAAATTCATTTTCCAAACATGTACTTCTAAGTTTTACAAGTTTGGAAAATCTATTTTTCATTTTTCAAATATGTAATTTGCAATGTTTGTAAGTGATATAAATTATATTTTTTTAATTTTTATTTATTTATTTATATAAAATTAATTTTTTTTATGTTTTAAGATTATTTTAATGTATTAATATCAAAAATAATTTTTAAAAAATAAAAAAAAAATTATTTTAATATATTTTTAAATAAAAAATATTTTTTAAAAAAATCATGTAACTCTCAAAATATTACCGACGACACACGTTAGAAGTTGGAAAGTCCATTTTCGAAACACGGGGTCCACACGCCAGAGCTCAGAAGTTTCCATTCCAAACATGTACCTCTCAGTCCTCCACCCCACACACACGTTAGAAGCTTCCAAACATGTACTTCTAAGTTTGACCCATCATCTAAAATAAAAATCGTTAATTATAACTTATTTTCTTATAGCTTAGTTTATTGAAGTAAATTGGTTAATTTTTGTAGTATCATAGTCCCGATCATCTCCAATTATTTTTTTTTAAAATACCTTCTTTACTAAATTAAATTTCTTCATTTTATTTATTTCTCTTTTCCTTTCTCAAAATAAAATATTTACAAGATGACAACGTTATAATCCAAATTAAAAATATAAAAATTAAATTAATATTTGATATTACAATCTAATTATATTTTTAAAATTTTTATTAATTTTTTATTAATTAATTTTTTCATGTTTTTAAATTATTTTAATATAATAATATTAATAAATAAATAAAAATATTATTTTAATACATTTTAAAACAACACTATAAAAAATAACTCACGCTCGTATATTTACTAAATACATAATCTCCGAAAGAACAAGAACCAATTAGCTTAGTATGTTAAATTATAAAATAAGTTATAAAAACACACACTTCAAAGTCAAACTGACCCGGTCGGTCACAGCCGGCTTCAAAACAAGAAAGAGACCAGATAAACCAGTGAGCAACTTTTCAGCAATCAAAATTTCAGACAACGATATGCCAATTAGCCAGAGCCAACAAAGACATAAACAAAGTCACAAGTTAAAAGTCAAAAGTCAAAAGTCAAAAGTCTTCTCCTTTAACCTTTTGGCCCTCTCTCTATATAAACGGCAATCAAATGATCAAATCTTCAGAACAGTAAACGAAGACATAAACACAAGAAAATGAAACCTCAAAATCTTCTCTTTTCCCTGTTTCTCTTCTTCACTGTCACAACAGCACAACCAACAATCCAACCAGGCACCACCCTTTCAGCTGCAAACCCAGGCCAAACATGGTCGTCACCGAACAACACTTTCTACGTAGGATTTTCCCAAGTGGGCTCCTCTTCTTCTTACACCTTAACCATCAACTACAACGGTGGCGTCCCAATTTGGACAGCAGGTAATGCTACCACCACAGTTGACTCAAAGGGGTCCTTTCAATTCCTGCCATCTGGCAACCTCCGCCTCCTCAACGGGTCTGGCTCCGTTGTTTGGGATTCTAACACTGCTAGACTTGGTGTCACCACTGCTTCCCTTGATGATTTTGGTAATTTAATGTTAAAAAATGGAACATCAACTGTTTGGTCTTCATTTGATAACCCAACCGATACGATAGTACCTAATCAGAATTTTAGCGTGAATCAAGTTTTAAGATCTGAGTCTTATTATTTTAGGTTTCTTAGTAACGGAAATCTCACTTTGAGATGGAATGATACTATATTGTATTGGAATCAAGGGTTGAACTCTTCTCTTCATGTTAATTTGACTTCACCTACTTTGGGGTTGCAACGAACGGGGGTTTTGACAATTTTTGATGTTGCTTTTCCAATTGGGTCGTATACTGTGGCATCTAGTAATGATTATGATGAAGGGGGCACAAGGTTGAGGTTTTTGAGGTTAGGAAAAGATGGGAACTTTAGGATGTATAGCACTGCTATAGGTACCGGAACTATAACTATGGTATGGTCTGCTTTGACTGATCAATGTGAGGTTTTTGGTTATTGTGGGAATATGGGGATTTGTAGGTATAACGAGTCGAGTTCGAGTCCGAATTGTGGCTGTCCATCTGAGAATTTTGAGCCTGTTGATGTGAATGACAGTAGACGAGGGTGTAAAAGAAAAGTTGAGATTGAGAGTTGCGTGGGGAATGCTACTATGTTGGTGTTAGATAATGCGAAATTCTTGACATATCAGCCTGAGACATTATCTCAGGTTTTCTCTAATGGGATATCAGCTTGTAGGCTGAATTGTCTTTCTCAAAGTTCTTGTATTGCTTCGACGTCTTTGTCAGATGGAACTGGCATGTGTTACCTGAAAAATTCAGATTTTATTAGTGGATATCAGAATCCAGTGCTTCCCAGCACTTCTTATGTGAAAGTTTGTGGGCAAGCACAACCAAACCCTCCACCTGGTTTGCAGATTGCGGAGAAGAGCAAAAGTTCAAGCTTGCGTGTCTGGGTTGTTCTTGTTGTTGTTGTGATTACCCTTTTGGGTTTGATTGCTGTGGAGGGTGGTCTGTGGTGGTGGTGTTGTAGAAACAGTCCCAAGTTTGGCAGTTTGTCAGCTCAGTATGCCCTACTGGAGTATGCATCCGGTGCTCCAGTGCAGTTCTCATATAAGGAGCTGCAGCGTTCGACAAAACAGTTTAAAGAGAAGCTTGGAGCAGGAGGGTTTGGAGCTGTTTACAAAGGGGTTCTAGCTAATAGGACAGTTGTTGCAGTGAAGCAACTTGAGGGAATTGAACAGGGTGAGAAACAGTTCAGGATGGAGGTTGCAACTATTAGCAGCACTCACCATTTGAATTTGGTCAGATTGATTGGTTTTTGCTCTGAGGGTCGTCATAGGCTTCTGGTTTACGAGTTCATGAAAAATGGGTCTCTTGATAATTTCCTTTTCACTACAGAAGAGCAGCCAGGAAGATTGTTAAATTGGGAGCAGAGGTTTAACATTGCCCTTGGAACTGCAAGAGGAATCACATATCTTCACGAGGAATGTCGAGACTGCATTGTCCACTGTGACATAAAGCCAGAAAACATTCTCTTGGATGAGAACTACAATGCCAAGGTTTCTGATTTTGGTCTTGCAAAGCTCATAAGTCCCAGGGATCACAGATATAGGACACTAACAAGTGTTAGAGGGACAAGAGGATACTTGGCACCTGAGTGGCTTGCAAACCTTCCAATCACCTCCAAATCTGATATCTACGGTTACGGGATGGTTTTGTTGGAGATAGTGAGTGGCAGAAGGAATTTTGAGGTCTCAGCAGAAACCGACCGAAAAAAGTTCTCTGCCTGGGCTTATGAAGAGTTTGAGAAGAGTAATGTAACTGCAATTTTGGACCACAGGCTTACAGACCAAGATGTGGATATGCAGCAAGTGACAAGGGCAATTCAAGTGAGCTTTTGGTGCATCCAGGACCAACCATCTCAGAGGCCTAAGATGGGAAAAGTGGTGCAGATGCTGGAGGGAATTTCTGAGATTGAGAACCCACCGGCACCAAAGGCTATAACAGAAGGTTCTATTCCTGGAACCAGCATATTGAGCAGCAGCAATGTGAGTGCTCTATCAACTTTTGCACCTTCAGCTCCCACTCCCTCATCTTCCTCATCACACCAGACTCTAGGAGTTTCACCATTAGCTTCTGGGAGAAATATCGAGAGGGCATCTTCGTCGCTGCTGCCTTGATCAGACCCAAACTGAAGCCAATCATCATACATGCCATTTGCCTGCAATACCGAGGAACTCGAAGGAAGTAACCATTTGTGATGAGATACTACATTATATTGACATGACAACAAAATAATGTTGAAATTATTTCCAACTATATTGCTATACATTAGATGTTTCCCATTCAATGATTGAAAATAGATATCAGACACAAATGATGTACAGGGATTTGCTAGTTTTATAATGTCCCAAGACTTGTTGTGGATACTAAAAAATCCATGCACGCCAAGTTATTCTTATAATAACTAATTTAATGCATTGTTCTGAGGTTGTCTCTTGCCAAATTGCAACAAAGCAACCCTCCAATGGAGTTAAAAATTGCGAAAGGAAGATTGCAACTGCTATTGTTCAACAATCCATCCCCTACAGAAGGATAATTTTAAGTCGAAGGAACTGAATATTGTATTTATGCTTTCACATTTTCCTTTCCTTCTTGCCATGACTGGAAAACTATTGGCTTCACCCTGGGCTGTAAATAGAGCAGGGAATAGAAACGGTCCACGATATCCATACGCTCCCAGGCTCAAATACATCAACAAAAGCTCATTGTTCTTTGGAAATAGACACGCATGCGCGCCCATTAGTTATTAAAATAAACTAATTGCTGTTTGAATCAAAATTTATAAAATTGGAAAATATGGGTGTAATGTTTTTATTGTTTTTAAAATACACAAAATTAATAACAAGTTTACGCTTGGAATAAAGAAAATTAAACAGTTCATCTGTTTATTCTCAATTCCCAGTACAATTACTATATAGCAGAGATACCAAGGGAACTGTTGCTTTTAGGGTTTTTAGACTTTTAGTGGTGGGATAAATTATTTAGGATTACGTACTGCTATGGAAAGTTATGAATGAAAAAGATTATATCTGTTCACATTATTGAATTTTACTATTTATGAATATCATCATGAAACAATTTTATCCCAAGTAAAATAAACTAGACAGAAGCAGCAAAAATCTAATTACTTGCCCGAACTTTCTATGAGATTCTTAATATATTGCATGAATTGTCTTTCATTTCAAGATTTTATCTATGCGTTTCATATTTGCTTAGAGCTCGCTCCAAAAAATCTAGCAATCCCTACCTTCTCACATCAGTAAGAAGAGAGAATTAGGGAGTTTTGTTCTTAATCAATGTTCCATGAATTCCTGTTGTACTGCTGCCATCAAAATCATTTCAATAAGTAGGAAAAGCATTATTGCCTGCCAAACTACTTTGACCTTGATGTGGGGCAATGCACTTGGTTTCAAGGCACTCATGCTCATGAGCTTGAGATCATCTGTGAAGGGCTTTGCCATTGATCTTAACTACCATCATTGTCAGGTCATGCCCTTGAAAATGAAAGGCATTAATATTGTGCTTCTGTAATTAATTTGGCTCTATGCCATTGGCTTAAGCTCTCATTGAAGAAATTAATACTATGAAAGAGTTGTGCCATGTGCTTCACACAGAGTGAAGCACTGGACATAAAGCTTTCGTTAAGAAAAAGCTGTTCGTTTTGCTCATTTCCATGATAATGATGCCTCGATGCTTGCACGCGGTGCAAATTATTTGGATGATATAGCTACGCACTTACTAGCACTGAACTTACTAGCTCTGGTGCCTCTAAAATACTAGTAGTTTGCCACTGAGGCTAGGAAAGCCATAACAGTTAAATAAAATAATTCCAACTTTATGTTCCGAGGATCATAATCTTTTCTTCTTCTTTTTTGATAATTTTGGATTCTGATGCAATGTCACTATAGCAAAACACTGATCTTATAAAAATAAAATAAAAAAATGGCATCAATTGGTATCTCATGTGAAAAGACTGACCAGCTCCAACGGGAAAGGGAGAGGTTTTAGTTCTTTGAGTAAAAAGGATTACGTAGTTCCCAAGAAAAGAAATACAGATATATAATGATATTAACCTAAATCTTGAAAATGAATTTGGTTATCAAACAAATATTGGATAATTAATAGCACTACAGGAAGATTGAAAGCATGTATTTATTTGATGTACAACGAAAGAAAGAAAGAAATTTCTAACCCTAAGATTATAATCTTAAACTGTAGAAAAAACTTTGTTTTATTATATTTTAAAATTTTATAATTTCTGAAATTATTCTGAAAATAACTTACAAATTGATATGAACAAACTAAATATATATTATGACTAAGGGTGCAAATGAATTAAATAAAATCAAAATGGACAGAAGCCCAATAATTAATTTTGCAAAAGTAGATATTTGATAAAGTTGGAACACATTTTGATCACCAATTAAGTTCTTGAGGGGACCAAAAGTAAATGATCAAATCGCTTTTACATCGAAGAGATATAGTTTAACCCATCATGATCTGTCCTCTCTTTTATATCTTATATAATTTTTTGAAAGTGATCTGAAATGAATTAATATTAAGAAATTAAATTAAAAAAAAATGTGTATATAACATCCTTTAAGAAAATGACCTATGATACAAAGTTAGACTAAGGGTGCGATTGTATTTTCGGTTTAAAGTGTTTTTTTAATTATTTTTTACTCAAAAAAATATTAAATTAATGTTTTTTTTTGTATTTTTTAATAGTTTTGATGTGCTGATGTCAAAAATAAAAAAGATTGAAAAACAAAATATTATTTTAATATATTTTTAATTGAAAAACACTTTTACAAAAACAATTTGTACCACGTTACCAAATACACATATGGGTCTGTTTGTTTTTACGTTTCAAGAACGTTTTTGAAGAAAATTAATTTTTTTATATTATTTTTATTTGCTTTAAATTAATTTTTTTTGATATTTTCAAATCATTTTAATATGCTGATATTAAAAATAATTTTAAAAAAATAAAATAAAAAAACATTATTTTAATACATTTTCAAACAAAAAACACTTTAAAAAACAATTACTACCACACTCCCGAATACCAAACCCCAAACCGTGTAGAGATCAGACGTAACTCTTGCGTTTGAGTTCTTGTTTCCAAAAGTTTGGGAACACTAATGAAACCACAGATTTAATGCTTTCAGTTAGTTTGGGAACACAAGTTCAACCACAACTGCGCCTTCATTCCCAAACGGCACTAAAACAAAAGGAACGTATCGTCGAAGAAGTAAGGACGACAACATGAAGTGAGCAAAAGTCAGGCATGATGAAATTCCCAGCATCCAAACAAAATCATTACTTAAAGTTCCTGCATTTATTCATTACCTTTTAATTGGTTTTTCTTACCTTTTTTTTTAACGTAAGGTATATTCTCTATACTTTTGTTAAGTGTGTGTGTGTGTGTGTGTGTGTGTGTGTGTGTGTGTATAGTACATGCATGCTTCCAAAACACGGCAAAATCACATTGCATCAAGATCCAAATAGGATATAAGAAGCACTGTATATGGCCTAACATAGCAGTAAGATCTTCCTCTTAATTATATGCTGGATCGATCCAATCACACTCCTGCGTAGTGCGAAAAGAGAATAGTTAGCTTAGCAGCGTATGCTAAACCCACCACAAACTATATGCACGAGCTTTACAAGGCAAGTACAGGAACATAAGGCATCTTTTCCAACGACAGTGTACCATTCTTGCCTGGAAAGAACCATTCATTGTTTTTCCTGAATATGAAACTTCAAATGTTTTATCTTAAAAACAAGAATTCTGCCGAGGATACACACACACACAGAGACACAGATAGCACCACTGTAATGGAAAACACATGCAGACATGGCTAGCTAGGTCCTCTCTCTATATTTATATCTAATTGCACTATAATACTAATATTTATCGAGCAGATTACGATATTTTTGTTACTGTGAGATCTCGACAATGAGGATAAAGTCTGTCCCTTTGGTTCTTTTCATGCACTAATATTTTGTAATCTTTGTCTCTTTGGTTCTTTTCATGCACTAATCTTTTGTAATCTGCTTTATCTTTCATAATAAGATGCCCCTTTTGGATTGTTTCGCACAAGTTCCATTCCACCTAACTAGCCACCATGACCTTTCCCAAAAGAAATATATATACGTTTTGCTCGCTAGCCAGCTAGCTAGGCTGTTCATGACCTCCTTGCGTATATTATGATTACAAACTTTTTGAAATGATGTTGATATAATTATTATAAATTCAATAATTATTCCATCTTTTAACCCACTAACTTGAAGCCTGTATTGGGTCAAATTCCCTTTAAAATCTTTACCGGTTATACCCGAACAAGATTAAATTCTTTATTTTTAGAATAATATTATTTTATATAAATAATAAAAAGTAATCGATTTGGGTTAACGGATTATATAAATTATATTATAAGATTTTATCTAATAATTTAAATTATTATATTGAATTAATTCTGTAAAATATACAGAATCTTCTTGACGATATATATAATCATCACTTGATAAAAATATTATATTTTCATATTTTATTTTTATATGTATCCCTACACTTAAATTGAAGTTGGCTATTACGTGGGTATAACACATTTATGCTTTTGCTTGTCTCCAAGGTTGAAACTTTTCTTTTGAAAACTCCAGATTAGAGAATCCATTGATGTCGTTCTTTGTTCTTTGTTCTTCTTGTTCTTCAATGTGGGTCTCCATACACTTAGCTAAATATAGAACTATTGAGATCATATGACGCCAATACATTAAAAGAATATGATCTTTAATTGTGTATATATTACTGTTTATTTGCTGATTTTTTTAATGAATAGTGTATTTTTTTTAATCTTTTTTTATCTGAAATTACAATTTAATTTAAACTAAGAAATGAAAAAGAAATCAAACACAAACTACATACAAAAACAGTTAAAGAATCAATGTACAGACAACAATTTGGTACAGATCCAAATTTGAGTCACACACCATGATAATATAAGCTATATATAAAGGAAGCTTTTTAAATTAAATACGATTTTAATTCATTTACACATCAATAAAGCTTCAAATTCCTGTTCCTTTATTTTCTTAGAAACAGTAATATATATATATATGGCTTTCAAGGGTCCTTGAATTTGTCATCATTTTGGAAATCGATATGTCTCTCCACCCAAAATTTGTTGTAGCTAGCAGATAGATTCCAGATTAAAAGTAAATATTATTGAAAAGTTTTAAATCATTAAGGCCCATATCTTTAAGAATCTATTTTTTGCTCGTAATTAAATCAAACCTTTTTCCATAAAAGTTATTGCTTATTTACTTGTACCCCTTTCTATATTTTATCACCTTTAAGCATATTTATATGATTTTTCCTAGTCTATCGGGAGGTTCCTCCCTCCTGGAAAATCCATGATTCATCATAATTTATTTTTTTTTAAAAAAAAAAAAACTGATTTACATGGAGAATTTACTTTGTCCCAGACACATATCATTATTAATTATAATAGTATAATTATTATTTTATCATTATATTAAAAAAAATCAATAAACTTGTTATCGAGAGTACTAATGTTATCTTTTCTTTTCCACAAGAGCATTAGAAATTAAAGATGGAATGATTGAGGATAATTCATTTTTTTTATCTTTTAAATCCTTACTTTAAATATTATATTACCTTCAGAAGAAATTTTTTTAAAAAGTCCATAATTCAGTATCTTTATTTTTTATATCCGTAGTATAAAGATTATATTATCTATTTATTAAAAAAAATTGATCGTTTTACATTTTAAAAATATCGTGTAAAGATTGTATTATTTTTAAAAGAAAAATTTGTCAAGCCTGCTGCATGTATAGTTTTTTGGTATTTTTAAATTAATTTTTTAATTGTTAACAATTTAATTTAGAAATGATTTGGTGTTTTAAAAAATATAAATATAAATTATTTAAAAAAATTGCTCGCGTGTTCTAGACATGATTTGTTCTTTCTTCTTCTTCTTCTCGTTATGCCTCTTCTCTTTTCTTATTTCTTTCTAGACTTAACTTGCTAGGCTGTAGCCTAATCATTGGTAGCAATTTTCAAACAATATTTATATTTTCTTTGACTTCCTTCCATAAATAAAAGGACTGTATGATCCATAATAATTAAACTTGGAAATGCAAATTTTTTTCACAAGAAATTAAAATTGTAAGAGAAATTAGATATCCTTTCTTTCATTTTCATTCATCTATACAAACAATTATTAAAAGAAAAAAGAAAATCCAACCAACAAATTATAACACCCATTGAAATATTTTTCTTACTTTTCTTAATCTCATACTAGTTCTTGATCATAAGAATTCTTCTCACCACCTTACATCAATTAATTAATTATTATCTTTAACAAAATATAATATCCATGTGATTTACTTACCTTTGAAGTTGATTTAATAGCTAGTCAACTAATTCCCAACAGGAATGAGTGTGTTCAAATATTCTCAATTTGATTGGATTTTTCTTCTCTAATCACATAAGAGCCTGTTAGTGAGTGTGGTTGTAATTATTTTTTAAAGTGTTTTTCATTTATAAATGTATTAAAATAATATTTTTTTTATTTTTAAAAAATTATTTTTGATATCAGCGCATTAAAATAGTCTAAAAACACCAAAAAATATATTAATTTAAAGTAAAAAAATAATTAATTTTTTAAAAAAACACTTTTAAAACACAAAAATAAACAAATTAATTTACAACCTCCCAAAATTAAATTTGGATAAAACTAAAATATTCAATTAAGTCCATGAAAGTTGCCCAAAACCGACCACGTCCACTCTCCCTCCCTCTCTCAAGTCTCTCCCTTCACCTTTCTCTCTTTATTCTTTAGAGATTTTCTTTTTCAGCAGTAAGTCTTTTAGAAAAAACCCTCCCTCCCTGTCTCTCTATGATACTGACCTGTCCTTTCCTTCTCTTTTTCTCTCTCTGCTGATCTCGCCGCCATTAGCAACTCCTACTCTTTAGTCTTTTCTTGTCCTTCCACGGCATAAATACTGCCCCTGTACACATAGAAGGAAGGGATACACGCCAAGAAAATATTGTTGCAATGTTATAAAGCAAAGCAAAAGTTGTTTTTGTGCTTGTTTTCTTTGACTCTTGAAGACACAACAACATACGCATATATGCCTGTGCCTGTCAACCATCTGTCTGTTACTGCTGATCACCTATTTAATGCCTCTATTCATCTTCTACTTCATGCTTCAACCCTTTGTATTTTCTTCTATTAAGAGGCAGAGTAAAGTGGATTTGTTTACAACCTTTGATTTCTTCTTCATTTCGTGTTCTGATCAATCAAGAAAATAGAAACTTGGCTTTCCATTCCATTTTCAAAGAAAATCTTGTGCTTATTTCATACAGTTTAAGTTTAGTTTCTTGATATAGTATTGAAAGTTGATTAAGAAAAGAAGCAGCTTTAGTTTATCTTTTTGGTTTGGTCTCAAGTTGAAATCTTTGCTTCTAGTTTACATGCTATTTTAGAAACAACAACAACAACAATGGCAGAGAAAGACCCAGATTTCTATTCTCACAAACTTCCCTCTGCTTCTCAGGTGATTAACTCACTCTCTCTCTCTCTCTCTCGCTTTGCTACATGTTCTTGTTGATATTAATATTGGTATAAATGTTTTCTTGGGTTTAACAGGTTTTTGAAGAGCTAAAGGAGTTATGGGGCATGGCTTTGCCAATAACAGCTGCGCACTTAATGGCTTTCTTTAGAGCAGTGGTCTCAGTTATGTTCTTGGGCAGGCTAGGCAGTCTAGAACTAGCTGGTGGTGCACTTTCCATTGGGTTTACAAACATAACTGGTTACTCTGTCCTCGTGGGCTTAGCTTCTGGACTAGAGCCAGTCTGTAGCCAAGCTTATGGCAGCAAGAATTGGGACCTCCTTTCACTCTCTCTTCAACGCATGATCGTGATACTCGGCATTGCAATCATACCCATAAGTCTTTTGTGGCTTAATCTTGAATCAATCATGAATTTTATGGGCCAAGATCCTAATATTACTGCAATGGCAGCAACGTACTGTATGTACTCTCTCCCAGACCTCTTAACGAACACTTTATTACAGCCCTTGAGGGTTTTCTTAAGGTCACAGCGGGTGACAAAACCCATTATGTATTGCTCCTTATTGGCTGTTATTTTCCACGTGCCATTGAACTATGCTCTTGTTGTTGTGATGGGATGGGGGGTCCCAGGGGTGGCATTGGCATCAGTTGTGACTAACATGAACATGGTGGTGCTGATGGTGGGGTATGTGTGGTGGGTTAGTGGACGATGGGAGATGAGATGGAGGGTTGAGATTGGAGGGGTGTGTGGTGGGGTGGGACCGCTTTTGAAGGTGGCAGTCCCTAGCTGCTTAGGGATTTGCTTGGAGTGGTGGTGGTATGAGATAGTGACTGTCTTGGCAGGGTACTTGCCGAATCCCACACTGGCGGTGGCCGCCACTGGGATTCTCATCCAGACCACAAGCATGATGTATACCGTCCCCATGGCACTTGCTGGCTGTGTCTCTGCTCGGGTAGGTCCAAGAACTCACTTCCTCTTCACATAATAATCTAGGATTGTTACACATGTACATATATTTATGTGCTCATGCGTCGAAGGCTCACTGTAACTTAGATTCTTGCTGTATAGAGTCTGTAACCATGTTAATTTCTCTATGATGTTACACTTCAAGAAGTCAAACATGGCACCCTTTTTCTAGCCCAAGCTACACCTTTTAGTGTGTGACCAAGTTCTTAGGGCAGTTGTGAGAGTGATTGCTTCCTGTTAAAACATAATTCTGGCCTAGGAAGAGAGAATCCACAGAATGAGAGCTGCATTCATTGGCCTGGTGTGCACACCAGAACAAAATGTGATTACTGCTACTTGCAGAGGTAACTTTGGTCTAAAGTTTGTTATCTGAATAGTCTGATGAGATACGTACTAACTCTTCTGATATGGCATTGGATAATTTGTGTTGATTGGCGAGGATTTTCTTTTGTGCAAGATGAAAAGCAAGTGAAAAGACCGGCATCAAACAAATTCATGAAAAAAAGGCTTAAGCTTCTAAGCATGGTATTGATTTGTTAGGTGATTGCATCGTTTTAGAGGACCCATCTTAGATCACACACGTTGTGTGATTGGACATAATTACTACACGACAAGAAAGCTCTGTTTACTTCTCTCTCAAAGCTCAAATTCCATGTAGGAGTGTGGCGATCTTGCATAACCAGCAAAAGTGAACCGAGCGGCCTCTCTCCCTACAATATCATTTGTTTTTTTGTTTTTAATCCTCTTCCTTGTCCTGGTTAAAGCTCACAAATATCTACATACATCTATTGGTATAGTGCAGGTAGGGAACGAGCTTGGAGCTGGTAAGCCATACAAAGCCAAGTTGGCAGCCATGGTTGCATTGGGTTGTGCCTTTGTGATCGGCGTTCTCAATGTGACATGGACAGTATTCCTTAGAGAGCGATGGGCTGGTCTGTTCACTAAGGATGTTCTTGTTAAAGGTCTTGTAGCAGCTGTTTTGCCAATAATAGGGCTCTGTGAGCTTGGTAACTGCCCTCAAACAACTGGCTGTGGCATCCTACGGGCCACAGCACGGCCCGCCGTCGGAGCTCGTATAAATTTAGGCTCATTCTACTTTGTGGGCACCCCAGTAGCGGTAGGCCTGGCCTTTGGGCTAAACATTGGGTTTTCTGGGCTGTGGTTCGGGCTCCTCTCTGCCCAGATAGCTTGTGCGTTGTCTATTCTCTATGTTGTGATGGTCCGTACAGATTGGGAACATGAGGCTTTCAAGGCGAAGGAGCTAACCAGCATGGAAATGAGCGCATGCAATGGCGCTGGTCACAAAGAACATGAGCAAGACGAAGAGAGTAAAGGGTTGTTAATGAATGGTAATGGTGGCATGGTAGATCATGTTTGAATGACAGAATGTGTAATGCGATAGATGGTGCTTAGCTTTATGAGATTTCTTTTCGTTGTTTCGCTGCTTTTTGTGGAGGTTCTGACGCATCCTTGGAATTTTGTGCTGCCTTTCTTTGTTGTTTTGCTGGGGTTGTACTGGAGAGCCTATTCTTGAAGGTTGCCATGGAGCTCTTTTGTGTCAAGAAATAATGTCACTCCCCATGTAAAAGCACTGTTACTCTAAAGAGGAATGACCTCCACCATGCTTCTTCTTGAAAGCTGCTTTGTTTTTGTTGTGTTTCTCCCTCTCTGATTGCTTGATTTGCTCTTGGACCCCACAAATGGCCACGGATCCACTAATCAACAACATTTTAAGATTAAATATATGACCTAACCAGAAAAAAGAAAAAAGAATCAAGGTGGTGCATTGGAGCTGTGTTAAAGCTTTGTGATGATATTAAAAAACAATTGGAGCTTAAAAGAGAGTTGATAGAGGAATTCCCACATGATCGCTTGCAGGACTTGTAGCCAGAAAAAGAACAAAAAACAAAAAACAAGACGAACCTGAATCAGACGAGAGTGGCACAGAAGGATAGATGAGGCACCAGACAACGTTCTACCTTATTGGCCTAACCCCCAACTCCTTGGCAGGTTGGAGTCATTGCGTTTTTTTATATTATTATTTATTAATATAGATTTTCGGGCTAATTTTCACCTATATAAATTAATAAAAAAATAATTAAGTATTTTTATATATATAAGTAAAGTATCTTAAGTTAAGCAACTAACTATCTAGTTTATGCTAATTCTTTTATGAATTAAATTGATATAATTAAAAATATAATTATGAATTAAAAATTATGTTATTATACAGGTATAATTTGAGTAATTTTCTCTTACAATCACTGCCTTTTCTTCCTCCTTCGAACAGATGACTGAATCATTTTTTCCCCAAAGAATCTTGGTCCAAACTTAAATAACAAAATAATAATTGCACTGTATAAAAAAAATTAAAAATAAAACACTGCAGCAGTCTCAATCCACAGTGTAGTGTGATTATGTGTAAAGTAAAAAACATTGTGGATCCCTTTGGTTTTACTTTACATGTTCTGTCATATATTTTACAGTGCAGTACAGCTGCGGCAAACACAGAAATCCAGGTGCCCATAAATTGTCTATTATATATATATATGTGTGTGTGTGTGTGTGTGTGAGTGTGTGTGGCAGAAGGTCCTTCCTTGCAGCAGCAAAAGTAGTGGATGGGGATGATCACTGTGTTTGTCTGAGTCCATCTTTTTGCAGCGCCTGGAACGTTGACACTTCAAGCAATTTGGACTTTGCCCTTTTTCGCACGTACAGAGAGCTTTTTTTTTTTTTAATATCTGATTATCTTATATGGATCTTGATTAGATAAAAAGTTAATAGTTATATAAATTTTTAATAATTTTAAAATTTATAACACTTAAATTAGTGATTTTTAATAAACAAATAAAAAACATGACCAGTTGAGCTATATTTCTTAGAATCATATGTAACATGCTTTTCTTCATGTATGCTCATGTGCTCATGTTGGATGTGATCTCCTTTTCTATTATTATTTTTTAAATTAGCTTAATTTTCAGGGTTTGGTAAACTGATCATATTAGGGTTTAAAATTACTTTTAATAAATATCAATATCGGTATGAAATAAGATGATCCCAAAATAACTTCACCGCTTTAAGTTAAACTAGGAAACTATTATCTTTTACGTGGATGTGCGTGTTAGTGCTGGCTCGCCCCTTGGCGTTTCATCAAATTAGCACCCTAAAACAAGGGTTTTTAAACTCATTCTTATGGTAAATTCAGCTTAAAATTCTGTTTATTGGTTTTGATCGGGTCATTGAATCAACTTTAATTTTTTTTATAAATCAAAACGATATTATTTTGATTAAAAAATAAAATTAATATGTTGTAACTGAGTTTTTGATCGGGTCTTGTCAGGTCAGCCAAGACACCAAGTCAGCTAAATTTTTAATTTCCTTTATTTTTTATTAAACCACCTAGTTTTAACTTCAAGTCAACCGAATCTTAAAACGAAAAAGGTTATTATTAATATTAAAACTACTATTAATAATATTATAATTAATATTATAAATATTATTTTTAGATTTGAAGTTTTAGTTAGATCCAATAATCTTGAACCTAATGATCCAACTAGACCCATTATGTTGGATCTAGCATTATAACTAGATTCAATGCTCTTGGATTTCACATTTTACATAAGGATATAAAGTTCTTGATTGTAATATTGAAGCTAAACTCAACTTTTTTAGATATTAATTTTTTTATATTTTTCATGTTAAAAAAAGTTAATTTAAAGTATATAATGCCACACACCTAACCAGTTTTTTCTAGAATGAATTCCCAGACATGCAAGAACAGGGAAATTAATTCATTCTAACCAAAACGCAGCGTAAAGGACTAAAACAGAGAATTAGTTATTCTAGTGAAACGGTGCGTAAAAGGATCTGTGATGAGCCCCTCAACTAAATGAAATGGTTGCACTGCTTCTTAGCCAAACGGTGAGTTTTGAGCAACGGTCTAAAGATAACTGTCAACTTATTTAAATCAAATCTTCTTCTTCTCTACTTCATTTTGAGCTCCTACACTGTTTTGGGCTGTTTTGTTATGCAAAATATCTTTTTTCTCCTTTCTGTTAGGCATTAAGTTTATAGTTTGGAAACATGAATTGGGTTCTTGTAATTTGCTGTTTTTAAGGATATTTTGAGGGGTCATTTTGTTTGGTTGGTGAGAAAATGGGGAAGGGAAAGAAAGTGATTCTAGGAAAGAAAGTGAAAATACATGAGCAACACTTTGCTTAGAAAATGTAATACCAAAATCAATCCAAACTAGATCTGAAGTAAGTCATAATTACTACAAACAGTGACCGAGTAATGGCAAAATTACTGATGGGAGTTCCAGGAAGCCTACATTTACAACAAAAAGAATAGAATCAAACTCTGTAATCAGAGGAGCATTTGCCTTCGTGACATCTAGTTTTCCCTCCAAATAGAATAAAGAGAGGCACACCAAGCAATGCTTAACAAGTTGGAAGAAAGGTTTATTCTGGAAGTCTTTTTTGCTCAACTGAATTCCTGCTGCCACTCTCCAATATAGGCCTGTTGATTTTGCACTTGTGTAAAAGATGATTCATACAAGTCTGGCATATGGACATGCAAAATCTAAGTGGTGCCGACTTCCATTGCTTTGATTACATGGAATATAGATTGGTTTAATTTTCCTTCCCCATTTAATTTGTCTATCTTCTGCAGAAAACCTGTAGAGCACAATCAAAGAGTGGTGCTGTGTTTTGGAACAGAAAAGGATCTCCATAAAAGTGAAACTGAAAGCTCTGTTCTTTCTAAGGACGAGTTTTTGCACAAAAAATAGCATCAATAAATGTAGTTCTGATTGAAGGAGCTTGGACTTAATCCTGGTTTGTAAGAGTTGCATACATGATGTTAAAGTATGCTGTTCTATCGTGACTTTGTTATTGCAGGCTACTGAGATAACACCATCTCAGATGGCGAGAAGCTGCAAGGTGGCTGTTGACAGTGTGAATGTGAACAAGAACCGGTACTTGGATGTCGTACCATGTAAGCTGATGTTTTTAAATTTATAGAAGTTCAGGGCACTTGTATGCTGCTTCATTTTTTAATAGTTGATTTTTTTCTCGTGTTATTGATTTCTGTTGATCAAAATAGGGTTGTTCTCAATCCATTTAAGGATTATAGACCATCTGCGAGAGGATATATATATATAAATGCAAGCCTCATCACGGTAGAGTACATTGAAGCTTCAGTTTATTCTGTTTCTCAATCAAAATTCATATGAGGTACTTGAAACTATATTTCTGCATGTGATTCTGACCCTATAGGAACTGCTCCTTTCTGCAGACTTCTTCATCAGAAAACATTTCTCGGTTCATAGCTACTACACAGGGGCCCACTACCACATACATACGAGGATTTCTGGGAGATGATAATACAGCACCATTGTCCTGTGATTGTGATGCTTACTCGATTAGTGGACAATTATGAGGTAATGCACTGTATTAATTTCAAGGTATCTATTTTGTTTCCTAGTCATGTGTGACAGTTATGGAAGTGACTGTGATGCCTCATTTCTGAAGATGCTGCAGGCTATCCATGTATTTTTCTGTTTTTGTGTGTGAGTTTGGGTTGGTTAACACGCATAGCTCCTATAGAAAAGAAGCAATTACTGTAAAGAACCATACTCAAGCCCTTAACCTCATTGTAAAGGGTTTTATAATACACACAATATTTAGTTTTATAGATTTCTTAAATGTTCTGAGTTTGAATTGTATGTCTGCAGACTGTGTTTGTGGGTGTGGTATTGTGGTGACTTTTGTGGTTGTGATTTTAAAAAAATTGTTAGTACTTTTAGTTGAGGTTGATTTGGTATTTATATATGTTGATTAAAACCGTGGTTGAAATTGAGGTTGAATAAAAGGTAGTTTAATGTGTTTGGTTAAAAATACTTTTAAAATTGAGGTTATAAAATAACTAAAAAGGATATATATTAATATTGATGGTTTTTAATTTAAACATTGTAGATTTAACTACTACTATTACATCATTAAATAAATAATACTTTATATCAAATATTTTTTTATTATTCCATTAACTTATCTACAATTTCATCATGTATGAAATTCATCTAATAAGAACTATAGTTTCCATGATATTTTAAGCGTGCAATAAAATCAGGTAAAATATCATCAGAAATAAAATTGGAATTGCGATCAAATTCCGCAAATGTTATGTCATCATGTGATGTCCTTCTAATTTATGTAGTGTTATTGAATAATATTAAACACTAGTTTTTCGAGTAAAACACAATTTAAAAAAAATTAATAATTTTACCGGGTCAGACACGGTCCAATGAACAGTTAAGACACTGTTCACATGAATAGTGCTAGGTGAATTCACCTGATATAGATGCGGCCACATGAGAAGCAGCTGAGAGCTGCTTTTGACAAACCGACGGTTTCAATAAGCCCCACATACACAATAATTTGCGTTTTAATATTACCAAACATATTGTTTACACGGTTTGCTTTAAAAGCTGTCGCAACCGCGTAAACAAATGGTATGTAAGGGGTCAAAACTACTGACACCTCGTTACTGTTGCGCAGCTTGGACGTGGGCTACAAATATACTTTCAAACTATCAGAAGCGTTATCGATGATGGTGTATGGATCATTTAAGCAATCTGAAAATGAGAAATTATGTCTGTGTTTTTTTGTTACTGTGCTGAAATAGAGAGCTGCAAGAGGCACAACTGTACCCTTTTCATTAGTTTGACTGTTTTTAGCTTAGGGTAAGGAATTTATGTTCACGATTGCTGTGAATATGTAGGCCAGTGTCACATGCTAATATTGAAATGCAGTTTTAGGTTCTAAAAAACCAAGTGATCATGTTACTGATATTTTGAAAGATGCAGGAGTTGTCTCTTGTAAGTGGCGTGCATCTATGGTGGAAAACAAGGGATCAGGGTACTGGAACTGTACCCTTCTGGCAGCTGGGATCTTGTTTACATCCCACTTCTTTGAAACTTTTATGGGTCAATCACCTCAATGGAGATCCTATGAGAACAAACATCTTCCACCCGAGCATATCATCACTACATTCAGTATCTGCCTTGATGGAGGAAAATCATTTCTGAGGTGATGCAAATTGCATCCTAGCAGTACATATCATGAATTGAAATGATTTCAATGAAGGCAGATATGATTTTGGTGCTGTCCTCATAGCTGATGTGTTTCTCAGTTTGGAGTCAGACCTTGTTCTGGTGGCTGGCCATTTGTTGAAATAGTTTATCCTATTTCTAAATTGTGTTTCTTATAAATACTCAATTACTCATGTTTGGTTGCTATATGTTTCAAGGAATGAATGGTAATGACTCTGCAGTGTTCACATAGGAGTGTTAGGATGGTGACAAAAGTCTTTGTTTTTGTGTTCGGATAAATGGTCAGGAAGCACTTTTGTATGTTCATAGACTTCCTTTTTACAACTCGGTGTTTTAACTATACTACTCACCATTTTTCTGAAAAATAGAAAAACTCAAAAGGCCAGAACTGGCATCCAAATAACAACCAAGTTTTTTTTCCCAGAGGTATGCTTTAGTTTAGTACCTAGGTCCGCTACCACTTTCAAACAACTGTCTGACTGAATTAATGTTCTTGGAACAGTAATAACGTTTGGCTCTAAGAATTTTATTGCTTGGAGTGTTTTTGATGATAGCCCTGTTTTATGATGGAAAAGGATTAACATGTTATTCCCTTCTCCTGATTGTTTTTCTTCCAGGCAGAGGAATCGCCTGTGTGTTTTGCATATTCAGTATCCCGAATGGCCTGACCATGGAGTTTCCACGAACACAAATGCTGTCCGTGAAATTCTCAGAAGAGCATATCATATGCCACCCAGTCTTGGCCCTGGTAATTTGCTAGATCTTCATAACATCTGAGAGACTGAGACAGCCTCTCTCTTGTTCAGTGCAGGAATTGATACAGACTTTATTTACTGAACATGAAGCATGTACCTGGTTATTTATATCATATGGCCTTACTGTCATAATTTCTCTTCATGGTTCTTTGTCTCCGTTTTTCTTTTCCTCGTTAGGGGTGAGATTTAGTCTATTCTTTGTTGTCATTGCATAGAGAAGAAAGAGCATTGAGTTTTGCAGGGGGATTTGTTTTGAAGTAACTTTTCTAGTTATGTATTCATCCCAATTATCTTTGCTGACTCTCTTCAACTTTGTTCTCTGGGAACAATACATTTTCTGCTATGAAGCTATCATTGATGAACTAGAAGATCTCATCTCGGAGATGAACAGTTAGCATACCTCGAAACTTCGTTCCAATTTACTTTTTCCCTAGGATTATCCTTCTTACCACCTTGTTTTTGCATTTCAATTGTTGGGTAAAATTCTTTCCTTGATATAATCACAGTATAATCATTCCATTGGTCGATATTATATGGAAAAAACCATTTGTTTGATCCAGTGAACGTATCTTATTTCATCATGCAGCTACATCAGTGATCTTTGCTCACGATTAAAAATAACTTAGTTGAACCAAGGGAGCTGCGACTGCTAATCATTTCTCAGAAAGTAATGAGATACACCGCTCTTGGTATGTTTGTGCCCTATAACAGATAGTTTAACTCTGACTTCTTATGATACTAATTTTGCTCTGAATACTGTTGAGCAGCCAGTTTTCATGCTAGTAAAAAGCTGCCAGGAAGCTCTGAATCCTTTCCACGTTCTAGCATGCACCTGCGGTTGTCTCTGTGCATGAAGATAAACGTTGCCATTGCAACTTGCAAGTTCAGTTCCTAATATCTTTGAGATGGCTGCTAAGTAATTTTTACTTGTAGCATGTCTGCATATGATGAAGATTGCTGTATGCATATCCGCATTAAATGTAATTACGATGGCATCAAACATAAGAAGGTTATGACTAAAGTTTAGAAATCATTCCTAAAGTGAAATTTTGGGCAGCTTCATTAATATGGTGGATTGCGTCCTTTATCTATGATTTAGTATAACACTAGGATTATGTCTAAAGCACTCTCTAGGAGGCTTGATTACTTGAAATTATCCTGAATTTTGGGTTAAATTCATCTTTAACTCTTTAACTTTATTTTTTTTTATTTGAGCACTATAATATTTTTTTTATAAAAAAAAAATAGGTCATTTCATTTAGGTCTCTATCCTCCTACTACTACTACTACTATTATTATTATGTTGTTGTTGTTGTGGTGATGGTGTTTCTAAATTGTTATTTGCAGTTAAAATTAATAAAAAAAAAACTTTATTTTTTTACTTAATATAGTTTGAAATACTCAAATAAAAAAAATTAAAATCCATGGGTCAATATCAGTTTGATTCAAAATTCAAGATAATTTATTATTGCTTTATGTTTTTGAAATTGGCAATGAAAGGTCATGCATAAAGAAGAACAAGAAAAAAAAAAAGTAATCCCAACTTTACCATGCTTTAATTATCAAGGCATTTGGGATTCTTAGATCAGCTTTTGTTCCTGAGATGTGTGTTCAGTACTGTGGTAGTTTTTGTGATTGTAGTTTGAAAAAAGTATTTTTGGTTAAGGTTGGTTTAGTATTTATATATATATGATTGAAATTGAGGTTGAACAAAAAGTAATTTAATGTGTTGGGTTAAGAATATTTTTCAAATTGAGATTATAAAATAATTAAAAAATATATATATTAATATCAATGATTTTTAATTTAAATATTGTAGATTTAACTACTGCTATTACATCATGAAATAAATAATACTTATATAAAATATTTTTTAATGTTCCATTAAACTATCTACAATTTCATCATGTATGAAATCCATCCAACGAAGACTACAGTTTCCTTAGTTTCTTAAGCACGCAACAACATTAGGTAAAATATCACTAAGAACAAAATTGGGATTGCGATCAAATTCTGCAAATCTTACGTCATCAAGCGATATCCTTCTAATTTATGTAGTGTTATTAAATAATGTTAAATACTAATTTTTTGAATAAAACACAATTAAAAATAAAAATAAAAATTGAATTTTTTTAACTGGGTCGGACCTGGTTCAATGCATTTAGCTTTGGACCGGGTCTTCGGGCGGAACAGTGGAAACACTCTCTACTATTCACGTGGACAGTGAAGTCACTCTCTACTGTTAACTTAAGTGAATAGTAGAAAATGAGTTAATGTACTTTTCCAAGATGCAGGAGAAGGAGAGAAGCAGCTCTCAGCTGCTTTTGGCAAACATATGGTTTTAACATAAATTATATGGGTCCCACACAATCAATAAATTAAATTTTAACATTACCAAACATGTTTGTATGGTTTATTTTAAAAGCTAAAGCTGCCGTGTAAATAAATGTCCTTTAAATTATTATATGATTTCATACCAAACAGGTGTTCTCATAAAATTGTATCAATCCCTTTATAAATTGCGTGTTTTTTAAAAATTTGAATTTTTTTGTTAAAAATCATTTTTTAAATAATTTTAATATACTAATATTAAAAATAATTATTTTTAAATATATTATTTTGATATATTTTAAAATAAAAAATATTTTAAAAAATAATAATTGTAATAATATCAAACACTTTAAATGACCAAGCTCCTGCAAAGTGACAATGACAAGATCAACAAATTGAGATTTATAACTTCCTTAGAGCTAAATTTCATGATCTACCTTCAAGTAAATTGGATAAATAAATATAATTTTATTGCAAAAAATCCATTAAAAAAAACCTAGATTGAGTGATTTGAAATGTGTAGTCAAAGAAGTGTAAATTATAAAACTTTAGTCCTTTTTTATGATTTTGTAAACTAGTCCCACTAGTTCTAAAAATTGTATATTAATCCCTTGAACAAAGTTGACTCTTAATTTTTTTTTGAGTTTTCAAATTACCTTTTTTTTTATTGAAATGGAGGATATTTTGGGAAAAAAATAAATTCATGATCTACCTTCAACTAAATTGGATAAATAAATTTTATTTTATTTCAAAAAATCCGTTAAAAAAAAAACCTAGATTGAGTGATTTTAAATGTGTAGTCAAAGAAGAGTTAATTATAAAAATTTAGTCCTTTTTTATGATTTTGTAAACTAGTCCCACTAGTTCTAAAAATCGTATGTTGATCCCTTGAACAAAGTTGACTATCAATTTTATTTTTTTTTAGTTTTCAAATTATCCTTTTTTTTTTATTGAAATGGAGGATATTTTGGGGAAAAAATAAATTGTTATGAAAACAAAAGGTAAGTTAAAAGAAATTATAAAAATATTAAAACTCATTATTAAATTGTTTTTTTGTCAATTTAAGTATTTTATTGTGTGATTATTTGTCAATTAGTTAAATCGATCACAGCCGGTTACGGGATTGATCAGGAGGTGTGAAAACGTTTGAAGGTGCTTCACGGGGTTACATTGTTAAAGGGAAAGTTATTGCCCAATCTCTCACCACGGCGCGTGGATACACTCTCGACTTTTGTTTTTGTTTTTCTCCCTTTATTGAACCTTTTTCGTTCTTCTTCCATGTTATAATTCTTTTCTTCTTAATTATATTCCTGCTTTGGAGCTTTTAGCTTTGCTAGACATATTAATTCATATGTATATTTTTTACGAATAATAATAATAATATCTGATTCAATAAGTATTGCTAAGAATTAGGGATAATAATATTACTTATCAAGTAAATATCCAGGTTATGGTTCACTTGATCTATAACTCGACCTAATTTTAATTTTTTAAATAATTTTTTTAAGTTTAGATTTTATTTTTTAAAATTAATTAAGAAAATAGACGAGTTAATAGTTATTTGTAAAGTGAATATAATCATCAAACTAATCTTATCCAGCTGGATTAGAGACAAGGAACATATAATAAATTTAGATATTTTGGTTGTTGTGCATATACCACAGCGTAGGAGGCATCCATGCATTTTGAGCAGCGCGTGTAATGTCTCCTGATGGCATAAAATGCCATTGCATCGTGTCGTTGGATGCTCTATTGCTTTCTTTTTTCTCCCGATACGATGCATGTTAGTGGATATTAGTTTCGCTAGTCAGTATTTTTTTTCTTTTTCTTTTCTCTTTTCTATCTGAAAAGTATAAGCTGATTCTTTTTGTTCTTGATATTTCAACTTTAGTTTTTATTTTTTTATTTTTTAGTTCTTATCCTTGACCTTTTCATTAAGTTTTTATTTATTTTCAATTTAACTCTCAATTCTAATTTGTCATATTTAATATTTTTAATTTAGTCATTTTTCTTTTAATTTCTAATTTTTTTCTTGGCTATTCTAGCAAATATCACTGATGGCTATCATACACATACAATACTAGAGTTGTATGTGAAAATGCATAATTTTCTCACAATCTATTATAATTATATGTGAAATGAAAGTTAATAGAAAAATCATATTGGAAAATATTTTTTCTAATATATGATTTTTTTATGTACCGTAAAAACTCTATTTCAAGATACAATTCAAACGTAATCCTGATTAAGTATAGAATTATAACAAATTAAGCTAGAATTAGCCTTTACATCTATTTCATTAGCTATTAATAATTTACCAATAATACGTTTGAACTTTGTGGTTACTAATATGATAGCTATTAACGGCTTACATGGTCATTAACTTTATAGCCTGTGGAATTAGTCAAGGCACGCGCAAGCTGACCCGGATATTCACATTAATAAATAAATAAAATAATAATTTACCAATAGGACTATACTAAATATCACAGCATGAAATCTAAAAATAAGTTAAGATTCTAGTTAATCTGCAATGTATTTTAACAAAAAAAAATCCAAATTATATGTCAAAAAAAATAAGAAATTTAATGAAATATATTATAAACTCAGCATCCACCCCAAATAACTAAATATCTATAATTAATCCAATAAAAAAAGACATTATTACACAATTTAACTGTGATGATTCCTCTAAAAATTATACTTGTGAAAACACCTTAAAAAAATATTTTCTTATTGCTCTTGAGATTTTATAATAATCTAGAAATATTTCTTAAGGCTATTTAATATTTTTGCCTCAGTCTTGTTACTAAACCCAGATCAAAACATAAAAAAAAAAACCGAAGTGTGTGAGCAGAACATGCCTAAAAGGAGAGTGGGCAATGAGTGTTGGAAAAAATAAAAAAAGATAATAATAAAACCATGGTTAAACTATTTATGAGTGTGTGCTTGCTAGCAGCCAGTGGAGTCTAGTTTGGGTTTTGACTATGCCGTCCCTCTCTCTACCCAGCTATTTGCTAGTTGTTGTCTTAGTTTTGTTATGATTTGGTTATCAACAGTTCCATAGCCGCAGACAGCAGGCTTTGGACCCTTTGTTTATGCACTTTGACTTACTGATCTCTTTATTTCACCATCATTTCTTTCTCCTTGGCTCTTTCTTGTTGTATCTGTATTTACTTGAAGAAACAAAGCACAAGTCATAATTTTTTTTCTATATTGTCTCTCACAGATCTCTACCTATGTAACTGGTAAGTTTGTCTTCCTGTTTTGCTTTGAATTAGATGCAAATTTAATGTATCTTTTTAGGTCTGCGTGCTTCTGGAGTAAAGATTGATGCTTTTTCTTGATTGTGGTTTTGGGTTGCTTTTGTTTTCATCAGTACATAAGTTAATTTGACTGTGTCATCATTTTTTTTGGTGTTCTTGAGTTTTTACTAATCTTTTTTTTATAATTTTTTTTGAACTGGGTTGTTTTGTTCTTTTTTATTTTGATAGTATTAGCCCTTTTGATTTGATGTTGATCAGGTTGCTTTTTTTTTCTTCCGGATTTGTAAGTTGGACTTCATGAGCGTGTTGTTTTCTTGATTTACAGTTTTGGTGGGGTTGGTGTTGATGGATTGGAACTTCAGCGGTGATAGTAACTGGTATTGTGGTGATTTTGATGTAACAAGGGACTACATTTTCAGCTTCAAAGTCATTTAGATCAATTCTGTGGTGAACTTATAAAGGGGGCTCATGATTTGCTACCAATCACTTCATTTTTGACCTCCGTAGTGTAATTTGATAAAAGGGTTTTCCTAATTCTTGTTAACAACAAGCTTTTACCCTTTGTATGGAACTTTGGAACGATAATTGAATAAATTTGGCGATCATCACAATGGGGGGGCTTTGCTCGAGGAGCTCGACTGTAGATAATGCTCCCAGTGGAGGCTTTCTGCAGTTGAATGGTCATTTTAGTCATGGGTCTGGTTTGGTTTTTCAGACTCGTGAATTGAAAATAGATAGCAATACAAATCCATCTCTAGTTGGGGAGAACAACGTGGCTAATAAGCAGCTAAGAGAACCCTTTTCATTTCCGGAGGTGGATGTGGTTCAATATGGGATGAATCCAGATGACATCGATGATGGGATTCCTCGCTTGTCAAGGGCTCTTTCCAATAAATCCAGATCAACCAAGTCCACGCCAGTAGCTGTTGCAAAGGTTAGCCTAATTTGTGTGTTGTTTACTTGTTGTCTAATTATTGTCAATTCCTTCTCTTCAGCTTGCTGTTTCCTATGTTATATTTTCAGCTGAAACTTTGATTGTAGCACGTAATTAAAGTCGCAATATAAAGTGTATACTTGACATGCGTTCCTGGAAGTTAAACTTGTTACCTATGACATTTGGAGAGCAGATTATACTGCTGAAATGAGGCCATTGCCATGTCTCTGAAGATTGGATTCATTAGAATAAAGATAAATGAAAGCTACAACCACATCACATAATATGTAAAACTAGTATTCATGAAATTCTGAAAATTGTCTGTCGATTCTCATAACTACTTCTGGTCTCAAATTTTGAACGCAATGGTCTGGCAGCAAATTGAACAAGCATTTCACTTTTATCCGTGACCATTAATCTCCTTTATCATGATTAGTTTAGAAATTTAAATCCCATTGGACTTTTGGACATTGTTTTGATGTTTTTAGAAAGAGTATTAATTTGTGATTATTGGCTGTGAGAGACAAAGATTGAAGTCTAAAGCCTTTTTCTCTAGCATATATATTTTACACAGGTCTCATCTATCTGTATTATTTTGCATCTTCTGTTTTACCTTTGAAGAGTAAAATTTCTAGTTGATTTATGTATGGCTTCTTTATTAGCTGAGAGGCTTGAGTCAAGGGGATCTGCTGCCTCTTTTTTATTTTTCTTTTTGTTGATGAAAAAATCATGTAGAATGTTTCAGATATAGGGGGGAACCTGTCACAGGGTTAAGACTTAAGTCTGAAGTTATGCTGATTTCACATTTATTATTCGTGAACAATTGCACTGCTAAGTTGATATATGTGATGATGTTTCCTAGCTTTGGGGCATTTGTATGATATAGGGTTAATTTAAGGAAGAGTGCGTTCTTCCACTGGATGAGTTTTAAGTTTCATAATGAAGATATTATCTTCTACTTCGGATATCAAGTAAGATCATATTTTGCATCTTTATTTGAGAACCCGTGGTCCTCCCTTATCTTCTACTTTGGATATCAAGTAAGATCATATCTTGCATCTTTATCTGAGAACCTGTGTTCCTCCCTTGAGGAGGTCGCATGGGATTCCTTCATGCAAAGAAAAGGAAAGGCTGGGCAGTAATCAAAATTTCATTGCTCATTTGGGGGGGGGGTGTTAAAGGGTGGAAGGGCATTGCTATTTGATTAAGAGTACTCTCTGTTTACCAACTTTGTCTACAAAAAGGACTTGAGAGATTGTGGAGTGGATTTGCGCAGAATGGAATGTCATGGATAATCAATTGTAACTTGGGGAAAAGGGTACATCTCTTGACTCAAGCTGATTGGTAGGGTTTGAGAAGGTTGCACATTTTTGACGGAGCCTTACCAAAATTGTTGCGCAGGGAAAGCAATTGAAAGTCGTTGATAGCTATGCAGTGTTGAGCCAGGAGACAGGCAGGGTTGGGTCCCCTGCTTTGGAAATAATGTTGGGTTTCACTTCTGTAGAAGCATCAGGAGTGGGTAAAATAAGTTTGCTAAACATGCCATTTTTAAGGAAAAGGACAGTAGCTTCTATTTGACCTTGGTGCATCATGCTGGTGGAGCCTTTAAAGGCAGGATCGTTTTTTGGTGTATTACAATGGAGCACGTGGTAGAAACTATTATATTTTGTCAGGGATGGGTGAATACCAATGCTTTGCCTCAAATTAGTAGTTTTGGCTATTTGGATCCTTTGTCTATATCAATGTGTTCTGTTTAGGGCTAAAATTTTAACGAGTTGTTGTAACCTATAATCCCTTTTCTTTACTGCGATGAGAGTTCAATTTTTCTTGACATGTGAAATTGGAGTCGGCAAAGGAGCTTTTAATTGTCTCCATGTGTTGAGGGTGGATATAGTGTGTTAGAGATCTACTAGGAAGAAGCATCATAATGAGAAGTTTCCAAGGTATGAGGTGACTGAATAGAGCATTCTTATAGAATAGTGCATATTTCTCGAGAGAATTGTGACAAAGTGCAAGTGGAAGTGGAAGAAATTGATTCTTAGCTGGTTTCATTTGTGCAAGAGAGATGGAATAATGGACTATCCTTTGCCTCATTGATTCGAAGGCAAGATTCCATGTATTGACTTGCATGTATTTTTGTTCTCTTATAGTGGCAAAACTTCCTAATATGCTGCCAGATTCGTGGAGCAGTTGGAGAGGAATTTTAAGCACTGAAGTAGTAGTTTTCAGAGGATTATAATATCGCTTCTATCTGGAGCTTGAAGGAGGAGATGAATTGTTAGTGGCACACATACTTATTGGGATCATGTCTAGTTTATTATCGAGTCTCTTATCTCACTTCTCTAGTTCTAGTTATCCAATTCTGTCTGCTTAAACACTAATGTTCTTTTCTTTCCCCTTACATGCTTTTTTTTTTAAAAATGCAATTCTCACATAAAGTCTGTTTTCTTTGCTGTGTTCTTAAAGTCTATTCGATCAAGAATTAAAGAAAAAAAGGAGTGACATCTTCATCATCTGTAGTTTTATTAAATATTTCAAGTTTTCATCAATTCATTCTTAAGTTGGAGAGGACATGTTTTTTAATTGATTAGTTGACTGCCTCTATATCACATTATTGTGATTATTTGGACATTTAGGTTTTCTTGGATTGGAGAACTTAGTGTACACACAACTAAACTTGGACATGTTTAAATAACTCAATTAGGAGGTGGAGGATACAGAATGGAAGAGAAGAAAGAAAAAGTGATTTGCTGATGTCATCTAAAAGACTTATTAGTGCTCTAGACTAGATTTTTTAGTTAGGCAAGTGCACATTTCATGTAGTTGCTTGCAATTTATTTTGCTCTATTTGGTTACCCATGCATTTGCTCGGTACATTTTTGGATTGTGGTGAAAATTATCAAAAGTGATTCTTCACATATATTTCTTGGTTTTGATTGAATAATCAAGACAAATGCTACATCATGAAATGCCTCTTAACTTCGATGTGGATCATTCCTGTTAATAATGAAGACATTATTTCTACCATATTATGATGTGTAATATTCTGTAAAGCACAACTGTGAATATTTTAAATTTTAATTGAAAATATTTGTTACCTTGACAGGTAACATCTATCTATACATAGTAAGTAACAATTATTAAATCTTTGCTTATTTGATTAATTGAATAACATAACAACCTTCCACATATTTTCACGCTAGTAAATAAAATGATAATTTAGTAAAAGTTTCCATATAGTTATGGTTTCAACATTTCACTCTTATATAAACATAGAGGAGATAAAAAAATGAATGTTAAAAAAATAAATAAAAATAAAGCATGTGTGTGGTTTGATACTTCTGAAAGGTGAAAAAAGAAGGTGAAAGTCAGGATGCATTGAAGCCATTTTGGAGTACAAAGAAATAATAATAATAAAAAAAAACCAAAAGAAAAGAAAAGAAAAGAAAAGAAAAGAAAAGAAATCATGGTCCTATTAACCAAATGGAGTATGCCAACTAAAATATTTAATTTTCACGAATGATATGATACATTCTTAACATTGAAAAATCATTCCTTAAAAAACAAAACTTTTGATGTGCATCTAATGTAAAGCCAATTTATTTTATTGCAAGAGTCTATTTGTGCCATTTGTAAGTAGAGTTGGTTGAATTTTCTTGTTCTAATAGATTACTTTTTTTGTCATTTATAATCAAATGCTTAATAATCCTCCATCTCCAAATACATTGCATCCTATAATATAATTATCAGATCCATGCATGGAATGATTATATACTTGGCAATGCACATGGAGTGAATTCTTGTGTCCACAATGCAATGCATTGATATAGGATCTTCTTTCATGCACACACATTGATAATAGATATAGATGTTGAAGTTGCTCTGAGGAAGTGTGAATAAGGATTTTCCTCAATAAGAAAGCTGGTTATTTCGGTGTTGCAGGTCTCAGAAGTGAGCTCACTGTTGGGAAGAGCTGGTACTGTTGGGCTTGGAAAGGCATATGATGTATTGGACACACTCGGTAGTAGCATGACCAATTTAAATCTTACCAGTGGTGGTTTTACCTCTGGAGTGACAACAAAAGGGAATAAGATTTCAATTTTGGCTTTTGAAGTTGCAAACACAGTTGTTAAGGGCGCCAACCTAATGCAATCTCTTTCAAAAGAGAACATTAGACATTTAAAAGAGGTTGTGCTTCCCTCAGAGGGGGTGCAAAATTTAATATCAAGAGACATGGATGAACTCTTGAGGCTAGCAGCAACTGATAAGAGGTTAATATTGCATAAATTGTGATTTTAATTCGAAAACAATTTTTCATCCATTTTATTACAGTGATCTTACAGCAATGTCTAGGAAACATGTACAGAAAATATTAATCAATTCACTATACAATTGTGACAGAGAAGAACTGAAAGTTTTTTCCGGAGAAGTGGTGCGTTTTGGAAATCGTTGTAAAGATCCTCAGTGGCACAACCTGGACCGATATCTTGAAAAGTAATTTTGTTGTTGATTGTCCTTCAGAATATCTGAAGTAAGCTTCTCAAATTTTCTTACATCATTCCATGTGATTTTTAGGTTGGGTTCTGAATTGACACCTGAAATGCAATTGAAGGACGAAGCTGAGACAGTTATGCATCAATTGATGAATTTGGTTCAGTATACAGCAGTGAGTATTTAACAATAGTATATAACTACCCCCAAGTTGCATCATACATTGCATATCTAGGCGTGGTGATTTGAAAAGCATTTAACAATGTTCTTTTTTTCTTTGTTCTGTGGAAATTTTTATCTGCAAAAAAAAAAAAAAAAGTCTTGATAAATTCTAATTTGAAAGGGAGTGTGATTTTTCAGCTCAATTGCGTTTTTCCCTTTCCTTTTGGCATTGACTTTAATGTGGGAGGAAGAGAAACACCAAGAAGGAAACTCCTACATTCCAGGATGTTGGACTTCAAATAAAATTTATGTACTTGTTTTATTTTCTTCTGCTATGATTCATAGACAAACAAATTCTTCACTCTTACCATGGCCATTGAGCAAAATGCTCATGACAAATGAAGAATGTCATAAACTTAATCTTAGAATTCTTCCCCTTGCTCACCTAATGACATACATTTCAGACCAAAATACAATCTCTTTTCAAATGCTATGACTAGAACATGACTAAGTTGATTGTATCAATGATCCAGATATGTTGTACTGATGACTGTACTGAAGTCATAAATGGGCATCTAGAGTCTGCTTTATGTGCTGCTAATGCTTTATTTGGTTTTATTCTATTTATTTTTTTCTCATTAATATGTTTCCTTTTTTTAATTTTGCATGAGCTGTGGTCCATCCATTTTTATTCAGCATTGTTGAAAATGTTATGCCACATAGTTTAATATCAGCCTGTTGTCACATCCATCCTGACAATTTCATGCTTAGTATTCTCTCAATGTTATCCTTCGGATTTCCTCAAAGAAGAAATATTTCCTTTGGGTTGTAGGAACTGTATCATGAAATGCATGCCTTGGACAGATTTGAACAAGATTACCGCCGTAAGCTTCAGGAAGATGACAAAACAAATGTTGCTCAAAGAGGTGAATTGCAGTTTAAGTTTCATTTTGCTTGTGTTTCTTGTTTGATTGGTCCATACTATTGATCTGGAAAATATTTTAGGGAAAGGAGTTCAAGTATTCTATGCTTGATCTTGCTCCTCTTTCCTCCCGGGCCGGTTAAGCCAAAAAACATGGGAACAGGAGAAGTATTTTACTCAGAAACTAATAAAACCTAAAACCATAGTAACATAGTTTGGTGTTCTATTTGAAATCCGCTAATCTTTATGCTGTGCAGTACTTCCTTGGTTGATGCTGAAATATATTTAAACTACATAGTATTGGTGTGACAAATTCCATTATCTTGAAAGATTATCCTTAAATTCATAGCATGGGACTGGTTTGAATGTGTGGACCCTTTTTTTGAAAAATTATTCATGGTCCATTTTGGACTTGTTTGTGCACAGAATGACATTGATATATGGTAGACTGCATCTGTTTTATATGCATCATGTTGCAATCAAGTGATGTGATTCATGAGCAGTTAACAGTGCCCACCTAACTTTTATGTGATCTTTGCACTTTGACTTGATCTGGAGCCTCCAAACTCAAATTTTCATTTTTAATGGCTGGGGTTTAGTTTGCATGTAATCTCTAATTCCTTTCCATGGGCTGCCCCGAGCCTAGCCTTCAAAAACTTGAACTTATAATTTTCAATACCGCCAAATACTTACTGCTGAGAATCTGAGATCCTGTCCTAAATATGCTAGACTATCTGAGAGATGTTTGCTTCTATTCCATGTTTTCCTCATCTTGATCAATATTAACATCTGCAAGTAATTTTTTTTCTTTGTGTCTAATTCACTTGTAGGGGATAGTCTTTCAATTTTAAGGGCCGAGTTAAAGAGTCAAAGGAAGCATGTGAAAAGTTTGAAGAAGAAATCACTCTGGTCGAAGATTTTGGAAGAGGTATGAGGTAGTAAGGCATTTAGGTGCCTTGTTCTACAGGGTCATTGGACAGAAATATGCTCTTATTCTGGTGGTTCTTATATTTATGAACCGTCATTGATCATTGTGTTTTCTGATCCTACCACAATGATGCAGTGATGCACTCCTAATGTTGGATGGACTATGCATATTCCACATCTGTCAAGTGATAGCCACACAATAAATCCTTTTTTTTTTATTGAAACTATTCATAGTGATATTGCAACATAAATCTAACATGTTTGTGTAGGTGATGGAGAAATTGGTAGATATTGTCCATTTCTTGCATTTGGAGATTCATGAAGCCTTTGGTAGTGCTGGTGAGCAATCCAAACAGAGTTTTAAATTTCTTGTTAATGAAAATGTTTAATGCATGACACACACGCACACACCCCCACTTCTCTATGTTTCCTTGCTTGGAACAATGAAATAGTATGAAATTTATCTCGCTATTTGCTGAGTTCGTTAACTGATGTTTTCACTTGCAGATGGCGATAGACCAGTAAAAAGTTCTTTGAACCATAAAAAGTTGGGGCCTGCTGGTCTTGCATTGCATTATGCAAATATTATCACCCAAATTGATACTCTTGTGAGTTTATGATTTCACCCAGATTTGATATCCTTTTATCTTTCCTATTAAGGATTTTGTTTCTGTATCTCAAACCACAACTTCTGAGGTTTTCTGATCTAATACCTGAATGTGACCAGGTGTCCCGATCAAGCTCTGTGCCTCCAAATACAAGGGATGCTTTGTACCAGGGATTGCCACCAAATATAAAATCTGCTTTGCGCTCAAAATTACTGTCATTTCAAGTTAAGGAAGAGGTATCATTTGATCTTGTCATGGGGCTGACTTGTTCATTGATATGATATCTTTGTTTGTTTTCAATGGGCTGCTAGTTGAAGAATCCTCTTAAAAATACACTTCTAGTCATTTTATTGTCAATGCATTGTTTATAATTAGTTTTTCAAATGCTGTTCTTGCAGCTTACAGTTTCACAAATCAAAGCTGAAATGGAGAAAACTTTGCATTGGCTTGTTCCTATTGCTACTAACACAAACAAGTAAGATTCCAGCCCACAGTCTAGATTTCTTTACCTCGGCTAGTCTGTACCCCATGATACCTCATCTTAACATCTGCTCAATTTCATTCAAGTTCACAAATCATGTTAACCACAAGCACTAATAGCAATAACAATCTAACAAATTATTACTTTAGGTGAAGTTAGATAGTTTTTTGTACATGGGACTGGACAAGACATTGCAGGATAACTTTACTTGTATTGGAGTTTGATGTGCACATGGGACAGGATGAAAAGCAGCTTTTGTCTTGTACCATACCCAAACTTCTGTCCCACCTCCTCCCGTGTTGTACCTTTTCTTATCCATTCTCATCCCATCCGCTCATCAAAGCACCCTAACTGTATGGTCCTTGTGAACAGTTTTAAAGCAGGAGCTAAAAGTTATTTAGAGATTTTAATAGTCACAATGTTTCTTCTCTTGTTGGCTTGTTTGCAATTATTTATCCTTGTGTTAACATTTTTTGCATGCACTTAACCAGAGCTCATCATGGATTTGGCTGGGTTGGAGAATGGGCGAATACAGGGTGAGTTCCAAATCTGTTTTTGCCCTTTCTTTTTATCTCATATGTGTTGAGTTCTTACGACAAATTCTTCAGGTCTGAGGTGAATCGTAAACCTGCTGGACAGACTGACTTGCTCAGAATAGAGACACTACACCATGCAGACAAGGAGAAGACTGAAATTTATATTCTTGAACTGGTGGTTTGGCTTCACCATCTTGTCAGCCAAGTAAGAGCTGCCAATGGCGGTCTCAGATCTCCAGTTAAATCTCCGATTCGATCGCCAAATCAGAAGACAATTCAGTTGTGTACACAAAGGCCAAGCTCTCCATCCCCTATGTTGACAATTGAAGACCAAGAGATGCTTCGGGATGTGAGTAAGAGGAAAAAGACGCCTGGGATAAGTAAGAGCCAGGAATTTGATACTGCAAAAAACAGGTTAAGCAAGCATCATCGACTGAGTAAAAGTAGTAGCCACTCGCCGATGGGTGAAACTAGAAAAGATCCGTTTCCCATCAGAAGGCCATCGTCTGTTCCTGTCATTGACTTTGATATAGACCGCATGAAGGCCTTGGATGTTATTGATCGAGTGGACACAATTCGAAGCTTGTAGTATATGATCATGAAGATCAGGATGCAGAGACAAAGGTCAGTGCTTGTGAAAATTGAAAAGGTCCAATCAGATGCAAATTCACCATGTTGGGGATTGTGTCCTGGTTTGTGGCGGGGAAGATTTCATGTCAGTAGGCAGATGAAGAGTGAAAAGTCATTTCTTTTTTGCATGTGAGAATTTAAGTTGGTAAGTTAATTGTTCAGGGGGAGGATTTAATTGTTTTAGAGGATATCAGGCTATAGTTTTGTTAGTTGTACATGTACAAATTGAGTTCATAATAATTGAAGTTCATGTTCCTTCCCATGATTCTCTTACCTTGTTTTTCTATTAGCCAGCCATTCTTTCTTTTGGCCATAGCCATCAGAGGACATGGAAAGAATGTTTCTTTTAACATACTAACACGGCAACACAATCTTCAAGACCTATGATTATTTGGTCTCTACCTGAATAGGCTGGCATTAACACTTCTGTGGTAGTCATCTGACTACTATGAATTATGAAATGAAACGTTGCTAAAGCACCTGTGAAAGATGCTAAAAACCATCAATACCATTAATAGCAAAAACACTTTTAAAATATAAAAACAAATAGGGTATAAAAAGAACATCAAATTCACGTTTGGCAACCTTTTATGGAGTGCCACAATTTGTCTTGATTGTGAACGAGGAATACAAGCATTAGGGCATAAGGCGTGAGCTGGATGAACTGCTGTTATTGTCATGGTTTTGGCATCGAGTTCAGGTTTTATTCCCCCGACATACTGTATGATCACCATGCAACAAAAGCAGGAAGCTAGAGAGGAGGTCATTCTTTTAGAGAGTGTTTGAATGAAAGGTAGCTTTTTTTTTTTTTTGGAGTAAAAAGCATGTTTTTAAACTTTGAAAGTACATTATCTGTTGATTTCCTACGAAGCTGGCAGTTCTTGAAGAGATGATGTATTCATGATCAGAAAGGCCGGCCTTCTATTTCATCATCATCACTACTACTACATGATCCAGCGTGGGAGGCGCAGGTCAAAGTCAAACAAATTCGGTTGTGGTAACTACCGTCATGGCCCAATCATTTCTCGCCAAGTCAACTAGGGCGGTCCAAAACCCGCAAATATATCCATAACCACTGACCTTGACAGGCCCCGTCCGCCCGTCGTCGTCTTTCATGGACCTTTCCTGTACTCAGTTTCAACAGTAATTGTTTTTTAAAAACAAACAATCCCTTATGGAAAGAAGATTGTGCTGCCCACTCTTGCTCTCTGTAACACCTTTCTCTATTCGCTGCTGCTATGCGCTGCTGCTATAAATTTTCCATCTACCAAACTTTTTCTTACCAATCTTCATATATAGCTAGGAATGAACTCGTGACATCTTAATAGATCTCGAGAGATCAAAAAAGGGAATAAAATATTGTTAAGAGTGATTTAAAATATAGTAATAAAATCCAGCAGGTTGATTAAAGATCTTGACCGAATTTTATATAAGTAAAAATCAAAGTTATACTCGTCAAATCAATCTGGAACTCAATGGCATGACGTAATTAATAAAGTGCTGCTGTTTTCTTTTAGGAATAGAAATCCCGACCTTTCCTTTTCTTCTCCTGTTCTTCCTTTGTTCTTTCCTTAGTTCTTAAGCCATTAATATTTGTGAGAAAAAATATTGAAAAACTAGTCCAATTTTGCTCCCTCCGTTCTTCATTACGTGTATTTTTTTTTTTCATTTTAGTTGTATCAATCAATAACTTTCTATTTCAATAATATTTAGGGATTTGTTCTCTTTATGATCTCAAATCCGAGTCCTATAGTTGCTAATATGATGATCACTAGAAGCTTATATGATTATTAACTTCGAACTCATGAGATTAATCGAGATAAATATAAAATAATTTGAATGACCACATTAATTAAAAAAAAAAAAGATGCTTAAGATTATGTGGTGACAAATCATGACCATGTTCATTTCGTTTACATCATTTTCCTAGTTTTATACGGTTTGCGCCCCACAACCACACTAGCACCAGAGTACCTCAAATCTGAATTTCTATGATGAATCACCACGTAGATTTTATTTTGACAAATTCACTTACCTTGTGAGCTCAAATTTTCGAAAAGAGGACGGGGAGGGCATCATAAAATCTTAATATTGTAGTTTTCCATACTTTGGACACAAAATAGCTCAATACGTTCATTGTATTAAAGTGAAGGTGTTGACAATATTACATCTATTTATTTATGTTGCATTGGTTTTTAATATGTTTTTTCATCAAATTTGAATTATAATATTGTGAAATCTTAGACTTTTTAGTAATAAAAATGTTATTTGTGATCGATGGAATATATCTATTAAAATATAGAATTTGAAACTACAACTTGTCTAGTTGTTTTTATTAGATTGTGCTAAAGTATTTGTCGGTTAATTGCTTTTGTTAGTATGTTATTCTTTTATTTTTATTTTTGTTATAAACTTTTTATCAAAGTGGATGAGTAAAAGGGATTGCATTATCTTTTTTTTTTTTGGACCTATACATGGGGGAATATTATAGTAATTTGTAGTAGAATTTCTTTTTTATTTTTTTAGGTTGACTTGAATTGACCTGAAATCTCTGAATTGCTGGCTAAATTAACTTTGGATTAGGTTTAATGATATTAGATTTGGTGAAGTTTTGGCTTTTGATTTGATTGTTATAATATTGGTCTAGCTTTTCCAAGTTTTGGATTACATGAGGAGGGGAAGTATGGCTTTGGTGAATTGCACTTTCACATCTATATATATATTCGGCACCACCTCTGAATAGTAATTTAAGACCTTTCAATGCTATTCTTATCCTATGTAAAAGTAGGGGTGTGCATTGAGCGGATTAGATATAGGACATTTAAATATTCTCATGGATATATATTAAATTATTATTTTTTAAAAAAATAATAAAAAAAAAGCATTAAATTCTTGCAATACCCATTTTCTTCATTACTTTTTAAGGGAAAAAAAAAAGAGTAAAGGTAAGGTGTTGCTAGGTCTGATAAACTATGTCAACTCATTTAATTCATGTTGTTAAAATTAATGCGAATAAATTTTTAATTTTGATTTTTTACAACTGGGATAGAAGATTTAAATTTAAATTTTTTTATCTAAAACTTTATTTTTCAACTTATTTTATTCCAGAAACATCTAGAAAACATACGCTACATGCATAGTTAATTATACTTCATTTTCTGGATTTTTTTTTATTCATTGGAAGAAGCAAAGGATAGGAGACAGCAGGGTCCCTAAGTGCATTGGCATATAAAGTTAGATTCAGATTCCACACTATGTTGCATCAAATCAAAGTCTATCTCATTATAATCATCTAAGTGGTGTAACAATAGTAAAAATTTAAGATTAAAAAATTTATTTTTTCTGTAATTTTAGATTTGAGCCCTGTAGTTGCTCATATAATAATCACTGGAGACTTACATGGTCATTAACTTTAGAACTTATGAGATTAGTCGAGATGCACGCAAGTTGACCCGAATATCCACGTTAAACTAAAAAAAAAAAAATCTATCTCATTGCACAATCAACAATACAATAGGGTTGAAATTCAAGTTTCTTAGGCTCTAATCAATACATGACATAGTTCAAGAAATTGTTAGTCTAATTGGGATCTCTAATCATATATTATAATAATTAATTGCTGTCAAAAACAGCACAAATATGTTCCCCCCTCCTATATGTAGACGAAGAAAAGAAAAAGGAAAAAAAAAAAAGAGGCATAATGAAAATATTCTTCCACATAAAAACTTCATTTTTAATGAAGTGGAGGAGGAATATTAAACCCTGATGTATCATCACTTCGATCAAAGTTAATTAAAAAACATTAATTAATTATTATCCTGATAATTAAATTTGTCATCAATTGATTCATTTATTCTGAGGGTGATTATCATCACGTATCCAAATTAAAAAAAAAAAACCCTAAGAATTAAAAAAATAATGTTCTTGTAAGTCGTCACGATATTCAACACAACACAACAACACATCCATCGAAGGTCCACAAGTAAATATCAAAGAAATTAATCAAAATATATACACATAGTTAGTCAACTATGGTATATAGCTTAATTGCACAAACACCAATTTGTCTTCACCTTTGAAGAATGTTGGTCAGAATCATCAAAAGAAAAGGAGAATGTGGGCTACATGGAATATTTTTTTTTTTATACAATGTTCTTGCAGATGAACATTATTGAAGGAAAATCTCTCCCACTCGAGCACCTCATGGCATGGAACTATATATAAATAGCATGGGCGCGCATGGAGAGATTTGGTCATGTAGGGTCTAATTAAGATGGTTAGATTTCATTTTTTTTTTTGCCATTATTAAACTATAGCTAGCACGTGTAAATCTATTTGTTCTATAGTGTAATTAGATCATTAACCCGTGCTATTTATGAGTTGGGTTATTTTTTTAACATAAAAAAATATTAAGATATTAGTAGTTTTTATAATGAAAAAAATTAAATTGTGTGAGGGTTGATTTGATGTTATTTGATTGACTTAGCAAGTTTTAAAGCAACCTGGACGACCCGTAAAAATACAGTTTGATTTAAATTTCTTTTCAAGATGATATTTTTTTAACATTAAGATAACAACATATTAGATTGACTTGGATCAACCCGAGTTAACATATTAAACCCGTAATCTGAGTTATGAGGTTATAATAACCCATAGAAAACAAATCAAAACAAATTATAAAGTTTAATTTTTAATTAATCCAATATTGAAGGATGAAATAGAAATTAAAAAATCAACTAAAAAAGAACATAAAAAAGCAACCTGAGTTAATTTGTCAAACTTGCGACTCGGGTCATAAAATCAAGATAAACATATAGAAAGAAAATCAAAACAAATTACGAAATTCAATTATCAATCAGTACAATATTAAAGGATGAGACTAAAAAAATCAAGAAAAAAACATTAAAAAATGATCCAAGTCAATCCACCAAATCCATAACTTGAGTCATGAGACTAAGAAAACCTTATAAAAAAACAAAAAAAACCCTAATTTAACACGGATTAAGTAGCCAAATCCATGACTCTAGCAATGAGACTAAGAAAATCTCATGGGGTCGAAATAATCTCATAAAAATCAAACCGAAATAAATCATGAAATCTAATTCTCAATTAAACATAATATTAAATGATGAAATTTGAAAAAAAAATCAATTAAAAAAACTGAGTCAACTGGATTAACTTACCAAACCCGCAACCCGGGTTGTGAGATGAGAACAATCCAATAAAAAACAAATCTAATGTTCAAGGATATGAGACCGATATAACCTTTTACAAAAAATTTAAAAAAATAACCTGATTTAACCATGGTTAAAATACCAAAACACACAACTTAGATCATGAGACCAAGATATCCCTATAAAAAAAATTAAAATAGATTATGAAACTCAATTACTAACCGACACAATAGTGAATAATAAAATTAAAATTTTAAATTACATTGCTAGAGTACTTTAAAATTTTAATGTATTGTTAATGTTTTAATGTGTTGTTAATGTTAATTAATTAATTAACAATAATGGGTAACAATGTAGCATGTGTGTAGAACTAGTAACACATTTTCCAAAGAGTGGGCACGAGTCAAGAACCAATAAGAAGCAAGTGACTCTCTCTCTCTCTCTCTCTCTCTCTCTCTTATCCGTAACGGACGTTGAATTTCTTGCCCCCAAGTCAATGAGATTTCTGACTACTTTCTCTCTCCACTTTGAATTGCTGTCTTCGGGGTGCGAAACTGTCACACAAACTGGATAATCTCAAACAATTTCACCATGCTAGATCTCATCAGCATCGTCATCCATGCGTGCTACCATCCATGCACCCACACACACACTCGATGATTCTTCTTAATCCTCTACCTGCCCAACTCCATGGACAAGAGAGATATTCATCCATTTACATCGATCAGTGTTTCCATATTCGTTAATTTTGGTGTTGAATGAGCTTAGCTAATGGATCAAAACCCTTTAATTGATTCATTTACGTCTTGGGAAATTGATTTTAAGTGTAATGGGAATAAAGCAACCCTTGTGGATAAGACATCTGGATGCTCATATTATTGCATTAATTCGTTACACTCGTACATTACCTTGGAGGAAGCTGGAGAACTACGCATGAGAGTACTGTGGTTTACTTTGCATATTATCGTCCACAACTTTGCGTCCTTCAAATCAAGATCAGCAAGAAGAATATTTCCCATTTAAGCCTGTCTATCACTCGTTGGATATAGACTTTGCTTAGTCAAGTCTACTTCCTTAATCCCAAATTAATTTCCCTTAATCGTTAGCAAGATCATACTTGTATAAATATTATTATCATTACATTATTTGCCTAAGACACCTCCCCTTTTTCTTTATATTCAATAATTATATAAATTATATTACGTGATTTCACCTAATAGTTTAAGTTTTTAGGTTGAAATGATTATTTAACATGATATCAGAGTTTTGATAACCAAGCGGTCGTGATTTTGAATCTTATCATTTTTGTTTATTAAAATTAAGTACAAGATGATATGGTTTAATATAAATTTTAAAGTCAAAAGATGTTTTACTTGATAAAATATGTTAGAAAATTATATAAATTATATCTTTTAATTTTATATAATAGCTTAAATTTTTAAATCAAAGTAATTCTTTAAAATGTTAGCTTCAAAATGGAAGATCATGTTTGGTTTGTTGCAATGTTGTAATGCACATAACGAAGTATAAGAAACAGACAGGACGAAGCAAGGCTATCTTGCTTTGATTCTTCACTTCCACCTACGATTAGTCATGTTCTACGTTCAACACTTGGACCTGGATATTGAATCTTACACCCCAAATATATGTATATACGAAGAAATTAAATTGAAGAAATTTGTAAAAATAACCAAATTCAAAACAAGTGCATGAACGTTGAACAACACCCGTGTCAGATATGGATCCTCAAATCCGAGCAAGAGGCAGAACGTTCAAGGTATACTATATGAAAAAGAATGCGCGTTATTATTATAAAATTATATTGAAAATAACAAAAAAATATTACATGATCATATGTTGTGTTTAAATTTTTAAATTAAAATAGTTTTTTAATATAATATTAGAGTTTGAATGACCAAGTGATGACGAGTTTGAATCTCATCGTTTGTATTTGTTAAAATTACTTAAATTTAAACAAAAAAAAATATTAATTGAAGATTAATGAATTGAATGAAGCAGATATATTACCTAAATCGTGATATGATTTTGAATTATACCAACTCTTCTTATGGATATACATGAAAGTTGAAGCTAATAGGGTTTTTTCAGATCTGTGATGCTGTCCATTTTACCAAACTTTGAAAGCTAAACATTATCAAGATGCTGAAATATATATGTTTAATTATTATACTTAGGATTAAAATTGCACCCAACTATTTGGTGAACGAGACAGTCGACATACATAGTACTGTGCTAATTTTTTTAATTAACTCAAAAAAATAATTTCTAAATTAATTTATTAGAAATGTTAATAAATAGGAATTAGCAACCCCAGAAGCAAAATATCTTGAATAAAGAACAGACGTAGCTTGATAATTATAATTTAGAAATGGCAATATATATATATATATAATATATATATATATATATAGAGAGAGAGAGAGAGAGAGAGAGAGAGAGAGAGAGAGAGATCTGATGCAAATGCTTTCGTAATCTGTTTAAAGGCAAAAGCTTAATATATTGCTGCTGTACACGTGTCTCCAAAAATAGGATTCCTCATGCATGTTCTTCCATATATCCTTACGAAAAAAGACAGAGATGTCAATAAATGACTGAAAGTCTATGGAAGAAAATGTGAATTAATGAGCAAATGACAGAAACAGAAAATTAGCAATGACTAAACCCTAATAAGGTAAAGAGAATTTAATGGCAGCAACACACTTGGCAACAAAGAATCTGCACTGTACAGTCACATACAGAACTGAGACTGAAGAAGACACGATCTTAAACGGATAAGACCATATTAATTTACCCTCTCAAACTCCTCGTGCAAGTAGCCACAAGCACTCTTAAAATCACCCCTTCCTCCCCCTCTACCCCTCACTTTCTCACCTTATAAATTCCCATGCAAACCCACTTCACTTTTCATCAGCAAAACACAGTCTCAAAAACCACTTGTTGTAAAACCAAGAAATATTTGAGAGTGAGCGAGCTAGCAATATGGAGAGTGGAGTTAGAAAAGAAGACAAACCCCCTTCCTCCTCTTTCAATCTTCAACAACTGCCCTCCTCAGTAAAACCTGGCCCGTTAAGAAAGATCATAATGGTTGCATCAATAGCAGCTGGGGTTCAATTTGGTTGGGCACTACAGCTCTCTTTGTTAACCCCATATGTGCAACTTTTAGGCATTCCTCACACATGGGCAGCTTTCATTTGGCTCTGTGGGCCGATTTCTGGTATGTTAGTCCAGCCAGTAGTTGGCTACCACAGTGACCGCTGCACATCTCGTTTTGGCCGTCGCCGACCATTTATCGCGGCGGGGGCTGCTTTCGTCACCATTGCCGTGTTTCTCATTGGCTATGCCGCTGACATTGGCCACCTTTCTGGTGATTCCCTAACCAAAACAGCTAAACCACGAGCCATTGCTGTGTTTGTTGTAGGGTTTTGGATTCTTGATGTTGCTAATAACATGCTTCAAGGTCCATGTAGGGCATTTCTTGCTGATCTTTCAGGGACGAATCAGAAGAAGACACGTACATCCAATGCTTTCTTCTCTTTCTTTATGGCTGTTGGCAATGTTCTTGGCTATGCAGCTGGGTCTTACACTCACTTATACAAACTTTTTCCATTTTCAAGAACCAAAGCTTGTGATGTCTACTGTGCAAACCTCAAATCTTGCTTCTTTATCTCTATTGCCTTGCTTTTAACATTAACAATTCTAGCTCTCTCTTACGTACGTGAAAAACCCTGGTCGCCGGATGGACGTCCCGGTGAAGGTGGTGACGAGGAGGAGGAAGAGGAGGCGATTGGAGAAGCCAAAGAGTCGGTGCCAATGCCCTTTTTTGGGGAAATATTTGCTGCTTTGAAGAACTTGCAAAGACCTATGTGGATCCTACTAATGGTGACGTGTCTAAATTGGGTTGCTTGGTTCCCTTTCCTGTTGTTTGATACTGATTGGATGGGGAGAGAGGTTTACGGTGGTGATTCAAGTGGAAATGCTGATCAACTCAAGATGTATGATCGTGGGGTCCATGCAGGTGCATTGGGGTTGATGCTTAACTCGGTGGTTTTGGGAGTTACTTCGCTTGGTGTGGAGCCTTTGGCTCGTGGGGTTGGTGGGGTTAAGAGGCTGTGGGGGATTGTGAATTTTGTCTTGGCTATTTGTTTGGCTATGACTATTTTGATAACCAAATTGGCTCAGTCCAACAGAAGGTACACCACCGTGAATGCAGGAACCCACCTCTTGCCGCCGCCGCCTGGTATCAAGGCTGGTGCTTTAGCCCTTTTTGCCGTTATGGGCATACCTCAAGCTGTAAGTTCTTGTTGGGCTAGCTTTAATTTCTTTTCAAGTATTGTTTCGTGAGTAAACTTGACATTATGAATTGAAATTTCAACATAAATTTGACTTAAAAATTAGCTAATTCAATTTCCATATAATACTTACACTTTGATTTTTTTTTTATTTGTTTTTGGTCATATATAACAAACTGATTGCTGCATGAAAGGTGTTTTAATATATTTTTTAATTTTAATTTTAATATTTTCATAATATGTTCATTTTGAATTTGAAATACTGTAATCACAGTTTTATAGTATAACTAGATAAGATAAGATAAGATAAATAGGTTGATCATATTATCAGAGACATAAACGAGAGGACAGTGGACAACACTCCCTATGACTGCAAGTGTGTAAAATCTTCAAAGTCTCTAGGAACCTGTACCTGCGTGGAGCCACGTAGTTTACAAATGGCTAGTTTTTGAGTTCTGATTCCTTTCAATGGCCCTCCAATGCATGGACAGCAAACATTAACTGCCCTCGTCTGAGTTTCTTCTTGAATGTGTTTGTTTGGCTGGATTAGGCAGATTATGATGTTACCTAGCAACACTTAATTAGTGAAAAGCCAAGATTATCAATATTTTATTAGGGGCATGGATTTAGTGAAACGTCCAAATTAATGGAAATATATCCAATATTAATGTGTGAGTCAGTGTGCATTTAATGAAAATTGTGGTAGCTACCGCTGAGATTGTTGTTGGAAAAGCTGCAACTGCTGTTTTAATGGAACTTTAAGAACATATCTTTAATTCTTTGAAAAACATTAAATTGATCATAGTAATCTTAAGTTATTAATTAGTAAAACAAGACTCGAAGATTTTCATGATTAACCAACGATGGCTAATGTTTTGCAGATAACTTACAGCATCCCTTTTGCTCTGGCATCAATCTTTTCTAACACCTCTGGTGCTGGCCAAGGTAAATTTTTAAATTCCAACCCTTTTTAAAGAAAATGAAAGCAATACTTTTGGTGATTCGTAAAGTACCCTCCTAAACTGTTAATTCCCTTGTTCCAAATTTATTATAGGGCTTTCTCTGGGAGTTCTCAATCTGTCAATAGTTATACCACAGGTCAGTGCTTCATGCTGTTAATGCATACTGCTGTTATAAATTCACCCCTAGTGATCGTATTTCCAAGCATAATGCCTCTACAAGTTTATGCCATATATTTATTTGATGATGGTTTCTTGGAGTGCATTCAAATTGGATTCATCTTGAGCCCTAGCCTTGTAAGTCCTTCAGCACTGGACAATGCCACAGTAGTGATCTGTTGACTTGAACATAAAAGGAAAACAGTATTCCACAAGTATCATGCTTCTTTAATTAGATAAAGAAATCGTAGTCTGACAACTATGACCTATCTTTTTATGTAATGATTTATTGGAATGTATGGAATGCCCCATCTAGACATGTTAGGATGGGCTACTAAAAGCACTCAAGGGCAAGCATTATATTGGTTTCGAAGTATGGGTGTAATGCTGGCTTATGAAATTATTGGAAAGGTTGCATAAACTTTTTCCAGACAAAACAAGGTAAATCTTTGTTCTTCTCTGACTCATGATATTCTGTGAACCCCAAGAATGATAGACTGACACTTCAATTATGTGATTCCGTGCACCAAAATACAGAACATGAAGAAGAGAAGAAAAGAATCTTATTCAAATCATGGAAAGGAAAAGGAAGAAAAAACAAAGGGGATATAATATGTTGATGGAAAGGAAAAAAAAAGAAAAAACAAAGGGGATATAATATGCTGATTTAGAGATGCTAAAGGATGATTTAACTCAATTACTGGTTTAATTATATTTTTGCAGATGGTGGTGTCTGTAGCAAGTGGACCTTGGGATGCCCTTTTTGGAGGAGGTAATCCACCAGCTTTTGTAGTAGGAGCTGTTGCAGCCGCAGTTAGTGGAATATTGGCTTTCACCATGCTTCCATCTCCACCTCCTGACATCCCCTCAAACAAAATGGCTGTCACTGCTGCATTCCATTGACTTGCAAAAATGTAATAATAGCAGTTTGCCTTTTCTTTTTAACTTCTAAAGACTGGTGACTGGTCTATAATGGTTCCTTTTTTTTTTTTTTGGAGATGTATCAAAGGCCAAAAATGGCCAAGTGTTTGTCGTCATAGCTTAATCAAACGGCCACAAATGGCATTTGAGAGTCATGTCCATATGGCTGTGCGAACATGCTTGTCTAAGTGAAATATACAGTCATGGTTAATCCTATTCCCAGCTCTAATTATCTAATAACAACATCGTAGGGAAAAGTTCATTTCCAAAGTTTTGTTTTGGCGTACTTATTTTGATTATTTATTTGGCGTACTTATTTTGTCGAAAACATGTACTGCTAACAGAGGACTGACACATCCAGGGGGAAGCTCTGTACCATATCCAACATCTAGGCAATATTTTTTTCAGTCTACTGTGGTGTTGATGAATATTTATAATCTGTATAACCTTTTTCCTTTCCTTTCCTTTTTCTTTCCTTTCGTTCTTCTTTTTTATTGGGGTTTGGGGGAGGGGGGCCTGTCAGCTGAACTGCTTAGTTTTTGTCTGATCAGCTTTTTGCAAAATGATGTTGCCATCATAAGAACTTGAAGAATGATTCGAAATGCTGGCATTTGAAAGTTTTTGCAAGCACACTTTGAATTCATATCCATTGATGCTTCTCTTTTTCCACTTTTAAAATCTGTTCTCCCGTCTAATTTTTGTACTCGTATTCCTGCCACTTAGTGGTTGCAGCCCTTATCATCTCGATCTGGGTTGATCGTATTCCACACTTTCATGTTGTTGTTTTGTTAATTGGAATTTGTGTGCTTAGATATATACACATGAGTAGCTTATATACAAGGATGGATCTATAAAAACCACTATCCAATAACACAAGCTTTTGGATTGAAAGTGGTGCCCATTAATGTACATTAGCCCTTGTGTGCGTAGGCCCGTGAAGGAACTCGCAGACTCCCCGGTGTAGATTAACTTGTTTGCTTGTTTGATGTGGAAACAGGGTTGGCTTGAAAATGATTATGTACTCCTGGAAAACATTTCATGTACCTAAATGTGATGAGTAGATGGGCAAACCCTTCTAGTCTTTTAAGGATCTTGGCTGATGATTCGAAAACCATGTCAAGAAACCAAGACTCCAAACCTGAATGCCTGAATCAGTATAAGCCTAAAAGATCTGATGGAGAGACTTTTCATTCATGGTGACGTTGAAATATTCTGGGAACTTATTGCAGCAAACTTTCCAGTGTGCACAGAAACTTGCTGCTGTTGCTGGTCTCTCCACCACAAATGAATCAAACGACTGGACTTCATCCAACACTAACATTCACTAATTAGTTATTTTGCTTTCTGTTTTCAAAGTTCGTCTTCTCTCAAACAGAGTTACATGCCGGACAAGCAGAAACAGTGCTGATAGAGCCAGGACTCAATGCTTTAAAGCATTGAGCAGTACCCCTTTATCCTTCTAAATGCTTTAACAGCCTATCAGAAACTTGATATGTTAGTTTTGTGCTGTTGAAGCTTGATGGACTATGTTCAAGTATAGAGACATGGATGCATGCCGCATATTTTCGTATGCATGATTCTTGCATGCTTGTGTGTGTGTGTGAATATTCACGTGTCTGAAGTAGGAAAATAATGGATCTCTTATTTGTTTTGAATTTTAGTATCTGAAGAATCTTGCCTTCAACATGGCTAAACATGGATGGAATGTTGTTGTTGGCAACCACTGAGGAGTTGGCGGTGTTTCAATTACTGCAAGTTTCTTCTCTCTTTTTTGCTGAATACTTGTGTAGAGCTGAGAAAGATGAAATATATATAATCATCTTATACTTGCTGTTTTCTCAGAAATGAATTCTGTGTTGACAGCAATTACTTGCCGACTGATGTTTTTCTGCCTCACATATCAATTGCTTTGGCCGATTATTTGCCTAAAACTATGACCATGAGCATTATTGTCTCCAAATTATTGCCTTTTTGGACATTCGTAGATGAAGTTACTTCATCTATAATTTATCTTCTGTCAAATAAAGCTATCAAGACAAAATGTAAAGTTCCTGGTAAAAGCCTTGAACTTCTTAAGGGTCACATATATATTATGTGCTTCTATCCCTTTAGATTTTAAACATGTACTTTACATTGGAGCGCCAACAAGAAGTCAATAATATAGAACCACTGCATACGGTTGAAATTCTGTCTAAAAAGAAGCAATCTACTGGGAAAATATGGTCAGATCACATGACAACATTTTTGTGTGTTGTCTCTTGTACATGCATTCCTGCTTGCCTCCTTTTTAGCTTGCTGAAAGTTGCTTGGGCTACCATTGGTTATTCTTGCTGCTATATCCTTCCTTTCACTTTAAGTTAAGAGTGTCAGAGATTTGATTCGAGTGGTATTCTACTATGGGAATTAGAAGAATTTCCTCAAGGAATGAGATACAAGAGCCTTTGAAGGATTGAATTTATGCTAAACAGAGTATTTTGGCACTGTTAATAATTGGAGAAATCTGAATTCCTTGAATATCAGAGTACAAATTCTACAATATAGGGTCGTTTCTAAATTCAAATCATAATCATCAAAGTGGATATTTACTGACAAGATTAATGGTAACAAGAAAAAGAAATGCAGTTCCTCGGTTTCTACTGTCCATTCAAAGTTATCTGGATCTTCCGGTTACTTTCTGTTGTTTTCAAATCTTGTGTCACTGTAGCTAAGATGGCTCTTCTGTGCTTATTTTGTTATTCTGTAGGTCATCTGAATCTGAAAAATGCCACTTTGGTGGCCTTGAATATAGCATCCAGGTTCAGGAATTTAGTACTTGGTTGCCAAATTTTTGCAGTCTCAGTTCTGCATTAGATTTGTTCAACTGCGTTTTCATTGCCAGGTCAATCATTGGAGTGAAATCTGCTTATCATTTTGGTACGTTAATTTTTTTCCATGCAAGAAAAGTTGGAAAGAGATCCATTGTACCAGTAATCTGGACTAAGTTACTGTTTAGATTGCTTGGAAGCAAAGAGCAGCCTTTTACTTTGTAAAAGAATCAAAATTAGCTTATCTGATTTCATACGCAACAAGCTTCCTTTTTACTTTGTTGGATTCTGTAGGGTCAAGGATATCGCATCTCATCGTCGATTTTAATTAATTTGGTTGTTGAACCGTGAACAGCTCGATGTTCAGTCCTCATGTGTTGATATTAATTATTTGTTTTCAGGCGAAATATCCCGGGGAGAATGGAGAGAGGACTCCTGTTGCAGGGGCTGCAGCGGTTTGCAATCCATGGAGCTATTTTGGTTAGTGTTTTTGCTGAATAAAGTAACAATTCAAGTGATTTAATTTTTCAAGTGGAACTAATATCACGAGGGCTGAAGTTTCTTGTCGTCAGCTGGTAATTTAGTTTCCAATTCCGAAAGGAAAATGGCTATGCCAAACTTGGAAGAAGCAGTTGTCATGTGGCTTCCATTACCTTTTACCTTTACCTCTCCTTAATTTTTCGCATAAGCAGCATTTCACTCCTTCTCAACCAATGTTATGCTGCACAGAACATCCATCCTGTTTCCTGTAGCAATCAAGGGCAGATTCTGCACTGGAATAGTTGAAAGGCTAGCAGGAAGACATTCTTTCTTTTATTTCTATTCGCAGTACAGCATGATAGCTTCAGGAAAAAAAAAACATTTCACTTCTAATCTTGTTCTCAACTGCTCTATATTGATAAAATATTATTCTGTTGTGTATTCTTTTGCTCTTCATTCTGATGTCTTTCCTCCTTGTCCTGTTATTATTTATGGACCAAACCCAATGTTCTAGCAGTTGGGATTTCAAAGGCCAAGGATTCATCAAGCTTTATCTTTGGTGTTCTTTTGGCATTAAAATTTGGTATTGTTTCATCCTACTAATTGTATAACTGTATGTCAATAATGTATGTTTCTATATCAAAATCAATAAATTAAGCTTAACTAAAACTTGTGCTTTTGAAATATGAAGATTCTGATATATTATTTTGGTATTATGAAATCTAGAGTCCATGTGAGCTCAGTTGTCAAAGGGATGGTGAGATTACATAAATGCCTGAAATGTGAAGAACAAAAGACGAAGAGGTAAGAACAAGGAAGCACTTGAAATGTCAGCACAAACAATTGCTTGAAATGCCAACAAATCTAAAAGAGGATAACTAATGAGATATCATCAAATAGTACGGATCTAACATTGCAACCAAATTCACATGGTTTTCTAGAGGTCGATATCATTAGTATAAAATGCCCCACTTGCCTAGTTTGGTGGTCTTACTAGAGTATCAGATAGAGCTTTCTGTGCTTATATTCCTTGGTGAAAGATCAGCATAAGAGCCATTTGACATAGTGATTTCTTGATCTAATTATCATATTTTGCATCTTAGAATGTAGCTTTCATGTTATTAACATGTTTTACTTTGCTCTTCATTTTCTACAGCTAAAGAATTATTTCTTCTGCATAACCTGAAAGCCGATAAATTTGAAAATAGCAGAAGTTTTCGCTTTAATATGGCATTTACATCATAAATTTGTGTATAATATTTCTCCTAATGCTTTCTGGGATCATTACAACTATGCAACCTGCCTTACTGGAAAATTTGAGGTGTTAGTAACTGACATTTGCATCTCTTCCTTCTCGCTCGCTTGTCTTCTAAGCATCCAAAAGTATCATATATTTTTCAGACTACTATGTTGGGGAATGTATGGGTGCCACGACTATGCATTAGTGCTCTGGATGATCCAATCTGCACCGGAGAAGCCATTCAATGGGATGAATGCAGGTGGATCCTCTTCTATGATACTGAAATAACTTGTGTCCTTAACAACCCACTTTCGTGTTAATCTGAGATTTGAATTTTCTCTTTTGACCATTTCAGACAGCAAACCCAAACATTGTGTTGGCTACACCACAGCATGGAGGGCATCTAGTATTCTTTGAAGGATTAGCGGCAACCAGCTAGTACTGGTACTTCTTACCTTTCTGGTAGTAGAACACTAGTCTCTAATCAATTCAACATTCAGATGATGTTTTGACTATAAATGTATGTAATAGTTCATCTTCCTAGATTTACAAGTCTTGTCCTGATTTGGAGATGTCATTCTTGGGGGTAGACAGATGGATAGACCTTATATTTTAATGGGGTTAGCTGTGGCGTTTTTCTTAACTTTCCTTTGGTAACCCCCTGCAAATCTCTTCTAATTGGCAGGTGGTCAAGGGCTGTAGATGAATTTCTTGGTGTTCTACACTCTAGTCCATACATGCATGTACAGAAGGTGCAGTACTTTCTGTTAATTACTCCCACTCTTCTCATCAAACTGATAACAAATTATTATCAGATATGCGTTGGTGAATGTAAATCGTTGTTTTCGGACCTTGTCTAATTGTGGAAGGATATAATCTTCAAGGTTTTGTTCTCTTTTCTCCACTTTAATCAACATGCAAATGTTTCTGGAGGTAACGTTGTTTTCCTGTTAGAAAATTCTTAAATCATATTTTGCAACAGAAACGCATATCAATGTGGTTTCTCGCTTTCATTGCCATCAGAACAAATTGGCCACTGCTAGGATCAGCCCTTAATCTCATCTTTAGAAAGAAAGAGGTCAAGAAAAGTCATGCCCGCAGCTTAACAGTTCTGCTAAAATGTTCTTCAATAACTTTGTGTCTTCTTTTTTCTTGATTATAGGCTAACGAGAAGTATTTCACTTGTATTAACATATAATTTAATAATATTAATTCAAGATAATTAAGGAGATAAAGATATCTGTGTTTTGTCTTTATTCCTTCTATATTTACAGTTGTTTATTCATTCATTAAATGCTAACAACAACTACTTTTTAATAAATCCATCAATATATATATATAAGGTCTTCTAAAATGTCTGTCATTACCTGCCGAACTGCACTATAGCAAAAGAAAAAGAAAATCAGGTGTCTCAATCTCTGAACTTAATTATTGCCGCCAATTTGGATAACCTCTAAGAAGAGATCGGGGTGTGTGTGTTTGAAGTTTCAGACGGCATACAAGGTGACTTTTTTTTTTCCTGACCTTTGCTGGTCGATAGGCTTAGATTACGCCACCATGTGGGGCATATTTTGGTGTTTGCACTTGAAAATCGACACCATCTTTCATCAAAATTCTAAAAACTTCACTGTTCTTCGAGAGGAAGTTTTTGAGTTAATTTGGTGCATTTTCATTGAGGTTAGGCAATGATTAGATCACGGTCTTCTTCGAAGTGATATAGTTCTACGGGGACATTTACCTAAAGTACTTATCAAATTCTCAATTTGAAGGCACCATTGATACCCTAAGATGGCTGAACGGTGCCATTTTTTTTTTTAATTCTGGTAATTATAAATTTACTAGACTTTAATTAATCTAATTAAGCCAGGTAGGTTAATTAAGAGATAAAACTCTTCCAGTAATTATATACTCTATTCACAGGTTTTGAACTCAAGATTTTATTTTAAAAAAATAAGTGTTGAATTACTTAAATCAACTACAACTATTCTATCTCTTCTTCACTATAACTTTAATTTATGAAAAATTAAAATTTATATTTTATGATTTATAAAAAATAATTTTTAATTTTGATTCATAATTTAAAAGTTGTTTTTAATAATTTATGATGAAAATAAGTTAAAATAACTTAAGTATATTTGATAAAAATGACTTAAAACAACTTTTTAGAAGAAGATATATAATATGTATTGCGAGTAGAATTTATAAGTTAAAATTTAGAATCTTTAAATTGAAATTAAATAAAAAAAACTCCACTCAATTTTGCAAAAAAATCTTAATTTAAGTTAAAAGTTATTTCTAACCAAAAAAAAATTATAATTTATTAATAAGTCTAAACTTAAGAACAACATATAACAAAAATAATTAATAAAAAACTTTGTAACAAGGTTAAACTCAAGATTTATTTTTTATCAAGCATTTTTTTAATTTTTTTTTATAAATCAAAATTAAAAAAAAAACTTAAAAACCATACCAAACAATACTTAATTTAATCACTCAAATTGTAATTTTAGATTTGGACCTCTCTTCCGTCCTTATAAATGTTAGTTTTTAAGAGGAAAAGGGTGCCCTCTAGCTAGGAATTAATGCTTGTGAATCCATGTGTGTGTACATGAAATAATGACTCGTGCCGATATCTCACAAAAAAACATGAATATCGGCCGCTGCCATGATTCTGAGGACAAAGGGTTTTTGGTAAGAAATGACCTCCATCATCATTAGGAAGCTATCATTTCAACTTTTTTAATATCAAATTCAACTTTCTTTACCTATTTTTAATCAAAGAATCTCTCCTTTCTTCCCTTGTGATGAACACATGCACGGCCAATTTTCTAATTGGAAAGAATATTAATTCAAACCATTGGAAACAAGAAAAGACCAAAGGTAAATCCAAATCACGTTCATTTTCCTTGTATTCTTAGCCTTCATAGCCGTTTATATTGATATATGCAGTTTATCCTCTGTTCAATTTTTTTCCCGTAAAATTCTGGTTTTATTTGTTTTATATAATTATATATGAAGCAGTTAGTAGTCGGTACTTCAATGGTTATGACAAGTTCTTCGCGGTTTTATTATTTCATCGCACACAGGTTTTCTTCATTCAATCTTAATTTGAGTTTGATTTTTATAATATAATATATATGCTGATGAAAATAATATAAATAATATAAGTAATATAAAATTTTATCAAATAAAATCACCATATAAAAACTCTAACTTAAAATTTTATAATTATTTCAAGTTTTTTGTTTTGTTTTCATGTCTCCACTAAGAATACTTTGAATTTGAAAATTAGATATTAAATTTGATGGTAATAATTTCAACTTCAGACACTATTTCTATGATTCAAAACTTGTAGTTCCTTACTTGTAACGATATCTCTTCGATACAAATTTTTTGATATTTTGTATGCAAAAAGTATATTAAAAACTTGTGAAGTAATTAAATAGCTTGAATATTTTGAATGCAAAAAATTAACTTAATAGCTCAGGATATGATTCTTCAATTGATTACAAATACGCGCGAGAATTTCTTGTTAAAAAAACATTAGCTGATGTGGTAATGAAAATTACAAGTTTACTTGATTATAATTGAAATTGCAAGCCTACTATTATAAGCCTAATAATTATTACCTATAAATTATCACTCTACAAATTATTTACCTACAAGTTATATGCCTACTTGATTACATGCTTGGTGATAAGCATGTTTTGAAGATCTTGAAATCTTAGGTCAATTGCAAAGCAACTATTGATGGTTTTTTTTTACTGCCTTACAATATTCTTCAAATAAAGAATTTTAAGGTAACTTGTGTAACTACTCATTCACCATTTAGTACTTAAAGTAATTTCTGGTAACTACTCACTTATTTTATTTCATTGATGTAACTTATGGTAACTACCTACCACTCACCATATTTCATTCATTGCTTTAAGAATCTTACACCATGTAGTCTCTTTATACCTTTCTTTCATTACCCATACTACTTTCATTTGCTCAAAACGGCTTAAACCCACTTCTTTAGCATGTTATTACATGTTTGAGGTGACTTATCATTTATGCAAGTTTAGACTTTATCAAGTCTGCTCTGCAATTAAGATTAACTTGTTCTTAATTCTGAGGGGTGTAGCTCAACTAACAGGTTTTGGGTTTGCTTTATAAAAATTACTAGTTCGAGTCTCAAAAAATCTTAGGGCCACTAGAAGATTATATGGTTGTTAACTTCAAAACCCGGAGAATTAGTCGAAGTGCTCGTAAAATTTAAGCATAATCTAATAATCAAATGGAAAGTTTCGATTTTTTTTGCCAAAACGGTTATTTTGTGCAATCCAAGCCTCTTTTTAAACTAAGCATTGTCCAATTAATCTACAAATACTTCTACAAGACTATCCATATGTATGATAGGTTTTTATTTTATTTTTGGTAAAAATACCTGCAACAAATAAGTGATATATTTACATTTTATTAGCAATTTTATCTCAATTTTTTAATTCGGTGTAAGTGAAGGAGCTAGAGACTTCTCTGAATATGTGTGATGGAAAGACGCAATCAACCTATCTACACATCTTACTAGAAAAAGAAATATAAAGAGATATAATAAGATCTTTGTACCAAACTGAGTTAGGATTTCACATTAGTGCTTGGAAAATAAGGGATTCTAATACAATAATAAAACCATAATTAATTAATACCGATTTAGATTTTTTGGATTAATTAAGAATGTGTTAATGTACGTGCTGAAAACTCTTAATTAATGTTAAAGTATATTGTAATGAGATTATTATTATTGTTATTATTATTTATGAAAATGAAATAATTAAGATGTTTGGTGTTCATCTACTCAACAAAAACTATTTGTTTAAACCCATAATTTATATATATATATATATATATATATATATATATATATATATATATATATAGCAGTCCAGTCTATTAATTCTTTGACTTCTGACTTAGAAAAAACAGTATTTGATCATGCCCTCTTCAAAGCCATAAAGTTTATAATTTCCCCATTTTCAAGAATCCTCTTATGACCTGGAGAATTTTCTAAAACAAATCTGATGCCTTGAATATGAGCTGGGGTAAATATGCTGGGATAAGGAACCGAGTTGACTTGGAATAATGTGAGATAAAATCATGTTCATATTGAGCATATATACACATGAATATGTTGATGTTGTCATTGATTTTTCTCCACCAAAAAGGTGATCAACAACTATGATGTAGTCGTGGGAGAATTATCACAAAAGGGATAAGATAATCAAAAGATAGAATGATTGCCTTCTTGAACTTATTTCTTCTACAGCAACAGCTATATATATCTCTGCAAACGAATAGGGTTGCTTTTTCACACTTGTAATGTTCTTTTTATGTGTTTTGAAACTCCAGACGATTGAGAAATAGAAAAAGACATAGCAATTTGCAAAATATCATTATAAATAGTCTTTTTACAATTAATTTGTGTGGCCTTACTGTTGAGTACTGTACGATGATCATAAAAGTACGTACTATTATCGAAGAAAAATACTTCCTAGCGTTTTTAAATCATCTGAAGATTGATTCTGCAGGACAAAAGGTATCGAAACAAAAGATTAGTTGCTTGATGATGAAAACAACATCATTACCAAATAAAAGAAGTAGTGGTGATGATCATCAAATCTACTGCAACCCAAACTGTTGTCCCAATATATATATATATATATATGTATATATATATATGACCAAGTACTTTTCTTCAGAGCCAATTCATTATTAATATACTCACGCTGTGAAAGGATCGATCCTTAATTAATATCATATCTTCAGCATATTCTAAGAAATTGGTCTTTTGGATAGTGAGTGCCTGTATCTACATTGATAACTAAGTCCGGAAAATGGTCTGCATATTGGATGACTAATGGACTGCTGCTATCACATAAGGAAATCATCGCCACACATTTAAGGGATCCTGTCCTTCACTGCAGATTTTCAAGGTTTATCAAGCTAGTCATGTTCTTTGCTTAGCGTCGCCAAGAAGCCGCCATATGTCGGCTTCATGTGTATACTGCTAGGGTTAGTGATACCTTGCATTTCAAGCTTCGTCAGGCAAATTTATATTAATCAGGAGGGGTTTAAATATAAATAATTGCCCCATGTCTTGCATATACAAGACAACGAAGGCCACAATCTACATCTACCCAGCTACGCCCCCACCATTCTTTATGTTGTTAAGGTTCAAAAATGTTTTCTTGGACTCTTTCAAACGGAATTTTCAATGTAAAGACTAAATATAATTAATATTCCTTAAAGCAACTTGCTCAAATCCTTGGACCGAGATATATTCTTTTTATCTATTTAATTTGATTTTTGTAGAATAGAATAGTAAATGGGAAACAAGGAGCTAGCTGCACCTGGAGTTTTGAAAGTATACGAGTAAAGTACTACCTACTACATATATTAGAGACAAGAAAATAAAGACAAATGATGAAATACATGATCATACCACTAACATACGTATTTCTCAAAAGTTTGCTCATATATACATCAGCATTGCGTGTATAATTTATATATTAATCCCATGTGAAACCTCTCATCGGCGTCCTTAATTACCCGATAATTAAGCTACCATGTTATGCTTATAAAATTTAAAGATATGAAAAGTGTTTTCCGCCAAAGTTGAAGTTTCCATTATATCTCTACTTTTGCTGGTCGAGATGCATTGATGTTTGATGGCTTGGGGAGTGATTGTGGAAAGCTAGCGTGGTTGGACTTGATATTCACATTCCGGGTCAAGAGGATTGAGTGTTTGTTCAGAAGTAAATAATAAAACAAAATGGTGTGGAAAGATTAATGTGGTCTCTCATTGTCTGCGGACCCTTTTAGATGTATTCATTAATGATGAGGGAGAGAGTCTATGACTTTTTCGACAGAGAAGATCCGTCGGCTTCTATCAAAATTAATTTTCCTTGGTTATAATGCTATGAGATTTTATAAGAAAGAAAAAATGTGTATTTTGTCAAAGAATTATTTTAATTTAATAGTTTAAGTTCTTAGATGAAGTTTTAAGATATGATTTATGTTATTCTTTAATACATACTCTAAAGTGAAAGTTTTTTGGACTTGAAACTTATATAGATTTATATTACTTTGTGCTTAATTTTTATCAAATAAATAGAGATTGTAAGATTCGAACTCGTGACCGCTTGGTTATCAAAGTTCAAGAACCATCTCAACTCAATAACTTAAGTTATCAAGTAATGTCCTAAGATATAATTTATATTATTTTATTTGAATATTTATGTTTTGCAATTATAATTTTATAAATAATGCCAATTAATATAAAGGTGCAAATTCAAGACTTGTGAGCTTCTTAGGCTTGCAATTATGTTGTAAAGAGGTGTGGTAGATTCAACATTAATTTGTGAATTACCATTTTCATGCCAAAATGTGGAAGAGTGCTTCCAAAAATTATATATATATATATATATATATATATATATATATATATATAGATTCAAATACATAATGTATATAGAAAGCTTAGAACATTTAAGGTACTGTCCAAGTTCAACTCCCTTTTCAAGCTACAGTGCGTAAGAAATCTAAGACAAGATTTTAAGCAAGAAAATTAGCAACATATGCATATGGCATCTAGAAAAAGGAAAGAGAGGACAAGTCGTCGGGGACGGTAGGTTGGGATTCCCCATTTTCCCCGCTGTTTTTTGTCGACTTCATGATGTCTTTTATAGCAACTTCCGAACTACCAAATTAGACCCCAAAAAAACGATTCCAATTCCTATGGTATTTTCAAGCATCGCATTGGACAAACAGAAACGTTTCGAAATGTTTTCTTGACCTATGACATCAATTCTTCGAGAATAAAGAGATACCCATCTTCTGTCTCTCCCTTCCTTATTGGTACGAGAAACTAAAAAAAAATATCCTATCTCTTATCCCTCTAGTCTTTGGTTCTATTCACTTGTAATGACACATTGGAATATTACCACATGATTTATTACAATGCCCCGTTTCTTGCATAAAAACTCAACCATGACCATCTTCTTTTGCTTGTCCTAAACTTTATTCATCTTGCCTTAATATTCCTTTTCTTTATTTCTCTCTTACATTGATGGAAGGCATGGAAGATCAAGAGGAACTTTTGAATCTTAGCCTAGCAATTGTTACAGACTCCAATGGTGACATGAAAAGGAAGAGAAAGAGATCAAGGGCAGATGTTTCCAATCCTTTGATGAATACTTATGAGGGTTGTAGTGAAGGGAAGATATTTAGGCTACTCCAAATGAGGGAACAAATGCTAAAACTAGACCATAAGAGGAAAGGAGCTGTTGAAGAAAATGGCAAAGGGCTTCATTTGATTCACTTGCTTCTTATAGCTGCCACAGCAATTGACGAGAATAATGTAGGCTCAGCCTTGGAGAATCTAACAGAATTGTATCAAAGTGTCTCCTTATCCGGTGATTCGGTGCAAAGGGTCGTTGCTTATTTTGCTGATGGATTGGCCGCAAGGCTCCTCAGCAAGAAATCTCCCTTCTATGATATGATTATGAAGGAACCAACATGTGAAGAAGAGTTCTTGGCGTTCACAGATCTTTACAGGGTGTCTCCTTATTACCAGTTTGCTCATTTCACTGCAAACCAGGCAATCCTTGAGGCCTATGAGAAGGAAGAAGAGAATAACAACAGTTCATTGCATGTTATTGATTTTGACGTCTGCTATGGCTTTCAATGGCCTTCTTTAATACAGTCTCTCTCCGAAAAGGCAAGCAGTGGCAACCGAATTTCTTTGCGAATAACCGGATTCGGCAGAAGAATAGAAGAATTGCAAGAAACTGAGAGTAGATTAGTTAGCTTTGCGAAAGGGTTTCGCAATCTAGTCTTTGAGTTTCAAGGGTTGTTAAGAGGGTCTAAGCTCTTCAACCTAAGGAAAAAGAAAAATGAAACAATTGCTGTGAATTTAGTCTTTCATTTGAATACTCTGAACGATTCTTTGAAGATATCCGACACATTGAAATCAGTACATTCACTTAACCCCTCCATTGTTGTCTTGGTGGAGCAAGAAGGTAGCAGAAGCCCAAGAAGCTTTTTGTCAAGATTCATGGAGTCTTTGCACTATTTTGCAGCAATGTTTGATTCTTTAGATGATTGTCTTCCTCTAGAAAGCTCAGAGAGATTAAGCATTGAAAAGAATCATCTTGGTAAAGATATCAAAAGGATGCTCAACTGCGACAAAGATGATGCAAACTGTCCAAGATACGACAAGATGGAAACATGGAAAGGAAGGATGGAGGGCCATGGATTTGCAGGCATTAAACTCAGCTCCAAGTCCTTGATACAAGCCAAGCTTCTTTTGAAAATTAGAACTCATTATTGTCCTCTTCAATTTGATGGAGATTTTTGTGGTGGGTTTAAAGTTTTTGAAAGAGATGATGGGAAAGGTATTTCTTTAGGGTGGCAAGATAGGTATTTAATTACTGCCTCTGCATGGCGTATTTGTGCATGATAGTTACTTTGTTTTTCCCATTTCCAGCTAACATATTCATGATTTTTGTAACTTGAATCAAATAAGAGTACTTAGTTTTGACATGATCATGTCGTAATTTGTGCCTATTTAGATTAAAATTAATTTAAATCTTGCTTGCTAGCATACTATATAGTACATATTGTTCACTCATTTCTTTAACCAAAAATATATATGTATTGCCCTATTCTCAAAATCAAGTTCTAATTAATTTGGACATGGAAGTTGATTAAATTTATACTAAAATTACTAAACTCCGTCCGGCTCAAGATTTAGCTTATGAATTGGATAGATTAATCCGAGTTAATTAAGATATTATTGTTTCAATTTTTTTAATTAAAATGATATATAATTTTTAAAAAAATTTATTTAAATGAAATCAGGTTTTAACCGGGTTGATAATTAAACCTTCGAGTTAATTTTAAATAATTTTTTTAAAATCAGACTTATATCAAGAATCAAATCATTTAAATCGTGTATCAACTTATCAAACTGATTTGAATTTAATAACTTTAGTTTATACATAATAACACACATATTTTTAGAGATTATCTCACGGGATTGGAAAATCCAAAGTGAAAGTGGATGCCTTCAATATGATTGTCATCAAGCCAGCTTTGGAGTGAGCTTCTCTTCCCCGCAAACTTCTGATGGTGCCATTTTGCCAACTCATAATATTCTAGAACTTAGCCATTCATTATATGGTTTGCTTTTTTTTCCTTTTAATGATCATAAAGCTAATTTTGGCCTAAAATTACTAACAAATCTCAAGTGTGATGACCAAACAAACCTCGTTTCCTAGCAATTTGGTGCATTAATTAACCTACATAAAACATGCATCTTGCTTAACCAAACCAATGAGTGTCAAGAATTTATAATTAATAAGATGATTATGAAAATTTCTGTATAATTTCGAAGCTGTTAATTTGGCCTAAAGCTGCCGCAGCCACAGTTTCATAACTTGTATATATTTATGGTGTATAGCTTTCACGTTTTCGTGAATTTGATGGTGTGCATGCATGAATCCAGCAATTAAATTATACTTGTGACAATATCCTAGTTGTGATAATCACTTCCCTCGCTAGACCAATATTAATTAATTCTAAGTTATTATAGTTCAAATCTCAAGTGAAGTTACAATTACGAGGTAATTTTTTAATTATATATAAATCCTAGTTTTTAACATTAGTAATAATAAATATTAAACAATTATGATATGAAAAGGCTCTAAAAATATATATGGCTCGTTAGAGCAATGAGACCAATGTATATGGCTCGTGCTGTCATGTTTTTATACTGGGTCAGACCCGATCATCACTTGGTGCTAGAGTTGCTTGCCCTTGACTTGGACAAGAGGTAGACCCGTGCCTCCACATGAGGAAACCTAGTGCTTGGGTTGCCGGCCTTCATGCATAGTGAGACCCAATATTAATTAATTCTTTAAGTTATTATAGTTACAATCTCAAGTTAAGTTACAAGATGTAATCTTTTAACTATATATATAAATCTTAGTTTTTAACATGAGTAATAATAAATATTAGACAATTATGATATGAAAAGGCTATAAAAATATATATGGCTCGGTAGAGCAATGAGTCCAATATATATGGCTTGTGCTGCCATGCTTTTATACTGGATTAGACCCGAGCATCACTTGGTGCTAGAGTTGCTTGCCCTTGACCCGGACAAGAGGCAGACCTGTGCCTCCACATGAGGAAATCTAGTGCTTGGGTTGCCGGCCTTCATGCATAGTGAGACCCAATATTAATTAATTCTTTAAGTTATTATAGTTACAATCTCAAGTTAAGTTACAAGATGTAATCTTTTAACTATATATAAATCTTAGTTTTTAACATGAGTAATAATAAATATTAAACAATTATGATATGAAAAGGCTCTAAAAATGTATATGGATCGTTACAGCAATGAAACATGTAATTAAATGAATTCAACTTTAACGACGATTCATGAATATTCTTATTATATTTATATCTTTGATTTAAAAAAAAAAGCACCTAGCCAGTGGTTGATCATAAAATACAACGGCATTACAACTAAAATACATTGGTACTTTCAATGAGCAACAATCATTTTAATAATTGTACTATATATAAGATTATAACAATCAAAATTGATCTGTAACTATATATCCCAGGCATATAATTTATTATAATTAATTAACTTAAGTCGTGTTTGTTTCTTGAAAAGTAATTTTTGGAAAATCACTTTCCAAACTTTCCTGTGTTTGTTTGTTATTAGAAAAATTGATCAACGAAAAACATTTCCAATTAAAGAAAAATTTGGCTTAATTTTCAGAAAAGTATTTTCCTTTTATTTTGGGCGGAAAACATTTTCTGGAAGTTGTGAAAAATTTAGAAATGTCATATTATTTGTTAATTATATCAAAATTAATTCTCAAACTTTTAATTGCTATATATATATATATATATATATATATATTGTTTTGATTTTTTTTTTTCAATTTCATCTCTTAGAATTTGATTTTTATATTAACTTTTGTCCTTATTTTTATAATTTTTATTTACTTTTTTCTTATCATTATTTAATTGAAATTTTTTATTTATTAATTTGATCCTCATTATTTTGATTATCATTTGTTTTATTTAAAATAATTAATTTATGAAATGTTATTTATTATTATTTTAATTTCTTTATCTTTTAATTTTTTTATTTTTTAGATTTGATCTCTATTATTTTGATTATTATTTATTTTATTTGAGATCATTTATGAAATTATATTTTTTTTCAATTTCATTCTCATTCAACTTTTTAATTTGTAAGATTTATTTCTCATTATTTTAATAAACTTGAAAAAAAATATTAATAAGTTATTTTCCAACTCATTTTCCATGACATAACCAAACACTAGAAAGTGTTTTCCAACTTATTTTTCATTACACTACCAAACATCAGAAAATAATTCACTTTCTCGGAAATTCACTTTCCAAAAAAAAACTACTTTCCAACAAACAAACGAGGTCTAAGATGTACATGTTACTATCAATGCCCTCCTTAAATAATGACAAAACAGCTACAATTAAACTTGAGGGGTAGTTCATCTGGTTAGGTCTTGAGTTTGTTTTTTAGTGGTCACAAGTTTAAGTCCTCTCAAAACCACTGAAAACTTATATGATCGTTAACTTCAGGACCCGTAAGATTAATTGAGGTACATGTAAGCTAGTCTAAACACCTACATTAATTAAAAAAAATACCTATAATTCTACAATCTCACATACTATACATAAAATTATCATTTTCTTCTCCACATAAGATTTAACATCCAAGTTTTACTATAACATAATTAAGCAAAAAATGAAAGATTAAACTTACCACACATATATTAAATTATATATATAAAAAACTAAGCTACTTGAGAAGTTACTTTGACTTTCTTGAAGATTAATGTGGATTATAATAATAATAATCTACAGTGATTTTTTTTTATAATAATTTTTTGATTTTTTACATTGTGATCATCTGATTTCTTTTTTTTTTCAATATAATTTTTTTATGTTGTGTTAGTTTGTAATTGAACTTGATGATTTATTTTAGTTATCTAGATATTGGGTCTGACAATGTTGATAAAAAAATATCGCTTAATTAATCCTTTATTTAATACGGTAAAATTTTATTTTATTGATTTCAAATAATTTAATCTTTGAGGGTCAAAATTTAAGTTTAAACAAATATCCAACCATTTTGTTTCAATAGCATCAAGGACTACTCGAGTTTACTAGTTTTTTTGTTTTTTTAATTGATTTTTTTATTTCATTCTTTTATGTTGGGTATATTGAGAATTATGATTTATATTTTATTTATTTATTTTTATGAGGTTATCACATTCTTACTATTTAAGTTGCAAGTTTGATTTGCTAACTTGGATTGTTTTTAGTTGTTTTTTACTCTTTTTTATTTTAAATTTTATCTTTCAACATTTGGTTAGTTAGAAGTTGAGCTTCGTGATTTTTTTTATTTTTATTTTTTATGAGGTTATCTCAATTTTATGACTAAGATTACATGTTTGGCATTTAAACCAGGATTGACAAATCTTTTTTTCTTTTTTTTTCCTAGAATTTGATGATATATATATTTTTTTGTTTACAATCTTAAATATTTCATCGATTTGCCTTTTTTTTTCTTTACTTAGATTATTTAGAAAAAAATGGATATTATTCTATTAAATTTCATTTAATATTTACTTTGTTATCAAGTGAGTTATAAAGATTTGTTTTTGAAATTTTGACAAAATTTATGTGTTCACGTTAAAAAATAATTGGTGTATGTATGTATATATATATATATATATATATATATAAATAATGGACTCTCAACATGCACAAAAATCACCCTCCGTAATTTTTGTAGTTATTTTTAAATTGAAATTTACATTTTAATTCCTTTTTTCTCTCAAATGTGATAACATTAATAAATATTTTATTACTTCTTCATTCTTTTGTTTTCTTTGATTATCTCTCTTTATTTTAAATTTTAAAACACAGTGATGTTTTTTTAAAAATTCAATTTAAAAATAATTAAGAAAAATTTTACTAATTCTATTTGAGAAATTATTCTTACAAAATAGCTCCACTGGGGTGAAAAAAATTATTATTATAATCTTCAAACCCTGGATGATTAGATTGTCAAATATTTAAGTTATTTATTTTTTTATTAAAATAATATTAATTTTTTAAAAATAATTCTTTGATATGTGCTATGATTGAGTTTAGATTATGTTTGATCAGTTCAAACAATATGAAATTACTAGTGGTTAATGTTTTTTTTAATTAAAATTAAAATCTAATTTATACCGGATTGTGGATTTTTCAGTTCGGGTTTACCAAGTCGTACAGTGCCTTGAAACTACAAGTCGTTCGTTAACCGTCAAAGATTTAATTAACTGGTAAACCTGCATAAGCTTGGCGACGTGGCGAAATCTAAGTTCTAATTAGTCACAGAAATAGACTTCTACCGTTGGTCTCCCTAGTAAATCACCACTGCTAGAACTAGAATCCTGTGTTAGCAGAGTGCCGGGAAAAAAAAAAAATGGAAGAGCTGAAATCAGCAATGGAAGCTCACTTGGACCAAATGGCGGATCTTGTCCAGAAACTCTCCTCGGAGCTCCGATCCGGATTCCGACCCGCCATCGATAATTTTATCGGTTTCTTCCATGCCATTGACTGGACGGTACACTTTTTTTAAGACTTTTCCCTTTCCTTTTTCTTTTTTTGGGGTTTTTTGATTAAATTAAATAAAAAAGAAGTTTTTATTTTTTGTTTCGGACAGGAACCTTGGCTGATGGGGCTAATAGGATTCCATCTCGTGTTGCTGGTACTAACAGTTGTTTCAAGGAAACATATTAACTTCCAGATGTGTCTGTTCCTTGTAGCTTGTAAGTTTTTTTTTTTTGAACTTAATTTTGTAGTAATGCTGTAAATGTGAGTGAAATTGATTTTTATTTATTTAGGGACTGTAAATTTGGGTTGAATGCGGTAATGGGTTGCCAGATTTTTTTTTAAAAAAAGAGGACTTCTTTTGAAATTTAAGTAAACATTGAAGCTTTTTTGTGTTGTTCTGCGCGTTTTTGGAAATTGCGGGTTAATTGTTTTGTTTGGTCTTAGATGGACATTTTGGGATTTAATGTATGGGCAATTGCAATTTTTACATTAGGGTTTCTTGCTTTGTTCTTATATGATATGACATGAGTTGGTTTTTGCTAGTAATGTGGCTAAAATACTGTGCTTGTGTATAAACAATTGGTTTCTGTAGTAATGTGGCTAAAATATTGTGCTTGAGTATAAACAGCGACTGTGTGAGAGATAAAAGATTGATGGCCTTGTATGAATATTTGGTTGAATTTAGTGAAGCTAATTTGTTTGGGTGTTAAGCATAGTGCTTGTATTAGTTGTGCAACATGGGAATGGCAGTTTAATAGTGCTATGCTAGTTGGTTAACTATTGCGGTAGAGTGTGTTGCCATCCAATAATGATAATGTAATTGTGTAAAGATTCTCATTATAGAACTAGCATTTGAAATCGTAAATGGAGTCATCTTTCATTAACTACCTTTTCTGCAATATGATTGCTGTGTGAATTCTGCAATATGATTACTGTGTGGATCTTATTAAATTGGTGTCTGTGTGTGTGTCTCTAAATGTTAGAAACTATGTGATTGTCTGTGTTGCTTTTATGGAAGTTCGACTGCTAAAATTATTGTTACAGGCTTCAAGAGCCGTCAACTCAAAACCAGTTTTGTAGTTAGAAAGTTACCTAGATTCTAGAATCCTGTATTTATTTTGTGAATTAATTAATATTGAGCCACAAATGTCACCTAAACTCTTAGACTCTTAAAGCTAGTTTTTGGGTCATAACTCAGTGTTTCCCAAAATCAACTTTGTAACTGTTGACCAACTAGTGCTTATGGTTCACAATGCCAAAAAAGAACTAATTCACTTTACTCTCCAATATAAAATTTTTATCAGCTTGTATTTCTGTGGGTGATTTCTGTCCTGGAATCTGAGTTCGTGCTAGCATGCATTGATGTATTCTTCTATTGTACTTTCCATTCTCACTGCTGAAGTCCTTGGATATCTGATTTCATTTAATCATGTAGTGGCTGGTGTATACTTAGCAGAGAGGCTTAATAGAGTCATGGGTGACTACTGGAGGAGCTTTGCAAGCCAGAATTACTTTGATCCACATGGACTTTTTCTTTCAGTACTCTGGTCTGGGCCTCTTCTTATCATTGCAACCATTATTCTGGTGGGTGTTTGCAGTTACCCTTTTAATCTGCTTCTTTTTTCTTTTTTTCTGCTATTCATTCTGACCCTATTATCTTATTTGCAGATAAACAGCCTCTTTTCCTTGTGTTACATGATTGTTCGGTGGAAAAGGGCTGAGCTAAGACATCGCGCTAGGCTGGCTCGTGAGAGTAACAAGCAGGATTGATCTTCCCTTGCCTGCTGATCTGTGAGAAAGATCGAAGAGCCTCTTCTTCCCTTAAGGCAGTTTTACAGTTGCAAGTTATATTGGGGATATGTATTTTTCCTCTATCATACAAGGTCATTTTTTTCTTCTCTTATTCAGTTTCGAATGGTGTAAAATATAACCTGGGTTCTATAACCCTGCCATGTACACCAGTGCATTTTACGGTCAGTGGATTCAATTAGTTAACAAACTTAAACTCTACCTCTTTTGATTGCTTTGCAGCCATTCACAAATATACCAATATTCACACAAAAAATTGACAATAAAAAAAAATTATGAAGTTTAATTATTAAATATACCAATATTGAAGGGTGAAAATATATATATATATATATAAAGCAACGAAATTTGTTTTTGTAATTTGCATACTTTAACAGAACCCAGGACCCAGTCACCTGTAATTTGCATACTTTAACTTGCTGACAATGAGGATAAAGTTTGTCTCTTTGGTTCTTTTAACTCATAGCGTATATTATGATTACAAACTTTTTGAAAAGGATATATATATTTGGTATATATATATATATATATATATATAGAGAGAGAGAGAGAGAGAGAGAGAGATAGAGAGAGAGAGAATTCTTGTTTTCAAGGTAACATTTGAAGTTTCATAGAGGATTTTGGATAGCATGACTGCATATTGATTAAAATAGCTAATTATTTAGGTAGTGTTCTAGTAATAAAAATTTAGGATTAAAATGTTTGTTTTTTATGTAGTTTTAGGTTCGAACTCTGTGATTTCTTATATGATGGCTACTAGAGGCTTATATGATTGTTAATTTTAAAACTTGTAAAATTAATCAAGATACGCGCAAACTAACCCGAACATTTAAATTAAACTAAAAAAAATAGCTTTATCAATATCCGCATTAAACGTAATTAAGATCACATCGAACATATATAGGCAACAGAGTTGCCAGACCCAGTACAGCTCGAATACAAAATTGACGTGTCAGTACCAGAACTCTCACTTAAATTTGTTCAAAGCAACAGAGTTCATTAAGCTTTTTCTTACTCTTGATTCTCTGCGATCCCATTCTGCATCTCCTGTAGACAGATTAAAAAATTGAATGATCACAGAACATAGCACAGGTCCACCTATACCACCCACAGTACTATTAAGCCAGTCGATGCTTTCCTGACAGGGGAAAGAGACAGATTAAATGATTTTATTAAAAACTAAATAAAGTAATTGACAAATAATAATAATTATTATACTATAGTTTAAATTACACAGAAAAATACTATATATTTACTGTGGATATAAACTGATTCATAATCAACATCGAGTGTTGGAAGACACTGTAATACTAGAAAGTATTGTCTTGTTATTTAGTTAAAAAATGCTGCTGGATCTGATTTCGTCTCCGAATTCAAAGCTATTATGTTTTTGTTTTAGATTTTTTTATTGATTTTTTTATACAATAAAATAAATTGATAAAATTTTTTTATATTATACAAAAATTGAATGATGATATTTTTTTTTGAGGTTGAGTTAAATTTTTTTTATTAAAACATGTTTGTTTTTTAGTTTTAAAATGCTTTAAAAATTTTAAATTTATTTTATTTTTTTAATTTAAATTAATATTTTCTGATGTTTTTATATTATTTTGATGTAATGATATAAAAAATAATTTTTAAAAATAAAAAAAATATTATCTTTATATATATTTTTTAAAAATATTTTAAAAAATAATTGTTATGTAATAATATAATATCTAATCATATTGACCCATGTTGGTTAATAACAATTGTTTATCTAAATATAAAAATATTTAAGTTAGGTTATAAAAGTATATGTGAACTATTACCATATTTAAATAAAGTATTTTTCCCGGTAATGGATAGCGTATAGCTGAACTTTTTTCTTTTAAATTTTTTTTTCTTTTTATAAAAGTTGGGTGTTTGGATGCTATGATGGATATGCAGTGAATCCCATTTCCTTGTTACAGTGATAGATGCGTAATGGCAGAGCTCAATTCTTGCTATACGCCTTCTATCGATTCAAAATCCAGTGAAACGTATCTTATTTTTCATGCCATTGAAAGAACAGTGGCCTTAGATTTATTAGCTCCACAACAGCGATGAGAAATATTGAAGAACAGTATACAACTTCAAGAACTAAAAGAAGAGATTTGTTTTTTTCGAGCTTATCTCAGGATCGTCCTTCCCTTATTATCACAGTGGAGCAAAGATATCTGGCTTCAGAGAAGTGGCAGGGATATTAAATGATACCTTCTAATAACACGCAATGGCATGGAACTCGTCTCCTTGCCAGAATTTATTCATCACGGGGTCTCCGTGAAGGGTCTCAGGAAGCAGGACTCTCGCGATGTGATCATGTCTTGTGACTCTCTGCACCAAAATTTTAGAACCTTGCACTGTTTCCCATACATGACATAAATGAACATCTACATATATGTCGCCAAAACCTTCCTATAAAGAACCGTTGTCACTTTCTTCCCATTAGGTGCTTCCTGCTTGGTCCTTTTCTTTACCCTGACAAGTATTCTTCCTGAAAAAGAGTGCAAAATCTTCCTTAGAAAGAGTTCAAGAGAAAAAGAAGAAGATGAAACTAGAAAAAAAGGATTTTACAGATCGGAGAGACAGAAAACAAGAGCCATTTCAAGCAAAAAAACGAATCTATTCCTTCACGGGTTTGCTGGCCAACATTGCGTGCCGTCGTGCTAAATAATTGAAAACTGTGTGCTTCATGAAAACTATCCGCACTGTTCGACTTTATTACCAGACGTTAGCCTGGAGAGAGAAACACAGAAATACTTCACTTTCTTTATATATATATATATATATATATATAGAGAGAGAGAGAGAGAGAGAGAGAGAGAGAGAGATCAAAGCCTGAAGGGTCTCCCTCCGATTCCAGAAAATATCTGTAGCCGCTTACTGTGTCTGGATCTTTTAAGGAAGGGCCGAAGAGCTCGTCGAGGAGGTGGGCTACGAAGCACAAGCCGAGATCAAGGCGTTGAGGTTCTCTGAGAGACTTAGAGAGAAGGCTGTCGAGGAGGTCATTTCTCCACTCTCTATCTCCATTGATTTGTAGTGTTTTATTTGTATATTTATTTGCTCTTTATTTGATTTCTGTTATAAAAAAAAGTGAAGAATACCTCTAAGGATTTTATTTTTTGAACTGGGAATTAAATGGTGAATACTTTAATATACAAAATTTGAAAAAAAAGGGTAATTGCATAATTCGGAAGCTAAAAATTGTAAGGAAAAAAAATGCAGAATTCTATACTGTTTTAGATGGAAAGGTAATGGGTTTTTAATCCTAACAGATTAACTGTCTGTTAACTATCTTCATGTTTCTTACAAGATTCAGAATATCTAGCCTTGTCCAAAACCTTAATTCTTCAGACAAATCTACCTCAAAAACAATACTGTAATAAAATAAATAAAAATAAAAATATCCAAAAAAGAAAAGAAAAGAAAAACTGACTCTGTTCATACCACCAAGGGGACCCACTTTAAATACCTTCCTTCCATTTTCTTCTCTGCTGCCCTTATTTCTCCTCCTCCATTCTCCCCTCTTGTGACCCCTCCCTATTTTGGATGTGGACTTCACAACAATTCTTTTCTTTCTTCTTTACTGAAGAAGAACTTTCAGTTTTTGCCTTCAAACGTTGTGGAAGTTTTTAGTTCAGTTTAGTGTTTTTGCTTATAAAGATTGAAACTTGATCATTGAAACAAGAAACAATAACCATATCACTGTACCCTTTTGGTTTCTTTAACAGTAAGTCATGTTCTTTGTTTTTTTTTTTTAATTCATTCGGTATTTCTTATTTGGTTTTGTTTTGACTGGTTTACAAGACTAAAAAACGGTTACTTGCCTCTGAAATCTTGATTCTGTAATGGATAATGGTCTTTTAAAGGTATTATTTAGTTGCCATTTCGGGTTGAGTACTGATTTGGAGATTATATCCACTTCGTAGATCAATTTTCTTACTTTGTAAGTATTGTGGGGAATTGCTTTTTTAAAATTTGGCATTCGAACTTGGTGTGTTTTCTTCAGACCTTTTTGATCAGTTTTCTTGGTAGTGTTGGTGGATTTCAAGACATGAGTAATGTTTTCTGTCTTTTTGCTGATTTTGTTTAGTTTTCTAAGATTGGCTTTTTAACGGGTACTAATTGGATCCTTTATTTTCTCATTTCAATTTTCAACTTGTTTCTGATCAAGTTTCTGGTTTTGGAGTTATACTTCAGTTTCTGAGGAACCTCATTTGAATCCTGGTTTTATTATACTGTTAGTGCAGAACTTTGAATCATTATTTTTTAAATATTTTCAAATGTTTCCTCTACAGTTTCTGGCAATTGTAAAGAAAACATCATGTAGTAAGAACTTCACCTGGGACAGCTTGATTTAAAGGATATTTCTGCCTTTTCATTTGGTATAGAATTTGGGTTCACCCTAACAATGTGTTTTCTTTTTCCCTTCTAATTTTCCCGTCCAAGGCCCCTGATGAAGATTTTGAGTCTGTACACCCTGTTTTACGCACAACCTTTTGGTGCATGTTCATGTTAGATGAGAAGTTTTTCTCATAAATTTGAGATTTGGTGGAGTAAATCATTATTTTTTAGGTTTTCTACGAGAGTTTGTTTTTTTTTTAATCTTGAGAAGAAGAGATCTGAAATTCGTTGGTTTTTAGTTAAAGACGAGGAAACATCATTTATGTGTTTCTTTCTTGTTTTTCCTTTCCTTTCTTTTCTTTTTTCAATTCACGTTTTTGTTTGAACTACTACTTAAATATTTTAAAGTGTCTTCTATCCCAGGAAAATAATTACTTATTTTGAATTAGTTAATTATGTGATTGAACCTATAAGGTGATCGAGGGTGTACACCATTTGAAATAGACTAAGCCGTTTTACTCTTTTTGGATTTGGATGTGTAGCATGTGTCATTATTGTGGTGCTGATCGGACTAAGTTGAAGGATGAAAAGAAGAAACTAGAGAATGGAGGTTGTTTAAAACTAAATGGTGAAGAGCCCATTTGGTCTTGCCGACTTTGTCAGGAAAAGCAGGAACCAGATTTGGTGAACCGTGATGGTTCGAGTCATTCTATATTACCAATGATCAGTCCAACTACTACGTTGCCTAGCAGTGATAGATTTATGTCTAGCTGCAGTAAATTTCTGCCTCTCATTGTCATTCATCCTATTTATTTTTGTGATACACTTGCATCTTGTTCTATGATTCTTAAGCTTTTTTTCCTTTTGTTATCTGTTTGTTTAGGCGATCTTTATGTCGATATAAACTCGCATGACTGGTATGTATCACATCTTTGAAATGTAGTGCAGTTACATACTACTAGATGGTTGTTATTAAAAACGATTTATCTTCTGACTTTTATTAGGGCTCATCAAGAGGAAGAAGCAGCACGCAGTGCTCAGAAGGATCTCAGTTATGGGATGAATGACCAACTGCACAACTCAAGATTGGAAGCTCCTTTAAATAGAGTGGATGGATTACTTAAAGCGACAGAAAACAACTTGAAGGATAGTCATAACGGAACTGATAGAGAGACAGTGAGAGATGTATAAGGGTTTGAATTTGCAGTGGGTACTTTAACTTACCGAAGTAGCAGAAGGTCTTATGGCGAAAATGTATATATATATATATATATTGAATCAAATATTAGATTATCTGGATCCAATTGGTCATGTGTTTTCAGAAGCACTTTGGAAAGCAGGCGTGTTCCCGAATTATCCGAGGATTTGCTGCTCTCGAAAAAGTTTCCCGAGCATTTCAGTAAATTGCATCTTGAACAAGTAAGAGTTTTCAGTATTCTGTTAAAAGAAATCTTGTTTTGTCTAGTTGGCTGATAGATGAGCTATTTAACGTATGAAAAATATGTTCAGGTTGATAAGGTTGCTTTGGATGCTTTGAATGATGGCGCAGAAGCTCATTTGCAGGGTTTGGAGCCTTGGGTCCAGGTATGGAGTCGGTTTTCTGCCACACACTTTTCTATTATGTGCATGTTCAATGCTCAAGATCCCAGGTAATCATTACATTTAGTGAATACTGTAGGAGATTTAGGGCTAGGCCTTTGTGGCTGATTGAACCTCTGTCATAGTTAAATATGTGTTGGTTAATGTATTGATGGTGCTCATTCAGTTAAATTCTGTATTAGGCCCTAGAATCCTTGATATGCTTTAGAATAATGATACTTGCTTTATATCGAATTGTAGTTCTATTGAGGTCAAACCTTAGTCACACATAAACCAAAACAATTAGAATTAATAATGGATTTTTACAAGGCATATATATATATATATTTTTTAATTATAATTATTTCTTTATCATTGAAAATCTCATGTACCTCTTTTTTTCTAGTCTTTTAGTATATAAATGTAGAAGAACATTTAAGGTTTGAATATTTATATACTAGAAGACTTGAATATTTAAAAGAGCAAGTTAAGGTTGTAGAAGAACATTTATATTGATTTATGGACGTTGCTGTATAATTATTCTAGTTTTCTAGTATATAAATGTAATAAGCAAGATTGCTTTTTTTATATGGTTTTTTTAATCTATAGCTTGTTTTTCATTCTCTACTAATAGCCTTTTCATTTGCCATAACACAAAACAAATAACACTTCTTTCTATTGAGATCAACTTTCTTCCTTTCTCGTTTTCCTTCGTCTTATAGTTTGTTTCTTTTCACAAAAAACTCTTTAATTCTTAGAATATAAAAAATAATGAACATATTATTTTAAAAAATGTTTTCATACTTTAAAAAAACTCATAGGATTTGTACTTAGACTTGCTTTTGCTAAAATGTCTAAGATATAACATGGGTTATTTAAAGTATGAAAATGTTTTTTTAGATAATAGGTTCATGGTTGTTTGTTTTCTAAGAATGAAAGAGCTTTTTGTGGAGAACAAACTATTAAAAAAAGGAAAACGAGCAAATAAAGAGGAAAGTTGGTCTCTCTAGAAAGAAGTAAAATGTTGAGTTTATTAGTATCGTCTACCTTCATTAACATACAGTATATTCATAAAATTAAATATCAGGATGACATAAATATTAAAATTCTAAAAACTAAAATAAGCAAGGCACATTATACAATTTGTTGACAACATATAGACTTGGAACATATTTTCCTTGATGGCCATAAAATACTTTTTTTTTCTAGCAACCTATTAAAATAGCATATTCCTTGGCCAAAATTTTAAATAGCAAAAAATGTAGTCTAATAACCCATCAAAACCTCTATCTATATATTTAAAACACCCTAGACTGTTATAAAAAAAATATGAGATACTAAGATAGACTATTATGTTGGTTGCAATGCTATGTTACATAATCTACATTGCATTTGAAATATAATCATATCAGCGTCCTTCTCTATCTCATATAAGCTTTTTTACATGGTTTTTTTTTTCTATAGCTTGTTTTTTATTCTCCACTAATCGCCTTTTTTCTTCTTCATAACACAAAACAAACGACCCTTCTTTCTATTGAGACCAGTTTTCTTCCTTTCTTGTTTTCCTGCGTCTTATAGTTTGTTTCTCTCCACAAAAAACTCTTTCATTCTTAGAAAATAAACAATCATGAATATATTATCTAAAAAAATATTTTTATACTCTAAACAAACTCATAGGATTTGTACTTAGACTTGTTTTTGCTAAAATGTGTAAGATATAACATGGGTTGTTTAAAGTATGAAAATGTTTTTTTAAATAATATATTCATGTTTGTTTGTTTTCTAATAATAAAAGAGCTTTTTGTGGAGAACAAACTATAAAAACAAGAAAAACGAGCAAATAAAGAGGAAAGTTGGTCTCTCTAGAAAGAAGTAAAATGTTATCGTCTACCTTAATTAACATACAGTATATTCATAAAATTAAATATCAGGATGACATAAATATTAAAATTCTAAAAACTAAAATAAGGCACATTATACAATTTGTTGACAACATATAGACCTTGAATATATTTTCCTTGGTGGCCATAAAATACTTTTTTTTTGTAGGAGCCTATTAAAATAGCAAAGTGTAGTCTAATAACCCATCAAAACCTCTATCTATATATTTAAAACACCCCAGACTGTTATAAAAAAAAAATGAGAACCTAAGATAGACTATTATGTTGGTTGCAATGCTGTGATACATAGTCTATATTGCATTAGAAATGTAATCATATCAGCGTCCTTCTCTATCTCATATAAGCTTTTTTACATGGTTTTTTTTTTTCTATAGCTTGTTTTTCATTCTCCACTAATAGCCTTTTTCCTTCGCCATAACACAAAACAAACGACCCTTCTTTCTATTGAGACCAGTTTTCTTCCTTTCTCGTTTTCCTTCGTCTTATAGTTTGTTTCTCTCCATAAAAAACTCTTTCATTCTTAGAAAACAAACAACCATGAATATATTATCTAAAAAAATATTTTTATACTTTAAACAAACTCATAGGATTTGTACTTAGACTTGCTTTTGCTAAAATGTCTAAGATATAACATGGGTTGTTTAAAGTATGAAAATATTTTTTTAGATAATATATTCATAGTTGTTTGTTTTCTAAGAATGAAAGAGTTTTTTGTGGAGAACAAACTATAAAAACAAGAAAAACGAGCAAATAAAGAGGAAAGTTGATCTCTCTAGAAAGAAGTAAAATGTTGAGTTTATTAGTATTTTCTACCTTAATTAACATACAGTATATTCATAAAATTAAATATCAGGATGACATAAATAGTAAAATTCTAAAAACTAAAATAAGCAAGGCACATTATACAATTTGTTGACAACATATAGACCTTGAATATATTTTTGAATATATTTTTCTTGATGGCCATAAAATACTTTTTTTTGTAGTAACCTATTAAAATAGCAAAGTGTAGTCTAATAACCCATCAAAACCTCTATCTATATATTTAAAATACCCCAGACTGTATTTAAAAAAAATGAGATACTAAGATAGACTATTATGTTGGTTACAATGCTCTGTTACATGGTCTACATTACATTTGAAATGTAATCATAGCAGCGTACTTCTCTATCTCATATAAGCTTTTTTACATAAATTTTTTTCTATAGCTTGTTTTTTATTTCCCACTAATAGCCTTTTCATTCACCATAACACAAAACAAACGACCCTTCTTTCTATTGAGACCAGCTTTCTTCCTTTCTCGTTTTCCTTCGTCTTATAGTTTGTTTCTCTCTACAAAAAACTCTTTCATTCTTAGAATATAAACAACCATGAACATATTATCCAAAAAAATATTTTCATACTTTAAACAAACCATGCTATATTTTAGAATTTTTAGCAAAAGGAAGTCTAATTTCAATTCCTATGAGTTTGCTTCTGATCGAGTGAGTTTTCAAGTTTATTTTATGTTCGGATGTGTTTTATTGTTTTATTTTCTCATTTTAAAATAATTATTTTTTTTTCATATTAAACGGAGGATTAATAGTTATATAGATAAAAAATTTCTTGTTACCACCTATATTTCACAACTACGAAAACAGTTTCTTCATTTTCAAGGTGGATTTGTATGGTATTTTAAAACAAACTTCTACATATGTGTAAGAGTTTGTTGTTGATTTTCTTAAAAACTGAAACCTCGAAGTAGATTATCTTTCTTACAAACACAGACTAATGAGTTCTATTTAAAAAATACAGCCCTCCTCGCCCAGAACCTGGAAGATACTTATGATTTGTTATTGTTCACCGATGGATCTGGTTTATCTGCTGTTTCTATCAAACATGCTTTTATCCTGTAATAGAATAGGACACATGAAAAATTTATAGTAGGTCAGAAATTATACAAGCAGATGTCATATCAAAAGCTGAGGTTATGGATGAGAAAATGAGATTAGATTTTGCAATGGAGATGAGGTTTGAAAAAAAAAATGAATTTCTACACTGTTTGTCATCCATTTTACGTAAAACTTTTTTTAAAAAATTTATCGATACTGAATTTTCAAAGCTTGATTTCTACATGTAAATAATTTCTATAATTAATTATGTTTATTTTTATATTGTGTCTTTATTTACAAATTATTTTACAGCAAATTGTTTGATTTGATGGCCAAGTTTGAAAAACTATGTCCTGAATTGATCATGAAGGAAAACAACCTTCCTCATTATATTTATATACTAGAAGACTTGAATATTTAAAAGAGCAAGTTAAGGTTGTAGAAGAACATTTATATTGATTTATGGATGTTGCTGCATAATTATTCTACTCTTCTAGTATATAAATGTAATGAGCAAGGTTGTTCTCCCTCATAATCAATTCAGGATATAGTTTTTCAAACTTGATAATTAAATCAAATAATTTGGTGTGAAATAAATTGTAAATAAAAAAATTTAAATTTTCAAGTTTCCTATTTTAAAAAAGTTTTATGTAGAATACATTAAAAGCTTCTAATTTTTTTTTTTCAAACTGCTTTGGCAGATACAATCTATTTTCCATTCATAACCCCCCCCTTTGATATGACATTTGCTCTACCCACCTACTATAAATTTTCAAGTTTCCTATTTTAGGATAAGCTTCTATGTGTTTGGTAGATACAGCATCGGTAAACAATATCAAATCATAAGGATCTTCTAGGTTCTAAGGCGAATGGGGCTGTATTTTGTAAATAGAGCTGATTAGTTTGTGTTTATAAGAAAGATAATCTACTTTGATGTTTTGGTTTTTAAAAAAATCAACAACAGACTCTTACACATATATAGAAGTTTGTTTTAAAATACCATATAAATCCACCTTGAAAATGTAGAAACTCTTTTCGTAGTTGTGAAATATAAGTGGTAACAAGAAATTTTTATCTATATAACTATTAATCCTTTGTTTAAGATACAAAAAAAAAATAATTATTATTTTAAAATGAGAAAATAAAACGAGAAGACACCCCCGAACAAAAAATAAACTTAAAAACTCACCTGATCAGAAGCAAGCTCATAGGATTTGTACTTAGACTTGCTTTTGCTAAAATGTCTAAGATATAACATGGGTTGTTTAAAGTATGAAAATAATTTTTTAGATAATATGTTCATGGTTGTTTGTTTTCTAAAAATGAAAGAGCTTTTTGTGGAGAACAAACTATTAAAAGAAGGAAAACGAGCAAATAAAGAGGAAAGTTGATCTCTCTAGAAAGAAGTAAAATGTTGAGTTTATTAGTATCGTCTAATTTAATTAACATATAGTATATGCATCACAAACATACTTTTATCCTGTACTAGAATAGAACACGTGAAAAAATTATAGTATGTCAGAAATTATACAAGCAGATGTCATATCAAAAGCTGAGGTTATGGATGGGAAAATGAGATTAGATTTTGCAGTGGAGATAGGGTTTGAAAAACAAATAAAGTTATACACTGTTTGTGATGCATTTTACATAAAATTTTTTAAAAAACATTATCGATATTGAATTTGCAAAGCTTGATTTCTATGAGTAAATAATTTTTATAATTAATTATGTTTATTTTTATATTGTGTCTTTATTTACAATTTATTTTACAGTAAATTGTTTGATTTAATGGCTAAATTTAAAAAACTATGTCCTGAATTGATCATGAGGGAAAACAACCTTACTCATTACATTTATATACTAGAAGACTAGAATAATTATGCAGCAACGCCCATAAATATAATGAGCAAGGTTGCTCTCTGATATGATCAATTCAGCACATAGTTTTTCAAACTTGGCCATTAAATCAAACAATTTGGTGTGAAATAAATTGTAAATAAAGACAAAATAGAAAAATAAACATAATTAGTTATAGAAATTATTTACTCGTAGAAATTAAGCTTTGCAAATTCAGTATCGATAATGTTTTAAAAAAAAGTTTTATGTAGAATGCATCATAAACAGTGTATAACTTCATTTTTTTTCAGACCCCATCTCCATTGCAAAAGCCAATCCTATTTTTCCATCCATAACATCAGCTTTTGATATGACATCCAATTGCATAATTTCTGACCTACAATAAATTTTCAAGTTTCCTATTCTAATACAGGATAAAAGCTTCTAATGCATGTTTGGTAGATAAACCAGTTGCGTCGGTGAACAATAATAAATTATAAGGATTTTCCAGGTTCTGGGCGAAGGGGGCTGTTTTTTTTTTTAAATAGAGCTGATTAGTTTATGTTTGTAAACAAGGACAGAGCCATGCATTTTTCCTACCTTGGGCTACAAAGCAAATACACATAAATTGTTTTTCATAATCAATCATTAATTTGTATATATAAATTTGTCAAGTTAATAATAAAGTTTCAATCCAAATACATAAAATTTGGATTGAAAAAAATTTAAAGTACATATATATAAATTTGCATATATATAAATTTGTATATATAAAATTTAAAGTACATAAAATTGAAAAAAAATAAAAAAAAATTGTACTATCGAAGTTGCATCCTTTAATGTTTTGTGAAATAGAATTCATTTATGATCGAATCTGAATCAAAATCTTCAACAAACTCTCGTTCAATGTAAATTAACATAGAATATGCTAAGAACTCTTCCATTTTATTTCAAAACACAGTTTTAACATATTTCATAACTGAAAATACCTATTCTGTGATGGCATTGAAAACAAGCAAGGTCAAAACAAGATAAATCAACCTATCAATCAAATGATAGAGCTGCAACTTATTTGTTTTGACTAATCCTCGATATAATTCAAAAAATATATAAACTCTTATGATGAATCACATCAATCTAATAATGCTGTAGCTGAGATATCAAAAAATATACTTTTATTCATTAAAATCTTCAGGATAAAATTTGAACTTATAAATTTTTGCATGAACATTATAGTGCAACTTTACCTAATTAATTAACATTGTAACTTAATTTTAACCCTCATGATTAACCATACGAAGAATAAACATATCACACAACTTATAAATTTAACCCACATAAGTAATTCGGTTCAAGAACACCAAATTACAAGCAACCAAATATTATTTATGGGATATTGCTTCAGTCCATGGTAAACTAAAAACCAAAGAAATTTTATGTATGTATATCTTGTATTAATTTCTTGGAGATTCCCATTTTAGTAAGAGTTCTATTTACTTTCCATGGACAAATTTGCACTAAATTATCTTTCTTTGGATAACGATTAGAATGTTTTCTAACCATGTCATCAACTTGATAAATTTGTATGGTATTTGATAAAGTCCACAGAAATGCCATCAACTTGTTTACCTCCTCTCCCTCTATTCTATTAAATTTACCATGTCTCATATGCATTAATTAAGTTAACATATGATTTTGACCTGGGCTATAACCCACCCTAGTCTCTTACACTTCTCAGCCCTTGTTTGTAAGAAAGATAATCTACTTTGATGTTTTGGTTTTTAAGAAAATAGCCCTTGTTTGTAAGAAAGATAATCTACTTTGATGTTTTGGTTTTTAAGAAAATCAACAACAGACTCTTACACGCATATAGAAGTTTGTTTTAATATACCATACAAATCCACTTCGGAAATGTAGAAACTCTTTTCGTAGTTGTGAAATATTGGTGGTAACAAGAAATTTTTATCTATATAACTATTAATCCCTTGTTTAATATGAAAAAAAAACTAACTGAGAAAATAAAACGATAAAACACACCGAACAAAAAATAAACTTTAAAACTCACCCGATCATAAGCAAACTCATATAATTTGTACTTAGAATTGCTTTTGCTAAAATGTCTAAGATATAACATGAGTTGTTTAAAGTATGAAATATTTTTTTAGATAATATGTTCATGATTGTTTGTTTTTTAAGAATGAAAGAGTTTTTTGTGGAGAGAAAAACAAACTATAAGAAGGAAAACGAGAAAGGAAGAAAAATGAAGAAACCTGGTCTCACTAGAAAGAAGGATTGTTTGTTTTGTGTTATGGCGAACAAAGAGGCTGTTAATGGAGGATGAAAAACAAGCTATAGGAAAAAAAAACATGTAAAAAGCTTGTCTAAGATAGAAAAGGACACTAGTATGATTACATTTCAAATGCAATGTGGACTCTATAACGCATCATTGCAACCGACAGAATAGTCTATCTTAGTACCTCATTTTTTTTATAACAACCTGAGGTGTTTTTTGCATATTAAACAGAGGATTAATAATTATATAAATAAAAATTTCTTGTTACCACCTATATTTCACAATTACGAAAATAGTTTCTTCATTTTCAAGATGGATTTGTATGATATTTTAAAACAATCTTTTATAAATGTGTAAGAGTCTGTTGTTGATTTTCTTAAAAGCCAAAATATCAAAGTAGATTATCTTTCTTACAAACACTGACTAATCAGTTCTATTTACAAAATGCAGCCCCCTTAGCCCAGAACCTAGAAGATCCTTATGAGTTGTTATTGTTCACCGATGCATCTAGTTTATTTATTGTATCTATCAAACATGCTTTAGGATCTTTTATTATGTACTAAAATAGGACACGTGAAAAATTTATAGTAGGTCAGAAATTATGCAAGCAGATGTCATATCAAAAGCTGAGGTTATGGATGGTAAAATAGGATTAGATTTTGTAGTGGAGATGGGGTTTGAAAAAAAAAATGAAGCTCTACACTGTTTATGATGCATTCTACGTAGAACTTTTTAAAATAAAATTATCGATACTAAATTTACAAAGTTTTATTTCTACATATAAATAATTTTTATAATTAATTATGTTTATTTTTATATTTTATCTTTATTTACAATTTATTTTACAGTAAATTATTTAATTTGATGTCTAAGTTTAAAAAATTATATCCTGAATTGATCATAAGAAAGAACAACCTTACTCATTATATTTATATAATAAAAGACTAAAATATTTGAAAGACTAAGATAAGGTTGCAGAAAAACATTTCAAAAAAACAGTTACCAATATTTATATTAATTTATGGTAATTATTCTAACCTTCTAGTATAACTCTAAATCTTTGTGTCACTATAACAACAAAGACTTAGAGCTACCGATACATCTAAGCAAAATAACCCTTGCTCATTTCATAAGTATCTAGGCCCAAACATTAGACCGAGGACCCCTTCTCCCTTGATCCCTTCGATGCGCTTCACAAGGCGTAGTAATCATAAGCTTGGCTCCCCTCCTAGTTGGGCTAGGAAACCCAAGGTTATTTCTTGGCCTCGTTTTATTTAAGATAGGGTGATCCATGCCTGAACCCAAGGCTATCAGCTAGGGTAAGTTATGCTTGAATCCAAGGCCATCTCTTGGCTTCCTCTTTGTTGGGCTAGGACAAGTTATGCCCAAACCCATAGCAATCTCTTAGACTTCCTTCTAATTGGGCTTGGGCAAGCCATGCCTCTCCTAGTTGGGCTAGGACAAACCATGTCCAAACCCAAGACTTGTTTTGCAAGAGATCACGAACCACTATCCGGAATTTCTCCAACAATTTCAAAGCCCATCAACCAGCGGTGAAAAAAGCCGAGTATCTCTTGAAGTTACTCTAGACTTCAAACACTTTCGCTTTACCAGATTTGAAATTCTTTGGGCATCTGAAAATGTTGTTTACTAAATAGTGAAGACATCATCAGTGAAAGGCCTCGTGTTCCACATTAGTCAGAAGTATATAATGAATGATCACGAGTGTATCTTATAATATCTAAAACTATCACAGATCTGGCTGTTATCAAACTAAAATTCATGTTGAGATACCATGGGGCTTCAAGAAGTATGAACATGTGATAAAGCTGCAGTATCAAAATTTACTATTAAGAAAATAGCTAAAGAACAAGCATTTATTTGAACTCATGAAATTACATCGGACAGCCTCACCTTACAAATGTACTAGGATTTGAAATCTGAGATCCATGATCATGAGCTAATACTAAAATAACTATATATGTTATTGAAGATTATTACTAGAAGTAGACTCCCCGCCGGTTTTCTGACTGTAATTACGGGATCAAGAAAGAAGAAAAGAGAATGAACTCTCTGAATCATCAAATGGAGGTCGAGGAAACTCATGGAACCCACCAAAATTACATGTATCGAAGTTCAACGGTGAGAAACAACTGGAAGGATCATCAGCATCGTCGTTCACTTCCATAACATTTTTAGCCCCACTTCCGGTAGCAGCATGAGAGCCAAAGCTGAAATTTATGTTTCCGATCTTATTTGATGCTTCGTTCCCGTCAACTTTATCAGATGACACAGCTGGTCCTTTAGTTTCCTCGAGAGGAATAGCAGGAGTATGGCCTTGGAACAGAGCAATGTGTCCAAAAAGCTTGTCTTTCCTCGAGAATGTTGTGCCACAGGAACAAAGCCATCTATCCTTGCCACAATGCTTCTCATGAGTTTTAAGATCTGCGGTCACTGAGAATTTCTTGGTGTTGCATCGGCTGCAGGTGTAGCTTTTGTCACAATGGGTTCTCTTGTAATGGTTTTTGACGCATAAAATAGACTTCAAAGGCTGAAACTTCTTGTGATCCTTGTTACGCTTGCAGCCAGAAAAAGGGCAGGAATACCTCTTAATAACCACTGGATCTGAGCTGGATTCCTTGTTGGGTTTTGCAAGTGCAGCAGGGGTTTTGTACTCATCACCATGGCCTCTCATATGCATCCTCAAATTTGCATCCCGCTTGAACCCTTTCCCGCATATTGTGCAGAAGTGGGTGTGTGGTGCTAGTATTTCCTCTTTTTCTATTTGTAATATATCATAGGAACCAGGTGGAAGGTAATCTCCTTCATCAGCATCTTCTTCCTCTTTCGTTTCATGTTCTTCAATGAAGTGGTTCTGGTCAGTCCCACAATTACCAGTAACATCCATCTTGTCGGACTGATCAGAAACTTTTCTTCCACTACCATGTTGCGGCTTTGGACTACAATTCATGCCCGCCACAGGAGGAAAAAGAAGTCCTCCAAGTTGCCCAAGATGTCCATTAGGAGTGTCTGTAGAAAGTGTATGTTTCACAGATGGGAGAAGGCTACCTGCAGTAGAGATCAGCTGAACAATAATTGAAGTGAGATCAGCAGTTATGAGAAACTGCTGTTGCTGAGTTACGAGTTGATCCTGTCCCCCAAGACCCTGACCTTTGCGGCCAATAAATAAATGCACCAAATCTTGAAGATGATGGATCTTTTGCTCTAGAAAAGAGAGATTACTAAGCATGGCTCTTGGATCCCAGTCTTGGACTTTGTTTGTTTCAAGTGTCTCAATACTTTTTCCATTTTCTTGATGATCCAGAATTTTGGTTTGATTGTTGCGGTTGGAAAGAAGCAAATATCCAGATTCCGATGCTTGGTTGAATCCTCCGAAAGGTGGTGATATTATGTTGTCCTCCCACTTTTGCTGCTGCTTCTGCTGTTGCTGTAAATTGAAATCGGTGAAGGATGGATTCTCCGAGGACATCCTTCTCGGCAATTCATTACCGGAGGATGAAGTATCTGCCCATACATCTACAGATAGCCTATCTGTAAGATCCATATATCCTCTCCTCTCCTCTCCACACAGTATGTGGAATCAAAGCTAACAAAAAGCTGGGATCTTAGCAAGACACACTTTGACCTTGCTTCAACTCGGCTGCTCCATGTATTTTGAGAAAGAAAAACTGTGCTCTAACAGCATCGATATTATACCAGCAAAGGTCTCCGCTACCATGGAGGGTACAGTATCACCAAAACTAAATCAAACCCATCAACAGGACTGTTATTTGTAGCAGTTTGATTTGATTTGACTGATGGCACCCCATTAATCAGAACCGTTGGTTGGGTCACTCATGGTATAAGTGGCACATTGACAAAAAAAAGACAACTTTTGTGAAGTTTCATTGGACTAAGGAAGATTCTCACTGAGTCTCTTTAGAGTTGAGATGCACCTGCACTCGTGTACATTGCACTTGACTTGCTCTCTGCTTGTGTTTTTTACCTTTTCTTTTCTTTCTCTTTCTAGGACTTCAACAATAATGTCAATAATTTAAGAGAGATTTAATAAATATATTATCTGGCTATTAGATTTATGTTTATTGGGGGAGGGTTAACTGGGGGAGTGGGAGGTGGGAGGGAGGTTACCCGGTTACCAGGAAGCTATACCACCTTTTTTTATTATTATTATTATTTATTATTAGTCTAGGAGATTGGAAAAAAAGAATTAAATTTCATAAATTTTTAGTATTCTTAAGTGACAAATGGTAACTTTGTGACTAAGAAAAAAAATTTGAATAGAAAAACTACACAACACAAAAAAAAAAAAAATGATACCATGAAATTGAAAATTTAATCAATATTCATAAATAGTATAATAATGTAAGAGAAAAATATGTTTCCATTTTGGATGTGTTTTTTGATATCATAGAGTTTTGTTCATTGAGAAACAAAAAGATAATGTTTCTCTTAACAAAATAAATTAAAAATATATATAAATTGATAAATTAAAAAGTTGTTGCTAACACTAATTAAATATTTAAACATGAAATTTTACGTGATATATTGTCCTATTTAGATTAACAATAATAAGTCTAATAAAGAAATAAAAGTGTGAGATAAAAAATAAATATATTTTGAAATAAAAAAATGGTCAAAAGAATTTATGGAATGATTGATATCATTTATGCAAAGATAAAATAAAAAAATTCAGATTTTTGATTAAAAATCTTAAATCGACTAGTTTTACACTATCATATATAACTTTCAATTCAATCATCATATCTTTAAAATTTTACATGATATATTATCCTACTTGAAATTAAAATTTCATGTCAATCAAGATTTTTAAAGGTCATTTAGGTTGATAATTAAGGATTAAAATGACTCGAATGTTATTAAAAAAAAACTTTTCTTGAGCCATCTCTAAAATGTTAGTAAGATTAAAATGTGTTGCCTTCTGCCTTTGCCTTGGAAAAACATCCTCAACATAAGATTCATCTGCAACATAAAGTGGCTGTCACTCACTTTTGCTAGAAACTATGAAGCCATCGCGCCTCCGCGTAAAAGGAAGAAAAAAAAAGGAAAGGATGTCTGTCAATCACTTCATTTCTGCTATGCATGAGGCATTTTTTGTTTGCATTTGGCTAATATTTCACGACAGATGAACATAAAAAGGATATGATACATGGTTTTAAATCTTGGTTTGACCTGACATACAGGTGAACCTAGTATCTGGTTGATTTAAAATTGAAATCGAACTAAATTTAAAAAAACTAAAAAAAATTAAAAGATTGGATGACTCGACTGACCTGGTGGGTTAATCTGGTGACTCGATAAGACCTGGTTAAAAACCCGGTTGCAACCCATTGATTGTTTTTTAACCAAAATAACACTATTTTGATTTATAAAAAAAATTCGGGTTGACAATTGTAATTGCATCTTTAATTGACCCTAAACTTTTGATTTAATGTAATTTTACCCTTACCAAACTTCTACATCAGCCCCTATTTTTTTTTATTTTTTGTCTTAAATTTATGTAAATTAACTTTTATTTCATCATTAAACTTTTAATTCTTTACAATTTCACTCCTGATTTTGAAATTTTTTTAAAATAGATCATAAACTTTGAAGTTTTCCTCGACTTGTTTTTGTTAAATCATCGGTCTTCTTGTTATTAATATTTATTATTTATTTTTTAAAAAAAATAACCCAAAAATATATCATGTCACAGACCATCCAATTATTAAAATGGGCACAACATCCCTATCAAAATTGCTTCTATTTTTTTTTTTTTAAAAAAAAACCTTTCCCTCTTTTTAAATTCAACGCACCTACAAACATTATTGAGTTGTGGGCCAAAATAAGAAGAGACATGGCTCCAACATATGGCCATGTAATTGGTACAACGTGACAAATTAATTTCATAGACGAATACTGCTTCTGATCTCATAGAATGACCTATGCAATGACGGGAAGCCGATGCTGAATAATGCATGCTGCTGATTGTGAGAAGAGAAAGAGAATCAAATATTTGAAAACGAAGTCCATGAAAAAACAGAGGGACCATGCATGATCTTATTAGCCGTTGGTGCTTCCTTTCGAGGAAAAAGAATTAATGCGAACCCATAAACATCAAATAAAAAGCTTGCTCATTTCTTTAAAGGCACCTTTAGCTAGCATAATTCCTAGTGTCCTCTTGGCATCTCCACAGAAAGAGTCAAATGGAAAGCCAAAATGAATTTTTTTTGGCTTTGGTCAGTTTGTTTGATACATTTTTATTTTTTAAAAAAATTAATTAGAGTCATAGTTAATGTTAGAGAATAATATAAATCATATCTTGAAACCTTACCTAATAGCTTAAGCTATTGGATTGAGATGATTTTTTGACATAATATCAGAACCTTGATGGCCAAGCGGTCACGAGTTTGAATCTCACCATCCCTATTTATTTGATAAAAATTAAGCATAAGTTAATATGGGTCTGTGCAAGTTTCAAGCCCAAATAGCTTTCACTTGAGAGGGTGTGTTAGAGAATAGTATAAATCATATCTTGGGACCTTGTCTAACAACTTAAGCTATTGAATTGAAATGGTTATTTGACAGTTAATTACTATTAATAAATAGTTTTATTAATATCAAATATATTAAAAAATAATTAGCTTTTTTAAATAGTTTTTTTAATTGGAATGCACATATAAAAAATGCTATATTTACATTATTTAAAAAACCAAGTTAATAATTTGGCTCTTCTAGTTTTTGTGCTATTTAAAGAAGTGAAAGTGATTTTTATAAATAAATTAATATCGCTGGATTTCAGATCAATGGTTCCTAGAATTTTAGGCAAACCTAAACAATGTCCCCGACAACATATAAAAATATATATAGTCTTGATTTTTAAGTAAATTTTTGTATCTATCTGCCAAGTTTCAGAGTTTTCAATTCAATTCCAAATATCCGTATTTGATCGTGGATTCTATTTTATTTAAAAAATTAATGAAGATAATGTCTTGTAGGAATTTAAGGACTTTTTGTAATTGAAGAAGATAGTTTTTCATTATATATATATTATATATATATATATATATATATATATATATATATATATTATATCTTCAGTCTTCTTTTCCATTCTCTCTCGGAAAAGAGGAGAATACATCCAATATTTGGTGTTTTTGTAAAACTTTTGAAGTCTTAAAAATTAGAAACATGTTCAAATGAAAATTATTTTTTGAATGTTGACATATATATATGGTTATTTATTTAATTTTTTTCTTGATATCAATATTGATTAGCTCAATATTTAGCTAAATAAAAAAAAAAGTGTATTTGTTAAAAGTTATAAAGATGAAATTGTGTGTTTTCGTGGAAAACCACATAAATTACAAAGATAAATCTTGAAGAACACAAAAGGACGTTCATGGATATAACATAATATAGAAAAGTCATGTTTCCCAATTTAAATGACTAATTAATTTTCTAAATAAAATCTTATTTAAACATAACATTCTATTTTCCCTTCTTCATGGATATAATATTCTAACAAACAGAGATGTTATTTGAATTTAAACATAAAATTCATGTTTCCCAATTCAACTTCGGCTTTTCGATCTTGCATTTTATTCATAATGCCCTCAATCTTTTCTAAAGCAGCATTTCGTCCGAGCCATCTCGTTGTTGTTTCTTCACTCTAAATCTAACAAGGGAGAGACTCACTCTAAAGCTTGGCTTGTTTCTTTTGGGAAAAGTCTCTTTGCTGCCTAAAAAAAAAACAACAACTTAATTTAATTTTTTTTTCCCCTAAATACCCATATTTTCTAGCTAGATTTTCCAACTTCATTCACTACAAGCAAAACTAAAGCTAAAACCCGCCAAGAAAATCCTCTCTCACCTTATATATTTGTTCTGCATGTGTTTGTAAAGATTATCTCAACTTATCTATAAAGCAATGGAGGAAGAAGCGTCTTGGAAGCCTTTTAAAGTAAGCAAATGCGGGCCTGAAGTTTCTCACCTATGCTTTGCATATGACATGTCTTTATTTGCTAAAGCTAATGAAATACAGTTGGAAAGTGTGATGCAATGATTGAATATGTCCAGTGCTTCTTCTAGCTAGAAGGTGAGTACTGCAAAGACGATGGTATTTTTTTCCAAAAATATTGTCTCATCCAATTAATTTGGCAAGAATCATCAGCCGTGAGAGTGGTTTTGTTAAAACGGAGGACCAGCGGATTAATAAACAAACCTATGCTTATATTATTTAGAACAAGCATCAGAAATTGGCCGGTTGAAAATCGAAGAATTTATCTCTAGCTGGGAGAATAACTCTTTGTAAATCAGTCCTAGCAACAGTGCCTTTGTATCCCATGCAATCTTCTCTTATCTTGAAATCTCACTCTGTATTGACATTGAAAGAACATGCAAGGATTTTATATAGGGAAAATGAACATAGAAAAAGACCTCACCTTGTTGAATGGGAAACAGTATGTCACTCTAAATTAGATGGAGGGATAGGTCTACGAAGGAATAAGGCATTTATCATGAAACTAGGTTGGGGAATTATTCATGACAGCAACAGTCTTTGGGCAGGTGTTCTTCGAGGCAAGCATAGCAGGATAAAGGATTGCATTTCTCATGTACAGGCTAAAGGAAAAGATTCTCGCTATGGAAAGCAATCTGTAAGATCTGGCCTCATGTGATTGATGGTGTCGGATAGTCTATGGGTAATGGATTTGAGGATGGACAATTGGCTATGGCGAGCTATCCTCCTCCCTCTGTAAAATGGAAGTGAGAATCTTTAGCTCATTCATTATTACCCATGCAGATGATAATGGCTATGGCGAGCTATCCTCCTCCCTCTGTTGATATGGATGGTGATTCGATTTATTGCATGGGGCCTCTTCACAAGTGGTAACTTTTCTATACAATCAGCATATGCCACCCAGATTGAAACTCTTAGACACCACCATAATCAAGCTTCTCTATGGAAGTTGATTTGGAAATGGAATGGCCCAGAAAGAATCAAGGCATTCTTATGGATCGTAGCTCACAACAGTCTTATAAAAAATGAGACTAAAGCGCGTAGGCACTTTGCTGAGGATCCATATTGTCACCATTGTCCTCCTGTGGCCAATTAAGGCCAATAATTAAAATCTAAAAAATAATAACATTATATTAGAATTTATTAATTAATTATAACTAAAACTAATCAGTGTTCACTGTAGCACGACCTACTATGCACTGTGAGTGTATTTATTGTGGATTGCACTGTAGCACGGTCTACTATGCACTATGAGCGTATTCACTGTGGATTGCACTGTAGCTGCCTTGTAAGTGCTTTCACTGTAGACTGTGAGTGCTTTCATAGTGGACTGTACTGTTTGTTCAATGTGGCACGGGCTACTGTGCATTGTGGGTGCTTTCACTGTGGAGTGTGGATTGCATTGCACGTTCGCATCAGAATCGCCCCGTGAGTGCTTTCACTATGAATCGCCTTGTTTGTTCACCGTGGCGTGGTACTCACTTTGTGGGTTCTTTCACTGTGGATTGCACTGTAGCAGCCCTGTGAGTGCTTTCGTTGAGGACTGCACTGTTTGGTTGCACTGCGAGTGCGGCCAACCCCTAGTTGGACCTCGACTTGTCCACGCCCAACCCCATGTTGGACCTCGACGCGTCTGCGCCCAACCCCATGTTGGCTCTGTACGTGTCCACGCCCAACCCCACGTTGGACCTGGCACCTTGGGTCTAGACGCGTCCTCGGTCAAATCCAAGTTGGCCCTGGACGCGTCCACGCTCAACACCAAGTTGGACCTGGACGCGTCCACGCCTAACCTCATGTTGGACCTAGCACCTTGGGTCTAGACGCGTCCTCGACCAACCCCAAGTTGGACATGGACGCGTCCACGCCCACCCCACCTTGGACCTGGACACATCCATGCCCAACCACACGTTGGCCCTGGACGCGACCGCGCCCAACCCCACCTTGGGTCTGGACGCGTCCCCGGCGAACCCTAAGTTGGACCTAGACGCGTCCCCACCCCACCCCACCCCACGTTGGACCTGAACGCGTCCACGTCCAACCCCACGTTGGACCCGCGCCCCCCCAACCCCACGTTGGTCCCGGCACTTGCGCTGGGCCCTCTCGCCAACCCCAGGTTGGCTCTGGACGCGTCCACAACCAACACCAAGTTGGACCTGGACGCGTCCACGTCCAACACCAAGTTGGACCTCGACGCGTGTACACCCAACCCCACGTTGGACTGGACATCTTATTATTAAATTGAAAACATTTATTATTTATATTATAAATTTTTATGATATTTTTTATAAAAACAAAAAAGTGAGCCCACAACGTGTATTATTAAAAATATTCAACAATTCTAAGTATTAATATAAAAAATATTATAATTTGTGTTGTTAATATTATTATTTTTCTTCTAATACAAAGTATTCATATAAAAAATATTATTATTTATGTTCTAAATATTATTATTTTTCTTATAATTCAAACTATTCATATCAAAATATTATTATTTTTGTTAAATATTATTAATTTTTTTATATTTCAATGTATTCATATCAAAGATATTATTATTTTTGTTATAATATTATTATTTTTATAATAATTCAAAGTTCTAATATAAAAAATATTATTATTTGTGTTCTAAATATTATTGGAATTAAAAATAGTATTATTTATGTTATGAATATTATTATTTTTACTATAATCAAAAGTATTATTATTAAAAATATTATCTTTTGTGTTATAAATATTATTATTTTTATAATAATGAATATTATTAATAAAATAATTACTAAATTAGAAAAACATTATTATTAATATTGAAAAACAATCATAGATTTGATTTGAAAGGTAAAATTAAAAATTATTATTATTATTATTATTATTATTATTATTAAATTTTAAAAAATTGTTATCACTATTGAAAACAAACTATGTGGCCACACGTGACGCTTGGGTTGTCTGCCTGCGTGGTAGCAAACCAATCGCACAGGTGGCGCCACTCTCTGTGTGTCTTTGGCAAGGACCGACCGCGAGCACACGTGGTGCTTGGGCTACGCCAAGACCCAACTATCCTTGGGTCTTACAGCTGTAGAACCTAAAATAACCTTGGGTCATTGGTTATGCAGAACCCAAACTAGTCATGGGTCCTGCCAGCGTCAAGACCCAAATTTTTTATGAAAATAAAAGGTGAGCCCGAGGCGTAGCGCTGGCCACCTACCTAGTTAAATTACTAAATCAGATCCTTATGTTTTTTTATGTTAAATCATTGGTTATTGTCTTACATTATTTTTTTACATTTTTGGACAAAAAAATATTCATAATTTTTTTTTTACACATTGTCATTCTGTCAAGCATCTTGACTCAATGATGTTGGGTCCAGATGGGTATCAGATGCTGGGTTATTTTGCCAAGCATGACTCAATGATGTTGGGTCCTTCTTGCAAGCAAGATCTAATGATGTTGGGCCCTGCTGCCCAGCAGGACCCACCACTATTGGGTATTGCTGTCAACAAAACCCAGCAACTCTGTCGTCGGATCCAATTATGGTGGGTGTTGAGTATTGCTGTCAGCAGGATCCAGCAGCTGTGTCAGACCCAAGTTTATTGGGCTTGGGTCTGGGTGCCAACAACAATGGGCCTAGCTGAAGCAAGATTGGGTCCTAGTGGAGCCCAGCTGCTACCAGGACCTAGCAGCGGTGGGCCCTGCTCCCACCAGAACCCAGTAGGGTTGGCCGAGTTTGTTTCATTTGAAATCCAGCCTGCAATTGAGCTAGAGGAAACCGGTCGACCCGGCAAAAACCCGATAGAGTCCTTTTTTTTTCTCCTTCCTAGAGACCCCTTTTTTTTCATATTTTTCAATTGATTGCTAACTCATTTCAAAGTTCACTGTATAAATATTAGAAAAATATTTTATTTTTTCAGTGTGGGATTTGAAACCCTTTAGTATATATGCTCTATGTTCACAAGAAAAAAGTTACGTTTTTTTTTTTATTTTGTGAACATCACGGGGTTGACCTGAGTCAACCCGTGTAACCCAGGACCCGACTCCTTGATTGGGTCAACCTCTAGGTCGGGTTTGATAACTATGGTTGTCATGAAAATATATTTTTTAATTTGTTATATTTTTTGAATTATCAAAATGCATTAAAAAATCTATATAAATAATTTTTTATAAAAAAATAAAAATATTTGATCCGCGGTAAAACTCGGGTGACATAACTGGCTATAATCCAAGGCATGTATCGTCTTTTAAGTTTTTGTAATTTCCTGTCCGTGATGTTTTTCCTGGATTGTTTCAGCGGTGATGTGAGAAAAAGATAAAATAAGGACCGGGATTGTTCAGGGTTGTGAAAATAGTTTCATTATCGTCTAAAAGAAGATTTTTCATTTGAAAAAAATAACAATTTCTGAAAATTAATATTCAGTCATCCAGATATAAAAGCAAAGAATGTTCGAGTCTGGAAATGTAATTTTTGGAAAAGGTACAAAAATTTACTAGAGGAAGAAAAGTTCAGCATTGCTTAAGATGACAATTTATAAAGAAAGAAAAAATTGATAATCTTATGACAGTAGCTAGTAGATTCATCTATCCTTAGACTTGATGGGAACTCCTCTGTACATTTGTACCTTATCCTTCAAGGCATCTCTTCTGGGTCTTGCCACCTTGTTGTTAGGATCAAAGAGTAGAACTTCTTCGAATGCCTTGAGAGCTGACTTCAGGTCTTTCTTCTTTTCATAGGCATCACCGAGGTTGTTCCAGGCTGTGACATAACCTGGTTGAAGCTTCACGGCAGCTTCAAACTGTTTGCTTCCCTTGTCAAGCTTCCCGTCAAGAACATAGCTAACGCCAAGGGCATTGTAAACCTATCCAAATATTTGGCAGGCAGAAAGGAACTTATCATCCAAATCATGCACGAGAAGTGTTATCATATTTGATTTGAAAGACAGACTAGGGTACTCCCTGTCTTATCTTAATTGCTCAAGAAAAAAAGATATTCAGTTCTTATTTCTAGTCTTTGTTCATAATTTGCAAGTTGATTACCCACTCCTGCAAGGGGTTAACACCAAGACTAGATCCTGACTACTTTCTCAGTGTGTCATGCAGGCAACTTCCTTGGTGTGTCAGTGCACACAGGCAAAGAATTGCAGTAACAGACTGCAGTGATTCCATGATACAGTGAACCAACATCAAACCATTTGGTAAATGTATTCGTAGACAGTAATCTAAATATATGAACTTGACCATCAAGTATGATTGAGCATATGAAATTTTCTTTTTCCTTCTTTTATTAGTGAAAACAAAAAAAAAATGATATTGCTTGGCATTTCCTAAGGCAATACACGAAAATGTTAGGTCAAATCAGAAGCAATTACCCCAAGGCAATCATACCTGGGCAAGATCTTGATCATCACCATCCCATTTCTCAATTGCCTGAAGTAAATATTTAGTAGCAGCCGGGTAAAATTTTCTCCTCAGCATTACTGCACCGAGTTCAAAAAGCCCAGTTGCAGTGGCATCACCACTTCTTACTTGCTCCTGGAATTAAAAGGGGAAAACACATCAAGATAATAAGATCGTATTAAACAAAATGCAGATGGCCAATGCCTGTTATGACTATCAAACAAGAGATGGGAGTGCTGGGGAAGGTGAAGAGAAACTAAATGGATCTATTTTTCTAAACAAACTGACCTCTCCATCTAAATATCTAAGAATTTCCAAGACGGTTTTGTAATAAATGTCAGTGGCAGGAAGAGTGAACTCTTGGAAAAGCATAATACAGATTAAAAAAGAGGAACTTGCCTGCAATTCTTTAGCAGAAAGGTCGAGCTCTCTACGCGTTAGGACTTGACGAATAACAAAGAAAGTTCCAACCCCAAGCAAAGCTAGTAGTAAAAGCAGATAAGAGAGCTGGATTCCCAATTCAAATAACTCCCCAACCTCATAAATTGCTTCTGGTTTGATACTTTCTCCTGCATGTGCCACTTGAGCTGAAGTTAACAATGAGATTTGTCCAAATGAGAGCACAGACGCCCAAACCATCACTCTTTTCATGCACACATTATCCTCAATATTCCAAAGATTGCTCGTGGATTCTGCAATAAGTAATGATATTAAGAGGATGGGAAACAAAAGGAAAAAAGAAATCAGTAGGAAAAAGGCAAATAGCATGTCCAAGAAGCCGCAGATGTTGCTAAAATTAGCCTATGAATATAGATCCTTCCTCCCACTAAAGGTAGTAAACAAAAAAAAACCGAAACTTCATGCAGCTCTTCTTGAGGAGTCTGAACATGATGAACTCAAATATAAACATTATTTCTGATAGGCTGTTAACAATACATTATCAAGTATAGCTACTTCAGACATCTTTGATTTGACTACATGATCACTTATTGAAATAGGAAAAGAATATGTAGAAAGTTGAATTGGCTTCATTTGATGTGCAAATCAATCACCAAACAATGACCATTGTTAGTATGATGTTCTTTGACACTTCAATTTTGAAAATGATATGGGGTGGCAGGAAGCAGTCACTGGAAGGAAAAATAAACCCAGGGTACAAATCTGCAGAGTTGCATTTGGAAGATAAGAATGGAATACACAATCCAGCAAAGCAAAATTGTTGAAGACCGAAATTGTCAACAGAGCTAGATGAAATCTGTGAGCGTGAGCACGAGTGCACATGTCTAGCGATGTCCATTTTATGTCAATTAGAAATTCCCAATCTTCAAGAAATTATTAACTCCTGATTACTCGGAATTGTGCCCACCATTTATAGAACATTTGTTCACACACCCGCACACGTACACATGTCTAGATGCATTCCATTTACTGATTTCCATAGTGGATTTTTTTCATCACCATGATCATCTCAAACAAGACTGATATATCTGGATCATCATTCAATTAGCTCAGGACATGACTCAAATGATAGTACGTTTTAAGAGGATCCTAACTGCTAAGTATAAGGGCTATTCTGCAAACAATTAACAAAATACAAAACAAGGAGAGGCTTCAAATTACACGCCAGATTAATGATTTTATAAGAATAGTACAAAATAAGGACATGAAGTTGTTGACAAAACTTCTACGACATTTGATGTAAGAGATATATAGCATCAACTACACATAAATTTAATTAGCCACCAAAATCAGACTGAAATGAAAGATTAAGGTGAGAAGAGGGCACTAATCTCAGTACTTGTTAAGCTATAGGATCCCATTGCCAACTCCTTTCCATGTATCTGCCTTCACCCACAAGAGAATGCAAAATGAGTGGTGAAAAATGTATGGCACCTTATTGAAGAAGCTTCTATTGAAAAAAATAAAATGAAAGAGAGATGAAGAAAATCATTCTGCAGGTTCACAGCATAAGCCATAGAAGAAAGAGAGGAAATCATAATTTGTAAAGAAAAATGGTTCTCTGCTGATATAATAATAATAATTAAAAAAAAAAACGTTGCATTGCACTGGTTGACCATGATTCTGGTTACACACACAGACACGTGTCTTTGTTACAATAGCCAACTTTTGTATGATTAGGTAACAATCTTTACCCTATGGAATGCAACATATGAAATGAAGGCAGGAGTATGGAAGATGAGAACTGCAAAGAGATCTACACCCAGGAGCTATTGTACAAAAATAAATATTAGATACCAGTACAGTTCAAATACAAGGTACAAATCAAACCTGCAATAGAAGAAAATGTTTCTGAGCGAATCAAAGTTTTAATTCTCAAGTCTGCTAGCTCATCCTTTCTAAATCACTTCTCTTCATCTCTTACCACGCACTTCATGTTGAGCACATAGATGCAGTTTTCTCCAATTGTACTGCTACAACTTCAAGCTCAACTCCGACAACCCTAGGCCATGCTAGGGAGTATTCATCTAATTCACTCCAGTCCAAGAGAAGTCTAGTAATCATGAAGATCACAGAGCCATCTTCCAAGGAAATCTCATCCTAAAAAGAAACTTGCAATACTTCATAATGAGAGCTTCATGGTGGTAGAAAACCAACACATGTCTCACATATTTCAGTTCCCACTTCTATACTAATGCCACCATGAGAATCTGGGACTCCAGAATATAACTTTAGTACAATACTAAAGAATAACTAGGCATACGCTCTCTTCCTTCAGCAATGCAGAAACAAGCCCTCGGATGACCTCAACACTACAACTAAGCCGGATCCAGCGTGGAAATGTGGCTAACAAAGCTACCCACCCTTCTCCCCTCCCATAACAAACCTCCAACCCTCTTCATTTGAGCACGAGACTCCAATTCTTCCCAGAATTTAAATAAAACTTGTCATATACTGTGTCTGCCTGGGGAGACCGTACTTTCTAAATCTAACCACTCTTTGCTAACCATGAATTCACAAAGTCTCCAAAGAACCTTCAGTCCTGAGAAGTTCTGTCCTAACGAAGAGGGTAAACTTTATAATAAATAGAGTAAAAGAAACAGTAAGTGTTGATTTAAAAAGGCTAAGGTTCAGATTACTAGTTGACTTGGTTTCTATACAAAAGTAGCCACCATTGAAGCAAGGAGATCGTTGGAACACATACCTGGAAATCAGGAAACTCTGTGACGTTCAGTCCATGGCCTACTCTGAAAGTTGTCAAATCTGGTGAACTATAGTGCTGAAAAAGGGCCTGAAAAAATATGCAATTTTTTCCCAAGTAATATTATTTTCATATCAATATTTCTACATGTTAAATCATACATTAAAAAAACCCTCCATTATCATGGCATGTTCAAAGAACTACAGTAAAAATATACCACCATAATTCAAGACCTATCAAATAGGATGAGCCCTCATGCCAATTTTCAAGAAAGGCTAAAACACGATCTAATAGAAAAGGCAGCAAAATAAGATGAAGAATGTGAAAATTTTTCAACTTTGAGAGACCAGGAGGGTTGAAAAAGGAACTGGAAATATGTACCTGAAGAGAGAGCCTGTGTGGCCTGAACTGGAGAGACCCAAATGGGAGGAGAGAGTGAGGGTGAGGGTGTTGTAGAGGTGGAGATGATGAGATGGTTGCTTGGAGAAGCATTTTCCTTTGATTTTACTGTCTGCGGGAGGTTTCTTTAGAGCAAGAACTGCTGCCTATGTTAACTCTGTCTACTTTTTATGTGAAATTAGTTGTTCTTTTGAACATGTATGCACTCAACTCTCTACAGAGTTCGTTGGTTGTTGAAGATAAAAAAGATCACTTGTGTAGAGTGTCCTCAACTGACAGCAGAAGTAGATAAGGCCGCGTTTGGTTTCTTTTTCTTAAAGGAGAGTCTCTTCAAGAATTAACAGCTTCTATTTTCATATTTATTTTCTTTTTCTATGCATAAGAAAGGCCTTGTTCTTACCATGATTTTGATTTTTTCTCTCCTCTTACTTTCAGATTGAACTGACATGTGAAAACTCTTAGAAATTGAACTCAGAGTGCACTCATTCACTTCACAAATGAGCAGCTCGTACAGAGATGGTGTTTACGATATTGTAAATGTAAATTTCGTCCGTGAAAAAAAGGAGATAAAAGATTACTATTTTACAAAGAGAGATAAGAAGGCATAGAGATCAACTTGGGCCAATGTCGGGAATCCATAGCCATTGCATTGTCATCATTTCAGACGACAAGTAATTTAATTCTTTTATATTCTTAAAAAATCATTTTAACATATTAATATAAAGATAATTTTTAAAAATAAAAAAATATTATTTTAATATATTTTCAAATAAAAAACATTTTAATCTTTTAAACTCTCGAATCCCCTCTGCAGCTCTTTTGTAAAATGAGGCAACGGTCTTTGCCTAATGCCATTCCATTTCTGTCGCTAAGCTCCTAGCTCACTGGTTGCTTTACCAAGACGTTATGACTCTCTGATATAAGATTTCACCTAATGCCCACCATTCTGCCCGAGAAGAGCATTTAATTGGCTGCCGTTTGGTACTCAACACTTGTTTTAAGAGGAGCATTTAAATTATTTGACCTTTAATCTCGAGCTCAAGAAATCAGGACAGATGCATGCTCAAATCTGGAATTTGACATCACCAAGTTCAAGCTTACAGCGGATATGTCCCAGGGAATAAATTGTAAACTAGAAAGAAATGCAAGTGTTTATTGGAGGATGACATTACAAAATCCCCCCGACAAAACATTCCAACAATAACGTTATGAATCTACAGCAGGCTTTTGTGTCTTCAATCCAAATAAATTCTCAAATACTTTTGGGGCCATGGGAGGAATGTTCATTGGCTGAGGAGCCATGAAATTGACAATCTTTTCATGGACGTTGTACCTGAAAATTGTGATTGATAAGGAAAAATCAATGAAATGCTCTGGGTTAATAGAGATGAAAATGACAGCACAGAAAATGAGCCCTCCCGTGCATGTACCTGATCTTTCGACTCTTTGAAGCACGTCGATCAACAATCTTTCTCTTCTTAGTTTGCAACCTTTTTAGAGCATAAAAGGTCGCCTCTGCAGACAACCAATAAGCAAGATTAAAGACATTAAATAAGTGCAGGGCCGGTACTTGAGGAAACCATCTGATCCTCTATCTTGGAAATGAAGAATGTAAAAGTGAAAAACAGCCACCAATTATAGCTTTATGGATCCTTGGGGCTGCAGGTCTAATATGGTGAAAGTTTCCACACGAATTATGAATATAAGCAAATAGGATGAGATAGAATACTCACCGGTGGATGAGGGGTCGACATTCTCCAAAAATTCTTTCAATAACTGCTGATAAAATTCGGTGTCATTTAGAAGTTCAGGATCACCATCGGGACATGATTCCTAATTAGAATTGAAAGATTCAGCAAAACTGTTAGGCTGGCAATATCCATAAAAAAAAATGTTATAATGAAAAGAAAGAAAAAGAACAGAGAATTTCCCAGACAAAATAAGAGGAAAGAGAAAAGGCCTCCGGGGAAACATCATGTCCGTAGAATCAGGCAATCAATATTAGGATTCTATCAGAACACTTTCACGCGTTAGCTGATGAGATGTAACCTGACTTCAATTGAGTGTCTGCTTAGGCCTTTTGCTTAGCCTGTTCTCACTCCATATCTCAATTCTAGCTCGGTTCTTAGCCACATTACTAGGTGGAAATGTGGAATACCTAAACTTACCAAGTTTGAACTAATATGAGAAAATGATATACAAATTAATCATTCACAACATTACCTCTCCCCTGGCATTGCTCGCCAACTCGGGAACCTGCCCGTTAGTAAAATTCAGGTAGTCAGTAACAGCAAATGGAAAAAAAAATCTGAGCTCATCATACCATGAATTTTGCATCATTTCTTAGACTAAACTACGAAAAATTGCCAATTATCTTACAGCTCCAAAAACACCAATGGTTGATCTTCTTTGTTGCATTTGCCTGACCATTTTAGTTGGATCCCTCATATAAGCAGCAACTTGTTCACTGATATTCTGTGATTGGAAAAGTAAAATCCAGTGAGTTTCATCATACACTGGACAGCATAATGGCATCATCAGCTGTAGAGCCAAACCTGATTAAAAGCCTGCAATTTTCCTGTCATAGCAGCAGCACCAGTTGTCACCTGTGTCTTTCTCTGCCATTTATCTATTGATTTGTTTCGGAAAGGAGCTATTCTACAAGATACATGCATTTAAAGTTTTAATACTTAATTCATGTGTTCATATCCACAGCAGTTTTTCACATCCCGATTCTAGCTGAAACATATCCCGAGTATGAACGCTAGTTTTCCAATATGAAAAGGAGGAAGAAGCATTTAAATTTTAAATCTGTATGCTCTATTAACTGCTCAGGGAATCTTTACAAACAGTCCTTGAATTGTTGGTCATTTGGATGGAGACCCCTTCTCTTTTTCTTTTTGTTCTTTTTTTTTTTGATTGACAACTCTTTACTATGTTAAACTATTAATAAGTTCCTTATTCTTTTTTGTTTGGATTGACACCCTCTATATTCCTTTAATTTTGATTTCTTTTAATTTTGATTTTAATACGTGAACTATGATGTGTTTGGATTAGCACTACTTTTGTCACCATCGGAACTCTACCTTTCTGACAACTAAATCAACCCAAAAGACCACTAAAATAATCCTTTCAACCTCTCTCACAACACTTTTGATATCAAAATCCATTATCAAACTCCAATCAAACTCAAAAATTTGAGTTTTTAGTTTTTCAATTTAAAATTTTAAAGCCTTAAAACATTAAAATCTGGTGGTGGTGGGGTTTAAAATTCATACAAATGAACTCACAACAATAAAACCTTTCATCCGGTGGTAATGCCATCGCTAACATTGCCTGAAACCTAATAAAGGAGCCCTCAATCATAGTTTATGTATTAAAATCAAAAGAAAAAAAATATAAGAAGTGTCAATCCAAATAAAAAAAATTAAGGGTCTATTAATAACTTACATAGTAAAAAGGGTGTCAATACAAACAAAAACAAAAGGGAAGAGAGAGAGAGAGATCTTCATCTAAACGATCAATAATTCAGAAGGTATTTGTATAAATTCACCTAAAAGATCAAAATAAAATAGCAATAGCTGTGCATCTACAGACAAATGTAATACCTCTTTTGCATCTCAGAAATTCTTAACCAATCTATATCCTCTTCGGCATCCGAATTTGTCGAATCTTTTGAATGCTTCTTAGTGACCTGTCCAGAATCGCCTTAAAAGAGAACAAATACATGGAAAAATTACATTGAGGTCCACTGTACACAAATCTTAATAAAGAAAACGTTTCAGGCTTTAAATTATAACTTCATGGACCGCTCTAACAAGAAAAGAGAAGGTTGCATGTTGAATAATCACAACTTGCTTAATACTAAAGTCAATTAATACTGCAGGAGGAAATTCCCAAAGCTTCAGAATCAAAGCAAGAAAAAATGAAGATTTATGCTTTTATATCTCTATTCATTCAGGAAAAAAAGAAATAAAATGTTTCATTCCAATATACAGGGCTTATTTTTTAACCTAGGTCAGAAAACAATTTTATTGTTTAGATACACAGGAATTTCTTACTGCAAGTCTTTTAACTTTCAAGAGAGATTCCAATTCATACTGGATATGGAAATATCATTATAAACAGTGGAGAATTTAATGAAGAAAATCACAATTGAACATCCAGATAGAATACTAACTGTATCAGTAAAAGGTCTTAAAAAAACCATCAGCGACATCTAAAAATGGAAACAAGCATTCTAAATGCCTATTGGTGTTCAATTTGAAGACAGGCTGCAAATGGGTACCTCCTCCCCACCTCACGCTTCCCTTCCCTTCCAAACAAACAAAAGCGTGGTTATACACTTACATCACTCAATTTATTTTTCAATCATCTGCCAATTATAGTTTGTGTTATTCACATAATTCAATTCACTTGGACAACCAGATGCACATAATTCCTACAATGACAGAATCATTGCGCACAAATGTTTTAGTATGCTAGCCTCCAAATAACAACGGAAAAGGCACAAAATACAGAATATAGTAATATGAACAAGCATTTGCAATATACCATTAGAAGATTGAGAAATTGATGGATTCTTCTCAAGCAAAGCCTGATCATATAAAGTAAAAACAACCCAAGTTAAACAAAGAAATAGAAATTGATGAGATTAATAGCTGTAAAAAGAGAACAACATAAAAGACCGATGACAGCCATACCTCCTGTAGTTCCAGTAGAGATTCCAAAGTCTTCTTGGATGAGGTAATCACGTCAGCATATGCCATCCCAACTACTTCATCAGAATCACAAAATGAAGACCTAACCGGTTCCTGCAATCAATCCCTTTCATGTTTGATCAAAATGCTTCAAGCAAGTCATTGAGCAATAAAAGAGGTAGAGAAACCTAAAGATACCTGCGGTAATCTGTTTGAGTTTGCAAATGCTTTTTGAAGTAAGAATCTGAACTCAAGAGTTTTGTCCCAGAGAACCTTAAGAAAATGGTAGAGAAGTTTGTGAGTGTTTGATCACAGCGCATGAAAAATCTGATCAGAATATTTATCAAGTTTATCCCTTATCAATGATGATAGTAGCTATTGTAACCAACGAATATTGTGAAAGAAACCATAAGATTGAACACCTTCTGGTTCTTCACTGCTTGACCTTTAATGAGATCTTCATCCTTGTGGCGTTTAAGATTCTTCCATATATCTCTGAAATTAAAAACAAAAAAGGTTAATTAAAGCAAATCTATTAGAGTTCATGATCCTTGTAAACAAAGTTTCAAAAACAAGAATCAAACTTTTAAAAAGTTTGTACAAAACCCAAATATTATTATAATTAACTTTGTCAAATTAACAATAAAACCAAAATGTCTCATCTCACTACCTAATTGCAGTCTTATTATTCCCATATATTCTCTTCATGCTTCGAGAAAAAATCAAATTAACTGTAAACTAAAAAAAATAGCAAAAAGGTGCATTCGCTTGTCCAAAGCTGAACCCTAAGCACATATTTCAAATATACCAAATTCATCGTGTGCTCTCTATACAGCTAGATGAAAAGAATATTTACCAAAAACAGAAGAGAAATTTGTCTTACTGCTCTTGATTGCGAAGATTCATATATTCTTTCTCAAGGTCTTCCATCTCGCCATCTTTTCCACTCTCTTCGTCTTCTTCTTCTTGCTCCTCTCCTTCTTCTCCATCCTCCTCGTCCTCATCTTCCTCTTCTTCTTCGCCGTCCTCCTCCTCCTCATCCTCTTCATCTTCGTCGTCTTCCCTATCATCATCATAATCTTCCATCTGCATTATAAATTAAATCAGTGATTAATTAAATCGTAATCGCTGTCAGCCATTAAGCAAAGCAACAGAGGAAAAGCCAAAACACGACTAACGGTAGTAAGAAGCTGCTCGCTTTCCATGTCATCAAACTCTTTAAAATCGTCACTATCTCTGCTTGATTTCCTTGACAGCTTCTTGGATAACCCCATTTTGATCTGAGAAAATTGTTTAATAAAATCAGTAATCATTCTTTCTTTCTTTTTTTCCTAATCACATGACAAAAGTTCAAACCCTACCAACTATATCACGGGAAAAGACGTAGAAAGTTACCTGCTGATTAAAGGAAATTGAAAAAAGAGAGAAAAGAAAGGAGAGCTTCAGGCGGGTGGGAGGGTGGATCTCTCAGGGTTTTAGTGCTGTCTGCTACGTCGTCTTGACTTAAACCCTATAATTGGGGGTTGAAAAGAGAGGGATGGGCAAGGGATAACTTTTATAGCTAAACGATGTGGGCTGGGCTGGGTTCGGCTCAAGGTAAATTGGGCTGCAAACTTTTATAATATTATAATTATAATTATAATTATAATTTTACTTACTATAGATTAAGAAAAACTTTATCGCGTGGTAAAAGTGATTTATGAGAGATTATAATAGTAAAATTACGGTGGAAAAAATTATTTTTTCATGCCATTGGATGTATCTTGATATTTTTTTTTTAGGTATAGCGTGAATGATGATGATATTTTAATTTAATTTTTTTTTATTTTTAATTTCTCTTTCATATACCTTGATTTTCACGTTATTCATGGAAAAAAACACAACAATACTTAAACTTTTTTTCTTTTCAAATTCAGTTCAAGTTTTATTTGTTTTATTTAAAAAAATCACTTCAAATTGAAAAGTTTTTTCAACTTTATTCTCTTTAAGTTTTTCATCTCTCGAATTTAATCCTCGCTCTTTTTATTTTTTTAAATGGTTTATAGATTTTATTTATTTCTTTCGATTTCATCCTTATTCTTTTTTTTTCTTGGCTCTTTTATCAAAATTTTTATAGTTTTTAACTTTATCTTTCAAATAAAGTTTATGATTTTTTCAATAGTCATAATATTTATTTTAGTTTGATCATTATTCTTTTGATTTTTTATTTGTTTTCTTTGCTCCTTTATCAAAGTTTTTATGGTTTATAATTTTATCATTCAAGTCAAGTTTATGATTCATTTTAATAATAATAATAGTAATAGTAATATTAGTAATGATAATGATACTGACAGTATTATTACTAATACTACTAATAGTAATGATAATGTCATTAATAGTGATAATAACAATAATTTATTATGATAGTAATGGTGATGGTGATGATAATAATTGTGATAACAATACTTATAACAACAACAACAACAACAATGGTGATAGTGGTGATAATAATCATAATTAAAATAATAATAGTAATAACAATGATGAAACGAATAATAATGCTAATAATAGTGATAATAATTGTAGTGATTGTTGCACATGTACGACATCGCGATGATATTTCAATCTCGTACGTATCTGGCAAATATAGGGAGATAAGAAATTCTTATCTTTTATCAGTGGAATGAGAGTCGCCACTTGGTATTTTCATCACTAAAAACCCCAACTGGTCCCAGAGATTGGGTACAGAGACTAGTTGTGTAAAGAGAAGGTATTAACACCCCAAATACATCCTGCCTAAGGTAAGCTGCATTATTTGATTGTCTGATAAAAGTTAAAGGTATGGTTGTGCTTTCTAGTTGTTGGTCTGTCTAAGATTTAAGAAAAGTTTTTTCTGTAAAGAAATCCTTATTTTATCTGGTAAAATCTAACCATTCTAACATCAATAAAAAAAAAACCTACCTTTTAATATCACGAATACATTTTACGTATAAATTTGTAATTTCAAATACTAAAAGATAACAAAATATATTATTTTTTTTGGTATTTTAGGCTTTGCTACCAACATTAATCGTTGCGTGGTGATTTTAGCTTGTATGAAGTTTTTGTTTGTTGATAGCAGTAATAATAGTAATATATGTTTTCTTTTCACTGTTTTCTCTCAGGATGATTGTGTCCGATGTGCTTTTGTGGCGAGTATGATTGTCCAATCACCACAATTTTACTCGCTGAAACATTGAAGGGACCAGTAGACCACCAAGGCCAAATATCATGGACATTGCACTTCATATGCTTAATGACATTCCTTACCTTCAATTCAATGAAATGCATAATCGCAGTTGCGAATCACATTGATTTTAATGCAGTTCATCCCCATTTTGGGTTGCCCCCACTGCATTTGGCAGTTTGGAAGTCTTCTCTTCCATTAGTTGTGTTATTCTTAAAGCACAATGCTCCTACAGATTTCAGGTGCTAGTTTGATTTATGGAATCAGTATCAAATGCTTCCTCTTAATTATTCACTTCACCTGTTAAGGTAACTCCCTTTTCTCTCATTCCATTAAGAGTTGCCATTAAAGTTCCAATTTACTCACATTATAGTTGCTTAAGAGTGCATGTTCATGTAACAGGAGCCTCACTCTCTTAATTTTAGGGTTATCCAAGTATCTCTCCCTTATATGAGCTCTAACATAGTTTTTATATATAATGCCAACTGCAGTAGCTACCTAATTCATTTCAAGATTTTAACTCCAGAGCAATCGATTTACAAGATGCTTATGGTTCTCTACCTGCCATAATTGGTTTGTTTCCTAATTTGAAGTCATTGGATATTCATTTGTTTGCCTATTCTATTTCATTTTGAGGTTAGTCATTTATTTTGCTGTTAGTCCCTATTAATGCAGATATCAAAGTTGGAAATCGTGAGGTTACTCATTCGGGAGACAAATGAACTTGGGGAGGAAAGTTTTTGCTATGCAAAGTATGGAAGGCTTGTGGAGCTAGTTGTTTTACTTTTGGTGGCTCGAGAGAAGGTTACTTCTATTTCCTTGGTTAAGAAATCATCTTTATCATAAAATGATCATGATTCTAATTGTCTAGATGATTGCGTGACTTTTCGTGAGTTCATCATTTCTGAGCTTACACAACTAAGTGCTCTTCAAGTGAAGGTGGAAATTTGTTGTGAAGACAATAAGTTATCAAGTAGCTGCAAGGAAAAGCAGAATCTGATGATGTCTGCCCTACTATTGCTTGAAATTTTTGAGAGGGCTGGCAAAACCATTGAGAGTTATCTTCAAAACCAGGTTGGTTAGATGATTTTCTTGGAATTTCTTTGCATTATTTGTTGGTATGTGTTGGCCCATGCTAGTGCTGCTAAGGTCTTGATGTGTTTTTCTATCGTATATTTTTCAATCATTTACATATTTTCATTTGATGGAATCCCTCTTTTCCCCTGTAGATGCCACAAGAACAAGTAGCCTGAGCACTTCAAGAAGCGGGCTTTTGTTTGGATGACAAAGACACCGATATGCACCACGTTGAAAGGTTGGATTTTCATGTTGTTTTTGGCTAGCTAATGGTTGCCATTGCAAACATATCATTTCTTTTAGATCAATCTGCCTTTTGGAATTGCTTGTTAATATTTTGTTTTGTACGATCATTTAGGGGGGGCTCCATAAGAAAGGTATTAATTTGTTATCTTATTTCTTTTTGTTTTTGAACTTTCATAGTTTTTCATGGCCAAGTTTACTGGATTTGGGTCAAGTCTGGATTGCTAGAAAGAATGCAGAAAAAAGCTATCTATTGGTAAGGTTGGAATTGTTGTTTTCTATTTGTCGTGAGAGCTAGCATGTTGAATGTGTTTTTCTTCCATTAGTTGCCTAAAATTTCTTACTGCTTTGTCCACTAGATTTCCAGCAGGAGTTAAGTTAACCATATTAACATGAATAAAATTTTAACTCAATTTCATCACTATTTTCTGACGGATTGACAAAATAAATTTTTAACTATTATTGTATTTTAAATATAAAAGATTGTCGAACCACATACTTCGTTTAATAAAGTATAATTTTTGGGACTATATCTTTTTTATTTCCACAAAACTGGAAAATTAAAAAATACTCCTTTCGGAGGAAACATTTTCTTTTCAACTAGCATTTTTCTGAGCAAATATTTTATAGAACACCTAAATAATAAATGAAAGCAGTGTATTTCATGCTCTGGTCATGCTATTTTTGGCAATGTGTTTGAAGGGGCTTTTCTGAGGTGATTTTGGGCTGGAAAGGCATGAACTGAGTGATGTTTGGTGGCTTTTATATGAGGATGTCAAATTAATTGAAAAGAGCTTGAAAGCTCATTTGATGCCTCTTTAGTCCAAATGCATATTTGATCTTTAAACGTCAGCAGATATTCAAAGTGGAGAAAGAATCCAATCTTCCAATCACAACGATGCACTGGAATGAAGTATAACAAGATTGACTTCAAGCCTGATGCGTTACTCGACAAAGATCTGAAATTATTATGGTACAACCAAGAGATCTCAAATAGTTGCTTTTAACTGATAGGCATCTTAATAAAGCTTTGCAACGGTGTTGAGGGTGTGTTTATCTATGAAAAAAATGTTCTAGATTTTCATGTGGATTTTTATGTAATAGAGAACTTGGGCCTGCTTGTTTTGCACCTCTGTATTTTTCTATTTTAAGTTAAACTGGGAAAGATCCTTTTTTTCCTATATTGCAGCTAATTCTAGGTAAATATGTTTTCTTGTTTTTATACTTGTATAAAACTAATTAACGTGGAAAAGGTATGAACCTTTTTCCACAAGCAAATGAAACCTAAACATTTTTGTTCCTGTTCTTGCTTGATTGGTGGGTTTATTTGAAACTACTTATTCTGTTGCAGCCAAAATATCTGTTTAAGGGATTGGACTTCTGAAAACCAGTCACCTCATTGCTTTACGTACTTGGTTCAATGGACTCGGTTGGTGCTTGAAATTTTATGTTGTATTTTCTTTCTTTTCTTTGCTTTGTGGTCATTATTATCGGAATCAAGAGTTTTTAAAATAGCTTATCTGAATGACAGAGAAAATTACTAAAGACAATCAAGTCACACTTGGACAAAACTGAGGAGATTGGGGAGTTGGTTTGCTATTATGCCAGAGAAGGAGTGGTTAAGGTGGCTGCTCTGTTGATGGTGGCCTGGAAAAAGCTGATGGCCGTGGACTCATTTGACAGTAAACATGGTGCTAATTGTGGTAGAAGTAAGATTCGCCAATTTTTAATGAGTGAGATTGAGAAGCTGATTGACAAAGAGATACAACAGTTGGGAAAATCGACAAAGATATATATGGATAAGCAAAACATTTTATCGATCAAGATGTCTACAGATAAGTAAAATATGATGTCTGCATTGCAGTTGCTTGAAATTTTCGAGAGGGCTGGTGATGGTCTTGATCAACTTTTACCCTGTTAAATAGTTTGATTTTGTTTGTTAATTTTGTGAAGGGAATACCATCCTCTCCATATGGTTGTGGGAGGCGGCCCTTCCATATATTTTTGATTTTGGGATGTAGCTTTGCTGTCAAGCCAAGCTATCCTTTCACATGAAAACCAAAGTAAATCAATCCTCGCAAAGACTAGAGTCGAGGGTGTTAAATTTTGCATCCTCCAGGAAGTGGGCATCCATGACACTATCACTCAGCAGGGCGTTAAAACGTGTTTGACTTATCTAGATGTCACTGATAAGGTATGATACTTCTCTTTTATGTGCTCCTGTCAATAAGCAATTTCAGAGTCACTGGAAGCTTACCTGATCGTTAACTTTAGGGTCTCGAGGGATTGGTCAAGGTACGCGTAAGCTGGCTCAGACACCCACGGTTACCAAATAAAAATACTTCTCTTTTATGTGCTCTTGCCAATAAATTCATAAGCTACTTGTGCAGTTGCTTCGTGTTGATTTCTTTTTGACTTTCTTATTAAAGAGCTGCTTGTGGTTAAGAGCACCTGGAACTTGTTGTTCATCCAGTTTGCTGGGAATAACTTTTATTATCATTTGTTCATCCATTTCTACATAATGTTCTAAGTTGTATACTGCAGAATCAGAATTATGAAGCTAAAGAAACTGAACCAAACATCATATGTAAATTTAGCACGTAGAACAGAGAATAAAAAAATAACCAAATGGAAAGTAATACTGCTTCTAAAATACATGGCTGCTGATGGGGGAGAAAAACTCCGAACTAATTGATAATCACAAGACAGAATCACACCATAGCAAATCTTCGTTGCGCTGTCTTGCCTCTCAATTTTTCATGCTAGTAACTTCTATACTGCCTCATCTGCAGCCGATACAGCCATTTGTGGAAGATGTAGCCAAAATTCCTGTATTCAAAGTACATTATCACTGTATCCATGAATTGAAACTCGGCTACGATATCATCTCAAAGGGTCTCTCATGTCCCATTATCACTGTCGTTTATAAAATGGAACTTGGCTATGATATTTTCTCGAGGGTTCTTTTATGTTTTTTAATTTTTAGTCGGTGAAAAAATATTATTTTAATATATTTTAAATAAAAAAATATTTTAAAAAGGAACTCACTCTTAATCAGGCTTTTTTTTAATAATTAACATTTTGTTTGACCCCCTCTTGAAAAGATGCAAGTCCTCGTAAACGCCATGCGAATAGAAGTGGGCAGATGGTGTGGGTCCATGAAAATGACAGCCTGAGTTTAGCAGTGGGTTCGGGCTCGTGAAAATGATAGCTTGGGAACTTTGTAGGATAATAATAATAATAAAAAAAAACACTGAACAAAATATTCAGTACTATAAATTGTTAAAGTGAAATTAACATTTTATAGTGATTTTTTTTATTAATATTGTTTTATTTGTATAGTGTGGGTCCATGAAAATGACAGCATGAGTTTAGCAGGGGGTTTGGGCTCATGAAAATGATAGCTTGGGAACTTTGCAGGTCATATAATAATAATGAGATGACATGTAAGAGAGTTATAAAACAAATTTACTTAATTGTATTATAATTATTAATTAATATTAGATAAATAATAAAACTAAAATGATATAAAATCTATATTCTAGAAAAAAAATTGTGTTGATGATAAAAAACTTAGAGACTGAATAGAATAATTTGCAGCAATTCATAATATTTTATAATGAAAGATACAGTGTTTTTTCCACATGATTTAGATTTTCTATTTATAAAAAAAAACTTACAAAGCTAAATTTTCTATCAGCTCAATATTAAAAAAAAATCAACAAAGATAATTTTGAGAAAAAACTCATGAGGGGAAACACTGTAGCAATCCACAGTATTTTATGAGGAAAGTTATAGTGCTTCCCCACATGATTTAGTTTTATTGTAATTGTAATTCTCAACCAACTTAATATTAAAAAAATAAAATCGATAAAGATAATTTTAAAAAAAATCATAACAAAAAAAAATCATATGAGGAAACACTTAGTAATCTACAGTGTTTTAAGAAAAAAAATACAAAGCTAAATTCAAACTATATCAATATTAAAAAAATAAAATCGACAAAGATAATTTTGGAAAAAATCATACAAAAAAGAAAACATAAAAAAAGGAAAAAAAACCATGTAGGGAAACACTGTAGCAATCCATAATGTTTTAAAGAGAAAAAAATTACAAAGTTAAATTCTTAATCAGCTCAATACTAAAAAAATAAAATCGACAAATATAATTTTGAAAAAAATCATAAAAAACAAAAAAAAACCATGTGGGGAAACACTATAGCAATCCATGGTGTTTTGTGAGAAAAACCACAGCTGTAATTCTCAACTAGCTCAATATTAAAAAAATAAAATTGACAAATAATTTTGACAAAAATCATAAAAAAAAACTACGTGGTGAAACATTATAGCAATTCATAGTTTTTTTAAAAAATTACAAAGCTAAACTTTTAACCAGCTTAATATTACAAAAATAACATCGACAAAGATAATTTTGGAAAAAAAACAAAAAAAAAGGAAAAAACCATAAAAAAGAAAGAAAAGGAAAGCATTGTAGCAATCCACAGTAAAATGTGAGGAAAGCTGCAATGTTTTCCAACATGTTTTTAAAAATCATAACAAAAAAAAACTATGTGAGGAAACACTGTATCAATTCATAGTGTTTTAAAGAAAAAAATTACTTTTTAATCAGCTTAATATTAAAAAAATAAAATTGACAAAGACCATTTTGAAGAAAAAAAAAACACAATAGCAATCTACAGTAAAATGTGAGGAAAGCTATAGTGCTTACCCTACACCTTTTAGTTATATTATAATAAAAAAAACACTGAACAAAATATACAGCATACTGGTTTTTTCACTGTAGCACTACATAGTGAAAGGCATTCACCTTTCACATTCATATGGAGAAAGGTTAATGCTTTTAATTTAGATTCGAATGCTGGATACAAGAGTCTTGAAAGGTATAATAACAACAATAATAATTTTTAATTTTATTATTTAAATTAAATGTATTTTTTTTCAATAGTAACAATATTTTTTGAAATTTTATTAATAATTATATTAATAATAATGACAATAATAATATTTATAATATTAATAATAATTTTAAACCCTGTCAAACCCAAGTTAATTGGCTTTGGCGCACCTTCCAAACCCAATTAACTTGGGCCGGGAACTCCAGCCAAATCCAAATTACTTAGGTCTGTTGTGCCAGTCGGATGCCGGACCCAAGAATTGCGGGTCTGGACACCAGACCCTAGAGGCTAGGGTCCTAACACGCAACCCTAGGCTCTTGAGTCAAGGCCGAACTCGAGAGCCTGTCCCCGGCCGCATCGAGGCTTCAAGTTTGGATGTTGGACCAAGGCTTCGGGTCTGGGTGCTAGACCCAAGAGCCCTAGGTACTAAACCGTAGAGCTTTGTGTAATAGCCCGACCCAACCTGCCTTATATTGTCCACTTTGGGCCTTACCGCCATCATGGTTTTGTTCCTGGTGATGCGAGCCCACTTCTGAGCCTGACGCCGCAAAACGCGTATAATAGGTCAGCGACCAGCACTACTCATAAAGCTCTAGCTCTGGATGCTCGCTTCCGATGTGGGATATCACACTTTGGGTCTGGCTAACATGCCTAACTCAAGAGTCTGGGGTCTAGCTGCCTTGTTTGACCCGAGCACTTAGGGTATGACAGTCATTCTATGCCTCAATGCCAGATGTTTGACAACCATGTCATGCCCCAGCACCTGGGGCTGGCAGTTTTGCCTTACTACACTGCTGGGGCCTGCAAGTCTTACCATACCCCAACAAAACCTGAATTAACCATTTTGTTCATAATTATTCTTTCAATGCTAAATGTATCCCATTAAAAAACAATCTCACCCCCACTATATATATATAGTATATATATTTTTTTGACAAAGATAATTTTATCATTATATTTTTTCAATCCATAATAACCTATATGTCTAGGTAAATAATAAGAGAGACATTAAACCCTCTTTTTAGTATATTATATAATATAATAGTTTGTTTATCATGGTATTGGCAAACAAAATAATTTAAAGATTTTTTAAAGTGTTTTTTTTCTAGAATGTTTTAAAATAACATATATATTTTTATTTTTAAAAAGACAATTCAAAAGCATTTATATATATATATATATATATATATATATATATATATATATATATTTATTTTTTTTTTTGAAACGATGATGAAACCTCCGCCCCAAAAGCTGATGATCAAACATGCTGAGCAAAAGCTGATATCAGGTTTGGTTGCCATATGATATCATATTGGAAGTTGGAACCTAACTGAAACCAAACACGAGACATAGTTAAACGAAAACGATGATGATAACTGATCTCTGAGTTGAAACCTCCGCCTTCTCTCGCCTCTCTCTTTCTCTCGATGTTTCCAAGAATTCATTCGTCTCTTACATAATAGTAAAAAGTAATCAAACACTCCATTTCCAAACACTTCTCTCACAACTCCCACTTCAATGGCTCACCTTCTCCACACCACATTCCTTCCTTCCTCCTCTTCTCTCCCTCAAAAACCCTGTCTTTCTTCAAGCCCATCTCACATTTCCTCTTCAAGAACCCGGGTCCATGCCAAGATCCGCGAAATCTTCATGCCTGCTTTGAGCTCTACTATGACTGAAGGAAAGATTGTTGCTTGGGTCAAATCCGAAGGTGACAAGCTTTCTAAAGGTGAAAGTGTTGTCGTTGTTGAATCCGATAAGGCTGACATGGATGTTGAGACTTTCTATGATGGTTACTTGGCTGCCATCATGGTCGAGGAAGGTGGTGTTGCTGCAATTGGATCGTCTATTGCTTTATTAGCTGAATCCCAGGAGGAAATCGAGGAGGCCAAGTCTAAAGATGCTGCTTCTTCGTCTTCTTCTTCTCCAGCTCCAGATCAGAATCCATCCGCGGCGGCTCGGCTCTGGAATCCACCGTTGCTGCTGATAAGGCTGTTGGGTGGCGCCGCCTTCTCCGTCGGTGGTGGCATCGGCTGTGCACCCAGCGTCGGAGGGAGGGAAGAGGGTGGTGGCGTCGCCGTATGCCAAGAAGCTTGGGAATGAGTGGAAGGTTGAGTTGGGGAGAGTGATAGGGAGTGGGCCTAATGGGAGAATTGTGGCTAAGGATGTTGAGGCTGCGGCGGCAGCGGCTGCTGAATTGGGTTCAACAGGTGCAAAGGTTTCTGGGGGCACCTTCTGTACACGCACGGCCTGGGATTGAGTTGGGATCGGTGGTGCCTTTTACGACAAATGCAAGGGGCAGTGAGTAGGAATATGGTGGAGAGTTTGTCAGTGCCTACATTTAGAGTGGGGTATACTATTACCACTGATGCACTTGATGCCTTTACAAGAAGGTAAGAATTGCTATTGGGCCTTTTCCTTTTCTAATCATAATTTGGGATGCTTAAGATGGGATTTTTCCGGCAATATAGTGATATTTGACAAGTTGCTGCCGTAAGATTGATACTTTATGCTGTATACGAGATGATGATGTTTGATTGATGATCATGCTTCGCTTCTAGATTGGGGAATTTTTTGTGATTTTTCTAGTTTAGAATCTGAAACAGCTTGGCTGAATTTGCGATTAGCTATTTTTTTTTTAAAACGATCCTAGATGAGAA